>JAZAQT010000370.1:0-600000 GCA_036417435.1 Inia geoffrensis
GGGTTAATGTTGGTGTACACATTAAGATTAGGGCACGGGTGAGGTTATGGCTTCAGGTGAGGGTCATGTTTAGGGTTCAGGTTAGGGTTAGGATTAGGGAATGGGGAGGGACTAGGGTACAGGTTAGGGGACAGCAACAGTTTAGGGTTAGAGTACGAGTGAGGGCACTGGTTAGTGTTGGTTTACAGGTTAGGATTTGGGCACCGGTGAGGGTAAAGCTTCGGGTGAGTGTCAGGTTAAGGGTTCGGGTTCGGGTTAGTGTTAGGTAATAGGGAGGGATTAGAGTACAGTTTATGGTACGGCAACGGTTTAGGGTTAGCGTATGTTTGTGGGCATGGGTCAGTGTGTACGGGTTAGGATTAGGGCACGTGTGAGGGTAAGGCTTTGGGTGAGGTTCAGTGTTAGGGTTGGGGTTAGGGTTAGGGAATGGGACGAATTTAGTGTACAGGAGAGGTTACGAGAACGGTTAAGGGTTAGTGTACATATGAAGGCATGGGTTAGTGTTGTTGTACTGGTTAAGATTATAGAACAGGTGAGGGTAAGGCTTCGGGTGAGGGTCATAGTTAGGTTACAGGTTAGGGTTAGGTTTAGGTAATGGCAGAGGATTAGAGTACAGGTTAGGGTACTGCAGTGGTTTAGGGTTAGCATACCTGTGAGGGCACGGGTTAGTGTTGGTGTATTGGATAATTTTAAGGCACGGGTGATAGTAAGGCTTCAGATGAGGGTCATTGTTAGAGTTCAGGTTAAGGTTAGATAATGGGGAAGGATGAGGGTACAGATTAGTGTACAGAAATGGTTTAGGGTTAGCGTACGTGTGAGACCACGTGTTAGTTTTCGTGTATTGTTTAAGATTAGGGCACGGGTGAGGATAAGGCTTTGAGTGAGGGTCAGGTTCAGGGTTTGGTTTAGGGTTAGGGTTAGGGAATTGGGAAGGTTTAGGGTACAGGTTAGGGTACGTGTGAGGGCATGGGTTAGTGTTGGTGTATTGGTTAAGATTAGGGCATGGGTAAGAATAAGGCTTCGGGTGAGTGTCAGGGTTAGGGTTAGGTTTAGGGAATGGTGAAGGTTTAGGGAAAAGGTAGGGAGGGAAACGGTTTAGCTTTAGTGTACATGTGAAGGCATGGTTTAGTGATGTACTGGTTAAGATTCGGGCACGAGTGAGGGTAAGGCTTCGGGTGGGCGTCAGGGATAGGGTTTTGGTTAGGGTTAGGGTTAGTGAATGGGGTGGGATCAGGGTACAGGTTAGAGTATGGAAACGGATTTAGGTTAGCGTAGGTTTGAGGGCACAGGTTAGTGTTCATGTACTGGTTAAGATTAGGTCACAGGTGAGTGTAAGGTTTCAGATGAGGGTCAGGGTTATGGTTTGGGTTAGGGTTAGGGTTAGGGAATGGGGAGAGATTAGAGTACAGTTTAGGGTATGACAACGGATAAGGGTTCGTGTACGTGTGAGGGCACGGTTTAGTATTGGTGTACTGGTTAAGATTAGGGCACGGGTTAGGGTAAGGCGTCACTTGAGGGTCAGGGTTAGGGTTCAGGTTAGGGTTAGGGTTAGGGAATGGGGTGGGTTTAGGGTACAGGTTAGGGTACTGCAACGGTTTAGGGTTAGCATACATGTGAGGGCACAGGTTAGCGTTTGTGTACTGGTTAAGATTAGGGCCCGGGTGAGGGTAAGGCTTCAGGTGAGGGACAGGGTTAGGGTTCAGGTTCGGGTTAGGGTTAGGGAATGGGGAGGGAGTAGGGTATAGGTTAGGGTAGTGCGACGGTTTAGGGTTAGCGAACGTGTGAGGGTACGGGTTACTGTTGGTGTACTGGTTAAGATTAGGGCACATGTGAGGGTAAGGCTTCGGGTGAGGGTCTGGGTTAGGGTTCGAGTTAGGGTTACTGTTAGGGAATGGGGAGGGATTAGGGTACAGGTTAGTGTACAGCAGAGATTTAGGGTGAGTGTACGTGTGAGGACACGGTTTAGTATTTGTTTCCTGGTTAAGATAAGGGCATGGGTGAGTGTAAGGCTTCATGTGATGGTCACCATAAGTGTTCAGGTTAGGATTATGGTTAGGCAATGGGGAGGGATTAGGGTATAGGTTAGTGTACTGCAACGGTTTATGATTAGCGTGAGTGTGAGGGCACAGGTTAGTGTTTGTATACTGCTTAAGATTAGGCCCCGGCTTAGGGTTAGGCTTCTGGTGAGTGACAGGGTTAGGTTTCAGGTTTGGGTTAGGGTTAGGGAATGGGGAGGGATTAGGGTATAGGTTAGGTTATGACAACGGTTTAGGGTTAGCGTACTTGAGAGGGCACGGGTTAGTGTGGGTGTACTGGTTAATATTAGGGCAAGGGTGAGGGTAAGGCTTCGTGTGAGGGTCAGGGTTATGGTTCGGGTCAGGTTTATGGTTAGGGAATGGGGAGGGATTACGGTACAGGTTAGGGTAGAGCAACAGTTTAGGGTTAGCGTATGTGTGAGGGCACTGGTTAGTGTTGGTGTACTGGTTAAGATTAGGGCACGGGTGTGGGTAAAGCTTTGGATGAAGGTCAGGGTTAGGGTTCGGGTTCGTGTTAGGGTTAGAGAATGGGGAGGAATTAGGATACAGTTTAGTGTACGGCAACAGTTTAGAGTTAGCGTACGTGTAAGGGCACAGGTTAGTGTTGATGTACTGGTTAAGATTAAGGCACAGGTGAGGGTCAGGGTTAGGTTTCGGGTTAGGGTTAGTGTTAGGGAATGGGCAGGGATTAGGGTACAGGTTAGTTTACGGCAGAGATTTAGGGTTAGCGTACCTGTGAGGGCATGGTTTAGCGTTGATGTACTGGTTAAGATTAGGGCACGGGTGAGGGTAAGGCTTCGGGTGAGGGTCAGCGTTAGGGTTCGGGATAGGGTTATGGTTAGGGAATAGGGTGGGATCAGGGTACAGGTTAGGGTACAGCAAAGGATTTTGTTGAGCGTAGGTTTGAGGGCACAGGCTAGTGTTCATGTACTGGTTAAGATTAGGTCACAGGTGAGTGTAAGGCTTCGGGTGAGGGTCAGGTTTAGTGTTCGGGTTAGGGTTAGGGTTAGGGAATGTGGAGGGCTTAGGGTACAGGTTACTGTATGGCAGCGGTTTAGGGTTAGCATACGTGTGAGGGCATGGGTTAGTGTTTGTGTACTGGTTAAGATTAGGGCCCGGGTGAGGGTAAGGTTTCTGCTGAGGGACAGGGTTAGGGTTCGGGATAGGGTTAGGGTGAGGGAATGGGGAGCTATTAGGGTATAGGTTAGGGTAAGGCAAAGGTGTTAGGTTAGCGTATGTATGAGGGCACGGATAAATGTTCGTGTTCCTGTTAAGATTAGGGCACAGGTGAGGGTAAGGTATAGGAAGAGTTTTAGGGTTAGGGTTTTTGTTAGGGTTAGGCTTAGGGAATATGGAAGGGATAGGGTACAGGTTAGGGTACGGCAACGGTTTACGGATAGCGTACGTTGGAGGGCATGGGTTAGTGTTGATGTACTGGTTAAGATTAGGGCATGGGTGAGGGTAAGGATTAGGCTGAGGGTCAGGGTTAGGGTTTAGGTTAGGGTTAGGGTTAAGGAATGGGGAGGAATTAGGATACAGGTTAGGGTACGGCAACGGTTTAGGGTTAGCGTACGTGTGAGCGCACGGGTTAGTTTTGGTGTATTGGCTAAGATTAAGGCACGAGTGAGTGTAAGGCTTCGGGTGAGGGTCCGGTTAATGGTTCAGGTTCGGGTTAGGGTTAAGGAATGGGGAGGAATTAGGATACAGATTAAGGTATGGCAACGGTTTAGCATTAGCGTACGTGTGAGGACACTGGTTAGTACTGGTGTACTGGTTAAGATTAGGGAACGGGTGAGTGTAAGGCTTCGGGTGAGGGTCAGGGTTAGGGTTAGGCTCAGGTTTACGGTAAGGGAATGGGGTGGGATCACGGTACAGGTTAGGGTACGGCAACGGATTTGCGTTAGAGTATGTTTGAGGGCACAGTTTAGTGTTCATGTATTGGTTAAGATTAGTTAACAGGTGAGTGTAAGGCTTCAGGTGAGGGCCAGGTTTAGTGTTCGGGTTAGGTTTAGGGTTAGGGAATGGGGAGGGATTACGGTGTAGTTTAGGGTACGACAGCGCTTAAGGGATTGCGTACATGTGAGGGCACTATTTAGAATTGGTGTAATCGTTCAGTTTAGGGCACGGGTGAGGGTAAGGCTTTGGGTGTGGGACAGGATTAGAGTTCACGTTAGGGTTAGGGTTAGGCAGTGGGGAGTGATTAGGCTATAGGTTAGGGTACGGCAACGGTTTAGGGTACGTGTATGTGTGAGGGCAAGGTTGAGTATTGGTGTATTGGTTAAGATTAAGGCACGGGTGAGGGTAAGGCTTCGGCTGTGGGACAGGATTAGAGTTGGCGTTAGGGTTAGGGTTAGGCAATGGGGAGGGATTAGGTTACAGACTACGGTATGGCAACAGCTTAGGGTTATCGTACGTTTGAGGGCACAGGTTATTGTGCATGTCCTGGTTAAGATTATGGCACAGTTGAGGGTAAGATTACAGGTGAGGGTCAGCGTTGGGGTTTGGGTTAGGTTTAGTGGTAGGGAATGGGGAGAGATTAAGGTACAGGTTACTGTACGGCAGTGGTTTGGGTGAGCGTACGTGTGAGGGCATGGGTTAGTGTTGTTGTACTGGTTAAGATTAGGGCATCGGTGAGTGTCAGGCTTCGGTTGAGGGTCGGGTTTAGGTTTCGGGATAGGGAATGGGTAGGGATTAGGGTATAGTTTAGGGTACTGCAACGGTTTTGGTTTAGCGTACGTGTGAGGGCATGGATTAGTGTTTGTGTACTGGTTAAGATTAGGGTCCGGGTGAGGGTAAGGCTTAGGGTGATAGACAGGGTTACGGTTTTGGTTAGGGTTAGGGTTAGGGAATGGAGAGGGATTAGGGTATAGGTTAGGGTACGACAACTCTTTAGGGTTAGCGTACTTGTGAGGGCACGTGTTAGTGTTGGTGTACTGTTTAAGATTAGGGCACTGGTGAGGGTAAGGCTTCAGGTGAGGGTCAGGGTTAGTGTTCGGGTTAGTGTTAGGGTTAAGGAATGGGGAGGGATTAGGGTAAAGGTTAGAGCACGGCAACGGTTTAGGGTTAGCGTACGTTTGAGGGCATGGGTTAGTGTTTATGTACTGGTTAAGATAAGGCCACAGGTGAGAGAAAGGCTTTGGGTGAGGGTCAGGTTTAGGGTTCGGGTTAGGGTTAGTGTTAGTGAATGCGGAGGGATTAGGGTACAGTTTAGGGTACGGCTGTGGTTTAGGGTTAGTGTACGTGTGAGGGCATGGGTTAGTGTTGGTGTACTGGTTAAGATTAGGGCACGGGGGAGGTTAAGGCTTCACGTGAGGGTCAGCGTTAGGGTTCGGGTAGGGATAGTGTTAGGGAATGGGGAGGGATTAGGATACAGTTTAGTGTTTGGCAACAGTTTAGGGTTAGCATACGTGTGAGGGCACTGGTTAGTGTTGGTGTACTGGATAAGATAAGTGCACAGGTGAGGGTTAGGTTTCGGGTGAGGGTCGGAGTTAGGGTTTGGGTTTGGTTTAGGGTTAGGGAATGGGGAGGGTTTAGGGTACAGTTTAGGGCATGGCAACGGTTAAGGTTTCACGTAAGTGTTAGGGCACGATTTATTATGGTTGTACTGGTTAAGATTAGGGCACGGTTGAGGGTAAGGCTTCGGGTGAGGGACAGGATTAGGATTCTTGTTAGGGCTAGGGTTAGGGAATGGGGAGTAATTAGGGTACAGGTTAGGGTACGGCAACGGTTTAGGGTTAGCGTACGTGTGAGGGCACGGGTTAGTGTTGGTGTACTGGTTAAGGTTAGGGTACGGAGTAGGGTAAGGCTTCGGGTGAGTGACAGGTTTAGGGTTCGGGTTAGGTTTAGGGTTAGGTAATGGGGAGAGATTAGTTTACAGGTTATGGTACGGCAACGGTTTAGGGTTATCGTACGTTTGAGGGCACAGGTTAGTTTTCATGTCCTGGTTAAGATTATGGCACAGTTGAGGGTAAGGCTTCTGGTGAGGGTCAGGGTTAGGGTTCGGGTTAGGATTAGTGGTAGGGAAAGGGGAGGGATTAGGGTACAGGTTAGTGTATGGCAGTGGTTTAGTGTTAGCGTACGTGTGAGGGCATGGGTTAGTGTTGGTGTACTGGTTAAGATTGGGGCATTGGTGAGTGTCAGGCTTTGGGTGAGGGTCAGGGATAGGGTTCTGCTTAGGGAATGGGTAGGGATTTGGGTATAGTTTATGGTACTGCCACGGTTTAGGGTTAGCGTACGTGTGAGGGCACAGGTTAGTGTTGGTGTACTGGTTAAGATTAGGGCACGGGTGAGGGTAAGGCTTCGGGTGAGGATCAGGGTTAGGGTTCGGGATAGGGTTAGGGAATGGGGTGGCATTAGGGTACAGGTTAGTGTACGGCAACGGTTTAGGTTTAGTGTACGTTTGAGGGCACAGGTTACTGTTGATGTACTGGTTAAGATTAGGGCACAGGTGAGGGTAAGACTTCGTGTGAGGGTTACGGTTAGAGCTCTGGTTAGGGTTAGGGTTAGGGAATGGGGAGAGATTAAGTACAGGTGAGTGTACGGCAGCAGTTTAGGGTTCATATACATGTGAAAGCACAGTTTAGTATTGGTGTACTGTTTAAGATTAGGGCACGGGTGAGGGTAAGGTTTCGGTGAGTGTCAGGGTTAAGGTCCGGGTTAGGCTTAGGGTTAGGGAATGGGTGAGGGTAAGGCTTCGGGTGAAGGTCAGGGTTAGGTTTCGGCTTAGGGTTAGGGTTAGGGAATGGGCAGGGATTAGGGTACAGTTTAGGATACGACAACGTTTAGGGTTAGCGTACGTGTGAGGGCACGTGTTAGTGTTGGTGTACTGGTTAAAATTAGGGCAGGGTGAGTGTAAGCCTTTGGGTGAGGGTCAGGTTAACTGTTCGGTTTAGCGTGAGGGATAGGGAAAGGGGAGGGATTAAGGTACAGCAACGGTTTAGGGTTAGCGTACGTGTGAATTCACGTGTTAGTATTGGTGTACTGGTTAAGGTTAGGGCACGGGTGAGGGTAAGGCTTCGCGTGAGGGTCAGGTTTAGGGTTCGGGTAATGGTTAGTGAATGGGGAGGGATTAGGGTACAGGTTAGGGTACGGCTGCAGTTTAGGATTAGTGTACGTGTGAGGGCACGGGTTAGTGTTGGTGTACTGGTTAAGATTAGGACATGGGTGGGTGTAAGGCTTCGGGTGACGGTCAGGTTAAGGGTTCGGTTTAGGGTTAGGTTTAGGGAATGGGGAGAGATTAGGGTACAGCTTACTGTACGGCAGCGGTTTAGGGTTAGATTACGTGTGAGGGCAAGGTTTTGTGTTGGTGTACTGGTTAAGATTAGGGCACGGGGAGGGTAATGCTCTGGTGAGGGACAGGGTTATGGTTCAGGTTAGGTTTAGGTTTAGAAATTGAGGAAGGATTAGGGTATAGGTTACGGTATGGAAACCGTTTATGGTTAGTGTACGTGTGAGGGCATGGGTTATTGTCTGTGTACTGGTTAAGATTAGGATACGTGTGAAGGTAAGGCTTCGAGTCAGGGTCAGGATTAGTATTCTGGTTAAGGTCAGGGTTAGGGAATGGGGAGGGATTAGTGTACAGGTTAGAGTACGGCAATGGTTTAGGGTTAGCGTACGTTTGAGGGCATGGATTAGTGTTGATTTACAGGTTAATATTAGGTCACGGCTGAGGGTAAGGCTTCGGGAGAGGGTCAGGGTTAGGGTTCGCGTTAGGATTAGGGTTAGGAAATGGGGAGAGATTAGGATACAGGTTAGGGTACGGCTACAATTTAGGGTTAGTGCACATGTGAGGGAACGGGTTAGTGTTTGTGTACTGGTAAAGATTAGGACCCGGGTGAGGGTAAGGCTTAGGGTGATGGACAGGGTTAGGGTTTAGGTTAGCGATAACGTTAGCGAATGGGGAGGGATTAGGGTGTAGGTTAGGGTACGGAAACAGTTTAGGGTTAGCGTACTTCTGAGGGCACGGGTTAGTGTTGGTGTACTGTTTAAGATTAGGGCACAGGTGAGGGTAAGGCTTCGGGTGAGGGTCAGGGTTTGTGTTCGGGTTAGTGTTAGAGTTAAGGAATGGGGAAGGATTAGGGTACAGGCAAGAGTACGGCAACCGTTTAGGGTTAGCGTACATTTGAGGGCATGGCTTAGTGTTGATGTACTAGTTAAGATAAGGCCACAGGTGGGGGTAAGGCTTCGGGCGAGGGTCAGGTGTAGGGTTCGCGTTAGGGATAGTGTTATTGAATGCGGAGGAATTAGGTTACAGTTTAGGGTACAGCTGCGGTTTAGGATTAGTGTACGTGTGAGGGCACGGGTTAGTGTTGGTGTACTGGGTAAGATTAGTGCACAGGTGAAGGTTAGGCTTCGGGTGAGGTTCAGGGTTAGGGTTTGGGTTTGGGTTAGGGTTAGTGAATGGGGAGGGATTAGGGTGCAGATTAGGGCATGGCAACGGTTAAGGTTTCGTGTAAGTGTTAAGGCAAGATTTATTATGGTTCTACCGGTTAAGATTAGGGCACGGGTGAGGGTAAGGCTTCGGGTGAGTGACAGGTTTAGGGTTCTTGTTAGGGCTAGTTTGAGGTAATGGGGAGGAATTAGGGTACAGGTTAGGGTACGGCAATGGTTTAGGGTTAGTGTACGTGTGAGGGCACGGGTTAGTGTTGGTGTACTGGTTAAGATTAGTTCACAGGTGAGGGTAAGGCTTTGAGTGAGTGTCAGGGTTAGTATTCTGGTTAGGGTTAGGGTTAGGGAATGGGGAGGGATTAGGGTACAGGTTAGAATACGGCATCGGTTTAGGGTTAGCGTAAGTTTGAGGGCATGGATTAGTGTTGATTTACAGGTTAATATTAGGGCACGGTTGAGGGTAAGGCTTCGGGTGAGGGTCAGGGTTAGGGTTTGAGATAGGGTTAGGGAATGGGGTTGGATTAGGGTACAGGTTAGGGCACGACAACGGTTTAGGTTTAGCGTATGTTTGAGGGCACAGGTTAGTTTTGATGTACTGGTTAAGATTAGGGCACAGGTGAGGGTAAGACATCAGGTGAGGGTCACGTTTAGGGCTCCGGTTAGGGTTAGGGTTAGGGAATGGGGAGGGATTAGGTACAGGTTAGTGTACGGCAGCGGTTTAGGGTTCGTATACAAGTGAGAGCACAGTTTCGTACTGGTGTACTGTTTAAGATTAGGGCATGGGTGAGGGTAAGGCTTCGGGTGAGGGACAGGATTAGGGTTCGGGTTAGGGTTAGGGAACGGGGAGGGATTAGAATACATTTTAGGGTATGATACCGCTTAAGGATTAGCGTACGTGTGAGGGCACTGGTTAGTGTTGGTGTACTGGTTAAGATTAGGGCACGGGTGAGGGTAAGGCGTCGGGTGAGGGACAGGATTAGGGTTCGGGTTAGGATTAGGTTTAGGCAATGGGGAGGGATTAGGTTACAGGTTACGGTACAGCAACGGTTTAGGGTTCGTGTACGTGTGAGGGCATGGGTTAGTATTGGATTACTGGTTAAGTTTACGGCACGGGTGAGGGTAAGGATTTAGGTGAGAGTCAAGGTTAGGTTTCGGGTTAGGGTTAGTTTTAGGGAATGGGGTGGGACTAGAGTAGAGCTTAGGGTACGGAAAGGGTTTAGGGTTAACGTACGTGTGAGGGCATGGTTTAGTGTTGGTGTACTGGTTAAGTTTAGGGCACGAGTGAGGATAAGGCTTCTGGTGAGGGTCAGGGTTAGGGTTCGGGTTAGGGTTAGGGTCATTGAATGGGGAGGGATTAGGGTACAAGTTAGGGTTCGGCAATGGTTTAGGGTTCGCATATGTGTGAGGGCACGGGTTAGTGTTGGTGTACTGGTTAAGATTAGTGCATGTGTCAGGGTTAGACTTCGGGTGAGGGACAGGGTTAGGGTTTGTGTTAGGGTTAGCTTTAGGGAATGGGGAGGGTTTAGGGTACAGGTTAGGCCACTGTGATGGTTAAGTGTTAGCATACGTGTGAGGGCACGGGTTAGTATTGGTGTACTGGTTAAGATTAGGGAATGGGTGTGGGTAAGGCTTCGGGTGACGATCAGGTTTAGGATTCGGATTAGTGTTAGGGAATGGGGTGGGATTAGGGTACAGGTTAGGTTACGACAATGGTTTAGGGTTAACGCACGTTTGAGGGCACAGTTTAGTGTCGATGTACTGGTTAATATTATGGCACAGGTGAGGGTAAGACTTCGGGTTAGGGTCATGGTTAGGGTTTGGGCTAGGGTTAGGGTTAGGGTATTGGGAGGGATCAGGATACAGGTTAGGGTTCGGAAACGGTTAAGGGTTAGCATACGTGTGAGAGCACTGTTTAGTGTTGATGTACTAGTTAAGATTAGGACACAGGTGTGGGTAAGCCTTCGGGTGAGGGACAGGGGTAGGGTTTGGTTTTGGGTTAGGGTTAGGGAATGGGGGGGTTTAGGGTACTGTTTAGGGCATGGCAACTGTAAAGATTTCGTGTACGTGTTAGGGCATGGTTTATTATTGGTGTACTGGTTAAGAATAAGGCACGGGTGAGGGTAAGGTTTCGGGTGAGGGTCAGGGTTAGGGTTCGGGTTCGGGTTAGGGTTAGGGAATGAGGAGGGATTAGGGTATAGTTTAGGGTACTAAAATGCTTAAGGGTTAGCCTAAGTGTGTGAGCATGGGTTAGTGTTGGTGTACTGGTTAATATTAGGGCACCGGTGAGGGTAAGTCTTCAGATGAGGGACAGGATTAGGGTTCAGGTTAGGGTTCGGGTTAGGCAATGGGGAGGGATTAGGTTACAGGTTAGAGTACGACAACGGTTTAGGGTTCATGTACGTGTGAGGGCACGGGTTGATATTGGTTTACTGTGTAAGATTAGGGCACGGGTGAGGGTTAGGCTCCAGGTGAGGGTCAGGGTTAGGGTTCGGGTTAGTGTTAGGGTTAGGGAATGGGGTGGAACCAGGCTACACCTTAGGGTACGGCAACGGTTTAAGGTTAGCGTACGTGTGAGGGCACGGACTAGTGTGGAGTACTGGTTAAGATTAGGGCACGGGTGACGGTTTGGCTTCGGGAGAAAGTCAGAGTTAGGTTTTGGCTTAGGGTTAGGGTTAGGGAATATGGAGGGTTTAGGGTACAATTTAGGTTAGAACAATGGTTAGGGTTACCGTAGGTGTGAGGGCACGTGTTAGTGTTGTTGTACTGGTTAAGATTAGGGCAGGGGGCAGGGTGAGGCTTCGGGTGAATGACAGTTTTAGGGTTCGGGTTCTGGTTAGGGTGAGGCAATGGGGAGGGATTAGGTTACAGGTTATGGTAAGGCAACGGTTTAGGGTTATAGTACGTTTGAGGGCAGACTTTACTGTTGGTTTACTGGTTAAGATAAGGGCATAGGTGAGTGTAAGGCTTCGGGTATGGATCAGGGTAAGGATTCGGGTTAGGGAATTGGGAGGGATTAGGGTATAGGTTAAGGTAATGCAATGGTTTAGGATTAGCATACGTGTGAGGGCACAGGTTAGTGTTGTGTACTGGTTAATATTAGGGCCCGGGTGAGGGTAAGGCTTCGGGTGAGTGACAGGGTTAGGATTCGGGTCAGGGTTAAGGTTAGGCAATGGGGAGGGATTAGGGTATATTTTAGTTTACGACAACGGTTTAGGGTTTGCATACGTGTGAGGGCATGTGTTAGTTTTGGTGTACTGGTTAAGATTAGGGCACGGGTGAGGGTAAGGCTTCGGGTGAGGGTCAGGCTTACGGTTCGGGTTAGGGTTACTGTTAGAGAATGGGGAGGGTTTAGGATACAGGTTAGGGTTCGGCAACAGTTTAGGATTAGCGTACATGTGAGAGCACTGGTTAGTGTTGGTGTACTTGTTAAGATAAGGGCACAGGTGAGGGTTAGGGTGAGGGTGAGGGACAGGGTTAGGGTTTGGGTTTTGGTTAGGGTTAGGGAATGTGGAGGGCTTAGGGTATAGTGTAGGGCATGGCAACGGTTAAGGTTTCGTGTACGTGTTAGAGCACGGTTTAGTATGGTTGTGCTCGTTAAGATTAGGGAACGGTTGAGGGTAAGGATTCAGGGGAGGGTCAGGGTTAGGGTTCGTGTTAGGGTTAGAGTTATGGAATGGGGAGGAATTAGGATACAGGTTAGGGTTCGACAACGGCTTAGGTTTAGCGTACATCCGAGGGAACGGGTTAGTGTTGGTGAACTGATTAAGATTAAGGCACGGGTGAGTGTAAGGCATCGGGTGAGTGTCAGGTTAAGGGTTCGGTTTAGGGTTAGGGTTAGGGAATGGGGAGGGTTTAGGGTACAGGTAAGGGAACGGCAAAGGTTTAGCGATAGCGTACGTGTGAGGGCAATGTTTAGTGCTGGTGTACTGGTTAATATTAGAGCACGGGTGAGGGTAAAGCTTCGGGTGAGGGTCAGTGTTAGGGTTCGGGTTAGGTTTAGGATTAGGGAATGCGGAGGAATTAGGATACATGTTATGGTATGGCAAAGCTTTTCGCTTAGTGTACGTGTGAGGGCACAGGTTAATGTTGATGTACTGATTAAGATTAGGGCACATGTGAGGGTAAGGCTTCCGGTGAGAGTCAGGGTTATGCCTCGGTTTAGGGTTCAGGTTAGGGAATGGGGAGGGATTAGGGTACAGGTTAGTGTACAGCAGATGTTTTTGTTTTGGGTTAGGGTTAGGGAATGGGAAGGGATTAGGGCACAGGTTAGGGCATGGCAGTGGTTAATAATTTGCGTAAGTGTGAGGGCACGGTTTAGTATTGTTGTACTGGTTAAGATTAGGGCACGGGTGACGGTAAGGCTTCGGGTGAGGGTCAGGGTTAGGGTTCGGCTTAGCGTTAGGGTTAGGGAATGTGGAGGGATTAGGGTAAAGTTTAGGGTACGGCTGCTGTTTAATGTTAGCGTACATGTGAGAGCACAGTTTAGTGTTGGTGTATTGGTTAAGATTAGGGCAGGGGGCAGGGTGAGGCTTCGGGTGAGAGACAGTTTTAGGGTTCGGGTTTGGGTTAGAGTGAGGCAATGGGTAGGGATTAGGTTACAGTTGATGGTAAGGCAACGGTTTAGGGTTATCGTACGTTTGAGGGCAGAGGTTAGTGTGCATGTCCTGGTTAAGATTATGGTACAAGTGAGGGTAAGTCTTCGTTTGAGGGTCAGGGTTAGGGTTCAGTTGAGGGTTAGTGGTAGGGAATGGGGAGGGATTAGGGTACAGGTTAGTGTACGGCTACAGTTTAGGTTTAGCGTACGTGTGAGGGCACGGGTTAGTCTTGGTGTACTGGTTAAAACTAGGGCACGGGTGAGTGTAAGGCTTTGGTTGAGGGTCAGGTTAAGGGTTCGGTTTAGTGTTAGTGTTAGGGAATGGGGAGATTTAGGGTACAGGTTAGGTTACGGCAATGGTTTATCTTTATCGTACGTTTGGGGGCACAAGTTAGTGTTGATGTACTGGTTAAGATTAGGGCACAGGTGAGGGTAAGGCTTCGGTGACGGACAGGATTAGGGTTAGGGTTATGGTTAGGCAATGGGGAGGGATTAGGTTACAAGTTAGGGTACAGCAACGTTTTACGGTTCGTGTACTTGTGATTGCACTGGTTAGTATTGGTGTATGTGTTAAGATTAGGTCACGGGTGAGGGTAAGGCTTCAGGTGAGGGTCAGGGTTAGGATTCGGGTTAGGGTTAGGGTTAGGAAATGGGGTGGGACTATTGTAAAGCTTAGGGTACGGAAACTGTTCAGGGTAATCATACGTTTGAGGGCACAAGTTAGTGTTGATGTCATGGTCAAGATTAGGGAACAGGTGAGGGTAAGGCTTCGGGGGAGAGTCAGGGTTAGGGTGGGTGTTAGGGTTAGTTTTATTGAATGAGGAGGGATTAGGGTACAGATTACTGTACTGCAGGGGTTTAGGATTCGTGTACGTGTGAGGGCACGGGTTAGTGTTGGTGAACTGGTTAAGATTAAGGCACGGGTGAGTGTAAGGTTTCGGGTGAGGGTCAGGTTTAGGGTTCAGGTTAGGGTTAGGGTTAGGGAATGGAGAGTGATTAGGGTACAGGTTAGGGTACCGCTGCGGTTTAGTGTTAGCATACGTGTGAGGGCACGAGTTAGTCTTGGTGTCCTGGTTAAGATTAGGGCACGGGTGAGGGTAAGGTTTCGGGTGAGGGTCAGGGTTAGGATTCGGGTTAGGGTTAGGGTTAGGGAATGGGGAGATATTAGGGCACAGCTTAGGGTACCACAACGCTTAAGGTTTAGCGTACCTGTGAGGTCACTAGTTAGTGTTAGTGTACTGCTTACGATTAGGGCACGGATGAGGGTAAGGCCTCGGAAGAGGGTCACGTTAAGGGTTAGGGTTAGGGAATGGGGATTGATTAGGGTACAGGTTAGGGTACGGCAATGGCTTAGGGTTAGCATACGTTAGAGGGCATGGGTTAGCGTTGATGTACTGGTTAAAATTAGGACACGGGTGAGGGTAAAGTTTCGGGTGAGTGTCATGGTTAAGTTTCAGGTTAGGGTTAGGGTTAGGGAATGGAGAAGGATTAGGGTACAGGTTAGGGTACCGCTGCGGTTTAGTGTTAGCATACGTGTGAGCGCACGAGTTAGTCTTGGTGTCCTGGTTAAGATTAGGGCACGGGTGAGGGTAAGGCTTCGGGTGAGGGTCAGGGTTAGGATTCGGGTTAGGGTTAGGGTTAGGGAATGGAGAGGGATTAGGGTACACGTTAGGGTACGACAATGCTTAAGGGTTAGCGTAAGTGTGAGGGTACGAGTTAGTGTTGGTGTACTGGTTAAGACAAAGGCACCGATGAGGGTAAGGCCTCGGAAAAGGGTCACGTTCAGGGTTTCCCTTAGGGTTAGGGTTAGGGAATGGGGAGGGATTAGGGTACAGGATAGGGTATGACAATGCTTAAGGGTTAGCATACGTTTGAGGGCATGAGTTAGTGTTTGTGTACTGGTTAAGGTTAGGGCATTGGTTAGGGTAAGGCATCGGAAGTGGGTCAGGTTTATGGATGGGGTTAGGGTTAGGGTTAATGAATGGGGAGGGATTAGGGTACAATTTAGGGTACGACAACGCTTAAGGTTTAGCGTACGTGTGAGGACACGAGTTAGTGTTGGTGTCCTGGTTAAGATTAGGGCACGGGTGAGGGTAAGGCTTCGGGTGATGGTGAGGGTTAGGATTCGTGTTAGGGTTAGGGTTAAGGAATGTAGAGGGATTAGGGTACAGCTTAGGGTACGACAGTGCTTAAGGGTTAGCGTTCGTGGGAGGGCAAGGGTTAGTGTTATTGTCCTGGTTAAGATTAGGGCACGGGTGAGGGTAAGGCTTCAGGTGAGGGTCAGAGTTAGGATTCGGTTTAGGGTTAGGGTTAGGGAATGGGGAGGGATTATGGTACAGTTTAGTGTACGACAACGATTAAGGGTTAGCGTACGTGTGAGGGCACGAGTTAGTGTTGGTGTCCTGGTTAAGATTAGGGCACGGGTGAGGGTAAGGTTTCGGGTGAGGGTCAGGGATAGAATTCGGGTTAGGGTTAGGGTTAGGGAATGGGGAGATATTAGGGCACAGTTTAGGGTACCACAACGCTTAAGGTTTAGCGTACGTGTGAAGTCACTAGTTAGTGTTAGTGTACTGCTTACGGTTAGGGCACGGGTGAGGGTCAGGCCTCGGAAGAGGGTCATGTTAAGGGTTAGGGTTAGGGTAAGGGTTAGGGAATGGGGATTGATTAGGGTACAGGTTAGGTTAAGGCAATGGCTTAGGGTTAGCGTACGTTAGAGGGCATGGGTTAGTGTTGACGTACTGGTTAAAATTAGGACGCGGGTGAGGGTAAAGTTTCGGGTGAGTGTCATGGTTAGGTTTCAGGTTAAGGTTAGGGTTAGGGAATGGAGAGGGATTAGGGTACAGGTTAGGGTACCGCTGCGGTTTAGTGTTAGCGTACGTGTGAGGGCACGAGTTAGTCTTGGTGTCCTGGTTAAGATTAGGGCACGGGTGAGGGTAAGGCTTCGTGTGAGGGTCAGGGTTAGGATTCTGGTTAGGGTTAGGGTTAGGGAATGGAGAGGGATTAGGGTACATGTTAGTGTACGAAAATGCTTAAGGGTTAGCTTAAGTGTGAGGGCACGAGTTAGTGTTGGTGTACTGGTTAAGACAAAGGCACCGATGAGGGTAAGGCCTCGGAAAAGGGTCACGTTCAGGGTTTCGCTTAGGGTTAGGGTTAGGGAATGGGGAGGGATTAGGGTACAGGATAGTGTACGACAATGCTTAAGGGTTAGCGTACGTTTGAGGGAATGAGTTAGTCTTTGTGTACTGGTTGAGGTTAGGGCATTGGTTAGGGTAGGGCATCGGAAGTGGGTCAGGTTTAGGGATGGGGTTAGGGTTAGGGTTAAGGAATGGGGAGGGATTAGGGTACAATTAAGGGTACGACAACGCTTAAGGTTTAGCGTACGTGTGAGGGCACGAGTTAGTGTTGGTGTCCTGGTTAAGATTAGGGCACGGGTGAGGGTAAGTCTTCGGGTGAGGGTCAGGGTTAGGATTCGGGTTACGGTTAGGGTTAAGGAATGCAGAGGGATTAGGGTACAGCTTAGGGTACGACAGTGCTTAACCGTTAGCGTTCGTGTGAGGGCAAGGGTTAGTGTTAGTGTCCTGGTTAAGATTAGGGCACGGGTGAGGGTAAGGCTTCAGGTGAGGGTTAGAGTTAGGATTCGGGTTAGGGTTAGGGTTAGGGAATGGGGAGGGATTAGGGTACAGTTTAGGGTACGACAACGATTAAGGGTTACCGTACGTGTGAGGGCACGAGTTAGTGTTGGTGTCCTGGTTAAGATTAGGGCACGGGTGAGGGTAAGGTTTCGGGTGACGGTCAGGGATAGAATTCGGGTTATGGTTAGGGTTAGGGAATGGGGAGATATTAGGGCACAGTTTAAGGTACCACAACGCTTAAGGTTTAGCGAACGTGTGAGGTCACTAGTTAGTGTTAGTTTACTGCTTACGATTAGGGCACGGGTGAGGATAAGGCCTCGGATGAGGGTCACGTTAAGGGTTAGGGTTAGGGTTAGGGTTAGGGAATGGGGATTGCTTAGGGCAGAGGTTAGTGTACGGAAATGGCTTAGGGTTAGCGTACGTTAGAGGGCATGGGTTAGTGCTGATGTACTGGTTAAAATTAGGACACGGGTGAGGGTAAAGTTTCGGGTGAGTGTCATGGTTAGGTTTCAGGTTAGGGTTAGGGTTAGAGAATTGAGAGGCATTAGGGTACATGTTAGGGTACCGCTGCGGTTTAGTGTTAGCATACGTGTGTGGGCACAAGTTAGTCTTGGTGTCCTGGTTAAGATTAAGGCACAGGTGAGGGTAAGGCTTCGGGTGAGGGTCAGGGTTAGGATTCGGTTTAGGGTTAGGGTTCGGGAATGGAGAGGGATTAGGGTACAGGTTAGGGTACGAAAATGCTTAAGGGTTAGCGTAAGTGTGAGGGCACGAGTTAGTGTTGGTGTACTGGTTAAGACAAAGGCACCGATAAGGGTAAGGCCTCAGAAAAGGGTCACGTTCAGGGTTTCGCTTAGGGTTAGGGTTAGGGAATGGGGAGGGATTAGGTACAGGATAGGGTACGACAATGCTTAAGGGTTAGCGTACGTTTGAGGTCATGAGTTAGTGTTTGTGTACTGGTTAAGATTAGGGCATTGGTTAGGGTAGGGCATCTGAAGTGGGTCAGGTTTAGGGATGGGGATAGGGTTAGTGTTAAGGAATGGGGAGGGATTAGGGTACAATTTAGGGTACGACAACGCTTACGGTTTAGCGTACGTGTGAGGGCACGAGTTAGTGTTGGTGTCCTGTTTAAGATTAGGGCACGGGTGTGGGTAAGGCTTCGGGTGAGGGTCAGGGTTAGGATTCGGGTTAGGGTTAGGGTTAGGGAATGGGGAGGGATTAGGGTACAGGTTAGGGTACCGCTGCGGTTTAGTGATAGCGTACGTGTGAGGGCACGAGTTAGTCTTGGTGTCCTGGTTAAGATTAGGGCACGGGCGAGGGTAAGGCTTCGGGTGAGGGTCAGGTTTAGGATTCGGGTTAGGGTTAGGGTTAAGGAATGCAGAGGGATTAGGGTACAGCTTAGGGTACGACAGTGCTTAAGGGTTAGCGTTCGTGTGAGGGCAAGGGTTAGTGTTAGTGTCCTGGTTAAGATTAGGGCACGGGTGAGGGTAAGGCTTCAGGTGAGGGTCAGAGTTAGGATTCGGGTTAGGGTTAGGGTTAGGGAATGGGGAGGGATTAGGGTACAGTTTAGTGTACGACAACAATTAAGGGTTAGCGTACGTGTGAGGGCACGAGTTAGTGTTGGTGTCCTGGTTAAGATTACGGCACGGGTAAGGGTAAGGCCTCGGAAGAGTATCACGTTAAGGGTTAGGGATAGGGTTAGGGTTAGGGAATGGGAATTGATTAGGGTACAGGTTAGGGTACGGCAATGGCTTAGGGTTAGCGTACGTAAGAGGGCATGGGTTAGTGTTGATGTAATGGTTAAAACTAGGACACGGGTGAGGGTAAAGTTTCGGGTGAGTGTCATGGTTAGGTTTCAGGTTAGGGTTAGGGTTAGGGAATGGAGAGGGATTAGGGAACAGGTTAGGGTACCGCTGCGGTTTAGTGATAGCGTACGTGAGAGGGCACGAGTTAGTCTTGGTGTCCTGGTTAAGATTAGGGCACGGGCGAGGGTAAGGCTTCGGATGAGGGTCAGGGTTAGGATTCGGGTTAGGGTTAGGGTTAGGGAATGGAGAGGGATTAGGGTACATGTTAGGGTACGACAATGCTTAAGGGTTAGCGTAAGTGTGAGGGCACGAGTTAGTGTTGGTGTACTGGTTAAGACAAAGGCACCGATGAGGGTAAGGCCTCGGAAAAGGTTCACGTTCAGGGTTTCGCTTAGGGTTAGGGTTAGGGAATGGGGAGGGATTAGGGTATAGGATAGGGTACGACAATGCTTAAGAGATAGGATACGTTTGAGGGCATTAGTTAGTCTTTGTGTACTGATTAAGTTTAGGGCATTGGTTAGGGTTGGGCATCGGAAGTGGGTCAGGTTTATGGATGGGGTTAGGGTTAGGGTTAAGGAATGGGGAGGGATTAGAGTACAATTTAGGGTACGACAACGCTTAAGGTTTAGAGTACGTGTGAGGGCACGAGTTAGTGTTGGTGTCCTGGTTAAGATTAGGGCACGGGTGAGGGTAAGGCTTCGGGTGAGGGTCAGGGTTAGGATTCGGGTTAGGGTTAGGGTTAAGGAATGCAGAGGGATTAGGGTACAGCTTAGGGTACGACAGTGCTTAAGGGTTAGCGTTCGTGTGAGGGCAAGGGTTAGTGTTAGTGTCCTGGTTAAGATTAGGGCACGGGTGAGGGTAAGGCTTCAGGTGAGGGTCAGAGTTAGGATTCGGGTTAGGGTTAGGGTTAGGGAATGGGGAGGGATTAGGGTACAGTTTAGTGTACGACAACAATTAAGGGTTAGCGTACGTGTGAGGGCACGAGTTAGTGTTGGTGTCCTGGTTAAGATTAGGGCACGGGTGAGGGTAAGTTTTCGGGTGAGGGTCAGGGATAGAATTCGGGTTAGGGTTAGGGTTAGGGAATGGGGAGATATTAGGGCACAGTTTAGGGTACCACAGCGCTTAAGGTTTAGCGTACGTGTGAGGTCACTAGTTAGTGTTAGTTTACTGCTTACGATTAGGGCACGGGTGAGGGTAAAGCCTCGGAAGAGGGTCACGTTAAGGGTTAGGGTTAGGGTTAGGGAATGGGGATTGCTTAGGGCACAGGTTAGTGTACGGCAATGGCTTAGGGTTAGCGTACGTTAGAGGGCATGGGTTAGTGTTGATGTACTGTTTAAAATTAGGACACGGGTGAGGGTAAAGTTTCGGGTGAGTGTCATGATTAGGTTTCAGGTTAGAGTTAGGGTTAGGGAATGGAGAGGGAATAGGGTACAGGTTAGGGTACCGCTGTGGTTTAGTGTTAGCGTACGTGTGAGGGCACGAGTTAGTCTTGGTGTCCTGGTTAAGATTAGGGCACGGGTGAGGGTAAGGCCTCGGAAAAGGGTCACTTTCAGGGTTTCGCTTAGGGTTAGGGTTAGGGAATGGGGAGGGATTAGGGCACAGGATAGGGTACGACAATGCTTAAGGGTTAGCGTACGTTTGAGGGCATGAGTTAGTGTTTGTGTACTGGTTAAGTTTAGGGCATTGGTTAGGGTAGGGCATCGGAAGTGGGTCAGGTTTAGGGATGGGGTTAGGGCTAGGGTTAAGGAATGGGGAGGGATTAGGGTACAATTTAGGGTACGACAACGCTTAAGGATTAGCGTACGTGTGAGGGCACAAGTTAGTGTTGGTGTCCTCGTTAAGATTAGGGCACGGGTGAGGGTAAGGCTACGGGTGAGGGTCAGGGTTAGGATTCGTGTTAGGGTTAGGGTTAAGGAATGCAGAGGGATTAGGGTACAGCTTAAGGTACTACAGTGCTTAAGGTTTAGCGTTCGTTTGAAGGCAAGGGTTAGTGTTAGTGTCCTGGTTAAGATTAGGGCACGGGTGAGGGTAAGGCTTCAGGTGAGGGTCGGGGTTAGGATTGGGGTTAGGGTTAGGGTTAGGGAATGGGGAGTGATTAGGGTACAGTTTAGGGTACGACAATGATTAAGGGTTAGCGTACGTGTGAGGGCACGAGTTAGTGTTGGTGTCCTGGTTAAGATTAGGGCACGGGTGAAGGTAAGGTATCGGGTGAGGGTCAGGGATAGAATTCGGGTTAGGGTTAGGGTTAGGGAATGGGGAGATATTAGGGCACAGTTTAGGGTACCACAACGCTTAAGGTTTAGCATACGTGTGAGGTCACTAGTTAGTGTTAGTGTACTTCTTACGATTAGGGCACGGGTGAGGGTAAGGCCTCGGAAGAGGGTCACGTTAAGGGTTAAGGTTAGGGTAAGGTTAGGAAATGGGGATTGATTAGGGTACAGGTTAGGGTACGGCAATGGCTTAGGGTTAGCGTACCTTAGAGGGCAAGGGTTAGTGTTGATGTACTGGTTAAAATTAGGACACGGGTGATGGTAAAGTTTCGGGTGAGTGTCATGGTTAGGTGTCAGGTTAGGGTTAGGGTTAGGGAATGGAGAGGGATTAGGGTACAGGTTAGGGTACTGCTGCGGTTTAGTGATAGCGTACGTGTGAGGGTACGAGTTAGTCTTGGTGTCCTGGTTAAGATTAGGGCACGGGTGAGGGTAAGACTTCGGGTGAGGGTCAGGGTTAGGATTCGGGTTAGGGTTAGGGTTAGGGAATGGAGAGGGATTAGGGTACAGGTTAGGGTACGACAATGCTTAAGGGTTAGCCTAAGTGTGAGGGCACGAGTTAGTGTTGGTGGACTGGTTAAGACAAGGGCACCGATGAGGGTAAGGCCTCGAAAAAGGGTCACGTTCAAGGTTTCGCTTATGGTTAGGGTTAGGGAATGGGGAGGGATTAGGGTACACGATAGGGTACGACAATTCTTAAGCGTTAGTGTACGTTTGAGGGCATGAGTTAGTGTTTGTGTACTGGTTAAGATTAGGGCATTGGTTTGGGTAGGGCATCGGAAGTGGGTCAGCTTTAGGGATGGGGTTAGGGTTAGGGTTAAGGAATGGGGAGGGATTAGGGTACAATTTAGGTTACGACAATGCTTAAAGTTTAGCGTACGTGTGAGGGCACAAGTTAGTGTTGGTGTCCTGGTTAAGATTAGGGCACGGGTGAGGGTAAGGCTTCGGGTGAGGGTCAGGGTTAGGATTCGTGTTAGGGTTAGGGTTAAGGAATTCAGAGGGATTAGGGTACAGCTTAGGGTACGACAGTGCTTAAGGGTTAGCGTTCGTGTGAGGGCAAGGGTTAGTGTTAGTGTCCTGGTTAAGATTAGGGCACGGGTGAGGGTAAGGTTTCAGGTGAGGGTCAGGGTTAGGATTCGGGTTAGGGTTAGGGTTAGGGAATGGGGAGGGATTAGGGTACAGTTTAGGGTACGACAACGATTAAGGGTTAGCGTACGTGTGAGGGCACGAGTTAGTGTTGGTGTCCTGGTTAAGATTAGGGCACGGGTGAGGGTAACGTTTCGGGTGAGGGTCAGGGATAGAATTCGGGTTAGGGTTAGGGTTAGGGAATGGGGACATATTAGGGCACAGTTTAGGGTACCACAACGCTTAAGTTTTAGCGTACGTGTGAGGTCACTAGTTAGTGTTAGTGTACTGCTTACGATTAGGGCACGGGTGAGGGTAAGGCCTCGGAAGAGTGTCACGTTAAGGGTTAGGGTTTGGGTTAGGGTTAGGGAATGGGGATTGATTAGGGTACAGGTTAGGGTATGGCAATGGCTTAGGGTTAGCGTAAGTTAGAGGGCATGGGTTAGTTTTGATGTACTGGTTAAAATTAGGACACGTGTGAGGGTAAATTTTCGGGTGAGTGTCATGGTTAGGTTTCAGGTTAGGGTTAGGGTTAGGGAATGGAGAGGGATTAGGGGACAGGTTAGGGTACGACAATGCTTAAGGGTTAGCGTAAGTGTGAGGGCACGAGTTAGTGTTGGTGGACTGGTTAAGACAAGGGCACCGTTGAGCGTAAGGCCTCGGAAAAGGGTCACGTTCAGGGTTTCGCTTAGGGTTAGGGTTAGGGAAAGGGGAGGGATTAGGGTGCAGGATTGGGTACGACAATGCTTAAGGGTTAGCTTACGTTTGAAGGAATGAGTTAGTGTTTGTGTACTGGTTAAGATTAGGGCATTGGTTAGGGTAGGGCATCGGTAGTGGGTCAGGTTTAGGGATGGGGTTAGGGTTAGGGTTAAGGAATGGGGAGGGATTAGGGTACAATTTAGGGTACGACAACGCTTAAGGTTTAGCGTACATGTGAGGGCACGAGTTAGTGTTGGTGTCCTGGTTAAGATTAGGGCACGGGTGAGGGTAAGGCTTCGGTGAGGGTCAGGGTTTGGATTCGTGTTAGGGTTAAGGTTAAGGAATGCAGAGGGATTAGGGTACAGCTTAGGTTACGACAGTGCTTAAGGTTTAGTGTTCGTGTGAGGGCAAGGGTTAGTGTTAGTGTCCTGGTTAAGATTAGGGCACGGGTGAGGGTAAGGCTTCAGGTGAGGGTCAGGGTTAGGATTCGGGTTAGGTTTAGGGAATGGGGAGGGATTAGGGTACAGTTTAGGGTACAACAACGATTAAGGGTTAGCGTACGTGTGAGGGAACCAGTTAGTGTTGGTGTCCTGGTTAAGATTAGGGCACGGGTGAGGGTAAGGTTTCGGGTTAGGGTCAGGGATAGAATTCGGGTTAGGGTTAGGGTTAGGCAATGGGGAGATTTTAGGGCACAGTTTAGGGTACCACAACGCTTAAGGTTTAGCGTACGTGTGAGGTCACTAGTTAGTGTTAGTGTACTGCTTACGATTAGGGCACGGGTGAGGGTAAGGCCTCGGAAGAGGGTCACGTTAAGGGTTAGGGTTAGGGTTAGGGGTAGGGAATGGGGATTGATTAGGGTACAGTTTAGGGTACGGCAATGGCTTAGGGTTAGCGTACGTTAGAGGGTATGGGTTAGTGTTGATGTACTGATTAAAATTAGGACACGGGTGAGGTTAAAGTTTCGGGTGAGTCTCATGGTTAGGTTTCAGGTTAGGGTTAGGGTTAGGGAATGGAGAGGGATTAGGGTACAGGTTAGGGTACCGCTGCGGTTTAGTGTTAGCGTACGTGTGAGGGCACGAGATAGTCTTGGTGTCCTGGTTAAGATTAGGGCACGGGTGAGGGAAAGCCTTCGGGTGAGGGTCAGGGTTAGGATTCCGGTTAGGGTTAGGGTTAGGGAATGGAGAGGGATGAGGGTACAGGTTAGGTTACGACAATGCTTAAGGGTTAGCGTAAGTGTGAGGGCACGAGTTAGTGTTGGTGTGCTGGTTAAGACAAGGGCACCGATGAGAGTAAGGCCTCGGAAAAGGGTCACGTTCAGGGTTTCGCTTAGGGTTAGGGTGAGGGAATGGGGAGGGATTAGGGTACAGGATAGGGTACGACAATGCTTAAGGGTTAGCGTACGTTTGAGGGCATGAGTTAGTGTTTGTGTACTGGTTAAGATTTGGGCATAGGTTAGGGTAGGGCATCGGAGGTGGGTCAGGTTTAGGGATGGGGTTAGGGTTAGGGTTAAGGTTAAGGAATGGGGAGGGATTAGGGTACAATTTAGGGTACGACAACGGTTAACGTTTAGCGTACGTTTGAGGGCACCAGTTAGTGTTGGTGTCCTGGTTAAGATTACAGAATGGGTGCGGGTAAGGCTTTGGGTGAGTGTCAGGGTTAGGATTCGTGTTAGGGTTAGGGTTAAGGAATGCAGAGGGATTAGGGTACAGCTTAGGGTACGACAGTGCTTAAGGGTTAGCGTTCGTGTGAGGGCAAGGGTTAGTGTTAGTGTCCTGGTTAAGATTACGGCACGGGTGAGGGTAAGGCTTCAGGTGAGGGTCAGGGTTAGGATTGGGGTTAGGGTTAGGGTTAGGGAATGGGGAGTGATTAGGGTACAGTTTAGGGTACGACAACGATTAACGGTTAGCGTACGTGTGAGGGCACGAGTTAGTGTTGGTGTCCTGGTTAAGATTAGTGCACGGGTGAGGGTAAGGTTTCGGGTGAGGGTCAGGGATAGAATTCGGGTTAGGGTTAGGGTTAGGGAATGGGGAGATATTAGGGCACAGTTTAGGGTACCACAACGCTTAAGGTTTAGCGTACCAGTGAGGTCAGTAGTTAGTGTTAGTGTACTGCTTACGATTAGGGCACGGGTGAGGGTAAGGCCTCAAGGAGGGTCACGTTAAGGGTTAGGGTTAGGGTTAGGGTTAGGGAATGGGGATTGATTAGGGTACAGGTTAGGGTACGGCAATGGCTTAGGGTTAGCGTACGTTAGAGGCCATGGGTTAGTGTTGATGTACTGGTTAAAATTAGGACATGGGTCAGGGTAAAGTTTCGGGTGAGTGTCATGGTTAGGTTTCAGGTTAGGGTTAGGGTTAGGGAATGGAGAGGGATTAGGTTACAGGTTAGGGTACCGCTGCGGTTTAGTGTTAGCGTACGTGTGAGGGCACGAGTTAGTCTTGGTGTCCTGGTTAAGATTAGGGCACGGGTGAGGGTAAGGCTTCGGGTGAGGGTAAGGGTTAGGATTCGGGTTAGGGTTAGGGTTAGGGAATGTAGAGGGATTAGGGTACAGGTTAGGGTACGACAATGCTTAAGTGTTAGCGTAAGTGTGAGGGCACGAGTTAGTGTTGGTGTACTGGTTAAGACAAGGGCACCGATGTGGGTAAGGCCTCTGAAAAGGGTCACGTTCACTGTTTCGCTTAGAGTTAGGGTTAGGGAATGGGGAGGGATTAGGGTACAGGATAGGGTACGACAATGCTTAAGGGTTAGCGTACGTTTGAGGGCATGAGTTAGTTTTTGTGTACTGGTTAAGATTAGGGCATTGGTTAGGGTAGGGCATCGGAAGTGGTCAGGTTTAGGGATGAGGTTAGGGTTAGGGTTAAGGAATGTGGAGGGATTAGGGTACAATTTAGGGAACGACAACGCTTAAGGTTTAGCGTACGTGTGAGGGCACAAGTTAGTGTTGGTGTCCTCGTTAAGATTAGGGCACGGGTGAGGGTAAGGCTTCGGGTAAGGGTCAGGGTTAGGATTCGTGTTAGGGTTAGGGTTAAGGAATGCAGAGGGATTAGGGTACAGCTTAGGGTACGATAGTGCTTAAGGGTTAGCGTTCGTGTGAGGGCAAGGGTTAGTGTTAGTGTCCTGGTTAAGATTAGGGCACGGGTGAGGGTAAGGCTTCAGGTGAGGGTCAGGGTTAGGATTGGGGTTAGGGTTAGGCTTAGGGAATGGGGAGTGATTAGGGTACAGTTTAGGGTACGACAACGATTAAGGGTTAGCGTACGTGTGAGGGCACGAGTTAGTGTTGGTGTCCTGGTTAAGATTAGGGCACGGGTGAGGGTAAGGTTTTGGGTGAGGGTCAGGGATAGAATTCGGGTTAGGTTTAGGGTTAGGGAATGGGGAGATTTTAGCGCACAGTTTAGGGTACCACAACGCTTAAGGTTTAGCGTACGTGTGAGGTCACTAGTTAGTGTTAGTGTACTGCTTACGATTAGGGCACGGGTGAGGGTAAGGCCTCGGAAGAGGGTCACGTTAAGGGTTAGGGTTAGGGTTAGGGTTAGGAAATGGGCATTGATTAGAGTACAGGTTAGGGTACGGCAATGGCTTAGAGTTAGCGTACGTTAGAGTGCATGGGTTAGTGTTGATATACTGGTTAAAATTAAGACACGGGAGAGGGTAAAGTTTCGGGTGAGTGTCATGTTTAGGTTTCAGGTTAGGGTTAGGGTTAGGGAATGGAGAGGGATTAGGGTACAGGTTAGGGTACGACAATGCTTAAGGGTTAGCATAAGTGTGAGGGCACGAGTTAGTGTTGGTGTACTGGTTAAGTCAAGGGCACCGATGAGGGTAAGGCCTCGGTAAAGGGTCACATTCAGGGTTTCGCTTAGGGTTAGGGTTAGGGAATGGGGAGGGATAAGGGTACAGGATAGGGTAAGACAATGCTTAAGGATTAGCGTACGTTTGAGGGTATGAGTTAGTGTTTGTGTACTGGTTAAGATTAGGGCATTGGTTAGGGTAGGGCATCGGAAGTGGGTCAGGTTTAGGGATGGGGTTAGGGTTAGGGTTAAGGAATGGGGAGGGATTAGGGTACAATTTAGGGTACGACAACGCTTAAGGGTTAGCGTACGTGTGAGGGCACGAGTTAGTCTTGGTGTCCTGGTTAAGATTAGGGCACGGGTGAGGGTAAGGTTTCGGGTGAGGGTCAGGGTTAGGGTTAGGGAATGGAGAGGGATTAGGGTACAGTTTAGGGTACGACAATGCTTAAGGGTTAGCGTACGTGTGAGGGCACAAGTTAGTGTTAGTTTCCTGGTTAAGATTAGGGCAGGTGTGAGGGTAAGGCCTCGGGTGAGGGTCAGGGTTAGGATTCGTGTTAGGGTTAGGGTTAAAGAATGCAGAGTGTTTAGGGTACAGCTTAGGGTACGACAGCGCTTAAGGGTTAGCGTTCGTGTGAGGGCAAGGGTTAGTGTTAGTGTCCTTGTTAAGATTAGGGCACGGGTGTGGGTTAGGCTTCGGGTGAGGGTCAGGGTTAGGATTCGTGTTAGGGTTAGGGTTAAGGAATGTAGAGGGATTAGGGTACAGCTTAGGGTACGATAGTGCTTAAGGGTTAGCGTTCGTGTGAGGGCCAGTGTTAGTGTTAGTGTCCTGGTTAAGATTAGGGCACGGGTGAGGGTAAGGCTTCAGGTGAGGGTCAGGGTTAGGATTCGGGTTACGGATAGGGAATGGGGAGGGATTAGAGTACAGTTTACGGTACGACAACGATTAAGGGTTAGCGTAGGTGTGAGGGAACGAGTTAGTGTTGGTTTCCTGGTTAAGATTAGGGCACGGGTGACGGTAAGCTTTCGGGTGAGGGTCAGGGATAGAATTCGGGTATAGGTTAGGGTTAGGGAATGGGGAGATATTAGAGCACAGTTTAGGGTACCACAACTCTTAAGGTTTAGCATACGTGTGAGGTCACTAGTTAGTGTTAGTGTACTTCTTACGATTAGGGCACGGATGGAGGTAAGGCCTCGGAAGAGGGTCGCCTTAAGGGTTAGGGTTAGGGTTAGGGAATGGGGATTGATTAGGGTACAGGTTAGGGTACGGCAATGGCTTAGGGTTAGCGTACGTTAGAGAGCATGGGTTACTGTTGATGTACTGGTTAAAATTAGGACACGGGTGAGGGTAAAGTTACGGGTGAGTGTCATGGATAGGTTTCAGGTTAGGGTTAGGGTTAGGGAATGGAGAGGGATTAGGGTACAGGTTAGGGTACCGCTGCGGTTTAGTGTTAGCGTACGTGTGAGGGCACGAGTTAGTCTTGGTGTCCTGGTTAAGATTAGGGCACGGGTGAGAGTAAGGTTTCGTGTGAGGGTCAGGGTTAGGATTCGGGTTAGGGTTAGGGATAGGGAATGGAGAGGGATTAGGGTACAGGTTAGGGTACGACAATGCTTAAGGGTTAGCGTAAGTGTGAGGGCACGAGTTAGTGTTGGTGTACTGGTTAAGACAAGGGCACCGATGAGGGTAAGGCTTCGGAAAAGGGTCACGTTCAGGGTTTCGCTTAGGGTAAGGGTTAGGGAATGGGGATTGATTAGGGTACAGGTTAGGGTACGGCAATGGCTTAGGGTTAGCGTACGTTAGAGGGCATGGGTTAGTGTTGATGTACTGGTTAAAATTAGGACACGGGTGAGGGTAAAGTTTCGGGTGAGTGTCATGGTTAGGTTTCAGGTTAGGGTTAGTGTTAGGGAATGGAGAGGGATGAGGGTACAGGTTAGGGTACCGCTGCGGTTTAGTGTTAGCGTACGTGTGAGGGCACGAGTTAGTCTTGGTGTCCTGGTTAAGATTAGGGCACGGGTGAGGGTAAGGCTTCTTGTGAGGGTCACGGTTAGGATTCGGGTTAGGGTTAGGGTTAGGGAATGGAGAGGGATTAGGGTACTGGTTAGGGTACGACAATGCCTCAGGGTTAGCCTAAGTGTGAGGGCACGAGTTAGTGTTGGTGTACTGGTTAAGACAAGGTCACCGATGAGGGTAAGGCCTTGGAAAAGGGTCACGTTCAGGGTTTCGCTTAGGGTTAGGGTTAGGGAATGGGGAGGGATTAGGGTACAGGATAGGGTACGACAATGCTTAAGGGTTAGCGTACGTTTGAGGGCATGAGTTAGTGTTTGTGTACTGGTTAAGATTAGGGCATTGGTTAGGGTGGGGCATCGGAAGTGGGTCAGGTTTAGGGATGGGGTTAGGGTTAGGGTTAAGGAATGGGGAGGGATTAGGTTACAATTTAGGGTACGACAACGCTTAAGGTTTAGCGTATGTGTGAGGGCACGAGTTAGTGTTGGTGTCCTGGTTAAGATTAGGGCACGGGTGAGGGTAAGGCTTCGGGTGAAAGTCAGGGTTAGGATTCGTGTTAGGGTTAGGGTTAAGGAATGCAGAGGGATTAGGGTACAGCTTAGGGTACGACAGTGCTTAAGGGTTAGCGTTCGTGTGAGGGCAAGGGTTAGTGTTAGTGTCCTGGTTAAGATTAGGGCACGGGTGAGGGTAAGGCTTCGGGTGAGGGTCAGGGTTAGGATTAGGGTTAGGGTTAGGTTTAGGGAAAGGGGAGATATTAGGGCACAGTTTAGGGTACCACAACGCTTAAGGTTTAGCGTACGTGTGAGGTCACTAGTTAGTGTTAGTGTACTGCTTACGATTAGGGCACGGGGGAGGGTAAGGCCTCGGAAGAGGGTCACGTTTAGGGTTAGGGTTAGGGTTAGGGTTAGGGAATGGGGATTGATTAGGGTACAGGTTAGGGTACGGCAATGGCTTAGGGTTAGCGTACGTTAGAGGGCATGTGTTAGTGTTGATGTACGGGTTAAAATTAGGACACGGGTGATGGTAAAGTTGCGGGTGAGTGTCATGGTTAGGTTTCGGGTTAGGGTTAGGGTTAGGGAATGGAGAGGGATTAGGGTACAGGTTAGGGTACCGCTGCGGTTTAGTGTTAGCGTACGTGTGAGGGCACGAGTTAGTCTTGGTGTCCTGGTTAAGATTAGGGCACGGGTGAGGGTAAGGCTTCGGGTGAGGGTCAGGGTTAGGATTCGGGTTAGGGTTAGGGTTAGGGAATGGAGAGGGATTAGGGTACTGGTTAGGGTTCGACAATGCCTAAGGGTTAGCGTAAGTGTGAGGGCATGAGTTAGTGTTGGTGTACTGGTTAAGACAAGGGCACCGATGAGGGTAAGGCCTCGGAAAAGGTTCACGTTCAGGGTTTCGCTTTTGGTTAGGGTTAGGGAATGGGGAGGGATTAGGGTACAGGATAGGGTACGACAATGCTTAAGGGTTAGCGTACGTTTGAGGGCATGAGTTAGTGTTTGTGTATTGGTTAAGATTAGGGCATTGGTTAGGGTAGGGCATCCGAAGTGGGTCAGGTTTAGGGATGGGGTTAGGGTTAGGGTTAAGGAATGGGGGTGGATTAGGTTACAATTTAGGGTACGACAACGCTTAAGGTTTAGCATACGTGTGAGGGCACGAGTTAGTGTTGGTGTCCTGGTTAAGATTAGGGCACGGGTGAGGGTAAAGCTTCGGGTGAGGGTCAGGGTTAGGATTCGTGTTAGGGTTAGGGTTAAGGAATGCTGAGGGATTAAGGTATAGCTTACGGTACGACAGTGCTTAAGGGTTAGCGTTCGTTTGAGGGCAAGGGTTAGTGTTAGTGTCCTGGTTAAGATTAGGGCACGGGTGAGGGTAAGGCTTCAGGTGAGGGTCAGGGTTAGGATTCGGGTTAGGGTTAGGGTTAGGGAATGGGGAGGGATTAGGGTACAGTTTAGGGTACGACAACGATTAAGGGTTAGCGTACGTGTGAGGTCACTAGTTAGTGTTAGTGTACTGCTTACGATTAGGGCACGGGTGAGGGTAAGGCCTCGGAAGAGGGTCATGTTAAGGGTTAGGGTTAGGGTTAGGGTTAGGGAATGGGGATTGATTAGGGTACAGGTTAGGCTACGGCAATGGCTTAGGGTTAGCGTACGTTAGAGGGCATGGGTTAGTGTTGATGTACTGGTTAAAATTAGGACACGGTTGAGGGTAAAGTTTCGGGTGAGTGTCATGGTTAGGTTTCAGGTTAGGGTTAGGGTTAGGGAATGGAGAGGGATTAGGGTACAGGTTAGGGTACCGCTGCGGTTTAGTGGTAGCGTACGTGTGAGGGCACGAATTAGTCTTGGTGTCCTGGTTAAGATTAGGGCACGGGTGAGGGTAAGGCTTCTTGTGAGTTTCAGGGTTAGGATTCGGGTTAGGGTTAGGGTTAGGGAATGGAGAGGGATTAGGGTACTGTTTAGGGTAAGACAATTCCTAAGGGTTAGCGTAAGTGTGAGGGCACGAGTTAGTTTTGGTGTACTGGTTAAGACAAGGGCACCGATGAGGGTAAGGCCTCGGAAAAGGGTCACGTTCAGGGTTTCGCTTAGGGTTAGGGTTATGGAATGGGGAGGGATTAGGGTACAGGATAGGGTACGACAATGCTTAAGGTTTAGACTACGTTTGAGGGCATAAGTTAGTGTTTGTGTACTGGTTAAGATTTGGGCATTGGTTAGGGTAGGGCATCGGAAGTGGGTCAGGTTTAGGGATGGGGTTAGGGTTAGGGTTAAGGAATGGGGAGGGATTAGGTTACAATTTAGGGTACGACAACGCTTAAGGTTTAGCGTACGTTTGAGGGCACGAGTTAGTGTTGGTGTCCTGGTTAAGATTAGGGCACGGGTGAGGGTAAGGCTTCGGGTGAGGGTCAGGGTTAGGATTCGGGTTAGGTTTAGGGTTAGGGAATGGGGAGGGATTAGGGTACAGTTTAGGGTACGACAACGATTAAGAGTAAGCGTACGTATGAGGGCACGAATTAGTGTTGGTGTCCTGGTTAAGATTAGGGCACGGGTGAGGGTAAAATTTCGGGTGAGGGTCAGGGATAGAATTCGGATTAGGGTTAGGGTTAGGGAATGGGGAGATATTAGGGCACAGTTTACGGTACCACAACGCTTAAGGTTTAGCATACGTGTGAGGTCACTAGTTAGTGTTAGTGTACTGCTTACGATTAGGGCATGGGTGAGGGTAAGGCCTCGGAAGAGGGTCACGTTAAGGGTTAGGGTTAGGGTTAGGGTTAGGGAATGGGGATTGATTAGGGTACAGGTTAGGGTACGGCAATGGCTTAGGGTTAGCGTACGTTAGAGGGCATGGGTTAGTGTTGATGTACTGGTTAAAATTAGGACACGGGTGAGGGTAAAGTTTCGGGTGAGTGTCATGGTTAGGTTTCAGGTTAGGGTTAGGGTTAGGGAATGGAGAGGGATTAGGGTACAGGTTAGGGTACCGCTGCGGTTTAGTGTTAGCGTACGTGTGAGGGCACGAGTTAGTCTTGGTGTCCTGGTTAAGATTAGGGCACGGGTGAGGGTAAGGTTTCGGGTGATGGTCAGTGTTAGGATTCGGCTTAGGGTTAGGGTTAGGGAATGGAGAGGGATTAGGGTACAGGTTAGGGTACGACAATGCTTAAGGGTTAGCGTAAGTGTGAGGGCACGAGTTAGTGTTGGTGTACTGGTTAAGACAAGGGCACCGATGAGGGTAAGGCCTCGGAAAAGGGTCACGTTCAGGGTTTCGCTTAGGGTTAGGGTTAGGGAATGGGGAGGGATTAGGGTACAGGATAGGGTACGACAAGGCTTAAGGGTTAGCGTACGTTTGAGGGCATGAGTTAGTGTTTGTGTACTGGTTAAGATTAGGGCATTGGTTAGGGTAGGGCATCGGAAGTGGGTCAGGTTTAGGGATGAGGTTAGGGTTAGTGTTAAGGAATGGGGAGGGATTAGGTTACAATTTAGGGTACGACAATGCTTAAGGTTTAGCGTTCGTGTGAGGGCACGAGTTAGTGTTGGTGTCCTGATTAAGATTAGGGCACGGGTGAGGGTAAGGCTTCGGGTGAGGGTCAGGGTTAGGATTCGGGTTAGGGTTAGGGTTAGGGAATGGGGAGGGATTAGGGTACAGTTTAGGGTACGACAACGATTAAGGGTAAGCGTACGTATGAGGGCACGAATTAGTGTTGGTGTCCTGGTTAAGATTAGGGCATGGGTGAGGTTAAAATTTCGGGTGAGGGTCAGGGATAGAATTCGGATTAGGTTTAGGGTTAGGGAATGGGGAGATATTAGGGCACAGTTTACGGTACCACAACGCTTAAGGTTTAGCATACGTGTGAGGTCACTAGTTAGTGTTAGTGTACTGCTTACGATTAGGGCATGGGTGAGGGTAAGGCCTCGGAAGAGGGTCACGTTAAGGGTTAGGTTTAGGGTTAGGGTTAGGGAATGGGGATTGATTAGGGTACAGGTTAGGGTACAGCAATGGCTTAGGGTTAGCGTACGTTAGAGGGCATGGGTTAGTGTTGATGTACTGGTTAAAATTAGGACACGGGTGAGGGTAAAGTTTCGGGTGAGTGTCATGGTTAGGTTTCAGGTTAGGGTTAGGGTTAGGGAATGGAGAGGGATTAGGGTACAGGTTAGGGTACCGCTGCGGTTTAGTGTTAACGTACGTGTGAGGGCACGAGTTAGTCTTGGTGTCCTGGTTAAGATTAGGGCACGGGTGAGGGTAAGGTTTCGGGTGAGGGTCAGGGTTAGGATTCGGGTTAGGGTTAGGGTTAGGGAATGGAGAGGGATTAGGGTACTGGTTAGGGTACGACAACGCCTAAGGGTTAGCGTAAGTGTGAGGGCACGAGTTAGTGTTGGTGTACTGGTTAAGACAAGGTCACCGATGAGGGTAAGGCCTCGGAAAATGGTCACGTTTAGGGTTTCGCTTAGGGTTAGAGTTAGGGAATGGGGAGAGATTAGGTTACAGGATAGGGTACGACAATGCTTAAGGGTTAGCGTACTTTTGAAGGCATGAGTTACTGTTTGTGTACTGGTTAAGATTAGGGCATTGGTTAGGGTAGGGCATCGGAAGTGGGTCAGGTTTAGAGATGGGGTTAGGGTTAGGGTTAAGGAATGGGGAGGGATTAGGTTACAATTTAGGGTACGACAACGCTTAAGGTTTAGCGTACGTGTGAGGGCACGAGGTAGTGTTGGTGTCCTGGTTAAGATTAGGGCACGGGTGAGGGTAAGGCTTCGGGTGAGGGTCAGGGTTAGGATTCGTGTTAGGGTTAGGGTTAAGGAATGCAGAGGGATTACGGTACAGCTTAGGGTACGACAGTGCTTAAGGGTTAGCGTTCGTGTGAGGGCAAGGGTTAGTGTTAGTGTCCTGGTTAAGATTAGGGCACGGGTGAGGGTAAGGCTTCAGGTGAGGGTCAGGGTTAGGATTCGGGTTAGGGTTAGGGTTAGGGAATGGGGAGATATTAGGGCACAGTTTAGGGTACCACAACACTTAAGGTTTAGCGTACGTGTGAGGTCACTAGTTAGTGTTAGTGTACTGCTTACGATTAGGGCACGGGGGAGGGTAAGGCCTCGGAAGAGGGTCACGTTAAGGGTTAGGGTTAGGGTTAGGGTTAGGGAATGGGGATTGATTAGGGTACAGGTTAGGGTACGGCAATGGCTTAGGGTTATCGTACGTTAGAGGGCATGGGCTAGTGTTGATGTACTGGTTAAAATTAGGACACGGGTGATGGTAAAGTTTCGGGTGAGTGTCATGGTTAGGTTTCAGGTTAGGTTTAGGGTTAATGAATGGAGAGGGATTAGGGTACAGGTTAGGGTACCGCTGCGGTTTAGTGTTAGCGTACGTGTGAGGGCACGAGTTAGTCTTTGTGTCCTGGTTAAGATTAGGGCACGGGCGAGGGTAAGGCTTCGGGTGAGGGTCAGGGTTAGGATTCGGGTTAGGGTTAGGGTTAGGTAATGGGGAGGGATTAGGGTACAGTTTAGGGTACGATAACGATTAAGGGTTAGCGTACGTGTGAGGGCACGAGTTAGTGTTGGTGTACTGGTTAAGACAAGGGCACCGATGAGGGTAAGGCCTCGGAAAAGGGTCACGTTCAGGGTTTCGCTTAGGGTTACGGTTAGGGATGGGGAGGGATTAGGGAACAGGATAGGGTACGATAATGCTTAACGGTTAGCGTACGTTTGAGGGCATGAGTTAGTGTTTGTGTACTGGTTAAGATTAGGGCATTGGTTAGGGTAGGGCATCGGAAGTGGGCCAGGTTTAGGGATGGGGTTAGGGTTAGGGTTAAGGAATGGGGAGGGATTAGGTTACAATTTAGGGTACGACAACGCTTAAGGTTTAGCGTACGTGTGAGGGCACGAGTTAGTGTTGGTGTCCTGGTTAAGATTAGGGCACGGGTGAGGGTAAGGCTTCGGGTGAGGGTCAGGGTTAGGATTCGTGTTAGGGTTAGGGTTAAGGAATGCAGAGGGATTAGGGTACAGCTTAGGGTACGACAGTGCTTAAGGTTTAGCGTTTGTGTGAGGGCAAGTGTTAGTGTTAGTGTCCTGGTTAAGATTAGGGCACGGGTGAGGGTAAGGCTTCAGTTGAGGGTCAGGGTTAGGATTGGGGTTAGGATTAGGGTTAGGGTTAGGGAATGGGGAGGGATTAGGGTACAGTTTAGGGTACGACAAAGATTAAGGGTTAACGTACGTGTGATGGCACGAGTTAGTGTTGGTGTCCTGGTTAAGATTAGGGCACGGGTGAGGGTAAGGTTTCGGGTGAGGGTCAGGGATAGAATTAGGGTTAGGGTTAGGGTTAGGGAATGGGGAGATATTAGGGCACAGTTTAGGGTACCACAACGCTTAAGGTTTAGCATACGTGTGAGGTCACTAGTTAGTGTTAGTGTACTGCTTACGATTAGGGCACGGGTGAGGGTAAGGCCTCGGAAGAGGGTCACGTTAAGGGTTACGGTTAGGTTTAGGGTTAGGGAATGGGGATTGATTAGGGTACAGGTTAGGGTACGGCAATGGCTTAGGGTTAGCGTACGTTAGAGGGCATGGGTTAGTGTTGATGTACTGGTATAAATTAGGACATGGGTGAGGGTACAGTTTCGGGTGAGTGTCATGGTTAGGTTTCAGGTTAGGGTTAGGGTTCGGGAATGGAGAGGGATTAGGGTACAGGTTAGGGTACCGCTGCAGTTTAGTTTAGCGTACGTGTGAGGGCACGAGTTAGCCTTGGTGTCCTGGTTAAGATTAGGGCACGGGTGAGGGTAAGGTTTCGGGTGAGGGTCAGGGTTAGGATTCGGGTTAGGGTTAGGGTTAGGTAATGGAGAGGGATTAGGGTACAGGTTAGGGTACGACAATGCTTAAGGGTTAGCGTAAGTGTGAGGGCACGAGTTAGTGTTGGTGTACTGGTTAAGACAAGGGCACCGATGAGGGTAAGGCCTCGGAAAAGGGTCACGTTCAGGTTTTCGCTTAGGGTTAGGGTTAGGGAATGGGGAGGGATTAGGATACAGGATAAGGTACGACAATGCTTAAGGGTTAGCGTACGTTTGAGTGCATGAGTTAGTGTTTGTGTACTGGTTAATATTAGGGCATTGGTTAGGGTAGGGCATCGGAAGTGTGTCAGGTTTAGGGATGGGGTTAGGGTTAGGGTTAAGGAATGGGGAGGGATTAGGGTACAATTTAGGGTACGACAATGCTTAAGGTTTAGCGTACGTGTGAGGGCACGAGTTAGTGTTGGTGTCCTGGTTAAGATTAGGGCACGGGTGAGGGTAAGGTTTCGGGTGAGGGTCAGGGTTAGGATTCGTGTTAGGGTTAGGGTTAAGGAATGCAGAGGGATTAGGGTACAGCTTAGGGTACGACAGTGCTTAAGGGTTAGCGTTCGTGTGAGGGCAAGGGTTAGTGTTAGTGTCCTGGTTAAGATTAGGGCACGGGTGAGGGTAAGGCTTCAGGTGAGGGTCAGGGATAGGATTCGGGTTAGGGTTAGGTTTAGGGAATGAGGAGGTATTAGGGCACAGTTTAGGGTACCACAACACTTAAGGTTTAGCGTACGTGTGAGGTCACTAGTTAGTGTTAGTGTACTGCTTACGATTAGGGCACGGGGGAGGGTAAGGCCTCGGAAGAGGGTCACGTTAAGGGTTAGGGTTAGGGTTAGGGTTAGGGAATGGGGATTGATTAGGGTACAGGTTAGGGTACGGCAATGGCTTAGGGTTAGCGTACGTTAGAGGGCATGGGCTAGTGTTGATATACTGGTTAAAATTAAGACATGGGTGATGGTAAAGTTTAGGGTGAGAGTCATGGTTAAGTTTCAGGTTAGGTTTAGGGTTAGGGAATGGAGAGGGATTAGGGTACAGGTTAGGGTACCGCTGCGGTTTAGTGTTAGCGTACGTGTGAGGGCACGAGTTAGTCTTGGTGTCCTGGTTAAGATTAGGGCACAGGTGAGGGTAAGGTTTCGGGTGAGGGTCAGGGTTAGGATTCGGGTTAGGGTTAGGGTTAGGTAATGGAGAGGGATTAGGGTATAGGATACGGTACCGCTGCGGTTTAGTGTTAGCGTACGTGTGAGGGCACGAGTTAGCCTTGGTGTTCTGGTTAAGATTAGGGCATGGGTGAGGGTAAGGTTTCGGGTGAGGGTCAGGGTTAGGATTCGGGTTAGGGTTAGGGTTAGGGAATGGAGAGGGATTAGGGTACAGGTTAGGGTACGACAATGCTTAAGGGTTAGCGTAAGTGTGAGGGCACGGGTTAGTGTTGGTGTACTGGTTAAGACAAGGGCACCGATGAGGGTAAGGCCTCGGAAAAGGGTCACGTTCAGGGTTTCGCTTAGGGATAGAGTTAGGGAATGGGGAGAGATTAGGTTACAGGATAGGGTACGACAATGCTTAAGGGTTAGCGTACTTTTGAGGGCATGAGTTAGTGTTTGTGTACTGGTTAATATTAGGGCATTGGTTAGGGTAGGGCATCGGAAGTGGGTCAGGTTTAGGGATGGGGTTAGGGTTAGGGTTAAGGAATGGGGAGGGATTAGGGTACAATTTAGGGTACGACAACGCTTAAGGTTTAGCGTACGTGTGAGGGCACGAGTTAGTGTTGGTGTCCTGGTTAAGATTCGGGCACGGGTGAGGGTAAGGCTTCGGGTGAGGGTCAGGGTTAGGATTCGTGTTAGGGTTAGGGTTAAGGATTGCAGAGGGATTAGGGTACAGCTTAGAGTACGACAGTGCTTAAGGGTTAGCGTTCGTGTGAGGGCAAGGGTTAGTGTTAGTGTCCTGGTTAAGATTAGGGCAAGGGTGAGGGTAAGGCTTCAGGTGAGGGTTAGGGTTAGGATTCGGGTTAGGGTTAGGGTTAGGGAATGGGGAGATATTAGGGCACAGTTTAGGGTACCACAACACTTAAGGTTTAGCGTACGTGTGAGGTCACTAGTTAGTGTTAGTGTACTGCTTACGATTAGGGCACGGGGGAGGGTAAGGCCTCGGAAGAGGGTCACGTTAAGGGTTAGGGTTAGGGTTAGGGTTAGGGAATGGGGATTGATTAGGGTACAGGTTAGGGTACGGCAATGGCTTAGGGTTAGCGTACGATAGAGGGCATGGGCTAGTGTTGATGTACTGGTTAAAATTAGGACACGGGTGATGGTAAAGTTTCGGGTGAGTGTCATGGTTAGGTTTCAGGTTAGGTTTAGGGTTAGGGAATGGAGAGGGATTAGGGTACAGGTTAGGGTACCGCTGCGGTTTAGTGTTAGCGTACGTGTGAGGGCACGAGTTAGTCTTGGTGTCCTGGGTAAGATTAGGGCACGGGTGAGGGTAAGGCTTCGGGTGAGGGTCAGGGTTAGGATTCGTGTTACGGTTAGGGTTAAGGAATGCAGAGGGATTAGGGTACAGCTTAGGCAACGACAGTGCTTAAGGGTTAGCGTTCGTGTGAGGGCAAGGGTTAGTGTTAGTGTCATGGTTAAGATTAGGGCACGGTTGAGGGTAAGGCTTCAGGTGAGGGTCAGGGTTAGGATTCGGGTTAGGGTTAGGGTTAGGGAAAGGGGAGATATTAGGGCACAGTTTAGGGTACCACAACGCTTAAGGTATAGCGTACGTGTGAGGTCACTAGTTAGTGTTAGTGTACTGCTTACGATTAGGGCACGGTTGAGGGTAAGGCCTCGGAAGAGGGTCACGTTAAGGGTTAGGGTTAGGGTTAGGGTTAGGGAATGGGGATTGATTAGGGTACAGGATAGGGTACGGCAATGGCTTAGGGTTAGCGTACGTTAGAGGGTATGGGTTAGTGTTGATGTACTGGTTAAATTAGCACACGGGTGATGGTAAAGTTTCGGGTGAGTGTCATGGATAGGTTTCAGGTTAGGGTTAGGGTTAGGGAATGGAGAGGGATTAGGGTACAGGTTAGGGTACCGCTGCGGTTTAGTGTTAGCGTACGTGTGAGGGCACGAGTTAGTCTTGGTGTCCTGGTTAAGATTAGGGCACGGGTGAGGGTAAGGTTTCGGGTGAGGGTCAGGGTTAGGATTCGGGTTAGGGTTAGGGTTAGGGAATGGAGAGGGATTAGGGTACTGGTTAGGGTAAGATAATGCCTAAGGGTTAGCGTAAGTGTGAGGGCACGAGTTAGTGTTGGTGTACTGGTTAAGACAAGGGCACCGATGAGGGTAAGGCCTCGGAAAAGGGTAAGGTTCATGGTTTCGCTTAGGGTTAGGGTTAGGGAATGGGGAGGGATTAGGGTACAGGATAGGGTACGACAAACCTTAAGGGTTAGCGTACGTTTGAGGGCATAAGTTAGTATTTGTGTACTGGTTAAGATTATGGCACGGGTGAGGGTAAGGTTTCGGGTGAGGGTCAGGGATAGAATTCGGGTTAGGGTTAGTGTTAGGGAATGGGGAGATATTAGGGCACAGTTTAGGGTACCACAACGCTTAAGGTTTAGCATACGTGTGAGGTCACTAGTTAGTGTTAGTGTACTGCTTACGATTAGGGCACGGGTGAGTGTAAGGCCTCGGAAGAGGGTCACGTTAAGGGTTAGGGTTAGGGTTAGGGTTAGGGAATGGGGATTGATTAGGGTACAGGTTAGGGTACGGCAATGGCTTAGGGTTAGCGTACATTAGAGGGCATGGGTTAGTGTTGATGTACTGGTTAAAATTAGGACACGGGTGAGGGTAAAGTTTCGGGTGAGTGTCATGGTTAGGTTTGAGGTTAGGGTTAGGGTTAAGGAATGGAGAGGGATTAGGGTACAGGTTAGGGTACCGCTGCGGTTTAGTGTTAGCGTACGTGTGAGGGCACGAGTTAGCCTTGGTGTCCTGGTTAAGATTAGGGCACGGGTGAGGGTAAGGTTTCGGGTGAGGGTCAGGGTTAGGATTCGGGTTAGGGTTAGGGTTAGGGAATGGAGAGGGATTAGGGTACAGGTTAGGGTACGACAATGCTTAAGGGTTAGCGTAAGTGTGAGGGCACGAGTTAGTGTTGGTGTACTGGTTAAGATTAGGGCACGGGTGAGGGTAAGGTTTCGGTTGAGGGTCAGGGTTAGGATTCGGGTTAGGGTTAGGATTAGGGAATGGAGAGGGATTAGGGCACAGGTTAGGGTACGACAATGCTTAAGGGTGAGCGTAAGTGTGAGGGCACGAGTTAGTGTTGGTGTACTGGTTAAGACAAGGGCACCGATGAGGGTAAGGCCTCGGAAAAGGGTCACGTTCAGGGTTTTGCTTAGGGTTAGGGTTAGGGAATGGGGAGGGATTAGGGTACAGGATAGGGTACGACAATGCTTAAGGGTTAGCGTACTTTTGAGGGCATGAGTTAGTGTTTGTGTACTGGTTAAGATTAGGGCATTGGTTAGGGTAGGGAATCGGAAATGGGTCAGGTTTAGGGATGGGGTTAGGGTTAGGGTTAAGGAATGGGGAGGGATTAGGGTACAATTTAGGGTACGACAACGCTTAAGGTTTAGCGTACGTGTGAGGGCACGAGTTAGTGTTGGTGTCCTCGTTAAGATTAGGGCACGGGTGAGGGTAAGGCTTTGGGTGAGGGTCAGGGTTAGGATTCGTGTTAGGGTTAGGGTTAAGGAATGCAGAGGGATTAGGGTACAGCTTAGGGTATGACAGTGCTTAAGGGTTAGCGTTCGTGTGAGGGCAAGGGTTAGTGTTAGTGTCCTGGTTAAGATTAGGGCACGGGTGAGGGTAAGGCTTCAGGTGAGGGTCAGGGTTAGGATTCGGGTTAGGGTTAGGGTTAGGGAATGGGGAGGGATTAGGGTACAGTTTAGGGTACGACAACGATTAGGGTTACCGTACGTGTGAGGTCACTAGTTAGTGTTAGTGTACTGCTTACGATTAGGGCACTGGTGAGGGTAAGGCCTCGGAAGAGGGTCATGTTAAGGGTTAAGGTTAGGGTTAGGGTTAGGGAATGGGGATTGATTATGGTACAGGTTAGGCTACGGCAATGGCTTAGGGTTAGCGTACGTTAGAGGGCATGGGTTAGTGTTGATGTACTGGTTAAAATTAGGACACGGGTGAGGGTAAAGTTTCGGGTGAGTGTCATGGTTAGGTTTCGGGTTAGGATTAGGGTTAGGGAATGGAGAGGGATTAGGGTACAGGTTAGGGTACCGCTGCGGTTTAGTGGTAGCGTACGTGTGAGGGCACGAATTAGTCTTGGTGTCCTGGTTAAGATTAGGGCACGGGTGAGGGTAAGGCTTCTTGTGAGGGTCAGGGTTAGGATTCGGGTTAGGGTTAAGGTTAGGGAATGGAGAGGGATTCGGGTACTGTTTAGGGTAAGACAATTCCTAAGGGTTAGCGTAAGTGTGAGGGCACGAGTTAGTTTTGGTGTACTGGTTAAGACAAGGGCACCGATGAGGGTAAGGCCTCGGAAAAGGGTCACGTTCAGGGTTTCGCTTAGGGTTAGGGTTATGGAATGGGGAGGGATTAGGGTACAGGATAGGGTACGACAATGCTTAAGGTTTAGACTACGTTTGAGGGCATAAGTTAGTGTTTGTGTACTGGTTAATATTTGGGCATTGGTTAGGGTAGGGCATCGGAAGTGGGTCAGGTTTAGGGATGGGGTTAGGGTTAGGGTTAAGGAATGGGGAGGGATTAGGTTACAATTTAGGGTACGACAACGCTTAAGGTTTAGCGTACGTTTGAGGGCACGAGTTAGTGTTGGTGTCCTGGTTAAGATTAGGGCACGGGTGAGGGTAAGGTTTCGGGTGAGGGTCAGGGTTAGGATTCGTGTTAGGCTTAGGGTTAAGGAATGCAGAGGGATTAGGGTACAGCTTAGGGAACGACAGTGTTTAAGGGTTAGCGTTCGTGTGAGGGCAAGTGTTAGTGTTAGTGTCCTGGTTAAGATTAGGGCACGGGTGAGGGTAAGGCTTCAGGTGTGGGTCAGGGTTAGGATTCGGGTTAGGGTTAGGGTTAGGGAAAGGGGAGATATTAGGGCACAGTGTAGGGTACCACAACGCTTAAGGTTTAGCGTACGTGTGAGGTCACTAATTAGTGTTAGTGTACTGCTTACGATTAGGGCACGGGGGACGGAAAGGCCTCGGAAGAGGGTCACGTTAAGGGTTAGGGTTAGGGTTAGGGTTAGGGAATGGGGATTGATTAGGGTACAGGTTAGGGTACGGCAATGGCTTAGGGTTAGCATACGTTAGAGGGCATGGGTTAGTGTTGATGTACTGGTTAAAATTAGGACACGGGTGATGGTAAAGTTTCGGGTGAGTATCATGGATAGGTTTCAGGTTAGGGTTAGGGTTAGGGAATGGAGAGGGATTAGGGTACAGGTTAGGGTACCGCTGCGGTTTAGTGTTAGCGTACGTGTGAGGGCACGAGTTAGTCTTGGTATCCTGGTTAAGATTAGGGCACGGGTGAGGGTAAGGCTTCTTGTGAGCGTCAGGGTTAGGATTAGGGTTAGGGTTAGGGTTAGGGAATGGAGAGGGATTAGGGTACTGGTTAGGGTACGACAATGCCTAAGGGTTAGCGTAAGTGTGAGAGCACGAGTTAGTGTTGGTGTACTGGTTAAGACAAGGGCACCGATGAGGGTAAGGCCTCGGAAAAGGGTCACGTTCAGGGTTTCGCTTAGGGTTAGTGTTAGGGAATGGGGTGGGATTAGGGTACAGGAGAGGATACGACAATGCTTAAGGATTAGCGTACGTTTGAGGGCATGAGTTAGTGTTTGTGTACTGGTTAAGATTAGGGCATTGGTTAGGGTAGGGCATCGGAAGTGGGTCAGGTTTAAGGATGGGGTTAGGGTTAGGTTTAAGGAATGGGGATGGATTAGGTTACAATTTAGGGTACGACAACGCTTAAGGTTTAGCGTATGTGTGAGGGCACGAGTTAGTGTTGGTGTCCTGGTTAAGATTAGGGCACGGGTGAGGGTAAGGCTTCGGGTGAGGGTCAGGGTTAGGATTCGTGTTAGGGTTAGGGTTAAGGAATGCAGAGGGATTAGGGTACAGCTTAGGGTACGATAGTGCTTAAGGGTTAGCGTTCGTGTGAGGGCAAGGTTTAGTGTTAGTGTCCTGGTTAAGATTAGGCCACGGGTGAGGGTAAGGTTTCAGGTGAGGGTCAGGGTTAGGATTCGGGTTAGGGTTAGGGTTAGGGAAAGGGGAGATATTAGGGCACAGTTAAGGGTACCACAACGCTTAAGGTTTAGCGTACGTGTGAGGTCACTAGTTAGTGTTAGTGTACTGCTTACGATTAGGGCACGGGGGAGGGTAAGGCCTCGGAAGAGGGTCACGTTAAGGGTTAGGTTTAGGGTTAGGGTTAGGGAATGGGGATTGATTAGGGTACAGGTGATGGTAGGGCAATGGCTTAGGGTTAGCGTACGTTAGAGGGCATGGGTTAGTGTTGATGTACTGGTTAAAATTAGGACACGGGTGATGGTAAAGTTTCGGGTGAGTGTCATGGTTAGGTTTCAGGTTAGGGTTAGGGTTAGGGAATGGAGAGGGATTAGGGTACAGGTTAGGGTACCGCTGCTGTTTACTGTTAGCTTACGTGTGTGGGCACGAGTTAGTCTTGGTGTCCTGGTTAAGATTAGGGCACGGGTGAGGGTAAGGCTTCGGGTGAGGGTCAGGGTTAGGATTCGGGTTAGGGTTAGGGTCAGGGAATGGAGAGGGATTAGGGTACTGGTTAGGGTTCGACAATGCCTAAGGGTTAGCGTAAGTGTGAGGGCACGAGTTAGTGTTGGTGTACTGGTTAAGACAAGGGCACCGATGAGGGTAAGGCCTCGGAAAAGGGTCACGTTCAGGGTTTCGCTTAGGGTTAGGGTTAGGGAATGGGGAGGGATTAGGGTACAGGATACGGTACGACAAGGCTTAAGGGTTAGCGTACGTTTGAGGGCATGAGTTAGTGTTTGTGGACTGGTTAAGATTAGGGCATTGGTTAGGGTAGGACATCGGAAGTGGGTCAGGTTTAGGGATGAGGTTAGGGTTAGTGTTAAGGAATGGGGAGGGATTAGGTTACAATTTAGGGTACGACAATGCTTAAGGTTTAGCGTTCGTGTGAGGGCACGAGTTAGTGTTGGTGTCCTGATTAAGATTAGGGCACGGGTGAGGGTAAGGCTTCGGGTGAGGGTCAGGGTTAGGATTCGGGTTAGGGTTAGGGTTAGGGAATGGGGAGGGATTAGGGTACAGTTTAGGGTACGACAACGATTAAGGGTAAGCGTACGTATGAGGGCACGAATTAGTGTTGGTGTCCTGGTTAAGATTAGGGCACGGGTGAGGGAAAGGCTTCGGGTGAGGGTCAGGGTTAGGATTCGTGTTAGGGTTAGGGTTAAGGAATGCAGAGGGATTAGGGTACAGTTTAGGGTACGACAAAGATTAAGGGTTAACGTACGTGTGAGGGCACGAGTTAGTGTTGGTGTCCTGGTTAAGATTAGGGCACGGGTGAGGGTAAGGTTTCGGGTGAGGGTCAGGGATAGAATTAGGGTTAGGGTTAGGGTTAGGGAATGGGGAGATATTAGGGCACAGTTTAGGGTACCACAACGCTTAAGGTTTAGCATACGTGTGAGGTCACTAGTTAGTGTTAGTGTACTGCTTACGATTAGGGCACGGGTGAGGGTAAGGCCTCGGAAGAGGGTCACGTTAAGGGTTACGGTTAGGTTTAGGGTTAGGGAATGGGGATTGATTAGGGTACAGGTTAGGGTACGGCAATGGCTTAGGGTTAGCGTACGTTAGAGGGCATGGGTTAGTGTTGATGTACTGGTATAAATTAGGACATGGGTGAGGGTACAGTTTCGGGTGAGTGTCATGGTTAGGTTTCAGGTTAGGGTTAGGGTTCGGGAATGGAGAGGGATTAGGGTACAGGTTAGGGTACCGCTGCAGTTTAGTTTAGCGAACGTGTGAGGGCACGAGTTAGCCTTGGTGTCCTGGTTAAGATTAGGGCACGGGTGAGGGTAAGGTTTCGGGTGAGGGTCAGGGTTAGGATTCGGGTTAGGGTTAGTGTTAGGTAATGGAGAGGGATTAGGGTACAGGTTAGGGTACGACAATGCTTAAGGGTTAGCGTAAGTGTGAGGGCACGAGTTAGTGTTGGTGTACTGGTTAAGACAAGGGCACCGATGAGGGTAAGGCCTCGGAAAAGGGTCACGTTCAGGTTTTCGCTTACGGTTAGGGTTAGGGAATGGGGAGGGATTAGGATACAGGATAAGGTACGACAATGCTTAAGGGTTAGCGTACGTTTGAGTGCATGAGTTAGTGTTTGTGTACTGGTTAATATTAGGGCATTGGTTAGGGTAGGGCATCGGAAGTGGGTCAGGTTTAGGGATGGGGTTAGGGTTAGGGTTAAGGAATGGGGAGGGATTAGGGTACAATTTAGGGTACGACAATGCTTAAGGTTTAGCGTACGTGTGAGGGCACGAGTTAGTGTTGGTGTCCTGGTTAAGATTAGGGCACGGGTGAGGGTAAGGCTTCGGGTGAGGGTCAGGGTTAGGATTCGTGTTAGGGTTAGGGTTAAGGAATGCAGAGGGATTAGGGTACAGCTTAGGGTACGCAGTGCTTAAGGGTTAGCGTTCGTGTGAGGGCAAGGGTTAGTGTTAGTGTCCTGGTTAAGATTAGGGCACGGGTAAGGGTAAGGTTTCGGGTGAGGGTCAGGGTTAGGATTCGGGTTAGGGTTAGGGTTAGGGAATGGGGAGGGATTAGGGTACAGTTTAGGGTACGACAACGTTTAAGGGTTAGCGTACGTGTGAGGGCACGAGTTAGTGTCGGTGTCCTGGTTAAGATTAGGGCACGGGTAAGGGTAAGGTTTCGGGTGAGGGTCAGGGATAGAATTCGGCTTAGGGTTAGTGTTAGGGAATGGGGAGATATTAGGGCACAGTTTAGGGTACCACAACGCTTAAGGTTTAGCATACGTGTGAGGTCACTAGTTAGTTTTAGTGTACTGCTTACGATTAGGGCACGGGTGAGGGTAAGGCCTCGGAAGAGGGTCACATTAAGGGTTAGGGTTAGGGTTAGGGAATGGGGATTGATTAGGGTACAGGTTAGGGTACGGCAATGGCTTAGGGTTAGCGTACGTTAGAGGGCATGGGTTAGTGTTGATGTACTGGTTAAAATTAGGACACGGGTGAGGGTAAAGTTTCGGGTGAGTGTCATGGTTAGGATTCAGGTTAGGGTTAGGGTTAGGGAATTGAGAGGCATTAGGGTACAGGTTAGGGTACCGCTGCGGTTTAGTGTTAGCGTACGTGTGAGGGCACGAGTTAGTCTTGGTGTCCTGTTTAAGTTTAGGGCACGGGTGAGGGTAAGGTTTCGGGTGAGGGTCAGGGTTAGGATTCGGGTTAGGGTTAGGGTTAGGTAATGGAGAGGGATTAGGGCACAGGTTAGGGTACGACAATGCTTAAGTGTTAGCGTAAGTGTGAGGGCACGAGTTAGTGTTGGTGTACTGGTTAAGACAAGGGCACCGATGAGGGTAAGGCCTCGGAAAAGGGTCACGATCAGCGTTTCGCTTAGGGTTAGGGTTAGGGAATGGGGAGGGATTAGGATACAGGATAGGGTACGACAATGCTTAAGGGTTAGCGTACGTTTGAGGGCATGAGTTAGTGTTTGTGTACTGGTTAAGATTAGGGCATTGGTTAGGGTAGGGCATCGGAAGTGGGTCAGGTTTAGGGATGGGGTTAGGGTTAGGGTTAAGGAATGGGGAGGGATTAGGGTACAATTTAGGGTACGACAACGCTTAAGGTGTAGCGTACGTGTGAGGGCACGAGTTAGTGTTGGTGTCCTGGTTAAGATTAGGGCACGGGTGAGGGTAAGGCTTCGGGTGAGGGTCAGGGTTAGGATTCGTGTTACGGTTAGGGTTAAGGAATGCAGAGGGATTAGGGTACAGCTTAGGCAACGACAGTGCTTAAGGGTTAGCGTTCGTGTGAGGGCAAGGGTTAGTGTTAGTGTCATGGTTAAGATTAGGGCACGGTTGAGGGTAAGGCTTCAGGTGAGGGTCAGGTTTAGGATTCGGGTTAGGGTTAGGGTTAGGGAAAGGGGAGATATTAGGGCACAGTTTAGGGTACCACAACGCTTAAGGTTTAGCGTACGTGTGAGGTCACTAGTTAGTGTTAGTGTACTGCTTACGATTAGGGCACGGGTGAGGGTAAGGCCTCGGAAGCGGGTCACGTTAAGGGTTAGGGTTAGGGTTAGTGTTAGGGAATGGGGATTGATTAGGGTACAGGTTAGGGTACGGCAATGGCTTAGGGTTAGCGTACGTTAGAGGGTATGGGTTAGTGTTGATGTACTGGTTAAATTAGCACACGGGTGATGGTAAAGTTTCGGGTGAGTGTCATGGATAGGTTTCAGGTTAGGGTTAGGGTTAGGGAATGGAGAGGGATTAGGGTACAGGTTAGGGTACCGCTGCGGTTTAGTGTTAGCGTACGTGTGAGGGCACGAGTTAGTCTTGGTGTCCTGGTTAAGATTAGGGCACGGGTGAGGGTAAGGTTTCGGGTGAGGGTCAGGGTTAGGATTCGGGTTAGGGTTAGGGTTAGGGAATGGAGAGGGATTAGGGTACTGGTTAGGGTAAGATAATGCCTAAGGGTTAGCGTAAGTGTGAGGGCACGAGTTAGTGTTGGTGTACTGGTTAAGACAAGGGCACCGATGAGGGTAAGGCCTCGGAAAAGGGTCACGTTCATGGTTTCGCTTAGGGTTAGGGTTAGGGAATGGGGAGGGATTAGGGTACAGGATAGGGTACGACAAACCTTAAGGGTTAGCGTACGTTTGAGGGCATAAGTTAGTATTTGTGTACTGGTTAAGATTATGGCACGGGTGAGGGTAAGGTTTCGGGTGAGGGTCAGGGATAGAATTCGGGTTAGGGTTAGTGTTAGGGAATGGGGAGATATTAGGGCACAGTTTAGGGTACCACAACGCTTAAGGTTTAGCATACGTGTGAGGTCACTAGTTAGTGTTAGTGTACTGCTTACGATTAGGGCACGGGTGAGTGTAAGGCCTCGGAAGAGGGTCACGTTAAGGGTTAGGGTTAGGGTTAGAGTTAGGGAATGGGGATTGATTAGGGTACAGGTTAGGGTACGGCAATGGCTTAGGGTTAGCGTACATTAGAGGGCATGTGTTAGTGTTGATGTACTGGTTAAAATTAGGACATGGGTGAGGGTAAAGTTTCGGGTGAGTGTCATGGTTAGGTTTCAGGTTAGGGTTAGGGTTAGGGAATGGAGAGGGATTAGGGTACAGGTTAGGGTACCGCTGCGGTTTAGTGTTAGCGTACGTGTGAGGGCACGAGTTAGCCTTGGCGTCCTGGTTAAGATTAGGGCACGGGTGAGGGTAAGGTTTCGGGTGAGGGTCAGGGTTAGGATTCGGGTTAGGGTTAGGGTTAGGGAATGGAGAGGGATTAGGGTACAGGTTAGGGTACGACAATGCTTAAGGGTTAGCGTAAGTGTGAGGGCACGTGTTAGTGTTGGTGTACTGGTTAAGACAAGGGCATCGATGAGGGTAAGGCCTCGGAAAAGGGTCACGTTCAGGGTTTCCCTTAGGGATAGAGTTAGGGAATGGGGAGAGATTAGGTTACAGGATAGGGTACGACAATGCTTAAGGGTTAGCGTACTTTTGAGGGCATGAGTTAGAGTTTGTGTACTGGTTAAGATTAGGGCATTGGTTAGGGTAAGGCATCGGAAGTGGGTCAGGTTTAGGGATGGGGTTAGGGTTAGGGTTAAGGAATGGGGAGGGATAAGTTTACAATTTAGGGTACGACAACGCTTAAGGTTTAGCGTACGTGTGAGGGCACGAGTTAGTGTTGGTGTCCTGGTTAAGCTTAGGGCACGGGTGAGGGTAAGGCTTCGGGTGAGGGTCAGGGTTAGGATTCGTGTTAGGGTTAGGGTTAAGGAATGCAGAGGGATTAGGGTACAGCTTAGGGTACGACAGTGCTTAAGGGTTAGCGTTCGTGTGAGGACAAGGGTTAGTGTTAGTGTCCTGGTTAAGATTAGGGCACGGGTTAGGGTAAGGCTTCAGGTGAGGGTCAGGGTTAGGATTCGGGTTAGGGTTAGGGTTAGGGAATGGGGAGATATTAGGGCACAGTTTAGGGTACCACAACACTTAAGGTTTAGCGTACGTGTGAGGTCACTAGTTAGTGTTAGTGTACTGCTTACGATTAGGGCACGGGGGAGGGTAAGGCCTCGGAAGAGGGTCACGTTAAGGGTTAGGGTTAGGGTTAGGGTTAGGGAATGGGGATTGATTAGGGTACAGGTTAGGGTACGGCAATGGCTTAGGCTTAGCGTACGATAGAGGACATGGGCTAGTGTTGATGTACTGGTTAAAATTAGGACACGGGTGATGGTAAAGTTTCGGGTGAGTGTCATGGTTAGGTTTCAGGTTAGGTTTAGGGTTAGGGAATGGAGAGGGATTAGGGTACAGGTTAGGGTACCGCTGCGGTTTAGTGTTAGCGTACGTGTGAGGGCACGAGTTAGTCTTGGTGTCCTGGTTAAGATTAGGGCACGGGTGAGGGTAAGGCTTCTTGTGAGGGTCAGGGTTAGGATTCGGGTTAGGGTTATGGTTAGGAAATGGAGAGGGATTAGCGTACTGGTTAGGGTACGACAATGCCTAAGGGTTAGCGTAAGTGTGAGGGCACGAGTTAGTGTTGGTGTACTGGTTAAGACAAGGGCACCGATGAGGGTAAGGCCTCGGAAAAGGGTCACGTTCAGGGTTTCGCTTAGGGTTAGGGTTAGGGAATGGGGAGGGATTAGGGTACAGGATAGGGTACGACAATGCTTAAGGGTTAGACTACGTTTGAGGGCATAAGTTAGTGTTTGTGTACTGGTTAAGATTAGGGCATTGGTTAGGGTAGGGCATCGGAAGTGGGTCAGGTTTAGGGATGGGGTTAGGGTTAGGGTTAAGGAATGGGGAGGGATTAGGTTACAATTTAGGGTACGACAATGCTTAAGGTTTAGCGTACGTGTGAGGGCACGAGTTAGTGTTGGTGTCCTGGGTAAGATTAGGGCACGGGTGAGGGTAAGGCTTCGGGTGAGGGTCAGGGTTAGGATTCGTGTTAGGGTTAGGGTTAAGGAATGCAGAGGGATTAGGGTACAGCTTAGGGTACGATAGTGCTTAAGGGTTAGCGTTCGTGTGAGGGCAAGTTTTAGTGTTATTGTCCTGGTTAAGATTAGGGCACGGGTGAGGGTAAGGCTTCAGGTGAGGGTCAGGGTTAGGATTCGGGTTAGGGTTAGGATTAGGGAATGGGGAGATATTACGACACAGTTTAGGGTACCACAACGCTTAAGGTTTAGCGTACCTGTGAGGTCACTAGTTAGTGTTAGTGTACTGCTTACGATTAGGGCACGGGTGAGGGTAAGGCCTCGGAAGAGGGTCAGGTTAAGGGTTAGGGTTAGGGTTAGGGTTAGGGAATGGGGATTGATTAGGGTACAGGTTAGGGTACGGCAATGGCTTAGGGTTAGCGTACGTTAGAGGGCATGGGTTAGTGTTGATGTACTGGTTAAAATTAGGACACGGGTGAGGGTAAAGTTTCGGGTGAGTGTCATGGTTAGGATTCAGGTTAGGGTTAGGGTTAGGGAATGGAGAGGCATTAGGGTACAGGTTAGGGTACCGCTGCGGTTTAGTGTTAGCGTACGTGTGAGGGCACGAGTTAGTCTTGGTGTCCTGTTTAAGTTTAGGGCACGGGTGAGGGTAAGGTTTCGGGTGAGGGTCAGGGTTAGGATTCGGGTTAGGGTTAGGGTTAGGTAATGGAGAGGGATTAGGTCACAGGTTAGGGTACGACAATGCTTAAGGGTTAGCGTAAGTGTGAGGGCACGAGTTAGTGTTGGTGTACTGGTTAAGACAAGGGCACCGATGAGGGTAAGGCCTCGGAAAAGGGTCACGTTCAGCGTTTCGCTTAGGGTTAGGGTTAGGGAATGGGGAGGGATTAGGATACAGGATAGGGTACGACAATGCTTAAGGGTTAGCGTACGTTTGAGGGCATGAGTTAGTGTTTGTGTACTGGTTAAGATTAGGGCATTGGTTAGGGTAGGGCATCGGAAGTGGGTCAGGTTTAGGGATGGGGTTAGGATTAGGGTTAAGGAATGGGGAGGGATTAGGGTACAATTTAGGGTACGACAACGCTTAAGGTGTAGCGTACGTGTGAGGGCACGAGTTAGTGTTGGTGTCCTGGTTAAGATTAGGGCACGGGTGAGGGTAAGGCTTCGGGTGAGGGTCAGGGTTAGGATTCGTGTTACGGTTAGGGTTAAGGAATGCAGAGGGATTAGGGTACAGCTTAGGCAACGACAGTGCTTAAGGGTTAGCGTTCGTGTGAGGGTAAGGGTTAGTGTTAGTGTCATGGTTAAGATTAGGGCACGGTTGAGGGTAAGGCTTCAGGTGAGGGTCAGGGTTAGGATTCGGGTTAGGGTTAGGGTTAGGGAAAGGGGAGATATTAGGGCACAGTTTAGGGTACCACAACGCTTAAGGTTTAGCGTACGTGTGAGGTCACTAGTTAGTGTTAGTGTACTGCTTACGATTAGGGCACGGGTGAGGGTAAGGCCTCGGAAGAGGGTCACGTTAAGGGTTAGGGTTAGGGTTAGGGTTAGGGAATGGGGATTGATTAGGGTACAGGTTAGGGTACGGCAATGGCTTAGGGTTAGCGTACGTTAGAGGGTATGGGTTAGTGTTGATGTACTGGTTAAATTAGCACACGGGTGATGGTAAAGTTTCGGGTGAGTGTCATGGATAGGTTTCAGGTTAGGGTTAGGGTTAGGGAATGGAGAGGGATTAGGGTACAGGTTAGGGTACCGCTGCGGTTTAGTGTTAGCGTACGTGTGAGGGCACGAGTTAGTCTTGGTGTCCTAGTTAAGATTAGGGCACGGGTGAAGGTAAGGCTTCGGGTGAGGGTCAGGGTTAGGATTCGTGTTGGGGTTAGGGTTAAGGAATGCAGAGGGATTAGGGTACAGCTTAGGGTACGACAGTGCTTAAGGGTTAGCGTTCGTGTGAGGGCAAGGGTTAGTGTTAGTGTCCTGGTTAAGATTAGGGCACGGGTGAGGGTAAGGCTTCAGGTGAGGGTCAGGGTTAGGATTCGGGTTAGGGTTAGGGTTGGGGAATGGGGAGGGATTAGGGTACAGTTTAGGGTATGACAACGATTAAGGGTTAGCGTACGTGTGAGGGCACGAGTTAGTGTTGGTGTCCTGGTTAAGATTAGGGCACGGGTGAGGGTAAGGTTTCGGGTGAGGGTCAGGGATAGAATTCGGGTTAGGGTTAGGGTTAGGGAATGGGGAGATATTAGGGCACAGTTTAGGGTACCACAACGCTTAAGATTTAGCACACGTGTGAGGTCACTAGTTAGTGTTAGTGTACTGCTTACGATTAGGGCACGAGTGAGGGTAAGGCCTCGGAAGAGGGTCACGTTAAGGTTTAAGGTTAGGGTTAGGGTTAGGGAATGGGGATTGATTAGGGTACAGGTTAGGGTACAGCATTGGCTTAGGTTTAGCGTACGTTAGAGGCCATGGGTTAGTGTTGATGTACTGGTTAAAATTAGGACACGGGTGACGGTAAAGTTTCGGGTGAGTGTCATGGTTAGGTTTCAGGTTAGGGCTAGGGTTAGGGAATGGAGTGGGATTAGGGTACAGGTTAGGGTACCGCTGCGGTTTAGTGTTAGCGTACGTGTGAGGGCACGAGTTAGTCTTGGGGTCCTGGTTAAGATTAGGGCACGGGTGAGGGTAAGGCTTCTTGTGAGGGTCAGGGTTAGGATTCGGGTTAGGGTTAGGGTTAGGGAATGGAGAGGGATTAGGGTACTGGTTAGGGTACGACAATGCCTAAGGGTTAGCGTAAGTGTGAGGGCACGAGTTAGTGTTGGTGTACTGGTTAAGACGAGGGCACCGATAAGGGTAAGGCCTCGGAAAAGGGTCACGTTCAGGGTTTCGCTTAGGGTTAGGGTTAGGGAATGGGGAGATATTAGGGCACAGTTTAGGGTACCACAACGCTTAAGGTTTAGCATATGTGTGAGGTCACTAGTTAGTGTTAGTGTACTGCTTACGATTAGGGCACGGGTGAGTGTAAGGCCTCGGAAGAGGGTCATGTTAAGGGTTAGGGTTAGGGTTAGGGTTAGGGAATGGGGATTGATTAGGGTACAGGTTAGGGTACGGCAATGGCTTAGGGTTAGCGTACGTTAGAGGGCATGGGTTAGTGTTGATGTACTGGTTAAAATTAGGACATGGGTGAGGGTAAAGTTTCGGGTGAGTGTCATGGTTAGCTGTCAGGTTAGGGTTAGGGTTCGGGAATGGAGAGGGATTAGGGTGCAGGTTAGGGTACCGCTGCGGTTTAGTGTTAGCATACGTGTGAGGGCACGAGTTAGTCTTGGTGTCCTGGTTAAGATTAGGGCACGGGTGAGGGTAAGGTTTCGGGTGAGGGTCAGGGTTAGGATTCGGGATAGGGTTAGGGTTAGGTAATGGAGAGGGATTAGGGTACAGGTTAGGGTACGACAATGCTTAAGGGTTAGCGTAAGTGTGAGGGCACGAGTTAGTGTTGGTGTACTGGTTAAGACAAGGGCACCGATGAGGGTAAGGCCTCGGAAAAGGTTCACGTTCAGGGTTTCGCTTAGGGTTAGGGTTAGGGAATGGGGAGGGATTAGGATACAGGATAGGGTACGACAATTCTTAAGGGTTAGCGTACGTTTGAGGGCATGAGTTAGTGTTTGTGTACTGGTTAAAATTAGGGCATTGGTTAGGGTAGGGCATCGGAAGTGGGTCAGGTTTAGGGATGGGGTTAGGGTTAGGGTTAAGGAATGGGGAGGGATTAGGGTACAGATTAGGGTACGACAACGCTTAAGGTTTAGCGTACGTGTGAGGGCACGAGTTAGTGTTGGTGTCCTGGTTAAGATTAGGGCACGGGTGAGGGTAAGACTTCGGGTGAGGGTCAGGGTTAGGATTCGTGTTAGGGTTAGGGTTAAGGAATGCAGAGGGATTAGGGTACAGCTTAGGGTACGACAGCGCTTAAGGGTTAGCGTTCGTGTGAGGGCAAGGGTTAGTGTTAGTGTCCTGGTTAAGATTAGGGCACGGGTGAGGGTAAGGCTTCAGGTGAGGGTCAGGGTTAGGATTCCTGTTAGGGTTAGGGTTAAGGAATGGGGAGATATTAGGGCACAGTTTAGGGAACCAGAACGCTTAAGGTTTAGCGTACGTGTGAGGTCACTAGTTAGTGTTAGTGTACTGCTTACGATTACGGCACGGGTCAGGGTAAGGCCTCGGAAGAGGGTCACGTTAAGGGTTAGGGTTAGGGTTAGGGTTAGGAAATGGGGATTGATTAGGGTACAGGTTAGGATACGGCAATGGTTTAGAGTTAGCGTACGTTAGAGGGCATGGGTTAGTGTTGATGTACTGGTTAAAATTAGGAAACGGGTGAGGGTAAAGTTTCGGGTGAGTGTCATGGTTAGGTTTCACGTTAGGGTTAGGGTTAGGGAATGGAGAGGGATTAGGGTACAGGTTAGGGTACCGCTGTGGTTTAGTGATAGCGTACGTGTGAGGGCATGAGTTAGTCTTGGTGTCCTGGTTAAGATTAGGGCACGGGTGAGGGTAAGGGTTCGGGTGAGGGTCAGGGTTAGGATTCGGATCAGGGTTAGGGTTAGGGAATGGAGAGGGATTAGGGTACTGGTTAGGGTACGACAATGCTTAAGGGTTAGCGTAAGTGTGAGGGGACGAGTTAGTGTTGGTGTACTGGTTAAGACAAAGGCACCGATGAGGGTAAGGCCTCGGAAAAGGGTCACGTTCAGGGTTTCGCTTAGGGTTAGTGTTAGGGAATGGGGAGGGATTAGGGTACAGGATAGGGTACGACAATGCTTAAGGGTTAGACTACGTTTGAGGGCATAAGTTAGTGTTTGTGTACTGGTTAAGATTAGGGCATTGGTTAGGGTAGGGCATCGGAAGTGGGTCAGGTTTAGGGATGGGGTTAGGGTTAGGGTTAAGGAATGGGGAGGGTTTAGGTTACAATTTAGGGTACGACAATGCTTAAGGTTTAGCGTACGTGTGAGGGCACGAGTTAGTGTTGGTGTCCTGGGTAAGATTAGGGCACGGGTGAGGGTAAGGCTTCGGGTGAGGGTCAGGGTTAGGATTCGTGTTAGGGTTAGGGTTAAGGAATGCAGAGGGATTAGGGTACAGCTTAGGGTACGATAGTGCTTAAGGGTTAGCGTTCGTGTGACGGCAAGTGTTAGTGTTAGTGTCCTGGTTAAGATTAGGGCACGGGTGAGGGTAAGGCTTCAGGTGAGGGTCAGGGTTAGGATTCGGGTTAGGGTTAGGATTAGGGAATGGGGAGATATTACGACACAGTTTAGGGTACCACAACGCTTAAGGTTTAGCGTACCTGTGAGGTCACTAGTTAGTGTTAGTGTACTGCTTACGATTAGGGCACGGGTGAGGGTAAGGCCTCGGAAGAGGGTCACGTTAAGGGTTAGGGTTAGGGTTAGGGTTAGGGAATGGGGATTGATTAGGGTACAGGTTAGGGTACGGCAATGGCTTAGGGTTAGCGTACGTTAGAGGGCATGGGTTAGTGTTGATGTACTTGTTAAAATTAGGACACGGGTGAGGGTAAAGTTTCGGGTGAGTGTCATGGTTAGGATTCAGGTTAGGGTTAGGGTTAGGGAATGGAGAGGCATTAGGGTACAGGTTAGGGTACCGCTGCGGTTTAGTGTTAGCGTACGTGTGAGGGCACGAGTTAGTCTTGGTGTCCTAGTTAAGTTTAGGGCACGGGTGAGGGTAATGTTTCGGGTGAGGGTCAGGGTTAGGATTCGGGTTAGGGTTAGTGTTAGGTAATGGAGAGGGATTAGGGCACAGGTTAGGGTACGACAATGCTTAAGGGTTAGCGTAAGTGTGAGGGCACGAGTTAGTGTTGGTGTACTGGTTAAGACAAGGGCACCGATGAGGGTAAGGCCTCGGAAAAGGGTCACGTTCAGCGTTTCGCTTAGGGTTAGGGTTAGGGAATGGGGAGGGATTAGGATACAGGATAGGGTACGACAATGCTTAAGGGTTAGCGTACGTTTGAGGGCATGAGTTAGTGTTTGTGTACTGGTTAAGATTAGGGCATTGGTTAGGGTAGGGCATCGGAAGTGGGTCAGGTTTAGGGATGGGGTTAGGGTTAAGGAATGGGGAGGGATTAGGGTACAATTTAGGGTACGACAACGCTTAAGGTGTAGCGTACGTGTGAGGGCACGAGTTAGTGTTGGTGTCCTGGTTAAGATTAGGGCACGGGTGAGGGTAAGGCTTCGGGTGAGGGTCAGGGTTAGGATTCGTGTTACGGTTAGGGTTAAGGAATGCAGAGGGATTAGGGTACAGCTTAGGCAACGACAGTGCTTAAGGGTTAGCGTTCGTGTGAGGGCAAGGGTTAGTGTTAGTGTCATGGTTAAGATTAGGGCACGGTTGAGGGTAAGGCTTCAGGTGAGGGTCAGGTTTAGGATTCGGGTTAGGGTTAGGGTTAGGGAAAGGGGAGATATTAGGGCACAGTTTAGGGTACCACAACGCTTAAGGTTTAGCGTACGTGTGAGGTCACTAGTTAGTGTTAGTGTACTGCTTACGATTAGGGCACGGGTGAGGGTAAGGCCTCGGAAGAGGGTCACGTTAAGGGTTAGGGTTAGGGTTAGGGTTAGGGAATTGGGATTGATTAGGGTACAGGTTAGGGTACGGCAATGGCTTAGGGTTAGCGTACGTTAGAGGGTATGGGTTAGTGTTGATGTACTGGTTAAATTAGCACACGGGTGATGGTAAAGTTTCGGGTGAGTGTCATGGATAGGTTTCAGGTTAGGGTTAGGGTTAGGGAATGGAGAGGGATTAGGGTACAGGTTAGGGTACCGCTGCGGTTTAGTGTTAGCGTACGTGTGAGGGCACGAGTTAGTCTTGGTGTCCTGGTTAAGATTAGGGCACGGGTGAGGGTAAGGTTTCGGGTGAGGGTCAGGGTTAGGATTCGGGTTAGGGTTAGGGTTAGGGAATGGAGAGGGATTAGGGTACTGGTTAGGGTAAGATAATGCCTAAGGGTTAGCGTAAGTGTGAGGGCACGAGTTAGTGTTGGTGTACTGGTTAAGACAAGGGCACCGATGAGGGTAAGGCCTCGGAAAAGGGTCACGTTCATGGTTTCGCTTAGGGTTAGGGTTAGGGAATGGGGAGGGATTAGGGTACAGGATAGGGTACGACAAACCTTAAGGGTTAGCGTACGTTTGAGGGCATAAGTTAGTGTTTGTGTACTGGTTAAGATTATGGCACGGGTGAGGGTAAGGTTTCGGGTGAGGGTCAGGGATAGAATTCGGGTTAGGGTTAGTGTTAGGGAATGGGGAGATATTAGGGCACAGTTTAGGGTACCACAACGCTTAAGGTTTAGCATACGTGTGAGGTCACTAGTTAGTGTTAGTGTACTGCTTACGATTAGGGCACGGGTGAGTGTAAGGCCTCGGAAGAGGGTCACGTTAAGGGTTAGGGTTAGATTTAGGGTTAGGGAATGGGGATTGATTAGGGTACAGGTTAGGGTACGGCAATGGCTTAGGGTTAGCGTACATTAGAGGGCATGGGTTAGTGTTGATGTACTGGTTAAAATTAGGACACGGGTGAGGGTAAAGTTTCGGGTGAGTGTCATGGTTAGGTTTCAGGTTAGGGTTAGTCTTAGGGAATGGAGAGGGATTAGGGTACAGGTTAGGGTACCGCTGCGGTTTAGTGTTAGCGTACGTGTGAGGGCACGAGTTAGCCTTGGTGTCCTGGTTAAGATTAGGGCACGGGTGAGGGTAAGGTTTCGGGTGAGGGTCAGGGTTAGGATTCGGGTTAGGGTTAGGGTTAGGGAATGGAGAGGGATTAGGGTACAGGTTAGGGTACGACAATGCTTAAGGGTTAGCGTAAGTGTGAGGGCACGAGTTAGTGTTGGTGTACTGGTTAAGACAAGGGCATCGATGAGGGTAAGGCCTCGGAAAAGGGTCACGTTCAGGGTTTCCCTTAGGGATAGAGTTAGGGAATGGGGAGAGATTAGGTTACAGGATAGGGTACGACAATGCTTAAGGGTTAGCGTACTTTTGAGGGCATGAGTTAGAGTTTGTGTACTGGTTAAGATTAGGGCATTGGTTAGGGTAAGGCATTGGAAGTGGGTCAGGTTTAGGGATGGGGTTAGGGTTAGGGTTAAGGAATGGGGAGGGATTAGGTTACAATTTAGGGTACGACAATGCTTAAGGTTTAGCGTACGTGTGAGGGCACGAGTTAGTGTTGGTGTCCTGGGTAAGATTAGGGCACGGGTGAGGGTAAGGCTTCGGGTGAGGGTCAGGGTTAGGATTCGTGTTAGGGTTAGGGTTAAGGAATGCAGAGGGATTAGGGTACAGCTTAGGGTACGATAGTGCTTAAGGGTTAGCGTTCGTGTGACGGCAAGTGTTAGTGTTAGTGTCCTGGTTAAGATTAGGGCACGGGTGAGGGTAAGGCTTCAGGTGAGGGTCAGGGTTAGGATTCGGGTTAGGGTTAGGATTAGGGAATGGGGAGATATTACGACACAGTTTAGGGTACCACAACGCTTAAGGTTTAGCGTACCTGTGAGGTCACTAATTAGTGTTAGTGTACTGATTACGATTAGGGCACGGGTGAGGGTAAGGCCTCGGAAGAGGGTCACGTTAAGGGTTAGGGTTAGGGTTAGGGTTAGGGAATGGGGATTGATTAGGGTACAGGTTAGGGTACGGCAATGGCTTAGGGTTAGCGTACGTTAGAGGGCATGGGTTAGTGTTGATGTACTTGTTAAAATTGGGACACGGGTGAGGGTAAAGTTTCGGGTGAGTGTCATGGTTAGGATTCAGGTTAGGGTTAGGGTTAGGGAATGGAGAGGCATTAGGGTACAGGTTAGGGTACCGCTGCGGTTTAGTGTTAGCGTACGTGTGAGGGCACGAGTTAGTCTTGGTGTCCTGTTTAAGTTTAGGGCACGGGTGAGGGTAAGGTTTCGGGTGAGGGTCAGGGTTAGGATTCGGGTTAGGGTTAGGGTTAGGTAATGGAGAGGGATTAGGGCACAGGTTACGGTACGACAATGCTTAAGGGTTAGCGTAAGTGTGAGGGCACGAGTTAGTGTTGGTGTACTGGTTAAGACAAGGGCACCGATGAGGGTAAGGCCTCGGAAAAGGGTCACGTTCAGCGTTTCGCTTAGGGTTAGGGTTAGGGAATGGGGAGGGATTAGGATACAGGATAGGGTACGACAATGCTTAAGGGTTAGCGTACGTTTGAGGGCATGAGTTAGTGTTTGTGTACTGGTTAAGATTAGGGCATTGGTTAGGGTAGGGCATCGGAAGTGGGTCAGGTTTAGGGATGGGGTTAGGGTTAAGGAATGGGGAGGGATTAGGGTACAATTTAGGGTACGACAACGCTTAAGGTGTAGCGTATGTGTGAGGGCACGAGTTAGTGTTGGTGTCCTGGTTAAGATTAGGGCACGGGTGAGGGTAAGGCTTCGGGTGAGGGTCAGGGTTAGGATTCGTGTTACGGTTAGGGTTAAGGAATGCAGAGGGATTAGGGTACAGCTTAGGCAACGACAGTGCTTAAGGGTTAGCGTTCGTGTGAGGGCAAGGGTTAGTGTTAGTGTCATGGTTAAGATTAGGGCACGGTTGAGGGTAAGGCTTCAGGTGAGGGTCAGGGTTAGGATTCGGGTTAGGGTTAGGGTTAGGGAAAGGGGAGATATTAGGGCACAGTTTAGGGTACCACAACGCTTAAGGTTTAGCGTACGTGTGAGGTCACTAGTTAGTGTTAGTGTACTGCTTACGATTAGGGCACGGGTGAGGGTAAGGCCTCGGAAGAGGGTCACGTTAAGGGTTAGGGTTAGGGTTAGGGGTAGGGAATGGGGATTGATTAGGGTACAGGTTAGTGTACGGCAATGGCTTAGGGTTAGCGTACATTAGAGGGTATGGGTTAGTGTTGATGTACTGGTTAAATTAGCACACGGGTGATGGTAAAGTTTCGGGTGATTGTCATGGATAGGTTTCAGGTTAGGGTTAGGGTTAGGGAATGGAGAGGGATTAGGGTACAGGTTAGGGTACCGCTGCGGTTTAGTGTTAGCGTACGTGTGAGGGCACGAGTTAGTCTTGGTGTCCTGGTTAAGATTAGGGCACGGGTGAGGGTAAGGTTTCGGGTGAGGGTCAGGGTTAGGATTCGGGTTAGGGTTAGGGTTAGGGAATGGAGAGGGATTAGGGTACTGGTTAGGGTAAGATAATGCCTAAGGGTTAGCGTAAGTGTGAGGGCACGAGTTAGTGTTGGTGTACTGGTTAAGACAAGGGCACCGATGAGGGTAAGGCCTCGGAAAAGGGTCACGTTCATGGTTTCGCTTAGGGTTAGGGTTAGGGAATGGGGAGGGATTAGGGTACAGGATAGGGTACGACAAACCTTAAGGGTTAGCGTACGTTTGAGGGCATAAGTTAGTGTTTGTGTACTGGTTAAGATTATGGCACGGGTGAGGGTAAGGTTTCGGGTGAGGGTCAGGGATAGAATTCGGGTTAGGGTTAGTGTTAGGGAATGGGGAGATATTAGGGCACAGTTTAGGGTACCACAACGCTTAAGGTTTAGCATACGTGTGAGGTCACTAGTTAGTGTTAGTGTACTGCTTACGATTAGGACACGGGTGAGTGTAAGGCCTCGGAAGAGGGTCACGTTAAGGGTTAGGGTTAGATTTAGGGTTAGGGAATGGGGATTGATTAGGGTACAGGTTAGGGTACGGCAATGGCTTAGGGTTAGCGTACATTAGAGGGCATGGGTTAGTGTTGATGTACTGGTTAAAATTAGGACACGGGTGAGGGTAAAGTTTCGGGTGAGTGTCATGGTTAGGTTTCAGGTTAGGGTTAGTCTTAGGGAATGGAGAGGGATTAGGGTACAGGTTAGGGTACCGCTGCGGTTTAGTGTTAGCGTACGTGTGAGGGCACGAGTTAGCCTTGGTGTCCTGGTTAAGATTAGGGCACGGGTGAGGGTAAGGTTTCGGGTGAGGGTCAGGGTTAGGATTCGGGTTAGGGTTAGGGTTAGGGAATGGAGAGGGATTAGGGTACAGGTTAGGGTACGACAATGCTTAAGGGTTAGCGTAAGTGTGAGGGCACGAGTTAGTGTTGGTGTACTGGTTAAGACAAGGGCATCGATGAGGTAAGGCCTCGGAAAAGGGTCACGTTCAGGGTTTCCCTTAGGGATAGAGTTAGGGAATGGGGAGAGATTAGGTTACAGGATAGGGTACGACAATGCTTAAGGGTTAGCGTACTTTTGAGGGCATGAGTTAGAGTTTGTGTACTGGTTAAGATTAGGGCATTGGTTAGGGTAAGGCATTGGAAGTGGGTCAGGTTTAGGGATGGGGTTAGGGTTAGGGTTAAGGAATGGGGAGGGATAAGTTTACAATTTAGGGTACGACAACGCTTAAGGTTTAGCGTACGTGTGAGGGCACGAGTTAGTGTTGGTGTCCTGGTTAAGATTAGGGCACGGGTGAGGGTAAGGCTTCGGGTGAGGGTCAGGGTTAGGATTCGTGTTAGGGTTAGGGTTAAGGAATGCAGAGGGATTAGGGTACAGCTTAGCGTACGACAGTGCTTAAGGGTTAGCGTTCGTGTGAGGGCAAGGGTTAGTGTTAGTGTCCTGGTTAAGATTAGGGCACGGGTTAGGGTAAGGCTTCAGGTGAGGGTCAGGGTTAGGATTCGGGTTAGGGTTAGGGTTAGGGAATGGGGAGATATTAGGGCACAGTTTAGGGTACCACAACACTTAAGGTTTAGCGTACGTGTGAGGTCACAAGTTAGTGTTAGTGTACTGCTTACGATTAGTGCACGGGGGAGGGTAAGGCCTCGGAAGAGGGTCACGTTAAGGGTTAGGGTTAGGGTTAGGGTTAGGGAATGGGGATTGATTAGGGTACAGGTTAGGGTACGGCAATGGCTTAGGGTTAGCGTACGATAGAGGGCATGGGCTAGTGTTGATGTACTGGTTAAAATTAGGACACGGGTGAGGGTAAAGTTTCGGGTGAGTGTCATGGTTAGGATTCAGGTTAGGGTTAGGGTTAGGGAATGGAGAGGCATTAGGGTAGAGGTTAGGGTACCGCTGCGGTTTAGTGTTAGCGTACGTGTGAGGGCACGAGTTAGTCTTGGTGTCCTGGTTAAGATTAGGGCACGGGTGAGGGTAAGGTTTCGGGTGAGGGTCAGGGTTAGGATTCAGGTTAGGGTTAGGGTTAGGGAATGGAGAGGGATTAGGGTACTGGTTAGGGTAAGATAATGCCTAAGGGTTAGCGTAAGTGTGAGGGCACGAGTTAGTGTTGGTGTACTGGTTAAGACAAGGGCACCGATGAGGGTAAGGCCTCGGAAAAGGGTCACGTTCATGGTTTCGCTTAGGGTTAGGGTTAGGGAATGGGGAGGGATTAGGGTACAGGATAGGGTACGACAAACCTTAAGGGTTAGCGTACGTTTGAGGGCATGAGTTAGTGTTTGTTTACTGGTTAAGATTAGGGCATTGGTTAGGGTAGGGCATCGGAAGTGGGTCAGGGTTAGGGATGGGGTTAGGGTTAGGGTTAAGGAATGGGGAGGGATTAGGGTACAATTTAGGGTACGACAACGCTTAAGGTTTAGCGTACGTTTGAGGGCACGAGTTAGTGTTGGTGTCCTGGTTAAGATTAGGGCACGGGTGAGGGTAAGGCTTCGGGTGAGGGTCAGGGTTAGGATTCGTGTTGGGGTTAGGGTTAAGGAATGCAGAGGGTTTAGGGTACAGCTTAGGGTACGACAGTGCTTAAGGGTTAGCGTTCGTGTGAGGGCAAGGGTTAGTGTTAGTGTCCTGGTTAAGATTAGGGCACGGGTGAGGGTAAGGCTTTAGGTGAGGGTCAGGGTTAGGATTCGGGTTAGGGTTAGGGTTGGGGAATGGGGAGGGATTAGGGTACAGTTTAGGGTATGACAACGATTAAGGGTTAGCGTACGTGTGAGGGCACGAGTTAGTGTTGGTGTCCTGGTTAAGATTAGGGCACGGGTGAGGGTAAGGCTTCACGTGAGGGTCAGGGTTATGATTCGGGTTAGGGTTAGGGTTAGGGAATGGGGAGATATTAGGGCACAGTTTAGGGTACCACAACACTTAAGGTTTAGCGTACGTGTGAGGTCACTAGTTAGTGTTAGTGTACTGCTTACGATTAGGGCACGGGGGAGGGTAAGGCCTCGGAAGAGGGTCACGTTAAGGGTTAGGGTTAGGGTTAGGGTTAGGGAAATGGTGATTGATTAGGGTACAGGTTAGGGTACGGCAATGGCTTAGGGTTAGCGTACGTTAGAGGGCATGGGCTAGTGTTGATGTACTGGTTAAAATTAGGACACGGGTGATGGTAAAGTTTCGGGTGAGTGTCATGGTTAGGTTTCAGGTTAGTTTTAGGGTTAGGGAATGGAGAGGGATTAGGGTACAGGTTAGGGTACCGCTGCGGTTTAGTGTTAGCGTACGTGTGAGGGCACGAGTTAGTCTTTGTGTCCTGGTTAAGTTTAGGGCACGGGTGAGGATAAGGCTTCGGGTGAGAGTCAGGGTTAGGATTCGGGTTAGGGTTAGGGTTAGGGAATGGAGAGGGATTAGGGTACTGGTTAGGGTACGACAATGCCTCAGGGTTAGCGTAAGTGTGAGGGCACGAGTTAGTGTTGGTGTACTGGTTAAGACGAGGGCACCGATAAGGGTAAGGCCTCGGAAAAGGGTCACGTTCAGGGTTTCGCTTAGGGTTAGGGTTAGGGAATGGGGAGATATTAGGGCACAGTTTAGGGTACCACAACGCTTAAGGTTTAGCATATGTGTGAGGTCACTAGTTAGTGTTAGTGTACTGCTTACGATTAGGGCACGGGTGAGGGTAAGGCCTCGGAAGAGGGTCATGTTAAGGGTTAGGGTTAGGGTTAGGGTTAGGGAATGGGGATTGATTAGGGTACAGGTTAGGGTACGGCAATGGCTTAGGGTTAGCGTACGTTAGAGGGCATGGGTTAGTGTTGATGTACTGGTTAAAATTAGGACATGGGTGAGGGTAAAGTTTCGGGTGAGTGTCATGGTTAGGTGTCAGGTTAGGGTTAGGGTTCGGGAATGGAGAGGGATTAGGGTGCAGGTTAGGGTACCGCTGCGGTTTAGTGTTAGCATACGTGTGAGGGCACGAGTTAGTCTTGGTGTCCTGGTTAAGATTAGGGCACGGGTGAGGGTAAGGTTTCGGGTGAGGGTCAGGGTTAGGATTCGGGATAGGGTTAGGGTTAGGTAATGGAGAGGGATTAGGGTACAGGTTAGGGTACGACAGTGCTTAAGGGTTAGCGTAAGTGTGAGGTCACGAGTTAGTGTTGGTGTACTGGTTAAGACAAGGGCACCGATGAGGGTAAGGCCTCGGAAAAGGGTCACGTTCAGGGTTTCGCTTAGGGTTAGGGTTAGGGAATGGGGAGGGATTAGGATACAGGATAGGGTACGACAAATCTTAAGGGTTAGCGTACGTTTGAGGGTATGAGTTAGTGTTTGTGTACTGGTTAAGATTAGGTCATTGGTTAGGGTAGGGCATCGGAAGTGGGTCAGGTTTAGGGATGGGGTTAGGGTTAGGGTTAAGGAATGGGGAGGGATTAGGGTACAGTTTAGGGTACGACAACGCTTAAGGTTTAGCGTACGTGTGAGGGCACGAGTTAGTGTTGGTGTCCTGGTTAAGATTAGGGCACGGGTGAGGGTAAGACTTCGGGTGAGGGTCAGGGTTAGGATTCGTGTTAGGGTTAGGGTTAAGGAATGCAGAGGGATTAGGGTACAGCTTAGGGTACGACAGCGCTTAAGGGTTAGCGTTCGTGTGAGGGCAAGGGTTAGTGTTAGTGTCCTGGTTAAGATTAGGGCACGGGTGAGGGTAAGGCTTCAGGTGAGGGTCAGGGTTAGGATTCCTGTTAGGGTTAGGGTTAAGGAATGGGGAGATATTAGGGCACAGTTTAGGGAACCACAACGCTTAAGGTTTAGCGTACGTGTGAGGTCACTAGTTAGTGTTAGTGTACTGCTTACGATTACGGCACGGGTCAGGGTAAGGCCTCGGAAGAGGGTCACGTTAAGGGTTAGGGTTAGGGTTAGGGTTAGGAAATGGGGATTGATTAGGGTACAGGTTAGGATACGGCAATGGTTTAGAGTTAGCGTACGTTAGAGGGCATGGGTTAGTGTTGATGTACTGGTTAAAATTAGGAAACGGGTGAGGGTAAAGTTTCGGGTGAGTGTCATGGTTAGGTTTCAGGTTAGGGTTAGGGTTAGGGAATGGAGAGGGATTAGGGTACAGGTTAGGGTACCGCTGTGGTTTAGTGATAGCGTACGTGTGAGGGCACGAGTTAGTCTTGGTGTCCTGGTTAAGATTAGGGCACGGGTGAGGGTAAGGGTTCGGGTGAGGGTCAGGGTTAGGATTCGGATCAGGGTTAGGGTTAGGGAATGGAGAGGGATTAAGGTACTGGTTAGGGTACGACAATGCTTAAGGGTTAGCGTAAGTGTGAGGGCACGAGTTAGTGTTGGTGTACTGGTTAAGACAAAGGCACCGATGAGGGTAAGGCCTCGGAAAAGGGTCACGTTCATGGTTTCGCTTAGGGTTAGGGTTAGGGAATGGGGAGGGATTAGGGTACAGGATAGGATACGACAATGCTTAAGGGTTAGACTACGTTTGAGGGCATAAGTTAGTGTTTGTGTACTGGTGAAGATTAGGGCATTGGTTAGGGTAGGGCATCGGAAGTGGGTCAGGTTTAGGGATGGGGTTAGGGTTAGGGTTAAGGAATGGGGAGGGATTAGGTTACAATTTAGGGTACGACAATGCTTAAGGTTTAGCGTACGTGTGAGGGCACGAGTTAGTGTTGGTGTCCTGGGTAAGATTAGGGCACGGGTGAGGGTAAGGCTTCGGGTGAGGGTCAGGGTTAGGATTCGTGTTAGGGTTAGGGTTAAGGAATGCAGAGGGATTAGGGTACAGCTTAGGGTACGATAGTGCTTAAGGGTTAGCGTTCGTGTGACGGCAAGTGTTAGTGTTAGTGTCCTGGTTAAGATTAGGGCACGGGTGAGGGTAAGGCTTCAGGTGAGGGTCAGGGTTAGGATTCGGGTTAGGGTTAGGATTAGGGAATGGGGAGATATTGCGACACAGTTTAGGGTACCACAACGCTTAAGGTTTAGCGTACCTGTGAGGTCACTAGTTAGTGTTAGTGTACTGCTTACGATTAGGGCACGGGTGAGGGTAAGGCCTCGGAAGAGGGTCACGTCAAGGGTTAGGGTTAGGGTTAGGGTTAGGGAATGGGGATTGATTAGGGTGCAGGTTAGGGTACGGCAATGGCTTAGGGTTAGCGTACGTTAGAGGGCATGGGTTAGTGTTGATGTACTTGTTAAAATTAGGACACGGGTGAGGGTAAAGTTTCGGGTGAGTGTCATGGTTAGGATTCAGGTTAGGGTTAGGGTTAGGGAATGGAGAGGCATTAGGGTACAGGTTAGGGTACCGCTGCGGTTTAGGGTTAGCGTACGTGTGAGGGCACGAGTTAGTCTTGGTGTCCTGTTTAAGTTTAGGGCACGGGTGAGGGTAAGGTTTCGGGTGAGGGTCAGGGTTAGGATTCGGGTTAGGGTTAGGGTTAGGTAATGGAGAGGGATTAGGGCACAGGTTAGGGTAGGACAATGCTTAAGGGTTAGCGTAAGTGTGAGGGCACGAGTTAGTGTTGGTGTACTGGTTAAGACAAGGGCACCGATGAGGGTAAGGCCTCGGAAAAGGGTCACGTTCAGCGTTTCGCTTAGGGTTAGGGTTAGGGAATGGGGAGGGATTAGGATACAGGATAGGGTACGACAATGCTTAAGGGTTAGCGTACGTTTGAGGGCATGAGTTAGTGTTTGTGTACTGGTTAAGATTAGGGCATTGGTTAGGGTAGGGCATCGGAAGTGGGTCAGGTTTAGGGATGGGGTTAGGGTTAGGGTTAAGGAATGGGGAGGGATTAGGGTACAATTTAGGGTACGACAACGCTTAAGGTTTAGCGTACGTGTGAGGGCACGAGTTAGTGTTGGTGTCCTGGTTAAGATTAGGGCACGGGTGAGGGTAAGGCTTCGGGTGAGGGTCAGGGTTAGGATTCGTGTTACGGTTAGGGTTAAGGAATGCAGAGGGATTAGGGTACAGCTTAAGCAACGACAGTGCTTAAGGGTTAGCGTTCGTGTGAGGGCAAGGGTTAGTGTTAGTGTCATGGTTAAGATTAGGGCACGGTTGAGGGTAAGGCTTCAGGTGAGGGTCAGGGTTAGGATTCGGGTTAGGGTTAGGGTTAGGGAAAGGGGAGATATTAGGGCACAGTTTAGGGTACCACAACGCTTAAGGTTTAGCGTACGTGTGAGGTCACTAATTAGTGTTAGTGTACTGCTTACGATTAGGGCACGGGTGAGGGTAAGGCCTCGGAAGAGGGTCACGTTAAGGGTTAGGGTTAGGGTTAGGGTTAGGGAATGGGGATTGATTAGGGTACAGGTTAGGGTACAGCAATGGCTTAGGGTTAGCGTACGTTAGAGGGTATGGGTTAGTGTTGATGTACTGGTTAAATTAGCACACGGGTGATGGTAAAGTTTCGGGTGAGTGTCATGGATAGGTTTCAGGTTAGGGTTAGGGTTAGGGAATGGAGAGGGATTAGGGTACAGGTTAGGGTACCGCTGCGGTTTAGTGTTAGCGTACGTGTGAGGGCACGTGTTAGTCTTGGTGTCTTGGTTAAGATTAGGGCACGGGTGAGGGTAAGGTTTCGGGTGAGGGTCAGGGTTAGGATTCGGGTTAGGGTTAGGCTTAGGGAATGGAGAGGGATTAGGGTACTGGTTAGGGTAAGATAACGCCTAAGGGTTAGCGTAAGTGTGAGGGCACGAGTTAGTGTTGGTGTACTGGTTAAGACAAGGGCACCGAAGAGGGTAAGGCCTCGGAAAAGGGTCACGTTCAGGGTTTCGCTTAGGGTTAGGGTTAGGGAATGGGGAGGGATTAGTGTACAGGATAGGGTACGACAATGCTTAAGGGTTAGCGTACGTTTGAGGGCATGAGTTAGTGTTTGTGTACTGGTTAAAATTAGGGCATTTGTTAGGGTAGGGCATCGGAAGTGGGTCAGGTTTAGGGATGGGGTTAAGGTTACGGTTAAGGAATGCGGAGGGATTAGGTTACAATTTAGGGTGCGACAACACTTAAGGTTTGGCGTACGTGTGAGGGCACGAGTTAGTGTTGGTGTCCTGGTTAAGATTACGGCACGGGTGAGGGTAAGGCTTCGGGTGAGGGTCAGGGTTAGGATTCGTGTTAGGGTTAGGGTTAAGGAATGCAGAGGGATTAGGGTACAGCTTAGGGTACGACAGTGCTTAAGGGTTAGCGTTCGTGTAAGGGCAAGGGTTAGTGTTAGTGTCCTGGTTAAAATTAGGGCACGGGTGAAGGTAAGGCTTCAGGTGGGGGTCAGGGTTAGGATTCGGGTTAGGGTTAGGGTTAGGGAATGGGGAGGGATTAGGGTACAGTTTAGGGTACGACAACGATTAAGGGTTAGCTTACGTGTGAGGACACGAGTTAGTGTTGGTGTCCTGGTTAAGATTAGGGCACGGGTGAGGGTAAGGTTTCGGGTGAGGGTCAGGGATAGAATTCGGGTTAGGGTTAAGGTTAGGTAATGGGGAGATATTAGGGCACATTTTAGGGTACCACAACACTTAAGGTTTAGCATACGTGTGAGGTAACTAGTTAGTGTTAGTCTACTGCTTACGATTAGGGCACGGGTGAGGGTAAGGCCTCGGAAGAGGGTCACGTTAAGGGTTAGGGTTAGGGTTAGGGTTAGGGAATGGGGATTGATTAGGGTACAGGTTAGGGTACAGCAATGGCTTAGGGTTAGCGTACGTTAGAGGACATGGGTTAGTGTTGATGTACTGGTTAAAATTAGGACACGGGTGATGGTAAAGTTTCGGGTGAGTGTCATGGATAGGTTTCAGGTTACGGTTAGGGTTAAGGAATGGAGAGGGATTAGGGTACAGGTTAGGGTACCGCAGCTGTTTAGTGTTAGCGTACGTGTGAGGGCACGAGTTAGTCTTGGTGTCCTGGTTAAGATTAGGGCACGGGTGAGGGTAAGGTATCGGGTGAGGGTCAGGGTTAGGATTCGGGTTAGGGTTAGGTTTAGGTAATGGAGAGGGATTAGGGTACAGGTTAAGGTACGACAATGCTTAAGGGTTAGCGTAAGTGTGAGGGCACGAGTTAGTGTTGGTGTACTGGTTAAGACAAGGGCACCGATGAGGGTAAGGCCTCGGAAAAGGTTCACGTTCAGGGTTACGCTTAGGGTTAAGGTTAGGGAATGGGGAGGGATTAGGATACAGGATAGGGTACGACAATGCTTAAGGGTTAGCGTACGTTTGAGGGCATGAGTTAGTGTTCGTGTACTGGTTAATATTAGGGCATTGGTTAGGTTAGGGCATCGGAAGTGGGTCAGGTTTAGGGATGGGGTTAGTGTTAGGGTTAAGGAATGGGGAGGGATTAGGGTACAGTTTAAGGTACGACAACGCTTAAGGTTTAGCGTACGTGTGAGGGCACGAGTTAGTGTTGGTGTCCTGGTTAAGATTAGGGCACGGGTGAGGGTAAGGCTTCGGGTGAGGGTCAGGGTTAAGATTCGTGTTAGGGTTAGGGTTAAGGAATGCAGAGGGATTAGGGTACAGCTTAGGGTACGACAGTGCTTAAGTGTTAGCGTTCGTGTGAGGGAAATGTTTAGAGTTAGTGTCCTGGTTAAGATTAGGGCACGGGTGAGGGTAAGGCTTCAGGTGAGGGTCAGGGTTAGGATTCGGGTTAGGGTTAGGGTTAGGGAATGGGGAGGGATTAGGGTACAGTTTAGCGTACGACAACGATTAAGGGTTAGCGTACGTGTGAGGGCACGAGTTAGTGTTGGTGTACTGGTTAAGACAAGGGCACCGATGATGGTTAGGCCTCGGAAAAGGGTCACGTTCAGGGTTTCGCTTAGGGTTAGGGTTAGGGAATGGGGAGGGATTAGGGTACAGGATACGGTAAGACAATGCTTAAGGGTTAGCATACTTTTGAGGGCATGAGTTAGAGTTTGTGTACTGGTTAAGTTTAGGGCATTGGTTAGGGTAGGGCATAAGAAGTGGGTCAGGTTTAGGGATAGGGTTAGGGTTAGGGTTAAGGAATGGGGAGGGATTAGGGTGCAGGATAGGGTACGACAATGCTTAAGGGTTAGCGTACGTGTGAGGGCACGAGTTAGTCTTGGTGTCCTGGTTAAGATTAGGGCACGTGTGAGGGTAAGGCTTCAGGTGAGGGTCAGGGTTAGGATTCGGGTTAGGGTTAGGGTTAGGGAAAGGGGAGATATTAGGGCACAGTTTAGGGTACCACAACACTTAAGGTTTAGCGTACGTGTGAGGTCACTAGTTAGTGTTAGTGTACTGCTTACGATTAGGGCACGGGGGAGGGTAAGGCCTCGGAAGAGCGTCACGTTAAGGGTTAGGGTTAGGGTTAGGGTTAGGGAATGGGGATTGATTAGGGTACAGGTTAGGGTACGGCAATGGCTTAGGGTTAGCGTACGTTAGAGGGCATGGGTTAGTTTTGATGTAATGGTTAAAATTAGCACACGGGTGATGGTAAAGTTTCGGGTGAGTGTCATGGATAGGTTTCAGGTTAGGGTTAGGGTTAGGGAATGGAGAGGGATTACGGTACAGGTTAGGGTACCGCTGCGGTTTAGTGTTAGCGTACGTGTGAGGGCACGAGTTAGTCTTGGTGTCCTGGTTAAGATTAGGGCACAGGTGAGGGTAAGGTTTCGGGTGAGGGTCAGGGTTAGGATTCGGGTTAGGATTAGGGTTAGGGAATGGAGAGGGATTAGGGTACTGGTTAGGGTACGATAATGCCTAAGGGTTAGCGTAAGTGTGAGGGCACGAGTTAGTGTTGGTGTACTGGTTAAGACAAGGGCACCGATGAGGGTAAGGCCTCGGAAAAGGGTCACGTTCAGGGTTTCGCTTAGGGTTAGGGTTAGGGAATGGGGAGGGATTAGGGTACAGGATAGGGTACGACAAACCTTAAGGGTTAGCGTACGTTTGAGGGCATGAGTTAGTGTTCGTGTACTGGTTAAGATTAGGGCATTGGTTAGGTTAGGGCATCGGAAGTGGGTCAGGTTTAGGGATGGGGTTAGTGTTAGGGTTAAGGAATGGGGAGGGATTAGGGTACAATTTAAGGTACGACAACGCTTAAGGTTTAGCGTACGTGTGAGGGCACGAGTTAGTGTTGGTGTCCTGGTTAAGATTAGGGCACGGGTGAGGGTAAGGCTTCGGGTGAGGGTCAGGGTTAAGATTCGTGTTAGGGTTAGGGTTAAGGAATGCAGAGGGATTAGGGTACAGCTTAGGGTACGACAGTGCTTAAGTGTTAGCGTTCGTGTGAGGGAAATGGTTAGAGTTAGTGTCCTGGTTAAGTTTAGGGCACGGGTGAGGGTAAGGCTTCAGGTGAGGGTCAGGGTTAGGATTCGGGTTAGGGTTAGGGTTAGGGAATGGGGAGGGATTAGGGTACAGTTTAGGGTACGACAACGATTAAGGGTTAGCGTACGTGTGAGGGCACGAGTTAGTGTTGGTGTACTGGTTAAGACAAGGGCACCGATGATGGTTAGGCCTCGGAAAAGGGTCACGTTCAGGGTTTCGCTTAGGGTTAGGGTTAGGGAATGGGGAGGGATTAGGGTACAGGATACGGTAAGACAATGCTTAAGGGTTAGCATACTTTTGAGGGCATGAGTTAGAGTTTGTGTACTGGTTAAGATTAGGGCATTGGTTAGGGTAGGGCATAGGAAGTGGGTCAGGTTTAGGGATAGGGTTAGGGTTAGGGTTAAGGAATGGGGAGGGATTAGGGTGCAGGATAGGGTACGACAATGCTTAAGGGTTAGCGTACGTGTGAGGGCACGAGTTAGTCTTGGTGTCCTGGTTAAGATTAGGGCACGTGTGAGGGTAAGGCTTCAGGTGAGGGTCAGGGTTAGGATTCGGGTTAGGGTTAGGGTTAGGGAAAGGGGAGATATTAGGGCACAGTTTAGGGTACCACAACACTTAAGTTTTAGCGTACGTGTGAGGTCACTAGTTAGTGTTAGTGTACTGCTTACGATTAGGGCACGGGGGAGGGTAAGGCCTCGGAAGAGCGTCACGTTAAGGGTTAGGGTTAGGGTTAGGGTTAGGGAATGGGGATTGATTAGGGTACAGGTTAGGGTACGTCAATGGCTTAGGGTTAGCGTACGTTAGAGGGCATGGGTTAGTTTTGATGTAATGGTTAAAATTAGCACACGGGTGATGGTAAAGTTTCGGGTGAGTGTCATGGATAGGTTTCAGGTTAGGGTTAGGGTTAGGGAATGGAGAGGGATTACGGTACAGGTTAGGGTACCGCTGCGGTTTAGTGTTAGCGTACGTGTGAGGGCACGAGTTAGTCTTGGTGTCCTGGTTAAGATTAGGGCACAGGTGAGGGTAAGGTTTCGGGTGAGGGTCAGGGTTAGGATTCGGGTTAGGATTAGGGTTAGGGAATGGAGAGGGATTAGGGTACTGGTTAGGGTACGATAATGCCTAAGGGTTAGCGTAAGTGTGAGGGCACGAGTTAGTGTTGGTGTACTGGTTAAGACAAGGGCACCGATGAGGGTAAGGCCTCGGAAAAGGGTCACGTTCATGGTTTCGCTTAGGGTTAGGGTTAGGGAATGGGGAGGGATTAGGGTACAGGATAGGGTACGACAAACCTTAAGGGTTAGCGTACGTTTGAGGGCATGAGTTAGTGTTTGTGTACTGGTTAAGATTAGGGAATTGGTTAGGGTAGGGCATCGGAAGTGGGTCAGGTTTAGGGATCGGGTTAGGGTTAGGGTTAAGGAATGGGGAGGGATTAGGGTACAATTTAGGGTACGACAACGCTTAAGGTTTAGCGTACGTGTGAGGGCACGAGTTAGTGTTGGTGTCCTGGTTAAGATTAGGGCACGGGTGAGGGTAAGGCTTCGGGTGAGGGTCAGGGTTAGGATTCGTGTTAGGGTTAGGGTTAAGGAATGCAGAGGGATTAGGGTACAGCTTAGGGTACAACAGTGCTTAAGGGTTAGCGTTCGTGTGAGGGCAAGGGTTAGTGTTAGTGTCCTGGTTAAGATTAGGGCACGGGTGAGGGTAAGGCTTCAGGTGAGGGTCAGGGTTAGGATTCCTGTTAGGGTTAGGGTTAGGGAATGGGGAGGGATTAGGGTACAGTTTAGGGTACGACAACGATTAAGGTTTAGCGTACGTGTGAGGGCACGAGTTAGTGTTGGTGTCCTGGTTAAGTTTAGGGCACGGGTGAGGGTAAGGTTTCCGGTGATGTTCAGGGTTAGGATTCGGGTTAGGGTTATGGTTAGGTAATGGAGAGGGATTAGGGCAGAGGTTAGGGTACGACAATGCTTAAGGGTTAGCGTAAGTGTGAGGGCACGAGTTAGTGTTGGTGTAGTGGTTAAGACAAGGGCACCGATGAGGGTAAGGCCTCGGAAAAGGGTCACGTTCAGGGTTTCGCTTAGGGTTAGGGTTAGGGAATGGGGAGGTATTAGAATACAGAATAGGGTACGACAATGCTTTAGGGTTAGCGTACGTTTGAGGGCATGAGTTAGTGTTTGTGTACTGGTTAAGATTAGGGCATTGGTTAGGGTAGGGCATCGGAAGTGGGTCAGGTTTAGGGATCGAGTTAGGGTTAGGGTTAAGGAATGGGGAGGGATTAGGGTACAATTTAGGGTACGACAAGGCTTAAGGTTTAGCGTACGTGTGAGGGCACGAGTTAGTGTTGGTGTCCTGGTTAAGATTAGGGCACTGGTGAGGGTAAGGCTTTGGGTGAGGGTCAGGGTTAGGATTCGTGTTAGGGATAGGGTTAAGGAATGCAGAGGGATTAGGGTACAGCTTAGGGTACGACAGTGCTTAAGGGTTAGCGTTCGTGTGAGGGCAAGGGTTAGTGTTAGTGTCCTGGTTAAGATTAGGGCACGGGTGAGGGTAAGGCTTCAGGTGAGGTTCAGGGTTAGAATTCGTGTTAGGGTTAGGGTTAGGGAATGGGGAGGGATTAGGGTACAGTTTAGGGTACGACAACGATTAAGGGTTAGCGTACGTGTGAGGGCACGAGTTAGTGTTGGTGTCCTGGTTAAGATTAGGGCACGGGTGAGGGTAAGGCTTCAGGTGAGGGTCAGGGTTAGGATTCGGGTTAGGGTTAGGGTTAGGGAATCGGGAGATATTAGGGCAGAGTTTAGGGTACCACAACACTTAAGGTTTAGCGTACGTGTGAGGGCACGAGTTAGTCTTGGTGTCCTGGTTAAGATTAGGGCACGGGTGAGGGTAAGGCTTCAGGTGAGGGTCAGGGTTAGGATTCGGGTTAGGGTTAGGGTTAGGGAAAGGGGAGATATTAGGGCACAGTTTAGGGTACCACAATACTTAAGGTTTAGCGTACGTGTGAGGTCACTAGTTAGTGTTAGTGTACTGCTTACGATTAGGGCACGGGGGAGGGTAAGGCCTCGGAAGAGCGTCACGTTAAGGGTTAGGGTTAGGGTTAGGGTTAGGGAATGGGGATTGATTAGGGTACAGGTTAGGGTACGGCAATGGCTTAGGGTTAGCGTACGTTAGAGGGCATGGGTTAGTGTTGATGTAATGGTTAAAATTAGCACACGGGTGATGGTAAAGTTTCGGGTGAGTGTCATGGATAGGTTTCAGGTTACGGTTAGGGTTAGGGAATGGAGAGGGATTAGGGTAGAGGTTAGGGTACCGCTGCGGTTTAGTGTTAGCGTACGTGTGAGGGCACGAGTTAGTCTTGGTGTCCTGGTTAAGCTTAGGGCACAGGTGAGGGTAAGGTTTCGGGTGAGGGTCAGGGTTAGGATTCGGGTTAGGATTAGGGTTAGGGAATGGAGAGGGATTAGGGCACAGGTTAGGGTACGACAATGCTTAAGGGTTAGCGTAAGTGTGAGGGCACGAGTTAGTGTTGGTGTAGTGGTTAAGACAAGGGCACCGATGAGGGTAAGGCCTCGGAAAAGGGTCACGTTCAGGGTTTCGCTTAGGGTTAAGGTTAGGGAATGGGGAGGTATTAGGATACAGGATAGGGTACGACAATGCTTTAGGGTTAGCGTACGTTTGAGGGCATGAGTTAGTGTTTGTGTACTGGTTAAGATTAGGGCATTGGTTAGGGTAGGGCATCGGAAGTGGGTCACGTTTAGGGATCGAGTTAGGGTTAGGGTTAAGGAATGGGGAGGGATTAGGGTACAATTTAGGGTACGACAACGCTTAAGGTTTAGCGTACGTGTGAGGGCACGAGTTAGTGTTGGTGTCCTGGTTAAGATTAGGGCACGGGTGAGGGTAAGGCTTCGGGTGAGGGTCAGGGTTAGGATTCGTGTTAGGGATAGGGTTAAGGAATGCAGAGGGATTACGGTACAGCTTAGGGTAGGACAGTGCTTAAGGGTTAGCGTTCGTGTGAGGGCAAGGGTTAGTGTTAGTGTCCTGGTTAAGATTAGGGCACGGGTGAGCGTAAGGCTTCAGGTGAGGGTCAGGGTTAGAATTCGTGTTAGGGTTAGGGTTAGGGAATGGGGAGGGATTAGGGTACAGTTTAGGGTACGACAACGATTAAGGGTTAGCGTACGTGTGAGGGCACGAGTTAGTGTTGGTGTCCTGGTTAAGATTAGGGCACGGGTGAGGGTAAGGCTTCAGGTGAGGGTCAGGGTTAGGATTCGGGTTAGGGTTAGGGTTAGGGAATCGGGAGATATTAGGGCACAGTTTAGGGTACCACAACACTTAAGGTTTAGCGTACGTGTGAGGTCACTAGTTAGTGTTAGTGTACTGCTTACGATTAGGGCACGGGGGAGGGTAAGGTCTCGGAAGAGGGTCACGTTAAGGGTTAGGGCTAGGGTTAGGGTTAGGGAATGGGGATTGATTAGGGTTAGGGTTAGGGTACGGCAATGGCTTAGGGTTAGCGTACGTTAGAGGGCATGGGCTAGTGTTGATGTACTGGTTAAAATTAGGACACGGGTGATGGTAAAGTTTCGGGTGAGTGTCATGGTTAGGTTTCAGGTTAGGTTTAGGGTTAGGGAACGGAGAGGGATTAGGGTACAGGTTAGGGTACCGCTGCGGTTTAGTGTTAGCGTACGTGTGAGGGCACGAGTTAGTCTTGGGGTCCTGGTTAAGATTAGGTCACGGGTGAGGCTAAGGCTTCTTGTGAGGGTCAGGGTTAGGATTCGGGTTAGGGTTAGGGTTAGGGAATGGAGAGGGATTAGGGTACTGTTTAAGGTACGACAATTCCTAAGGGTTAGCGTAAGTGTGAGGGCACGAGTTAGTGTTGGTGTCCTGGTTAAGATTAGGGCACGGGTGAGGGTAAGGCTTAGGGTGAGGGTCAGGGTTAGGATTCGTGTTAGGGTTAGGGTTAAGGAATGCAGAGGGATTAGGGTACAGCTTAGGGAACGACAGTGCTTAAGGGTTAGCGTTCGTGTGAGGGCAAGGGTTAGTGTTAGTGTCCTGGTTAAGATTAGGGCACGGTTGAGGGTAAGGCTTCAGGTGAGGGTCAGGGTTAGGATTCGGGTTAGGGTTAGGGTTAGGGAAAGGGGAGATATTAGGGCACAGTTTAGGGTACCACAACGCTTAAGGTTTAGCGTACGTGTGAGGTCACTAGTTAGTGTTAGTGTACTGCTTACGATTAGGGCACGGGTGAGGGTAAGGCCTCGGAAGAGGTTCAGGTTAAGGGTTAGGGTTAGGGTTAGGGTTAGGGAATGGGGATTGATTAGGGTACAGGTTAGGGTACGGCAATGGCTTAGGGTTAGCGTACGTTAGAGGGCATGGGTTAGTGTTGATGTACTGGTTAAAATTAGCACACGGGTGATGGTAAAGTTTCGGGTGAGTGTCATGGATAGGTTTCAGGTTCGGGTTAGGGTTAGGGAATGGAGAGGGATTAGGGTACAGGTTAGGGTACCGCTGCGGTTTAGTGTTAGCGTACGTGTGAGGGCACCAGTTAGTCTTGGTGTCCTGGTTAAGATTAGGGCACGGGTGAGGGTAAGGTTTCGGGTGAGGGTCAGGGTTAGGATTCGGGTTAGGGTTAGGGTTAGGGAATGGAGAGGGATTAGGGTACTGGTTAGGGTACGATAATGCCTAAGGGTTAGCGTAAGTCTGAGGGCACGAGTTAGTGTTGGTGTACTGGTTAAGACAACGGCACCGATGAGGGTAAGGCCTCAGAAAAGGGTCATGTTCAGGGTTTCGCTTAGGGTTTGGGTTAGGGAATGGGGAGGGATTAGTGTACAGGATAGGGTACGACAAACCTTAAGGGTTAGCGTACGTTTGACGGCATGAGTTAGTGTTTGTGTACTGGTTAAGATTAGGGCATTGGTTAGGATAGGGCATCGGAAGTGTGTCAGGTTTAGGGATGGGGTTAGGGTTAGTGTTAAGGAATGGGGAGGGTTTAGGGTACAATTTAGGGTACGACAACGCTTAAGGTTTAGCGTACGTGTGAGGGCACGAGTTAGTGTTGGTGTCCTGGTTAAGATTAGGGCACGGGTGAGGGTAAGGCTTCAGGTGAGGGTCAGGGTTAGGATTCGTGTTAGGGTTAGGGTTAAGGAATGCAGAGGGATTAGGGTACAGCTTCGGGTACGAAAGTGCTTAAGGGTTAGCGTTCGTGTGAGGGCAAGGGTTAGTGTTAGTGTCCTGGTTAAGATTAGGGCACGGGTGAGGGTAAGGTTTCAGGTGAGGGTCAGGTTTAGGATTCGGGTTAGGATTAGGGTTAGGGAATGGGGAGGGATTAGGGTACAGTTTAGGATATGACAACGATTAAGGGTTAGCGTACGTGTGAGGGCATGAGTTAGTGTTGGTGTCCTGGTTAAGATTAGGGCACGGGTGAGGGTAAGGTTTCGGGTGAGGGTCAGGGATAGAATTCGGGTTAGGGTTAGGGTTAGGGAATGGGGAGATATTAGGGCACAGTTTAGGGTACCACAACGCTTAAGGTTTAGCGTACGTGTGAGGTCACTAGTTAGTGTTAGTGTACTGCTTACGATTAGGGCACGGGTGAGGGTAAGGCCTCGGAAGAGGGTCACGTTAAGGGTTAGGGTTAGGGTTAGGGTTAGGGAATGGGGATTGATTAGGGTACAGGTTAGGGTACAGCAATCGCTTAGGTTTAGCGTACGTTAGAGGCCATGGGTTAGTGTTGATGTACTGGTTAAAATTAGGACACGGATGAGGGTAAAGTTTTGGGTGAGTGTCATGGTTAGGTTTCAGGTTAGGGCTAGGGTTAGGGAATGGAGAGGGATTAGGGTACAGGTTAGGGTACCGCTGCGGTTTAGTGTTAGCGTACGTGTGAGGGCACGAGTTAGTCTTGGTGTCCTGTTTAAGATTAGGGCACGGGTGAGGGTAATGTTTCGGGTGAGGGTCAGTGTTAGGATTCGGGTTAGGGTTAGGGTTAGGTAATGGAGAGGGATTAGGGCACAGGTTAGGGTTCGACAATGCTTAAGGGTTAGCGTAATTGTGAGGGCACGAGTTAGTGTTGGTGTACTGGTTAAGACAAGGGCACCGATGAGGGTAAGGCCTCGGAAAAGGGTCACGTTCAGGGTTTCGCTTAGGGTTAGGGTTAGGGAATGGGGAGGGATTAGGATACAGGATAGGGTACGACAATGCTTAAGGGTTAGCGTACGTTTGAGGGCACGAGTTAGTGTTTGTGTACTGGTTAAGATTAAGGCATTGGTTAGGGTAGGGCATCGGAAGTGGGTCAGGTTTAGGGATCGGGTTAGGGTTAGGGTTGAGGAATGGGGAGGGATTAGGGTACAATTATGGTACGACAACGCTTAAGGTTTAGCGTACGTGTGAGGGCACGAATTAGTGTTGGTGTCCTGGTTAAGATTAGGGCACGGGTGAGGGTAAGGCTTCGGGTGAGTGTCAGGGTTAGGATTCGTGTTAGGGATAGGGTTAAGGAATGCAGAGGGATTAGGGTACAGCTTAGGGTACGACAGTACTTATGGGTTAGCGTTCGTGTGAGGGCAAGGGTTAGTGTTAGTGTCCTGGTTAAGATTAGGGCACGGGTGAGGGTAAGGCTTCAGGTGAGGGTCAGGGTTAGGATTCGGGTTAGGGTTAGGGTTAGGGAATGGGGAGATATTAGGGCAAAGTTTAGGGAACCACAACACCTAAGGTTTAGCGTACGTGTGAGGTCACTAGTTAGTGTTAGTGTACTGCTTACGATTAGGGCACGGGGGAGGGTAAGGCCTCGGAAGAGGGTCACGTTAAGGGTTAGGTTTAGGGTTAGGGTTAGGGAATGGTGATTGATTAGGGTACAGGTTAGGGCACGGCAATGGCTTAGGGTTAGCGTACGTTAGAGGGCATGGGCTAGTGTTGATATACTGGTTAAAATTAGGACACGGGTGATGGTAAAGTTTCGGGTGAGTGTCATGGTTAGGTTTCAGGTTAGTTTTAGTGTTAGAGAATGGAGAGGGATTAGGGTACAGGTTAGGGTACCGCTGCGGTTTAGTGTTAGCGTACGTGTGAGGGCACGACTTAGTCTTTGTGTCCTGGTTAAGATTAGGGCACGGGTGAGGGTAAGGTTTCGGGTGAGGGTCAGGGTTAGGATTCGGGTTAGGGTTAGGGTTAGGGAATGGAGAGGGATTAGGATACTGGTTAGGGTACGATAATGCCTAAGGGTTAGCGTAAGTGTGAGGGCACGAGTTAGTGTTGGTGTACTGGTTAAGACAAGGGCACCGATGAGGGTAAGGCCTCAGAAAAGGGTCACGTTCAGGGTTTCGCTTAGGGTTAGGGTTAGGGAATGGGGAGGGATTAGTGTACAGGACAGGGTACGACAAACCTTAAGGGTTAGCGTACGTTTGACGGCATGAGTTAGTGTTTGTGTACTGGTTAAGATTAGGGCATTGGTTAGGGTAGGGCATCGGAAGTGGGTCAGGTTTAGGGATGGGGTTAGGGTTAGGGTTAAGGAATGGGGAGGGATTAGGGTACAATTTAGGGTACGACAACGCTTAAGGTTTAGCGTACGTTTGAGGGCACGAGTTAGTGTTGGTGTCCTGGTTAAGATTAGGGCACGGGTGAGGGTAAGGCTTCAGGTGAGGGTCAGGGTTAGGATTCGTGTTAGGGTTAGGGTTAAGGAATGCAGAGGGATTAGGGTACAGCTTCGGGTACGAAAGTGCTTAAGGGTTAGCGTTCGTGTGAGGGCAAGGGTTAGTGTTAGTGTCCTGGTTAAGATTAGGGCACGGGTGAGGGTAAGGCTTCAGGTGAGGGTCAGAGTTAGGATTCGGGGTAGGGTTAGGGTTAGGGAATGGGGAGGGATTAGGGTACAGTTTAGGGTATGACAACGATTAAGGGTTATCGTAAGTGTGAGGGCACGAGTTAGTGTTGGTGTCCTGGTTAAGATTAGGGCACGGGTGAGAGTAAGGTTTCGGGTGAGGGTCAGAGATAGAATTCGGGTTAGGGTTAGGGTTAGGGAATGGGGAGATATTAGGGCACAGTTTAGGGTACCACAACGCTTAAGGTTTAGCGTACGTTAGAGGGCATGGGTTAGTGTTGATGTACTGGTTAAAATTAGCACACGGGTGATGGTAAAGTTTCGGGTGAGTGTCATGGATAGGTTTCAGGTTAGGGTTAGGGTTAGGGAATGGAGAGGGATTAGGGTACAGGTTAGGGTACCGCTGCGGTTTAGTGTTAGCGTACGTGTGAGGGCACGAGTTAGTCTTGGTGTCCTGGTTAAGATTAGGGAACGGGTGAGGGTAAGGTTTGGGGTGAGGGTCAGGGTTAGGATTCGGGTTAGGGTTAGGGTTAGGGAATGGAGAGGGATTAGGGTACTGGTTAGGGTACGATAATGCCTAAGGGTTAGCGTAAGTGTGAGGGCACGAGTTAGTGTTGGTGTACTGGTTAAGACAAGGGCACCGATGAGGGTAAGGCGTCAGAAAAGGGTAACGTTCAGGGTTTCGCTTAGGGTTAGGGTTAGGGAATGGGGAGGGATTAGGGTACAGGATAGGGTACGACAAACCTTAAGGGTTAGCGTACGTTTGACGGCATGAGTTAGTGTTTGTGTACTGGTTAAGATTAGGGCATTGGTTAGGGTAGGGCATCGGAAGTGGGTCAGGTTTAGGGATGGGGTTAGGGTTAGGGTTAAGGAATGGGGAGGGATTAGGGTACAATTTAGGGTACGACAACGCTTAAGGTTTAGCGTACGTGTGAGGGCACAAGTTAGTGTTGGTGTCCTGGTTAAGATTAGGGCACGGGTGAGGGTAAGGCTTCAGGTGAGGGTCAGGGTTAGGATTCGTGTTAGGGTTAGGGTTAAGGAATGCAGAGGGATTAGGGTACAGCTTAGGGTATGAAAGTGCTTAAGGGTTAGCGTTCGTGTGAGGGCAAGGGTTAGTGTTAGTGTCCTGGTTAAGATTAGGGCACGGGTGAGGGTAAGGCTTCAGGTGAGGGTCAGGGTTAGGATTCGGGTTAGGGTTAGGGTTAGGGAATGGGGAGGGATTAGGGTACAGTTTAGGGTATGACAACGATTATGGGTTAGCGTACGTGTGAGGGCACGAGTTAGTGTTGGTGTCCTGGTTAAGATTAGGGCACGGGTGAGGGTAAGGTTTCGGGTGAGGGTCAGGGATAGAATTCGGGTTAGGGTTAGGGTTAGGGAATGGGGAGATAATAGGGCACAGTTTAGGGTTAGGGTTAGGGTTGGGGTTAGGGAATGGGGATTGATTAGGGTACAGGTTAGGTTAAGGCAATGGCTTAGGGTTAGCGTACGTTAGAGGGCATGGGTTAGTGTTGATGTACTGGTTAAAATTAGGACATGGGTGAGGGTAAAGTTTCGGGTGAGTGTCATGGTTTGGTTTCAGGTTAGGGTTACGGTTCGGGAATGGAGAGGGGTTAGGGTAGAGGTTAGGGTACCGCTGCGGTTTAGTGTTAGCGTACGTGTGAGGGCACGAGTTAGTCTTGGTTTCCTGGTTAAGATTAGGGCACGGGTGAGGGTAAGGTTTCGGGTGAGGGTCAGGGTTAGGATTCGGGTTAGGGTTAGGGTTAGGGAATGGAGAGGGATTAGGGTACAGGTTAGGGTACGACAATGCTTAAGGGTTAGCGTAAGTGTGAGGGCACGAGTTATTGTTGGTGTACTGGTTAAGACAAGGGCACCGATGAGGGTAAGGCCTCGGAAAAGGGTCACGTTAAGGGTTAGGGTTAGGGTTAGTGTTAGGGAATGGGGATTGATTAGGGTAGAGGTTAGGGTACAGCATTGGCTTAGGTTTAGCGTACGTGAGAGGGCATGGGTTAGTGTTGATGTACTGGTTAAAATTATGACACGGGTGAGGGTAAAGTTTCGGGTGAGTGTCATGGTTAGGTTTCCGGTTAGGGCTAGGGTTAGGGAATGGAGAGGGATTAGGGTACAGGTTAGGGTACCGCTGCGGTTTAGTGTTAGCGTACGTGTGAGGGCACGAGTTAATCTTGGTGTCCTGTTTAAGTTTAGGGCACGAGTGAGGGTAAGGTTTCAGGTGAGGGTCAGGGTTAGGATTCGGGTTAGGGTTAGGGTTAGGTAATGGAGAGGGATTAGGGCACAGGTTAGGGTACGACAATGCTTAAGGGTTAGCGTAAGTGTGAGGGCACGAGTTAGTGTTGGTGTACTGGTTAAGACAAGGGCACCGATGAGGGTAAGGCCTCGGAAAATGGTCACGTTCAGGATTTCGCTTAGGGTTAGGGTTAGGGAATGGGGAGGGATTAGGATACAGGATAGGGTACGACAATGCTTAAGGGTTAGCGTACGTTTGAGTGCATGAGTTAGTGTTTGTGTACTGGTTAAGATTAGGGCATTGGTTAGGGTAGGGCATCTGAAGTGGGTCAGGTTTAGGGAAGGGGTTAGGGTTAGGGTTAAGGAATGGGGAGGGATTGGGGTACAATTTTAGGGTAAAACAACGCTTAAGGTTTAGCGTACGTGTGAGGGCACGAGTTAGTGTTGGTGTCCTGGTTAAGATTAGGGCACGGGTGAGGGTAAGGCTTCAGGTGAGGGTCATGGTTAGGTTTGGGGTTAGGGTTAGGGTTAGGGAATGGGGAGGGATTAGGGTAGGGTTAGGGTTAGGGTTAGGGTTAGGGTTAGGGTTAGGGTTAGGGTTAAGGAATGCAGAGGGATTAGGGTACAGCTTAGGGTACGACAGTGCTTAAGGGTTAGCGTTTGTGTGAGGGGCAAGGGTTAGTGTTAGTGTCCTGGTTAAGATTAGGGCACGGGTGAGGGTAAGGCTTCAGGTGAGGGTCAGGGTTAGGATTCGGGTTAGGGTTAGGGTTAGGGAATGGGCAGATATTAGGGCACAGTTTAGGGTACCACAACACTTAAGGTTTAGCATACGTGTGAGGTCACTAGTTAGTGTTAGTGTACTGCGTACGATTAGGGCACGGAGGAGGGTAAGGCCTCGGAAGAGGGTCACGTTAAGGGTTAGGGTTAGGGTTAGGGTTAGGGTTAGGGAATGGGGATTGATTAGGGTACAGGTTAGGGTACGGCAATGGCTTAGGGTTAGCGTACGTTAGAGGGCATGGGCTAGTGTTGCTGTACTGGTTAAAATTAGGAAACGGGTGATGGTAAAGTTTCGGGTGAGTGTCATGGTTAGGATTCAGGTTAGGCTTAGGGTTAGGGAATGGAGAGGCATTAGGGTACAGGTTAGGGTACCGCTGCGGTTTAGTGTTAGCGTACGTGTGAGGGCACGAGTTAGTCTTGGTGTCCTGTTTAAGTTTAGGGCACGGGTGAGGGTAAGGTTTCGGGTGAGGGTCAGGGTTAGGATTCGGGTTAGGGTTAGGGTTAGGTAATGGAGAGGGATTAGGGCACAGGTTAGGGTACGACAATGCTTAAGGGTTAGCGTAAGTGTGAGGGCACGAGTTAGTGTTGGTGTACTGGTTAAAACAAGGGCACCGATGAGGGTAAGGCCTCGGAAAAGGGTCACGTTCAGGGTTTCACTTAGGGTTAGGGTTAGGGAATGGGGAGGGATTAGGATACAGGATAGGGTACGACAATGCTTAAGGGTTAGCGTACGTTTGAGGGCATGAGTTAGTGTTTGTGTACTGGTTAAGATTAGGGCATTGGTTAGGGTAGGGCATCGGAAGTGGGTCAGGTTTAGGGATGGGGTTAGGGTTAGGGTTAAGGAATGGGGAGGGATTAGGGTACAATTTAGGGTACAACAACGCTTAAGGTTTACCGTACGTGTGAGGGCACGAGTTAGTGTTGGTGTCCTGGTTAAGATTAGGGCACGGGTGAGGGTAAGCCTTCGGGTGAGGGTCAGGGTTAGGATTCGTGTTAGGGTTAGGGTTAAGGAATGCAGAGGGATTAGGGTACAGCTTAGGGAACGACAGTGCTTAAGGGTTAGCGTTCATGTGAGGGCAAGGGTTAGTGTTAGTGTCCTGGTTAAGATTAGGGCACGGTTGAGGGTAAGGCTTCAGGTGAGGGTCAGGGTTAGGATTCGCTTAGGGTTAGGGTTAGGGAAAGGGGAGATATTAGGGCACAGTTTAGGGTACCACAACACTTAAGGTTTAGCATACGTGTGAGGTCACTAGTTAGTGTTAGTGTACTGCTTACGATTAGGGCACGGGTGAGGGTAAGGCCTCGGAAGAGGGTCACGTTAAGGGTTAGGGTTAGGGTTAGGGTTAGGGAATGGGGATTGATTAGGGTACAGGTTAGGGTACGGCAATGGCTTAGGGTTAGCGTACGTTAGAGGGCATGGGTTAGTGTTGATGTACTGGTTAAAATTAGGACATGGGTGAGGGTAAAGTTTCGGGTGAGTGTCATGGTTTGGTTTCAGGTTAGGGTTAGGGTTCGGGAATGGAGAGGGGTTAGGGTAGAGGTTAGGGTACCGCTGCGGTTTAGTGTTAGCGTACGTGTGAGGGCACGAGTTAGTCTTGGTGTCCTGGTTAAGATTAGGGCACGGGTGAGGGTAAGGTTTCGGGTGAGGGTCAGGGTTAGGATTCGGGTTAGGGTTAGGGTTAGGGAATGGAGAGGGATTAGGGTACAGGTTAGGGTACGACAATGCTTAAGGGTTAGCGTAAGTGTGAGGGCACGAGTTATTGTTGGTGTACTGGTTAAGACAAGGGCACCGATGAGGGTAAGGCCTCGGAAAAGGGTCACGTTAAGGGTTAGGGTTAGGGTTAGTGTTAGGGAATGGGGATTGATTAGGGTAGAGGTTAGGGTACAGCAATGGCTTAGGTTTAGCGTACGTGAGAGGGCATGGGTTAGTGTTGATGTACTGGTTAAAATTATGACACGGGTGAGGGTAAAGTTTCGGGTGAGTGTCATGGTTAGGTTTCCGGTTAGGGCTAGGGTTAGGGAATGGAGAGGGATTAGGGTACAGGTTAGGGTACCGCTGCGGTTTAGTGTTAGCGTACGTGTGAGGGCACGAGTTAATCTTGGTGTCCTGTTTAAGTTTAGGGCACGAGTGAGGGTAAGGTTTCAGGTGAGGGTCAGGGTTAGGATTCGGGTTAGGGTTAGGGTTAGGTAATGGAGAGGGATTAGGGCACAGGTTAGGGTACGACAATGCTTAAGGGTTAGCGTAAGTGTGAGGGCACGAGTTAGTGTTGGTGTACTGGTTAAGACAAGGGCACCGATGAGGGTAAGGCCTCGGAAAATGGTCACGTTCAGGATTTCGCTTAGGGTTAGGGTTAGGGAATGGGGAGGGATTAGGATACAGGATAGGGTACGACAATGCTTAAGGGTTAGCGTACGTTTGAGTGCATGAGTTAGTGTTTGTGTACTGGTTAAGATTAGGGCATTGGTTAGGGTAGGGCATCTGAAGTGGGTCAGGTTTAGGGAAGGGGTTAGGGTTAGGGTTAAGGAATGGGGAGGGATTGGGGTACAATTTTAGGGTAAAACAACGCTTAAGGTTTAGCGTACGTGTGAGGGCACGAGTTAGTGTAGGTGTCCTGCTTAAGATTAGGGCACGGGTGAGGGTAAGGCTTTAGGTGAGGGTCATGGTTAGGTTTGGGGTTAGGGTTAGGGTTAGGGAATGGGGAGGGATTAGGGTAGGGTTAGGGTTAGGGTTAGGGTTAGGGTTAGGGTTAGGGTTAGGGTTAAGGAATGCAGAGGGATTAGGGTACAGCTTAGGGTACGACAGTGCTTAAGGGTTAGCGTTTGTGTGAGGGGCAAGGGTTAGTGTTAGTGTCCTGGTTAAGATTAGGGCACGGGTGAGGGTAAGGCTTCAGGTGAGGGTCAGGGTTAGGATTCGGGTTAGGGTTAGGGTTAGGGAATGGGCAGATATTAGGGCACAGTTTAGGGTACCACAACACTTAAGGTTTAGCATACGTGTGAGGTCACTAGTTAGTGTTAGTGTACTGCGTACGATTAGGGCACGGAGGAGGGTAAGGCCTCGGAAGAGGGTCACGTTAAGGGTTAGGGTTAGGGTTAGGGTTAGGGAATGGGGATTGATTAGGGTACAGGTTAGGGTACGGCAATGGCTTAGGGTTAGCGTACGTTAGAGGGCATGGGCTAGTGTTGATGTACTGGTTATAATTAGGGCATGGGTGAAGGTAAAGTTTCGGGTGAGTGTCATGGTTTGGTTTCAGGTTAGGGTTAGGGTTCGGGAATGGAGACGGATTAGGGTAGAGGTTAGGGTACCGCTGCGGTTTAGTGTTAGCGTACGTGTGAGGGCACGAGTTAGTCTTGGTGTCCTGGTTAAGATTAGGGCACGGGTGAGGGTAAGGTTTCGGGTGAGGGTCAGGGTTAGGATTCGGGTTAGGGTTAGGGTTAGGGAATGGAGAGGGATTAGGGTACAGGTTAGGGTACGACAATGCTTAAGGGTTAGCGTAAGTGTGAGGGCACGAGTTAGTGTTGGTGTACTGGTTAAGACAAGGGCACCGATGAGGGTAAGGCCTCGGAAAAGGGTCACGTTCAGGTTTTCGCTTAGGGTTAGGGTTAGGGAATGGGGAGGGATTAGGATACAGGATAGGGTACGACAATGCTTAAGTGTTAGCGTACGTTTGAGTGCATGAGTTAGTGTTTGTGTACTGGTTAAGATTAGGGCATTGGTTAGGGTAAGGCATCGGAAGTGGGTCAGGTTTAGGGATGGGGTTAGGGTTAGGGTTAAGGAATGGGGAGGGATTAGGGTACAATTTAGGGTACGACAGCGCTTAAGGTTTAGCGTACGTGTGAGGGCACGAGTTAGTGTTGGTGTCCTGGTTAAGATTAGGGCACGGGTGAGGGTAAGGCTTCGGGTGAGGGTCAGGGTTAGGATTCGTGTTAGGGATAGGGTTAAGGAATGCAGAGGGATTAGGGTACAGCTTAGGGTACGACAGTGCTTAAGGGTTAGCGTTCGTGTGAGGGCAAGGGTTAGTGTTAGTGTCCTGGTTAAGATTAGGGCACGGGTGAGGGTAAGGCTTCAGGTGAGGGTCAGGGTTAGGATTCGGGTTAGGGTTAGGGTTAGGGAATGGGCAGATATTAGGGCACAGTTTAGGGTACCACAACACTTAAGGTTTAGCGTACGTGTGAGGTCACTAGTTAGTGTTAGTGTACTGCTTACGATTAGGGCACGGGGGAGGGTAAGGCCTCGGAAGAGGGTCACGTTAAGGGTTAGGGTTAGGGTTAGGGTTAGGGAATGGGGATTGATTAGGGTACAGGTTAGGGTACGGCAATGGCTTAGGGTTAGCGTACGTTAGAGGGCATGGGCTAGTGTTGCTGTACTGGTTAAAATTAGGAAACGGGTGATGGTAAAGTTTCGGGTGAGTGTCATGGTTAGGATTCAGGTTAGGCTTAGGGTTAGGGAATGGAGAGGCATTAGGGTACAGGTTAGGGTACCGCTGCGGTTTAGTGTTAGCGTACGTGTGAGGGCACGAGTTAGTCTTGGTGTCCTGTTTAAGTTTAGGGCACGGGTGAGGGTAAGGTTTCGGGTGAGGGTCAGGGTTAGGATTCGGGTTAGGGTTAGGGTTAGGTAATGGAGAGGGATTAGGGCACAGGTTAGGGTACGACAATGCTTAAGGGTTAGCGTAAGTGTGAGGGCACGAGTTAGTGTTGGTGTACTGGTTAAAACAAGGGCACCGATGAGGGTAAGGCCTCGGAAAAGGGTCACGTTCAGGGTTTCACTTAGGGTTAGGGTTAGGGAATGGGGAGGGATTAGGATACAGGATAGGGTACGACAATGCTTAAGGGTTAGCGTACGTTTGAGGGCATGAGTTAGTGTTTGTGTACTGGTTAAGATTAGGGCATTGGTTAGGGTAGGGCATCGGAAGTGGGTCAGGTTTAGGGATGGGGTTAGGGTTAGGGTTAAGGAATGGGGAGGGATTAGGGTACAATTTAGGGTACAACAACGCTTAAGGTTTACCGTACGTGTGAGGGCACGAGTTAGTGTTGGTGTCCTGGTTAAGATTAGGGCACGGGTGAGGGTAAGCCTTCGGGTGAGGGTCAGGGTTAGGATTCGTGTTAGGGTTAGGGTTAAGGAATGCAGAGGGATTAGGGTACAGCTTAGGGAACGACAGTGCTTAAGGGTTAGCGTTCGTGTGAGGGCAAGGGTTAGTGTTAGTGTCCTGGTTAAGATTAGGGCACGGTTGAGGGTAAGGCTTCAGGTGAGGGTCAGGGTTAGGATTCGCTTAGGGTTAGGGTTAGGGAAAGGGGAGATATTAGGGCACAGTTTAGGGTACCACAACACTTAAGGTTTAGCATACGTGTGAGGTCACTAGTTAGTGTTAGTGTACTGCTTACGATTAGGGCACGGGTGAGGGTAAGGCCTCGGAAGAGGGTCACGTTAAGGGTTAGGGTTAGGGTTAGGGTTAGGGAATGGGGATTGATTAGGGTACAGGTTAGGGTACGGCAATGGCTTAGGGTTAGCGTACGTTAGAGGGCATGGGTTAGTGTTGATGTACTGGTTAAAATTAGCACACGGGTGATGGTAAAGTTTCGGGTGAGTGTCATGGATAGGTTTCAGGTTAGGGTTAGGGTTAGGGAATGGAGAGGGATTAGGGTACAGGTTAGGGTACCGCTGCGGTTTAGTGTTAGCGTATGTGTGAGGGCACGAGGTAGTCTTGGTGTCCTGGTTAAGATTAGGGCACGGGTGAGGGTAAGGTTTCGGGTGAGGGTCAGGGTTAGGATTCGGGTTAGGGTTAGGGTTAGGGAATGGAGAGGGATTAGGGTACAGGTTAGGGCACGACAATGCTTAAGGGTTAGCGTAAGTGTGAGGGCACGAGTTAGTGTTGGTGTACTGGTTAAGACAAGGGCACCGATGTGGGTAAGGCCTCGGAAAAGGGTCACGTTCATGGTTTCGCTTAGGGTTAGGGTTAGGGAATGGGGAGGGATTAGGGTACAGGATAGGGTACGACAAACCTTAAGGGTTAGCGTACGTTTGAGGGCATGAGTTAGTGTTTGTGTACTGGTTAAGATTAGGGCATTGGTTAGGGTAGGGCATCGGAAGTGGGTCAGGTTTAGGGATCGGGTTACGGTTAGGGTTAAGGAATGGGGAGGGATTAGGGTACAATTTAGGGTACGACAACGCTTAAGGTTTAGCGTACGTGTGAGCGCACGAGTTAGTGTTGGTGTCCTGGTTAAGATTAGGGCACGGGTGAGGGTAAGGCTTCGGGTGAGGGTCAGGGTTAGGATTCGTGTTAGGGTTAGGGTTAAGGAATGCAGAGGGATTAGGGTACAGCTTAGGGTACGACAGTGCTTAAGGGTTAGCGTTCGTGTGAGGGCAAGGGTTAGTGTTAGTGTCCTTTTTAAGATTAGGCCACGGGTGAGGGTAAGGCTTCAGGTGAGGGTCAGGGTTAGGATTCCTGTTAGGGTTAGGGTTAGGGAATGGGGAGGGATTAGGGTACAGTTTAGGGTACGACAACGATTAAGGTTTAGCGTACGTGTGAGGGCACGAGTTAGTGTTGGTGTCCTGGTTAAGTTTAGGGCACGGATGAGGGTAAGTTTTCCGGTGAGGGTCAGGGTTAGGATTCGGGTTAGGGTTATGGTTAGGTAATAGAGAGGGATTACGGCACAGGTTAGGGTACGACAATGCTTAAGGGTTAGCGTAAGTGTGAGGGCACCAGTTAGTGTTGGTGTACTGGTTAAGACAAGGGCACCGATGAGGGTAAGGCCTCGGAAAACGGTCACGTTCAGGGTTTCGCTTAGGGTTAGGGTTAGGGAATGGGGAGGTATTAGGATACAGGATAGGGTACGACAATGCTTTAGGGTTAGCGTACGTTTGAGGGCATGAGTTAGTGTTTGTGTACTGGTTAAGATTAGGGGATTGGTTAGGGTAGGGCATCGGAAGTGGGTCAGGTTTAGGGATCGGGTTAGGGTTAGGGTTAAGGAATGGGGAGGGATTAGGGTACAATTTAGGGTACGACAACGCTTAAGGTTTAGTGTACGTGTGAGGGCACGAGTTAGTGTTGGTGTCCTGGTTAAGATTAGGGCACGGGTGAGGGTAAGGCTTCAGGTGAGGGTCAGGGTTAGGATTCGGGTTAGGGTTAGGGTTAGGGAATCGGGAGATATTAGGGCACAGTTTAGGGTACCACAACACTTAAGGTTTAGTGTACGTGTGAGGTCACTAATTAGTGTTAGTGTACTGCTTACGATTAGGGCACGGGGGAGGGTAAGGTCTCGGAAGAGGGTCACGTTAAGGGTTAGGGCTAGGGTTAGGGTTAGGGAATGGGGATTGATTAGGGTTAGGGTTAGGGTACGGCAATGGCTTAGGGTTAGCGTACGTTAGAGGGCATGGGCTAATGTTGATGTACTGGTTAAAATTAGGACACGGGTGATGGTAAAGTTTCGGGTGAGTGTCATGGTTAGGTTTCAGGTTAGGTTTAGGGTTAGGGAATGGAGAGGGATTAGGGTACAGGTTAGGGTACTGCTGCGGTTTAGTGTTAGCGTACGTGTGAGGGCACGAGTTAGTCATGGTGTCCTGTTTAAGATTAGGGCACGGGTGAGGGTAATGTTTCGGGTGAGGGTCAGGGTTAGGATTCGGGTTAGGGTTAGGGTTAGGTAATGGAGAGTGATTAGGGCACAGGTTAGGGTACGACAATGCTTAAGGGTTAGCGTAAGTGTGAGGGCACGAGTTAGTGTTGGTGTACTGGTTAAGACAAGGGCACCGATGAGGGTAAGGCCTCGGAAAAGGGTCACGTTCAGGGTTTCGCTTAGGGTTAGGGTTAGGGAATGGGGAGGGATTAGGATACAGGATAGGGTACGACAATGCTTAAGGGTTAGCGTACGTTTGAGGGCACGAGTTAGTGTTTGTGTACTGGTTAAGATTAAGGCATTGGTTAGGGTAGGGCATCGGAAGTGGGTCAGGTTTAGGGATCGAGTTAGGGTTAGGGTTAAGGAATGGGGAGAGATTAGGGTACAATTTATGGTACGACAACGCTTAAGGTTTAGCGTACGTGTGAGGGCACGAATTAGTGTTGGTGTCCTGGCTAAGATTAGGGCACGGGTGAGGGTAAGGCTTCGGGTGAGGGTCAGGGTCAGGATTCGTGTTAGGGATAGGGTTAAGGAATGCAGAGGGATTAGGGTACAGCTTAGGGTACGACAGTGCTTATAGGTTAGCGTTCGTGTGGGGGCAAGTGTTAGTGTTAGTGTCCTGGTTAAGATTAGGGCACGGGCGAGGGTAAGGCTTCAGGTGAGGGTCAGGGTTAGGATTCGGGTTAGGGTTAGGGTTAGGGAATGGGGAGATATTAGGGCACAGTTTAGGGTACCACAACACTTAAGGTTTAGCGTACGTGTGAGGTCACTAGTTAGTGTTAGTGTACTGCTTACGATTAGGGCACGGGGGAGGGTAAGGCCTCGGAAGAGGGTCACGTTAAGGGTTAGGGTTAGGTTTAGGGTTAGGGAATGGTGATTGATTAGGGTACAGGTTAGGGTACGGCAATGGCTTAGGGTTAGCGTACGTTAGAGGGCATGGGCTAGTGTTGATGTACTGGTTAAAATTAGGACACGGGTGATGGTAAAGTTTCGGGTGAGTGTCATGGTTAGGTTTCAGGTTAGTTTTAGTGTTAGAGAATGGAGAGGGATTAGGGTACAGGTTAGGGTACCGCTGCGGTTTAGTGTTAGCGTACGTGTGAGGGCACGAGTTAGTCTTTGTGTCCTGGTTAAGATTAGGGCACGGGTGAAGATAAGGCTTCGTGTGAGAGTCAGGATGAGGATTCGGGTTAGGGTTAGGCTTAGGGAATGGAGAGGGATTAGGGTAATGGTTAGGGTACTACAATGCCTAAGGGTTAGCGTAAGTGTGAGGGCACGAGTTAGTGTTGGTGTACTGGTTAAGACAAGGGCACCGATGAGGGTAAGGCCTCAGAAAAGAGTCACGTACAGGGTTTCGCTTAGGGTTAGGGTTAGGGAATGGGGAGATATTAGGGCACAGTTTAGGTTAGGGTTAGGGTTAGGGTTAGGGTTAGGGTTAGGGTTAGGGTTAGGGAATGGGGATTGATTAGGGTACAGGTTAGGGTACGGCAATGGCTTAGGGTTAGCGTACGTTAGAGGGCATGGGTTAGTGTTGATGTACTGGTTAAAATTAGCACACGGGTGATGGTAAAGTTTCGGGTGAGTGTCATGGATAGGTTTCAGGTTAGGGTTAGGGTTAGGGAATGGAGAGGGATTAGGGTACAGGTTAGGGTACCGCTGCGGTTTAGTGTTAGCGTACGTGTGAGGGCACGAGTTAGTCTTGGTGTCCTGGTTAAGATTAGGGCACGGGTTAGGGTAAGGTTTCGGGTGAGGGTCAGGGTTAGGATTCGGGTTAGGGTTAGGGTTAGGGAATGGAGAGGGATTAGGGTACTGGTTAGGGTACGATAATGCCTAAGGGTTAGCGTAAGTGTGAGGGCACGAGTTAGTGTTGGTGTACTGGTTAAGACACGGGCACCGATGAGGGTAAGGCCTCAGAAAAGGGTCACGTTCAGGGTTTCGCTTAGGGTTAGGGTTAGGGAATGGGGAGGGATTAGGGTACAGGATAGGGTACGACAAACCTTAAGGGTTAGCGTACGTTTGACGGCATGAGTTAGTGTTTGTGTACTGGTTAAGATTAGGGCATTGGTTAGGGTAGGGCATCGGAAGTGGGTCAGGTTTAGGGATGGGGTTAGGGTTAGGGTTAAGGAATGGGGAGGGATTAGGGTACAATTTAGGGTACAACAACGCTTAAGGTTTACCGTACGTGTGAGGGCACGAGTTAGTGTTGGTGTCCTGGTTAAGATTAGGGCACGGGTGATGGTAAGCCTTCGGGTGAGGGTCAGGGTTAGGATTCGTGTTAGGGTTAGGGTTAAGGAATGCAGAGGGATTAGGGTACAGCTTAGGGAACGACAGTGCTTAAGGGTTAGCGTTCGTGTGAGGGCAAGGGTTAGTGTTAGTGTCCTGGTTAAGATTAGGGCACGGTTGAGGGTAAGGCTTCAGGTGAGGGTCAGGGTTAGGATTCGCTTAGGGTTAGGGTTAGGGAAAGGGGAGATATTAGGGCACAGTTTAGGGTACCACAACACTTAAGGTTTAGCATACGTGTGAGGTCACTAGTTAGTGTTAGTGTACTGCTTACGATTAGGGCACGGGTGAGGGTAAGGCCTCGGAAGAGGGTCACGTTAAGGGTTAGGGTTAGGGTTAGGGTTAGGGAATGGGGATTGATTAGGGTACAGGTTAGGGTACGGCAATGGCTTAGGGTTAGCGTACGTTAGAGGGCATGGGTTAGTGTTGATGTACTGGTTAAAATTAGCACACGGGTGATGGTAAAGTTTCGGGTGAGTGTCATGGATAGGTTTCAGGTTAGGGTTAGGGTTAGGGAATGGAGAGGGATTAGGGTACAGGTTAGGGTACCGCTGCGGTTTAGTGTTAGCGTATGTGTGAGGGCACGAGTTAGTCTTGGTGTCCTGGTTAAGATTAGGGCACGGGTGAGGGTAAGGTTTCGGGTGAGGGTCAGGGTTAGGATTCGGGTTAGGGTTAGGGTTAGGGAATGGAGAGGGATTAGGGTACAGGTTAGGGCACGACAATGCTTAAGGGTTAGCGTAAGTGTGAGGGCACGAGTTAGTGTTGGTGTACTGGTTAAGACAAGGGCACCGATGTGGGTAAGGCCTCGGAAAAGGGTCACGTTCATGGTTTCGCTTAGGGTTAGGGTTAGGGAATGGGGAGGGATTAGGGTACAGGATAGGGTACGACAAACCTTAAGGGTTAGCGTACGTTTGAGGGCATGAGTTAGTGTTTGTGTACTGGTTAAGATTAGGGCATTGGTTAGGGTAGGGCATCGGAAGTGGGTCAGGTTTAGGGATCGGGTTACGGTTAGGGTTAAGGAATGGGGAGGGATTAGGGTACAATTTAGGGTACGACAACGCTTAAGGTTTAGCGTACGTGTGAGCGCACGAGTTAGTGTTGGTGTCCTGGTTAAGATTAGGGCACGGGTGAGGGTAAGCCTTCGGGTGAGGGTCAGGGTTAGGATTCGTGTTAGGGTTAGGGTTAAGGAATGCAGAGGGATTAGGGTACAGCTTAGGGAACGACAGTGCTTAAGGGTTAGCGTTCGTGTGAGGGCAAGGGTTAGTGTTAGTGTCCTGGTTAAGATTAGGGCACGGTTGAGGGTAAGGCTTCAGGTGAGGGTCAGGGTTAGGATTCGCTTAGGGTTAGGGTTAGGGAAAGGGGAGATATTAGGGCACAGTTTAGGGTACCACAACACTTAAGGTTTAGCATACGTGTGAGGTCACTAGTTAGTGTTAGTGTACTGCTTACGATTAGGGCACGGGTGAGGGTAAGGCCTCGGAAGAGGGTCACGTTAAGGGTTAGGGTTAGGGTTAGGGTTAGGGAATGGGGATTGATTAGGGTACAGGTTAGGGTACGGCAATGGCTTAGGGTTAGCGTACGTTAGAGGGCATGGGTTAGTGTTGATGTACTGGTTAAAATTAGCACACGGGTGATGGTAAAGTTTCGGGTGAGTGTCATGGATAGGTTTCAGGTTAGGGTTAGGGTTAGGGAATGGAGAGGGATTAGGGTACAGGTTAGGGTACCGCTGCGGTTTAGTGTTAGCGTATGTGTGAGGGCACGAGTTAGTCTTGGTGTCCTGGTTAAGATTAGGGCACGGGTGAGGGTAAGGTTTCGGGTGAGGGTCAGGGTTAGGATTCGGGTTAGGGTTAGGGTTAGGGAATGGAGAGGGATTAGGGTACAGGTTAGGGCACGACAATGCTTAAGGGTTAGCGTAAGTGTGAGGGCACGAGTTAGTGTTGGTGTACTGGTTAAGACAAGGGCACCGATGTGGGTAAGGCCTCGGAAAAGGGTCACGTTCATGGTTTCGCTTAGGGTTAGGGTTAGGGAATGGGGAGGGATTAGGGTACAGGATAGGGTACGACAAACCTTAAGGGTTAGCGTACGTTTGAGGGCATGAGTTAGTGTTTGTGTACTGGTTAAGATTAGGGCATTGGTTAGGGTAGGGCATCGGAAGTGGGTCAGGTTTAGGGATCGGGTTACGGTTAGGGTTAAGGAATGGGGAGGGATTAGGGTACAATTTAGGGTACGACAACGCTTAAGGTTTAGCGTACGTGTGAGCGCACGAGTTAGTGTTGGTGTCCTGGTTAAGATTAGGGCACGGGTGAGGGTAAGGCTTCGGGTGAGGGTCAGGGTTAGGATTCGTGTTAGGGTTAGGGTTAAGGAATGCAGAGGGATTAGGGTACAGCTTAGGGTACGACAGTGCTTAAGGGTTAGCGTTCGTGTGAGGGCAAGGGTTAGTGTTAGTGTCCTTTTTAAGATTAGGCCACGGGTGAGGGTAAGGCTTCAGGTGAGGGTCAGGGTTAGGATTCCTGTTAGGGTTAGGGTTAGGGAATGGGGAGGGATTAGGGTACAGTTTAGGGTACGACAACGATTAAGGTTTAGCGTACGTGTGAGGGCACGAGTTAGTGTTGGTGTCCTGGTTAAGTTTAGGGCACGGATGAGGGTAAGTTTTCCGGTGAGGGTCAGGGTTAGGATTCGGGTTAGGGTTATGGTTAGGTAATAGAGAGGGATTACGGCACAGGTTAGGGTACGACAATGCTTAAGGGTTAGCGTAAGTGTGAGGGCACCAGTTAGTGTTGGTGTACTGGTTAAGACAAGGGCACCGATGAGGGTAAGGCCTCGGAAAACGGTCACGTTCAGGGTTTCGCTTAGGGTTAGGGTTAGGGAATGGGGAGGTATTAGGATACAGGATAGGGTACGACAATGCTTTAGGGTTAGCGTACGTTTGAGGGCATGAGTTAGTGTTTGTGTACTGGTTAAGATTAGGGCATTGGTTAGGGTAGGGCATCGGAAGTGGGTCAGGTTTAGGGATCGGGTTAGGGTTAGGGTTAAGGAATGGGGAGGGATTAGGGTACAATTTAGGGTACGACAACGCTTAAGGTTTAGTGTACGTGTGAGGGCACGAGTTAGTGTTGGTGTCCTGGTTAAGATTAGGGCACGGGTGAGGGTAAGGCTTCAGGTGAGGGTCAGGGTTAGGATTCGGGTTAGGGTTAGGGTTAGGGAATCGGGAGATATTAGGGCACAGTTTAGGGTACCACAACACTTAAGGTTTAGCGTACGTGTGAGGTCACTAATTAGTGTTAGTGTACTGCTTACGATTAGGGCACGGGGGAGGGTAAGTTCTCGGAAGAGGGTCACGTTAAGGGTTAGGGCTAGGGTTAGGGTTAGGGAATGGGGATTGATTAGGGTTAGGGTTAGGGTACGGCAATGGCTTAGGGTTAGCGTACGTTAGAGGGCATGGGCTAATGTTGATGTACTGGTTAAAATTAGGACACGGGTGATGGTAAAGTTTCGGGTGAGTGTCATGGTTAGGTTGCAGGTTAGGTTTAGGGTTAGGGAATGGAGAGGGATTAGGGTACAGGTTAGGGTACTGCTGCGGTTTAGTGTTAGCGTACGTGTGAGGGCACGAGTTAGTCATGGTGTCCTGTTTAAGATTAGGGCACGGGTGAGGGTAATGTTTCGGGTGAGGGTCAGGGTTAGGATTCGGGTTAGGGTTAGGGTTAGGTAATGGAGAGTGATTAGGGCACAGGTTAGGGTACGACAATGCTTAAGGGTTAGCGTAAGTGTGAGGGCACGAGTTAGTGTTGGTGTACTGGTTAAGACAAGGGCACCGATGAGGGTAAGGCCTCGGAAAAGGGTCACGTTCAGGGTTTCGCTTAGGGTTAGGGTTAGGGAATGGGGAGGGATTAGGATACAGGATAGGGTACGACAATGCTTAAGGGTTAGCGTACGTTTGAGGGCACGAGTTAGTGTTTGTGTACTGGTTAAGTTTAAGGCATTGGTTAGGGTAGGGCATCGGAAGTGGGTCAGGTTTAGGGATCGAGTTAGGGTTAGGGTTAAGGAATGGGGAGAGATTAGGGTACAATTTATGGTACGACAACGCTTAAGGTTTAGCGTACGTGTGAGGGCACGAATTAGTGTTGGTGTCCTGGCTAAGATTAGGGCACGGGTGAGGGTAAGGCTTCGGGTGAGGGTCAGGGTTAGGATTCGTGTTAGGGATAGGGTTAAGGAATGCAGAGGGATTAGGGTACAGCTTAGGGTACGACAGTGCTTATGGGTTAGCGTTCGTGTGGGGGCAAGTGTTAGTGTTAGTGTCCTGGTTAAGATTAGGGCACGGGCGAGGGTAAGGCTTCAGGTGAGGGTCAGGGTTAGGATTCGGGTTAGGGTTAGGGTTAGGGAATGGGGAGATATTAGGGCACAGTTTAGGGTACCACAACACTTAAGGTTTAGCGTACGTGTGAGGTCACTAGTTAGTGTTAGTGTACTGCTTACGATTAGGGCACGGGGGAGGGTAAGGCCTCGGAAGAGGGTCACGTTAAGGGTTAGGGTTAGGGTTAGGGTTAGGGAATGGTGATTGATTAGGGTACAGGTTAGGGTACGGCAATGGCTTAGGGTTAGCGTACGTTAGAGGGCATGGGCTAGTGTTGATGTACTGGTTAAAATTAGGACACGGGTGATGGTAAAGTTTCGGGTGAGTGTCATGGTTAGGTTTCAGGTTAGTTTTAGTGTTAGAGAATGGAGAGGGATTAGGGTACAGGTTAGGGTACCGCTGCGGTTTAGTGTTAGCGTACGTGTGAGGGCACGAGTTAGTCTTTGTGTCCTGGTTAAGATTAGGGCACGGGTGAAGATAAGGCTTCGTGTGAGAGTCAGGATGAGGATTCGGGTTAGGGTTAGGCTTAGGGAATGGAGAGGGATTAGGGTAATGGTTAGGGTACTACAATGCCTAAGGGTTAGCGTAAGTGTGAGGGCACGAGTTAGTGTTGGTGTACTGGTTAAGACAAGGGCACCGATGAGGGTAAGGCCTCGGAAAAGAGTCACGTACAGGGTTGCGCTTAGGGTTAGGGTTAGGGAATGGGGAGATATTAGGGCACAGTTTAGGTTAGGGTTAGGGTTAGGGTTAGGGTTAGGGTTAGGGTTAGGGTTAGGGAATGGGGATTGATTAGGGTACAGGTTAGGGTACGGCAATGGCTTAGGGTTAGCGTACGTTAGAGGGCATGGGTTAGTGTTGATGTACTGGTTAAAATTAGCACACGGGTGATGGTAAAGTTTCGGGTGAGTGTCATGGATAGGTTTCAGGTTAGGGTTAGGGTTAGGGAATGGAGAGGGATTAGGGTACAGGTTAGGGTACCGCTGCGGTTTAGTGTTAGCGTACGTGTGAGGGCACGAGTTAGTCTTGGTGTCCTGGTTAAGATTAGGGCACGGGTTAGGGTAAGGTTTCGGGTGAGGGTCAGGGTTAGGATTCGGGTTAGGGTTAGGGTTAGGGAATGGAGAGGGATTAGGGTACTGGTTAGGGTACGATAATGCCTAAGGGTTAGCGTAAGTGTGAGGGCACGAGTTAGTGTTGGTGTACTGGTTAAGACACGGGCACCGATGAGGGTAAGGCCTCAGAAAAGGGTCACGTTCAGGGTTTCGCTTAGGGTTAGGGTTAGGGAATGGGGAGGGATTAGGGTACAGGATAGGGTACGACAAACCTTAAGGGTTAGCGTACGTTTGACGGCATGAGTTAGTGTTTGTGTACTGGTTAAGATTAGGGCATTGGTTAGGGTAGGGCATCGGAAGTGGGTCAGGTTTAGGGATGGGGTTAGGGTTAGGGTTAAGGAATGGGGAGGGATTAGGGTACAATTTAGGGTACGACAACGCTTAAGGATTAGCGTACGTGTGAGGGCACGAGTTAGTGTTGGTGTCCTGGTTAAGATTAGGGCACGGGTGAGGGTAAGGCTTCAGGTGAGGGTCAGGGTTAGGATTCGTGTTAGGGTTAGGGTTAAGGAATGCAGAGGGATTAGGGTACAGCTTAGGGTACGAAAGTGCTTAACGGTTAGCGTTCGTGTGAGGGCAAGGGTTAGTGTTAGTGTCCTTGTTAAGATTAGCGCACGGGTGAGGGTAAGGCTTCAGGTGAGGGTCAGGGATAGGATTCGGGTTAGGGTTAGGGTTAGGGAATGGGGAGGGATTAGGGTACAGTTTAGGGTATGACAACGATTAAGGGTTAGCGTACGTATGAGGGCACGAGTTAGTGTTGGTGTCATGGTTAAGATTGGGCACGGGTGAGGGTAAGGCTTCGGTTGAGTGTCAGGGTTAGGATTCGTGTTAGGGTTAGGGTTAAGGAATGCAGAGGGATTAGGGTACAGCTTAGGGAACGACAGTGCTTAAGGGTTAGTGTTCGTGTGAGGGCAAGGTTTAGTGTTAGTGTCCTGGTTAAGATTAGGGCACGGGTGAGGGTAAGGCTTCAGGTGAGGGTCAGGGTTAGGATTCGGGTTAGGGTTAGGGTTAGGGAAAGGGGAGATATTAGGGCACAGTTTAGGGTACCACAACGCTTAAGGTTTAGCGTACGTGTGAGGTCACTAGTTAGTGTTAGTGTACTGCTTACGATTTGGGCACGGGGGAGGGTAAGGCCTCGGAAGAGGGTCACGTTAAGGGTTAGGTTTAGGGTTAGGGTTAGGGAATGGGGATTGATTAGGGTACAGGTTATGGTACGGCAATGGCTTAGGGTTAGCGTACGTTAGAGGGCATAGGTTAGTGTTGATGTACTGGTTAAAATTAGGACACGGGTGATGGTAAATTTTCGGTTGAGTGTCATGGTTACGTTTCAGGTTAGGGTTAGGGTTAGGGAATGGAGAGGGATTAGGGTTAGGGTTAGGGTTAGGGTTAGGGTTAGGGTTAGGGTTAAGGAATGGGGAGGGAATAGGTTAGGGTTAGGGTTAGGGAATGGAGAGGGATTAGGGTACAGTTTAGGGTACTGCAGCGGTTTAGTGTTAGCATACGTGTGAGAGCACGAGTTAGTCTTGGTGTCCTGGTTAAGATTAGGGCACGGGTGAGGGTAAGGTTTCGGGTGAGGGTCAGTGTTAGGATTCGGGTTAGGGTTAGGGTTAGGGAATGGAGAGGGATTAGGGTACAGGTCAGGGTACGACAATTCTTAAGGGTTAGCGTAAGTGTGAGGGCACGAGTTAGTGTTGGTGTACTGGTTAAGACAAGGGCACCGATGAGGGTAAGGCCTCGGAAAAGGGTCACGTTCAGGGTTTCGCTTAGGGTTAGGGTTAGGGAATGGGGAGGGATTAGGGTACAGGATAGGGTACGACAATGCTTAAGGGTTAGCCTACGTTTGAGGGCATAAGTTAGTGTTTGTATACTGGTTTAGATTAGGGCATTGGTTAGGGTAGGGCATCGGAAGTGGGTCAGGTTTAGGGATGGGGTTAGGGTTAGGGTTAAAAAATGGGGAGGGATTAGGGTACAATTTAGCGTACGACAAAGCTTAAGGTTTAGCGTACGTGTGAGGTCACGAGTTAGTGTTGGTGTCCTGGTTAAGATTAGGGCACGGGTGAGGGTAAGGCTTCGGGTGATGGTCAGGGTTAGGATTCGTGTTAGGGTTAGGGTTAAGGAATGCAGAGGGAGTAGGGTACAGCTTAGGGTACGACAGTGCTTAAGGGTTAGCTTTCGTGTGAGGGCAAGGGTTAGTGTTAGTGTCCTGTTTAAGATTAGGGCACGGGTGAGGGTAAGGCTTCAGGTGAGGGTCAGGGTTAGGATTCGGGTTAGGGTTAGGGTTAGGGAATGGGGAGATATTAGGGCACAGTTTAGGGTACCACAACACTTAAGGTTTAGCGTACGTGTGAGGTCACTAGTTAGTGTTAGTGTACTGCTTACGATTAGGGCAGGGGGGAGGGTAAGGCTTCGGAAGAGGGTCACGTTAAGGGTTAGGGTTAGGGTTAGGGTTAGGGAATGGGGATTGATTAGGGTACAGGTTAGGGTACGGCAATGGCTTAGGGTTAGCGTACGTTAGAGGGCATGGGCTAGTGTTGATGTACTGGTTAAATTAGGACACGGGTGAGGGAAAGTTTCGGGTGAGTGTCATGGTTAGGTTTCAGGTTAGGGTTAGGGTTAGGGAATGGAGAGGAATTAGGGTACAGGTTAGGGTACCGCTGCGGATTAGTGTTAGCGTACGTGTGAGGGCACGAGTTAGTCTTGGTGTCCTGGTTAAGATTAGGGCACGGGTGAGGGTAAGGCCTCGGAAAAGTGTCACGTTTAGGGTTAGGGTTAGGGTTAGGGTTAGGGTTAGGGTTAGGGAATGGAGAGGGATTAGGGTACTTGTTAGGGTACGACAATGCCTAAGGGTTAGCGTAAGTGTGAGGGCACGAGTTAGTGTTGGTGTACTGGTTAAGACAAGGGCACCGATGAAGGTAAGGCCTCGGAAAAGGGTCACGTTCAGGGTTTCGCTTAGGGTTAGTGTTAGGGAATGGGGAGGGATTAGGGTACAGGATAGGGAACGACAATGCTTAAGGGTTAGCGTACGTTTGAGGGCATGAGTTAGTGTTTGTGTACTGGTTAAGATTAGGCCATTGGTTAGGGTAGGGCATCAGAAGTGGGTCAGGTTTAGGGATGGGGTTAGGGTTAGGGTTAAGGAATGGGGAGGGATTAGGTTACAATTTAGGGTATGACAACGCTTAATGTTTAGTGTACGTGTGAGGGCACGAGTTAGTGTTGGTGTCCTGGTTAAGATTAGGGCACGGGTGAGGGTAAGGCTTCGGGTGAGGGTCAGGGTTAGGATTCGTGTTAGGGTTAGAGCTAAGGAATGCAGAGGGATTAGGGTACAGCTTAGTGTACGACAGTGCTTAAGGGTTAGTGTTCGTGTGAGGGCAAGGGTTAGTTTTAGTGTCATGGTTAAGATTACGGCACGGGTGAGGGTAAGGCTTCAGGTGAGGGTCAGGGTTAGGATTCGGGTTAGGGTTAGGGTTAGGGAATGGGGAGATATTAAGGCACAGTTTAGGGTACCACAACGCTTAAGGTTTAGCGTACGTGTGAGGCCACTAGTTAGTGTTACTGTACTGCTTACGATTAGGGCACGGGGGAGGGTAAGGCCTCGGAAGAGGGTCACGTTAAGGGTTAGGGTTAGGGTTAGGGTTAGGTAATGGGGATTGATTAGGGTGCAGGTTAGGGTACGGCAATGGCTTAGGGTTAGCGTACGTTAGAGGGCATGGGCTAGTGTTGATGTACTGGTTAAAATTAGGACACGGGTGATGGTAAAGTTTCGGGTGAGTGTCATGGTTAGGTTTCAGGTTAGGGTTAGGGTTGGGGAATGGAGAGGGATTAGGGTACAGGTTAGGTGACCGCTGTGGTTTAGTGTTAGCGTACATGTGTGGGCACGAGTTAGTCTTGGTGTCCTGGTTAAGATTAGGGCACGGGTGAGGGTAAGGCTTCGGGTGAGGGTCAGGGTTAGGATTCGGGTTAGGGTTAGGGTTCGGGAATGGAGAGGGATTAGGGTACAGGTTAGGGCACGACAATGCTTAAGGGTTAGCGTAAGTGTGAGGGCACGAGTTAGTGTTGGTGTACTGGTTAAGACAAGGGCACCGATGAGGGTAAGGCCTCGGAAAAGGGTCACGTTCAGAGTTTCGCTTAGGGTTAGGGTTAGGGAATGGGGAGGTATTAGGGTGCAGGATAGGGTACGACAATGCTTAAGGATTAGCGTACGTTTGAAGGCATGAGTTAGTGTTTGTGTACTGGTTAAGATTAGGTCATTGGTTAGTGTAGGACATCGGAAGTGGGTTAGGTTTAGGGATGGGGTTAGAATTAGGGTTAAGGAATGGGGAGGGATTAGGGTACAATTTAGGGTACGACAACGCTTAAGGTTTAGCGTACGTGTGAGGGCACGAGTTAGTGTTGGTGTCCTGGTTAAGATTAGGGCACGGGTGAGAGTAAGGTTTCGGGTGAGGTTCAGGGTTAGGATTCGTGTTAGGGTTAGGGTTAAGGAATGCAGAGGGATTAGGGTACAGCTTAGGGTACGACAGTGCTTAAGGGTTAGCGTTCGTGTGAGGGCAAGGGTTAGTGTTAGTATCGTGGTTAAGATTAGGGCACGGGTGAGGGTAAGGCTTCAGGTGAGTGTCAGGGTTAGGATTCGGGTTTGGGTTAGGGTTAGGGAATGGGGAGGGATTAGGGTACAGTTTAGGGTACGACAACGATTAAGGGTTAGCGTACGTGTGAGGGCACGAGTTAGTGTTGGTGTCCTGGTTAAGATTAGGGCACGGGTGAGGGTAAGGCTTCGGGTGAGGGTCAGGGTTAGGATTCGGGCTAGGGTTAGGGTTCGGGAATGGAGAGGGATTAGGGTACAGGTTAGGGCACGACAATGCTTAAGGGTTAGCGTAAGTGTGAGGGCACGATTTAGTGTTGGTGTACTGGTTAAGAGAAGGGCACCGATGAGGGTAAGGCCTCGGAAAAGGGTCACGTTCAGAGTTTCGCTTAGGGTTAGGGTTAGGGAATGGGGAGGGATTAGGGTGCAGGATAGGGTACGACAATGCTTAAGGGTTAGCGTACATGTGAGGGCACGAGTTAGTGTTGGTGTCCTGGTTAAGATTAGGGCACGGGTGAGGGTAAGGTTTCGGGTGAGGGTCAGGGATAGATTTCGGGTTAGGGTTAGGGTTAGGGAATGGGGAGATATTAGGGCACAGTTTAGGGTACCACAACGTTTAAGGTTTAGCGTACCTGTGAGGTCACTAGTTAGTGTGAGTGTACTGCTTACGATTAGGGCACGGGTGAGGGTAAGGCCTCGGAAGAGGGTCACGTTTAGTGTTAGGGTTAGGGTTAGGGTTAGGGAATGGGGATTGATTAGGGTACAGGTTAGGGTACGGCAAAGGCTTAGGGTTAGCGTACGTTAGAGGGCATTGGTTAGTGTTGATGTACTGGTTAAAATTAGGACATGGGTGAGGGTAAAGTTTCGGGTGAGTGTCATGGTTCGGTTTCAGGTTAGGGTTAGGGTTAGGGAATGGAGAGGGTTTAGGGTACAGGTTAGGGTACCGCTGCGGTTTAGTGTTAGCGTACGTGTGAGGGCACGAGTTAGTCTTGGTGTCCTGGTTAAGATTAGGGCAAGGGTGAGGGTAAGGTTTCGGGTGAGGGTCAGGGTTAGGATTCGTGATAGGGTTAGGGTTAGGTAATGGAGAGGGATTAGGGTACAGGTTAGGGTACGACAATGCTTTAGGGTTAGCGTAAGTGTGAGGGCACGAGTTAGTGTTGGTGTACTGGTTAAGACAAGGGCACCGATGAGGGTAAGGCCTCGGAAAAGGGTCACGTTCAGGGTTTCGCTTAGGGTTAGGGTTAGGGAATGGGGAGGGATTAGGATACAGGATAGGGTACGACAATTCTTAAGGTTTAGCGTACGTTTGAGGACATGAGTTAGTGTTTGTGTACTGGTTAAGATTAGGGCATTGGTTAGGGTAGGGCATCGGAAGTGGGTCAGGTTTAGGGATGGGGTTAGGGTTAGGGTTAAGGAATCGGGAGGGATTAGGGTACAATTTAGGGTACAACAACGCTTAAGGTTTAGCGTACGTGTGAGGGAACGAGTTAGTGTTGGTGTCCTGGTTAAGATTAGGGCACGGGTGAGGGTAAGGCTTCGGATGAGGGTCAGGGTTAGGATTCGTGTTAGTGTTAGGGTTAAGGAATGCAGAGGGATTAGGGTACAGCTTAGGGTACGACAGTGCTTAAGGGTTAGCGTTCGTGTGAGGGCAAGGGTTAGTGTTAGTGTCCTGGTTAAGATTAGGGCCCGGGTGAGGGTAAGGCTTCAGGTGAGGGTCAGGGTTAGGATTCATGTTAGGGTTAGGGTTAGGGAATGGGGAGGGATTAGGGTACAGTTTAGGGTACGACAACGATTAAGGGTTAGCGTACGTGTGAGGGCACGAGTTAGTGTTGGTGTCCTGGTTAATTTTAGGGCACGGGTGAGGGTAAGGTTTCCGGTGAGGGTCAGCGTTAGGATTCGGGTTAGGATTAGGTAATGGAGAGGGATTAGGGCACAGGTTAGGGTACGACAATGCTTAAGGGTTAGCGTAAGTGTGAGGGCACGAGTTAGTGTTGGTGTACTGGTTAAATCAAGGGCATCGATGAGGGTAAGGCCTCGAAAAGGGTCACGTTCAGGGTTTCGCTTAGGGTTAGGGTTAGGGAATGGGGAGGGATTAGGATACAGGATCGGGTACGACAATGCTTAAGGGTTAGCGTACGTTTGAGGGCATGAGTTAGTGTTTGTGTACTGGTTAAGATTAGGGCATTGGTTAGGGTAGGGCATCGGAAGTGGGTCAGGTTTAGGGATCGGGTTAGGGTTAGGGTTAAGGAATGGGGAGGGATTAGGGTACAATTTAGGGTACGACAACGCTTAAGGTTTAGCGTACGTGTGAGGGCACGAGTTAGTGTTGGTGTCCTGGTTAAGATTAGGGCACGGGTGAGGGTAAGGCTTCGGGTGAGTGTCAGGGTTAGGATTCGTGTTAGGGTTAGGGTTAAGGAATGCAGAGGGATTAGGGTACAGCTTAGGGAACGACAGTGCTTAAGGGTTAGCGTTCGTGTGAGGGCAAGGGTTAGTGTTAGTGTCCTGGTTAAGATTAGGGCACGGTTGAGGTTAAGGCTTCAGGTGAGGGTCAGGGTTAGGATTCGGGTTAGGGTTAGGGTTAGGGAAAGGGGAGATATTAGGGCACAGTTTAGGGTACCACAACGCTTAAGGTTTAGCGTACGTGTGAGGTGACTAGTTAGTGTTAGTGTACTGCTTACGATTAGGGCACGGGTGAGGGTAAGGCCTCGGAAGAGGGTCACGTTAAGGGTTACGGTTAGGGTTAGGGTTAGGGAATGGGGATTGATTAGGGTACAGGTTAGGGTACGGCAATGGCTTAGGGTTAGCGTACGTTAGAGGCCATGGGTTAGTGTTGATGTACTGGTTAAAATTAGCACACGGGTGATGGTAAAGTTTTGGATGAGTGTCATGGATAGGTTTCAGGTTAGGGTTAGGGTTAGGGAATGGAGAGGGATTGGGGTACAGGTTAGGGTACCGCTGCGGTTTAGTGTTAGCGTACGTGTGAGGGCACGAGTTAGTCTTGGTGTCCTGGTTAAGATTAGGGCACGGGTGAGGGTAAGGTTTCGGGTGAGGGTCAGGGTTAGGATTCGGGTTAGGGTTAGGGTTAGGGAATGGAGAGGGATTAGGGTACTGGTTAGGGTACGAAAATGCCTAAGGGTTAGCGTAAGTTTGAGGGCACGAGTTAGTATTGGTGTACTGGTTAAGACAAGGGCACCGATGAGGGTAAGGCCTCAGAAAAGGGTCACGTTCAGGGTTTCGCTTAGGGTTAGGGTTAGGGAATGGGGAGGGATTAGGGTACAGGATAGGGTACGACAAACCTTAAGGGTTAGCGTACGTTTGACGGCATGAGTTAGTGTTTGTGTACTGGTTAAGATTAGGGCATTGGTTAGGGTAGGGCATCGGAAGTGGGTCAGGTTTAGGGATGGGGTTAGGGTTAGGGTTAAGGAATGGGGAGGGATTAGGGTACAATTTAGGGTACGACAACGCTAAAGGTTTAGCGTACGTGTGAGGGCACGAGTTAGTGTTGGTGTCCTGGTTAAGATTAGGGCACGGGTGAGGGTAAGGCTTCAGGTGAGGGTCAGGGTTAGGATTCGTGTTAGGGTTAGGGTTAAGGAATGCAGAGGGATTAGGGTACAGCTTAGGGTACGAAAGTGCTTAACGGTTAGCGTTCGTGTGAGGGAAAGGGTTAGTGTTAGTGTCCTGGTTAAGATTAGCGCACGGGTGAGGGTAAGGCTTCAGGTGAGGGTCAGGGTTAGGATTGCGGTTAGGGTTAGTGTTAGGGAATGGGGAGGGATTAGGGTACAGTTTAGGGTACGACAACGCTAAAGGTTTAGCGTACGTGTGAGGTCACTAGTTAGTGTTAGTGTACTGCTTACGATTAGGGCACGGGTGAGGGTAAGGCCTCGGAAGAGGGTCACGTTAAGGGTTAGGGTTAGGGTTAGGGTTAGGGTTAGGGAATGGGGATTGATTAGGGTACAGGTTACGGTACGGGAATGGCTTAGGGTTAGCGTACGTTAGAGGGCATGGGTTAGTGTTGATGTACTGGTTAAAATTAGCACACGGGTGATGGTAAAGTTTCGGGTGAGTGTCATGGATAGGTTTCAGGTTAGGGTTAGGGTTAGGGAATGGAGAGGGATTAGGGTACAGGTTAGGGTACCGCTGCAGTTTAGTGTTAGCGTACGTGTGAGGGCACGAGTTAGTCTTGGTGTCCTGGTTAAGATTAGGGCACGGGTGAGGGTAAGGCTTCGGGTGAGTGTCAGGGTTAGGATTCGTGTTAGGGTTAGGGTTAAGGAATGCAGAGGGATTAGGGTACAGCTTAGGGAACGACAGTGCTTAAGGGTTAGTGTTCGTGTGAGGGCAAGGGTTAGTGTTAGTGTCCTGGTTAAGATGAGGGCACGGGTGAGGGTAAGGCTTCAGGTGAGGGTCAGGGTTAGGATTGCGGTTAGGGTTAGTGTTAGGGAATGGGGAGGGATTAGGGTACAGTTTAGGGTACGACAACGATTAAGGTTTAGCGTACGTGTGAAGGCATGAGTTAGTGTTGGTGTCCTGGTTAAGATTAGGGCACGGGTGAGGGTAAGGTTTCGGGTGAGGGTCAGGGATAGAATTTGGGTTAGGGTTAGGGTTAGGGAATGGGGAGATATTAGGGCACAGTTTAGGGTACCACAACGCTTAAGGTTTAGCGTACGTGTGAGGTCACTAGTTAGTGTTAGTGTACTGCTTACGATTAGGGCACAGGTGAGGGTAAGGCTTCGGGTGAGGGTCAGGGTTAGGATTCGTGTTAGGGTTAGGGTTAAGGAATGCAGAGGGATTAGGGTACAGCTTAGGGAACGACAGTGCTTAAGGGTTAGCGTTCGTGTGAGGGCAAGTGTTAGTGTTAGTGTCCTGGTTAAGATTAGGGCACGGTTGAGGGTAAGGCTTCAGGTGAGGGTCAGGGTTAGGATTCGGGTTAGGGTTAGGGTTAGGGAAAGGGGAGATATTAGGGCACAGTTTAGGGTACCACAACGCTTAAGGTTTAGCGTACGTGTGAGGTCACTAGTTAGTGTTAGTGTACTGCTTACGATTAGGGCACGGGTGAGGGTAAGGCCTCGGAAGAGGGTCACGTTAAGGGTTAGGGTTAGGGTTAGGGTTAGGGTTAGGGAATGGGGATTGATTAGGGTACAGGTTAGGGTACGGCAATGGCTTAGGGTTAGCGTACGTTAGAGGGCATGGGTTAGTGTTGATGTACTGGTTAAAATTAGCACACGGGTGATGGTAAAGTTTCGGGTGAGTGTCATGGATAGGTTTCAGGTTAGGGTTAGGGTTAGGGAATGGAGAGGGATTAGGGTACAGGTTAGGGTACCGCTGCGGTTTAGTGTTAGCGTACGTGTGAGGGCACGAGTTAGTCTTGGTGTCCTGGTTAAGATTAGGGCACGGGTTAGGGTAAGGTTTCGGGTGAGGGTCAGGGTTAGGATTCGGGTTAGGGTTAGGGTTAGGGAATGGAGAGGGATTAGGGTACTGGTTAGGGTACGATAATGCCTAAGGGTTAGCGTAAGTGTGAGGGCACGAGTTAGTGTTGGTGTACTGGTTAAGACAAGGGCACCGATGAGGGTAAGGCCTCAGAAAAGGGTCACGTTCAGGGTTTCGCTTAGGGTTAGGGTTAGGGAATGGGGAGGGATTAGGGTACAGGATATTGTACGACAAACCTTAAGGGTTAGCGTACGTTTGACGGCATGAGTTAGTGTTTGTGTACTGGTTAAGATTAGGCCATTGGTTACGGTAGGGCATCGGAAGTGGGTCAGGTTTAGGGATGGGGTTAGGGTTAGGGTTAAGGAATGGGGAGGGATTAGGGTACAATTTAGGGTACGACAACGCTTAAGGTTTAGCGTACGTGTGAGGGCACGAGTTAGTGTTGGTGTCCTGGTTAAGATTAGGGCACGGGTGAGGGTAAGGCTTCAGGTGAGGGTCAGGGTTAGGATTCGTGTTAGGGTTAGGGTTAAGGAATGCAGAGGGATTAGGGTACAGCTTAGGGTACGAAAGTGCTTAACGGTTAGCGTTCGTGTGAGGGAAAGGGTTAGTGTTAGTGTCCTGGTTAAGATTAGCGCACGGGTGAGGGTAAGGCTTCAGGTGAGGGTCAGGGTTAGGATTCGGGTTAGGGTTAGGGTTAGGGAATGGGGAGGGATTAGGGTACAGTTTAGGGTATGACAACGATTAAGGGTTAGCGTACGTGTGAGGGCACGAGTTAGTGTTGGTGTCATGGTTAAGATTGGGCACGGGTGAGGGTAAGGCTTCGGGTGAGTGTCAGGGTTAGGATTCGTGTTAGGGTTAGGGTTAAGGAATGCAGAGGGATTAGGGTACAGCTTAGGGAACGACAGTGCTTAAGGGTTAGTGTTCGTGTGAGGGCAAGGGTTAGTGTTAGTGTACTGGTTAAGATGAGGGCACGGGTGAGGGTAAGGCTTCAGGTGAGGGTCAGGGTTAGGATTGCGGTTAGGGTTAGTGTTAGGGAATGGGGAGGAATTAGGGTACAGTTTAGGGTACGACAACGATTAAGGTTTAGCGTACGTGTGAAGGCATGAGTTAGTGTTGGTGTCCTGGTTAAGATTAGGGCACGGGTGAGGGTAAGGTTTCGGGTGAGGGTCAGGGATAGAATTTGGGTTAGGGTTAGGGTTAGGGAATGGGGAGATATTAGGGCACAGTTTAGGGTACCACAACGCTTAAGGTTTAGCGTACGTGTGAGGTCACTAGTTAGTGTTAGTGTACTGCTTACGATTAGGGCACGGGTGAGGGTAAGGCTTCGGGTGAGGGTCAGGGTTAGGATTCGTGTTAGGGTTAGGGTTAAGGAATGCAGAGGGATTAGGGTACAGCTTAGGGAAGGACAGTGCTTAAGGGTTAGCGTTCGTGTGAGGGCAAGTGTTAGTGTTAGTGTCCTGGTTAAGATTAGGGCACGGTTGAGGGTAAGGCTTCAGGTGAGGGTCAGGGTTAGGATTCGGATTAGGGTTAGGGTTAGGGAAAGGGGAGATATTAGGGCACAGTTTAGGGTACCACAACGCTTAAGGTTTAGCGTACGTGTGAGGTCACTAGTTAGTGTTAGTGTACTGCTTACGATTAGGGCACGGGTGAGGGTAAGGCCTCGGAAGAGGGTCACGTTAAGGGTTAGGGTTAGGGTTAGGGTTAGGGTTAGGGAATGGGGATTGATTAGGGTACAGGTTACGGTACGGGAATGGCTTAGGGTTAGCGTACGTTAGAGGGCATGGGTTAGTGTTGATGTACTGGTTAAAATTAGCACACGGGTGATGGTAAAGTTTCGGGTGAGTGTCATGGATAGGTTTCAGGTTAGGGTTAGGGTTAGGGAATGGAGAGGGATTAGGGTACAGGTTAGGGTACCGCTGCAGTTTAGTGTTAGCGTACGTGTGAGGGCACGAGTTAGTCTTGGTGTCCTGGTTAAGATTAGGGCACGGGTGAGGGTAAGGCTTCGGGTGAGTGTCAGGGTTAGGATTCGTGTTAGGGTTAGGGTTAAGGAATGCAGAGGGATTAGGGTACAGCTTAGGGAACGACAGTGCTTAAGGGTTAGTGTTCGTGTGAGGGCAAGGGTTAGTGTTAGTGTCCTGGTTAAGATGAGGGCACGGGTGAGGGTAAGGCTTCAGGTGAGGGTCAGGGTTAGGATTGCGGTTAGGGTTAGTGTTAGGGAATGGGGAGGGATTAGGGTACAGTTTAGGGTACGACAACGGTTAAGGTTTAGCGTACGTGTGAAGGCATGAGTTAGTGTTGGTGTCCTGGTTAAGATTAGGGCACGGGTGAGGGTAAGGTTTCGGGTGAGGGTCAGGGATAGAATTTGGGTTAGGGTTAGGGTTAGGGAATGGGGAGATATTAGGGCACAGTTTAGGGTACCACAACGCTTAAGGTTTAGCGTACGTGTGAGGTCACTAGTTAGTGTTAGTGTACTGCTTACGATTAGGGCACAGGTGAGGGTAAGGCTTCGGGTGAGGGTCAGGGTTAGGATTCGTGTTAGGGTTAGGGTTAAGGAATGCAGAGGGATTAGGGTACAGCTTAGGGAACGACAGTGCTTAAGGGTTAGCGTTCGTGTGAGGGCAAGTGTTAGTGTTAGTGTCCTGGTTAAGATTAGGGCACGGTTGAGGGTAAGGCTTCAGGTGAGGGTCAGGGTTAGGATTCGGGTTAGGGTTAGGGTTAGGGAAAGGGGAGATATTAGGGCACAGTTTAGGGTACCACAACGCTTAAGTTTTAGCGTACGTGTGAGGTCACTAGTTAGTGTTAGTGTACTGCTTACGATTAGGGCACGGGTGAGGGTAAGGCCTCGGAAGAGGGTCACGTTAAGGGTTAGGGTTAGGGTTAGGGTTAGGGTTAGGGAATGGGGATTGATTAGGGTACAGGTTAGGGTACGGCAATGGCTTAGGGTTAGCGTACGTTAGAGGGCATGGGTTAGTGTTGATGTACTGGTTAAAATTAGCACACGGGTGATGGTAAAGTTTCGGGTGAGTGTCATGGATAGGTTTCAGGTTAGGGTTAGGGTTAGGGAATGGAGAGGGATTAGGGTACAGGTTAGGGTACCGCTGCGGTTTAGTGTTAGCGTACGTGTGAGGGCACGAGTTAGTCTTGGTGTCCTGGTTAAGATTAGGGCACGGGTTAGGGTAAGGTTTCGGGTGAGGGTCAGGGTTAGGATTCGGGTTAGGGTTAGGGTTAGGGAATGGAGAGGGATTAGGGTACTGGTTAGGGTACGATAATGCCTAAGGGTTAGCGTAAGTGTGAGGGCACGAGTTAGTGTTGGTGTACTGGTTAAGACAAGGGCACCGATGAGGGTAAGGCCTCAGAAAAGGGTCACGTTCAGGGTTTCGCTTAGGGTTAGGGTTAGGGAATGGGGAGGGATTAGGGTACAGGATATTGTACGACAAACCTTAAGGGTTAGCGTACGTTTGACGGCATGAGTTAGTGTTTGTGTACTGGTTAAGATTAGGCCATTGGTTACGGTAGGGCATCGGAAGTGGGTCAGGTTTAGGAATGGGGTTAGGGTTAGGGTTAAGGAATGGGGAGGGATTAGGGTACAATTTAGGGTACGACAACGCTTAAGGTTTAGCGTACGTGTGAGGGCACGAGTTAGTGTTGGTGTCCTGGTTAAGATTAGGGCACGGGTGAGGGTAAGGCTTCAGGTGAGGGTCAGGGTTAGGATTCGTGTTAGGGTTAGGGTTAAGGAATGCAGAGGGATTAGGGTACAGCTTAGGGTACGAAAGTGCTTAACGGTTAGCGTTCGTGTGAGGGCAAGGGTTAGTGTTAGTGTCCTGGTTAAGATTAGCGCACGGGTGAGGGTAAGGCTTCAGGTGAGGGTCAGGGTTAGGATTCGGGTTAGGGTTAGGGTTAGGGAATGGGGAGGGATTAGGGTACAGTTTAGGGTATGACAACGATTAAGGGTTAGCGTACGTGTGAGGGCACGAGTTAGTGTTGGTGTCATGGTTAAGATTGGGCACAGGTGAGGGTAAGGCTTCGGGTGAGTGTCAGGGTTAGGATTCGTGTTAGGGTTAGGGTTAAGGAATGCAGAGGGATTAGGGTACAGCTTAGGGAACGACAGTGCTTAAGGGTTAGTGTTCGTGTGAGGGCAAGGGTTAGTGTTAGTGTCCTGGTTAAGTTTAGGGCACGGGTGAGGGTAAGGCTTCAGGTGAGGGTCAGGGTTAGGATTCGGGTTAGGGTTAGGGTTAGGGAAAGGGGAGATATTAGGGCACAATTTAGGGTACCACAACGCTTAAGGTTTAGCGTACGTGTGAGGTCACTAGTTTGTGTTAGTGTACTGCTTACGATTTGGGCACGGGGGAGGGTAAGGCCTCGGAAGAGGGTAACGTTAAGGGTTAGGTTTAGGGTTAGGGTTAGGGAATGGGGATTGATTAGGGTACAGGTTAGGGTACGGCAATGGCTTAGGGTTAGCGTACGTTAGAGGGCATAGGTTAGTGTTGATGTACTGGTTAAAATTAGGACACGGGTGATGGTAAATTTTCGGTTGAGTGTCATGGTTACGTTTCAGGTTAGGGTTAGGGTTACGGAATGGAGAGGGATTAGGGTTAGTGTTAGGGTTAGGGTTAGGGTTAGGGTTAGGGCTAAGGAATGGGGATGGAATAGGTTACAATTTAGGGTACGACAACGCTTAAGGTTTAGCGTACGTGTGAGGGCACGAGTTAGTGTTGGTGGCCTGGTTAAGATTAGGGCATCGGTGAGGGTAAGGTTTCGGGTGAGGGTCAGGGATAGAATTCGGGTTAGTGTTAGGGTTAATGAATGCAGAGGGATTAGGGTGCAGCTTAGGGTACGACAGTGCTTAAGGGTTAGCGTTCGTGTGAGGGCAAGGGTTAGTGTTAGTGTCCTGGTTAAGATTAGGACACGGGTGAGGGTAAGGCTTCAGGTGAGGGTCAGGGTTAGGATTCGGGTTAGGGTTAGGGTTAGGGAATGGGGAGGGATTAGGGTAAAGTTTAGGGTACGACAACGATTGAGGGTTAGCGTATGTGTGAGGGCACGAGTTAGTGTTGGTGTCCTGGTTAAGATTAGGGCACGGGTGAGGGTAAGGTTTCGGGTGAGGGACAGGGATAGAATTCGGGTTAGGGTAAGGGTTAGGGAATGGGGAGATATTAGGGCACAGTTTAGAGTACCACAACGCTTAAGGTTTAGCATACGTGTGAGGTCACTAGTTAGTGTTAGTGTACTGCTTACGATTAGGGCACGGGGGAGGGTAAGGCCTCGGAAGAGGGTCATGTTAAGGGTTAGGGTTAGGGTTAGGGTTAGGGAATCGGGATTGATTAGGGTACAGGTTAGGGTACGGCAATGGCTTAGGGTTAGCGTACGTTAGAGGGCATGGGTTAGTGTTGATGTACTGGTTAAATTTAGGACACGGGTGAGGGTAAAGTTTCGGGTGAGTGTCATGGTTAGGTTTCAGGTTAGGGTTAGGGTTAGGGAATGGAGAGGTATTAGGGTACAAGTTAGGCTACCGCTGCGGTTTAGTGTTAGCGTACGTGTGAGGGCACGAGTTAGTCTTGGTGTCCTGGTTAAGATTAGGGCACGGGTGAGGGTAAGGTTTCGGGTGAGGGTCAGGGATAGGATTCGGGTTAGGGTTAGGGTTCGGGAATGGAGAGGGATTAGGGTACAGGTTAGGGTACGACAATGCTTAAGGGTTAGAGTAAGTGTGAGGGCACGAGTTAGTGTTGGTGTACTGGTTAAGACAAGGGCACCGATGAGGGTAAGGCCTCGGAAAAGGGTCACGTTCAGGGTTTCGCTTAGGGTTAGGGTTAAGGAATGGGGAGGGATTAGGGTACAGGATAGGGTACGACAATGCTTAAGGGTGTAGCGTACTTTTGAGGGCATGAGTTAGTGTTTGTGTACTTGTTAAGATTAGGGCATTGGTTAGGGTAGGGCATCGGAAGTGGGTCAGGTTTATGGATGGGGTTAGGGTTAGGGTTAAAAAATGGGGAGGGATTAGGGTACAATTTAGGGTACGACAAAGCTTAAGGTTTAGCGTACGTGTGAGGTCACGAGTTAGTGTTGGTGTCCTGGTTAAGATTAGGGCACGGGTGAGGGTAAGGCTTCGGGTGATGGTCAGGGTTAGGATTCGTGTTAGGGTTAGGGTTAAGGAATGCAGAGGGAGTAGGGTACAGCTTAGGGTACGACAGTGCTTAAGGGTTAGCTTTCGTGTGAGGGCAAGGGTTAGTGTTAGTGTCCTGTTTAAGATTAGGGCACGGGTGAGGGTAAGGCTTCAGGTGAGGGTCAGGGTTAGGATTCGGGTTAGGGTTAGGGTTAGGGAATGGGGAGATATTAGGGCACAGTTTAGGGTACCACAACACTTAAGGTTTAGCGTACGTGTGAGGTCACTAGTTAGTGTTAGTGTACTGCTTACGATTAGGGCAGGGGGGAGGGTAAGGCCTCGGAAGAGGGTCACGTTAAGGGTTAGGGTTAGGGTTAGGGTTAGGGAATGGGGATTGATTAGGGTACAGGTTAGGGTACGGCAATGGCTTAGGGTTAGCGTACGTTAGAGGGCATGGGCTAGTGTTGATGTACTGGTTAAATTAGGACACGGGTGAGGGTAAAGTTTCGGGTGAGTGTCATGGTTAGGTTTCAGGTTAGGGTTAGGGTTAGGGAATGGAGAGGAATTAGGGTACAGGTTAGGGTACCGCTGCGGATTAGTGTTAGCGTACGTGTGAGGGCACGAGTTAGTCTTGGTGTCCTGGTTAAGATTAGGGCACGGGTGAGGGTAAGGCTTCGGGTGAGGGTCAGGGTTAGGATTCGGGTTAGGGTTAGGGTTAGGGAATGGAGAGGGATTAGGGTACTGGTTAGGGTACGACAATTCCTAAGAGTTAGCGTAAGTGTGAGGGCACGATTTAGTGTTAGTGTACTGGTTAAGAGAAGGGCAACGATGAGGGTAAGGCCTCGGAAAAGGGTCACGTTCAGAGTTTCGCTTAGGGTTAGGGTTAGGGAATGGGGAGGGATTAGGGTGCAGGATAGGGTACGACAATGCTTAAGGGTTAGCGTACATGTGAGGGCACGAGTTAGTGTTGGTGTCCTGGTTAAGATTAGGGCACGGGTGAGGGTAAGGTTTCGGGTGAGGGTCAGGGTTAGGATTCGGGTTAGGGTTAGGGTTAGGGAATGGGGAGATATTAGGGCACAGTTTAGGGTACCACAACGCTTAAGGTTTAGCGTACCTGTGAGGTCACTTGTTAGTGTTAGTGTACTGCTTACGATTAGGGCACGGGTGAGGGTAAGGCCTCGGAAGAGGGTCACGTTTAGGGTTAGGGTTAGGGTTAGGGTTAGGGAATGGGGATTGATTAGGGTACAGGTTAGGGTACGGCAATGGCTTAGGGTTAGCGTACGTTAGAGGGCACGGGTTAGTGTTGATGTACTGGTTAAAATTAGGGCACGGGTGAGGGTAAAGTTTCGGGTGAGTGTCATGGTTAGGTTTCAGGTTAGGGTTAGGGTTGGGGAATGGAGAGGGATTAGGGTACAGGTTAGGTGACCGCTGTGGTTTAGTGTTAGCGTACATGTGAGGGCACGAGTTAGTCTTGGTGTCCTGGTTAAGATTAGGGCACGGGTGAGGGTAAGGCTTCGGGTGAGGGTCAGGGTTAGGATTCGGGTTAGGGTTAGGGTTCGGGAATGGAGAGGGATTAGGGTACAGGTTAGGGCCCGACAATGCTTAAGGGTTAGCGTACGTTTGAGGGCATGAGTTAGTGTTTGTGTACTGGTTAAGATTAGGTCATTGGTTAGTGTAGGACATCGGTAGTGGGTTAGGTTTAGGGATGGGGTTAGAATTAGGGTTAAGGAATGGGGAGGGATTAGGGTACAATTTAGGGTACGACAACGCTTAAGGTTTAGCGTACGTGTGAGGGCACGAGTTAGTGTTGGTGTCCTGGTTAAGATTAGGGCACGGGTGAGAGTAAGGTTTCGGGTGAGGTTCGGGGTTAGGATTCGTGTTAGGGTTAGGGTTAAGGAATGCAGAGGGATTAGGGTACAGCTTAGGGTACGACAGTGCTTAAGGGTTAGCGTTCGTGTGAGGGCAAGGGTTAGTGTTAGTATCGTGGTTAAGATTAGGGCACGGGTGAGGGTAAGGCTTCAGGTGAGTGTCAGGGTTAGGATTCGGGTTTGGGTTAGAGTTAGGGAATGGGGAGGGATTAGGGTACAGTTTAGGGTACGACAACGATTAAGGGTTAGCGTACGTGTGAGGGCACGAGTTAGTGTTGGTGTCCTGGTTAAGATTAGGGCACGGGTGAGGGTAAGGTTTCGGGTGTGGGTCAGGGTTAGGATTCGGGTTAGGGTTAGGGTTAGGGAATGGGGAGGGATTAGGGTACAGTTTAGGGTACGACAACGATTATGGGTTAGCGTACGTGTGAGGGAACGAGTTAGTCTTGGTGTCCTGGTTAAGATTAGGGCACGGGTGAGGGTAAGGTTTCGGGTGAGGGTCAGGGTTAGGATTCGGGTTAGGGTTAGGGTTCGGGAATGGAGAGGGATTAGGGTACAAGTTAGGGCACGACAATGCGTAAGGGTTAGCGTAAGTGTGAGGGCACGAGTTAGTGTTGGTGTACTGGTTAAGACAAGGGCACCGATGAGGGTAAGGCCTCGGAAAAGGGTCACGTTCAGAGTTTCGCTTAGGGTTAGGGTTAGGGAATGGGGAGGGATTAGGGTGCAGGATAGGGTACGACAATGCTTAAGGGTTAGCGTACGTGTGAGGGCACGAGTTAGTGTTGGTGTCCTGGTTAAGATTAGGGCACGGGTGAGGGTAAGGTTTCGGGTGAGGGTCAGGGTTAGGATTCGGGTTAGGGTTAGGGTTAGGGAATGGGGAGGGATTAGGGTACAGTTTACGGTACGACAACGATTATGGGTTAGCGTACGTGTGAGGGCACGAGTTAGTCTTGGTGTCCTGGTTAAGATTAGGGCACGGGTGAGGGTAAGGTTTCGGGTGAGGGTCAGGGATAGAATTCGGGTTAGGGTTAGGGTTAGGGAATGGGGAGATATTAGGGCACAGTTTACGGTACCACAACGTTTAAGGTTTAGCGTACCTGTGAGGTCACTAGTTAGTGTTAGTGTACTGCTTACGATTAGGGCACGGGTGAGAGTAAGGCCTCGGAATAGGGTCACGTTTAGGGTTAGGGTTAGGGTTAGGGTTAGGGAATGGGGATTGATTAGGGTACAGGTTAGGGTACGGCAAAGGCTTAGGGTTAGCGTACGTTAGAGGGCATGGGTTAGTGTTGATGTACTGGTTAAAATTAGGACACGGGTGAGGGTAAAGTTTCGGGTGAGTGTCATGGTTAGGTTTCAGGTTAGGGTTAGGGTTAGGGAATGGAGAGGGATTAGGGTACAGGTTAGGTGACCGCTGTGGTTTAGTGTTAGCGTACATGTGAGGGCACGAGTTAGTCTTGGTGTCCTGGTTAAGATTAGGGTACGGGTGAGGGTAAGGCTTCGGGTGAGGGTCAGGGTTAGGATTCGGGTTAGGGTTAGGCTTCGGGAATGGAGAGGGATTAGGGTACAGGTTAGGGCACGACAATGCTTAAGGGTTAGCGTAAGTGTGAGGGCACGAGTTAGTGTTGGTGTACTGGTTAAGACAAGGGCACCAATGAGGGTAAGGCCTCGGAAACAGGTCACGTTCAGAGTTTCGCTTAGGGTTAGGGTTAGGGAATGGGGAGGGATTAGGGTGCAGGATAGGGTACGACAATGCTTAAGGGTTAGCGTACGTTTGAGGGCATGAGTTAGTGTTTGTGTACTGGATAAGATTAGGGCATTGGTTAGTGTAGGACATCGGAAGTGGGTTAGGTTTAGGGATTGGGTTAGAATTAGGGTTAAGGAATGGGGAGGGATTAGGGTACAATTTAGGGTACGACAACGCTTAAGGTTTAGCATACGTGTGAGGGCACGAGTTAGTGTTGGTGTCCTGGTTAAGATTAGGGCACGGGTGAGGGTAAGGCCTCGGGTGAGGATCAGGGTTAGGATTCGTGTTAGGGTTAGGGTTAAGGAATGCAGAGGGATTAGGGTACAGCTTAGGGTACGACAGTGCTTAAGGGTTAGCGTTCGTGTGAGCGCAAGGGTTAGTGTTAGTATCGTGGTTAAGATTAGGGCACGGGTGAGGGTAAGGCTTCAGGTGAGTGTCAGGGTTAGGATTCGGGTTTGGGTTAGGGTTAGGGAATGGGGAGGGATTAGGGTACAGTTTAGGGTACGACAACGATTAAGGGTTAGCATACGTGTGAGGGCACGAGTTAGTGTTGGTGTCCTGGTTAAGATTAGGGCACGGGTGAGGGTAAGGTTTCGGGTGAGGGTCAGGGTTAGGATTCGGGTTAGGGTTAGGGTTAGGGAATGGGGAGGGATTACGGTACCGTTTACGGTACGACAACGATTATGGGTTAGCGTACGTGTGAGGGCACGAGTTAGTCTTGGTGTCCTGGTTAAGATTAGGGCACGGGTGAGGGTAAGGTTTCGGGTGAGGGTCAGGGATAGAATTCGGGTTAGGGTTAGGGTTAGGGAATGGGGAGATATTAGGGCACAGTTTAGGGTACCACAACGTTTAAGGTTTAGCGTACCTGTGAGGTCACTAGTTAGTGTGAGTGTACTGCTTACGATTAGGGCACGGGTGAGGGTAAGGCCTCGGAAGAGGGTCAGGTTTAGGGTTAGGGTTAGGGTTAGGGTTAGGGAATGGGGATTGATTAGGGTACAGGTTAGGGTACGGCAATGGCTTAGGGTTAGCGTACGTTAGAGGGCATGGGTTAGTGTTGATGTACTGGTTAAAATTAGGACACGGGTGAGGGTAAAGTTTCGGGTGTGTGTCATGGTTAGGTTTCAGGTTAGGGTTACGGTTAGGGAATGGAGAGGGATTAGGGTACAGGTTAGGTGACCGCTGTGGTTTAGTGTTAGCGTACATGTGATTGCACGAGTTAGTCTTGGTGTCCTGGTTAAGATTAGGGCACGGGTGAGGGTAAGGCTTCAGGTGAGTGTCAGGGTTAGGATTCGGGTTTGGGTTAGGGTTAGGGAATGGGGAGGGATTAGGGTACAGTTTAGGGTACGACAACGATTAAGGGTTAGTGTAAGTGTTAGGGCACGAGTTATTGTTGGTGTACTGGTTAAGACAAGGGCACCGATGAGGGTAAGGCCTCGGAAAAGGGTCACGTTCAGGGTTTCGCTTAGGGTTAGTGTTAGGGAATGGGGAGGGATTAGGGTAGAGGATAGGGTACGACAATTCTTAAGGGTTAACGTACGTTTGAGGGCATGAGTTAGTGTTTGTGTACTGGTTAAGATTAGGGCACGGGTGAGGGTAAGGCTTCAGGTGAGGGTCAGGGTTAGGATTCGTGTTAGAGGTAGGGTTAAGGAATGCAGAGGGATTAGGGTACAGCTTAGGGTACGACAGTGCTTTAGGGTTAGTGTTCGTGTGAGGGCAAGTGTTAGTGTTAGTGTCCTGGTTAAGATTAGGGCACGGGTGAGGGTAAGGCTTCAGGTGAGGGTCAGGGTTAGGATTCGGGTTAGGGTTAGGGTTAGGGAATGGGGAGGGATTAGGGTACAGTTTAGGGTACGACAACGATTAAGGGTTAGCGTATGTGTGAGGGAACGAGTTAGTGTTGGTGTCTTGGTTAAGATTAGGGCACGGGTGAGGGTAAGGTTTCGGGTGAGGGTCAGGGATAGAATTCGGGTTAGGGTTAGGGTTAGGGAATGGGGAGATATTAGGGCACAGTTTATGGTACCACAACGATTAAGGTTTAGCATACGTGTGAGGTCACTAGTTAGTGTTAGTGTACTGCTTACGATTAGGGCATGGGTGAGAGTAAGGCCTCGGAATAGGGTCACGTTTAGGGTTAAGGTTAGGGTTAGGGTTAGGGAATGGGGATTGATTAGGGTATAGGTTAGGGTACGGCAAAGGCTTAGGGTTAGCGTACGTTAGAGGGCATGGGTTAGTGTTGATGTACTGGTTAAAATTAGGACACGGGTGAGGGTAAAGTTTCGGGTGAGTGTCATGGTTAGGTTTCAGGTTAGGGTTAGGGTTAGGGAATGGAGAGGGATTAGGGTACAGGTTAGGTGACCACTGTGGTTTACTGTTAGCGTACATGTGAGGGCACGAGTTAGTGTTGGTGTACTGGTTAAGACAAGGGCACCGATGAGGGTAAGGCCTCGGAAAAGGGTCACGTTCAGAGTTTCGCTTAGGTTTAGGGTTAGGGAATGGGGAGGGATTAGGGTGCAGGATAGGGTACGACAATGCTTAAGGGTTAGCGTACATTTGAGGGCATGAGTTAGTGTTTGTGCACTGGTTAAGATTAGGGCATTGGTTAGTGTAGGACATCGGAAGTGGGTTAGGTTTAGGGATGGGGTTAGAATTAGGGTTAAGGAATGGGGAGGGATTAGTGTACAATTTAGGGTACGACAACGCTTAAGGTTTAGCGTACGTGTGAGGGCACGAGTTAGTGTTGGTGTCCTGGTTAACATTAGGGCACGGGTGAGGGTAAGGCTTCGGGTGAGGGTCAGGGTTAGGATTCGTGTTAGGGTTAGGGTTAAGGAATGCAGAGGGATTAGAGTACAGCTTAGGGTACGACAGTGCTTAAGGGTTAGCGTTCGTGTGAGGGCAAGGGTTAGTGTTAGTATCGTGGTTAAGATTAGGGCACGGGTGAGGGTAAGGCTTCAGGTGAGTGTCAGGGTTAGGATTCGGGTTTGGGTTAGGGTTAGGGAATGGGGAGGGATTAGGGTACAGTTTAGGGTACGACAACGATTAAGGGTTAGCGTACGTGTGAGGGCACGAGTTAGTGTTGGTGTCCTGGTTAAGATTAGGGCACGTGTGAGGGTAAGGTTTCGGGTGAGGGTCAGGGTTAGGATTCGGGTTAGGGTTAGGGTTAGGGAATGGGGAGGGATTAGGGTACCGTTTACGGTACGACAACGATTATGGGTTAGCGTACGTGTGAGGGCACGAGTTAGTCTTGGTGTCCTGGTTAAGATTAGGGCACGGGTGAGGGTAAGGTTTCAGGTGAGGGTCAGGGATAGAATTCGGGTTAGGGTTAGGGTTAGGGAATGGGGAGATATTAGGGCACAGTTTAGGGTACCACAACGCTTAAGGTTTAGCGTACCTGTGAGGTCACTAGTTAGTGTTAGTGTACTGCTTACGATTAGGGCACTTGTGAGGGTAAGGCCTCGGATGAGGGTCACGGTAAGTGTTAGGGTTAGGGTTAGGGTTAGGGAATGGGGATTGATTAGGGTACAGGTTAGGGTACGGCAATGGCTTACGGTTAGCGTACGTTAGAGGGCATGGGTTAGTGTTGATGTACTGGTTTAAATTAGGACACGGGTGAGGGTAAAGTTTCGGGTGAGTGTCATAGTTAGGTTTCAGGTTAGGGTTAGGGTTAGGGAATGGAGAGGGATTAGGGTACAGGATAGGGTACCGCTGCGGTTTAGTGTTAGCGTACGTGTGAGGGCACGAGTTAGTCTTGGTGTCCTGGTTAAGATTAGGGCACGGGTGAGGGTAAGGTTTCGGGTGAGGGTCAGGGTTAGGATTCGGGTTAGGGTTAGGGTTAGGGAATGGAGAGGGATTAGGGTACAGGTTAGGGTACGACAATGCTTAAGGGTTAGCGTAAGTGTGAGGGCACGAGTTAGTGTTGGTGTGCTGGTTAAGACAAGGGCACCGATGAGGGTAAGGCCTCGGAAAAGGGTCACGTTCAGTGTTTCGCTTAGGGTTAGGGTTAGGGAATGGGGAGGGATTATGGTACAGGATAGGGTACGACAATGCTTAAGGGTTAGCGTACTTTTGAGGGCATGAGTTAGCGTTTGTGTACTGGTTAAGATTAGGGCATTGGTTAGGGTAGGGCATCGGAAGTGGATCAGGTTTAGGGATGGGGTTAGGGTTAGGGTTAAGTAATGTGGAGGGATGAGGGTACACTTTAGGGTACGACAACGCTTAAGGTTCAGCGTACGTGTGAGGGCACGAGTTAGTGTTGGTGTCCAGGGTAAGATTAGGGCACGGGTGAGGGTAAGGCCTCGGGTGAGGGTCAGTGTTAGGATTCGTGTTAGGGTTAGGGTTAAGGAATGCAGAGGGATTAGGGTACAGTTTAGGGTAAGACAGTGCTTAAGGTTTAGCGTTCGTGTGAGGGCAAGGGTTAGTGTTAGTGTCCTGGTTAAGATTAGGGCACGGGTTAGGGTAAGGCTTCAGGTGAGGGTCAGGGTTAGGATTCGGGTTCGGGTTAGGGTTAGGGAATGGGGAGATATTAGGGCACAGTTTAGGGTACCACAACACTTAAGGTTTAGCGTTCGTGTGAGGTCACTAGTTAGTGTTAGTGTACTGCTTACGATTAGGGCACGGGGGAGGGTAAGGCCTCGGAAGAGGGTCACGTTAAGGGTTAGGGTTAGGGTTAGGGTTAGGGAATGGGGATTGATTAGGGTACAGGTTAGGGTACGGCAATGGCTTAGGGTTAGCGTACGTTAGAGGGCATGTGCTAGTGTTGATGTACTGGTTAAAATTAGGACACGGGTGATTGTAAAGTTTCGGGTGAGTGTCATGGTTAGGTTTCAGGTTAGGTTTAGGGTTAGGGAATGGAGAGGGATTAGGATACAGGTTAGGGTACCGCTGCGGTTTAGTGTTAGCGTACGTGTGCGGGCACGAGTTAGTCTTGGTGTCCTGGTTAAGATTAGGGCACGGGTGAGGGTAAGGCTTCTGGTGAGGGTCAGGGTTAGGATTCGGGTTAGGGTTAGGGTTAGGGAATGGAGAGGGATTAGGGTACTGGTTAGGGTACGACAATGCCTAAGGGTTAGCGTAAGTGTGAGGGCACGAGTTAGTGTTGGTGTACTGGTTAAGACAAGGGCACCGATGAGGGTAAGGCCTCGGAAAAGGGTCACGTTCAGGGTTTCGCTTAGGGTTAGGGTTAGGGAATGGGGAAGGATTAGGGTACAGGTTAGGGTATGACAATGCTTAAGGGTTAGCGTACGTTTGAGGGCATGAGTTAGTGTTTGTGTAATGGTTAAGATTAGGGCCTTGGTTAGGGTAGGGCATCGGAAGTGGTTCAGGTTTAGGGATGGGGTTAGGGTTAGGGTTAAGGAATGGGGAGCGATTAGGTTACAATTTAGGGTACGACAACGCTTAAGGTTTAGCGTACGTGTGAGGGCACGAGTTAGTGTTGGTGTCCTGGTTAAGATTACGGCACGGGTGAGGGTAAGGCTTCGGGTGAGGGTCAGGGTTAGGATTCGTGTTAGGGTTAGGGTTAAGGAATGCAGAGGGATTAGGGTACAGTTTCGGGTACGACAACGATTAAGGGTTAGCGTACGTGTGACGGCATGAGTTAGTGTTGGTGTCCTGGTTAAGATTAGGGCACGGGTGAGGGTATGGCTTCGGGTGAGGGTCAGGGTTAAGATTCGTGTTAGGGTTAGGGTTAAGGAATGCAGAGGGATTAGGGTACAGCTTAGGGTACGACAGTGCTTAAGAGTTAGCGTTCCTGTGAGGGCAAGGGTTAGTGTTAGTGTCCTGGTTAAGATTAGGGCACGGGTGAGGGTAAGGCTTCGGGTGAGGGTCAGGGTTAGGATTCGGGTTATGGTTAGGTTTAGGGAATGGGGAGATATTAGGGCACAGTTTAGGGTACCACAACGCTTAAGGTTTAGCATACGTGTGAGGTCACTAGTTAGTGTTAGTGTACTGCTTACGATTAGGGCACGGGGAAGGGTAAGGCCTCGGAAGAGGGTCACGTTAAGGGTTAGGGTTAGGGTTAGGGTTAGGGAATGGGGATTGATTAGGGTACAGGTTAGGGTACAGCAATGGCTTAGGGTTAGCGTACGTTAGAGGGCATGGGTTAGTGTTGATGTACTGGTTAAAATTAGGACATGGGTGATGGTAAAGTTTCGGGTGAGTGTCATGGTTAGGTTTCAGGTTAGGGTTAGGGTTAGGGAATGGAGAGGGATTAAGGTACAGGTTAGGGTACCGCTGCGGTTTAGTGTTAGCGTACGTGTGAGGGCAAGAGTTAGTCTTGGTGACCTGGTTAAGATTATGGCAAGGGTGAGGGTAAGGTTTCAGGTGAGGGTCAGGGATAGGATTCGGGTTAGGGTTAGGGTTAGGGAATGGAGAGGGATTAGGGTACTGGTTAGGGTACGACAATGCTTAAGGGTTAGCATAAGTGTGAGGGCACGAGTTAGTGTTGGTGTACTGGTTAAGACAAGGGCACCGATGTGGGTAAGGTCTCGGAAAAGGGTCACGTTCAGGGTTTCGCTTAGGTTAGGGTTAGGGAATGGGGAGGGATTAGGGTACAATTTAGGGTACGACAACGCTTAAGGTTTAGCGTACGTGTGAGGGCACGAGTTAGTGTTGGTGTCCTGGTTAAGTTTAGGGCACGGGTGAGGGTAAGGCTTCAGGTGAGGGTCAGGGTTAGGATTCGGGTTAGGGTTAGGGTTAGGGAATGGGGAGGGATTAGGGTACAGTTTAGGGTACGACAACGATTAAGGGTTAGCGTACGTGTGACGGCACGAGTTAGTGTTGGTGTCCTGGTTAAGATTAGGGCACGGGTGAGGGTAAGGTTTCGGGTGAGGGTCAGGGATAGAATTCGGCTTAGGGTTAGGGTTAGGGAATGGGGAGATATTAGGGCACAGTTTAGGGTACCACAACGCTTAAGTTTTAGCATACGTGTGAGGTCACTAGTTAGTGTTAGTGTACTGCTTACGATTAGAGCACGGGTGAGCGTAAGGCCTCGGAAGAGGGTCATGTTAAGTGTTAGGGTTAGGGTTAGGGTTAGGGAATGGGGATTGATTAAGGAACAGGTTAGGGTACGGCAATGGCTTAGGGTTAGCGTACGTTAGAGGGCATGGGTTAGTGTTGATGTACTGGTTAAAATTAGGACATGGGTGAGGGTAAAGTTTCGAGTGAGTGTCATGGTTAGGTTTCAGGTTAGGGTTAGGGTTAGGGAATGGAGAGGCATTAGGGTACAGGTTAGGGTACCACTGCGGTTTAGTGTTAGCGTGCGTGTGAGGGCACGAGTTAGTCTTGGTGTCCTGCTTAAGATTAGGGTACGGGTGAGGGTAAGGTTTCGGGTGAGGGTCAGGGTTAGGATTCGGGATAGGGTTAGGGTTAGGTAATGGAGAGGGATTAGGGTACAGGTTAGGGTACGACAATGCTTAAGGGTTTGCGTAAGTGTGAGAGCACGAGTTAGTGTTGGTGTACTGGTTAAGACAATGGCACCGATGAGGGTAAGGCCTCGGAAAAGGGTCACGTTCAGGGTTTCGCTTAGGGTTACGGTTAGGGAATGGGGAGGGATTAGGGTACAGGATAGCGTACGACAATGCTTAAGGGTTAGCGTACGTGTGAGGGCATGAGTTAGTGTTTGTGTACTGGTTAAAATTAGGGCATTGGTTAGGGTAGGGCATCGGAAGTGGGTCAGGTTTAGGGATGAGGTTAGGGTTAGGGTTAAGGAATGGAGAGGGATTAGGGTACAATTTAGGGTACGACAACGCTTAAGGTTTAGCGTACGTGTGAGGGCACGAGTTAGTGTTGGTGTCCTGGTTAAGATTAGGGCACGGGTGAGGATAAGGCTTCGGGTGAGGGTCAGGGTTAGGATTCGTGTTAGGGTTAGTGTTAAGGAATGCAGAGGGATTAGGGTACAGCTTAGGGTACGACAGTGCTTTAGGGTTAGTGTTCGTGTGAGGGCAAGGGTTAGTGTTAGTGTCCTGGTTAAGATTAGGGCACGGGTGAGGGTAAGGCTTCAGGTGAGGGTCAGGGTTAGGATTCGGGTTAGGGTTAGGGTTAGGGAATGGGGAGGGATTAGGGTACCGTTTAGGGTACGACAACGATTAAGGGTTAGCGTACGTGTGAGGGCACGAGTTAGTGTTGGTGTGCTGGTTAAGATTAGGGCACGGGTGAGGGTAAGGTTTCGGGTGAGGGTCAGGGATAGAATTCGTGTTAGGGTTAGGGTTAGGGAATGGGGAGATATTAGGGCACAGTTTAGGGTACCACAACGATTAATGTTTAGCATACGTGTGAGGTCACTAGTTAGTGTTAGTGTACTGCTTACGATTAGGGCACGGGTGAGGGTAAGGCCTCGGAAGAGGGTCATGTTAAGGGTTAGGGTTAGGGTTAGGGTTAGGGAATGGGGATTGATTAGGGTACAGGTTAGGGTACGGCAATGGCTTAGGGTTAGCGTACGTTAGAGGGCATGGGTTAGTGTTGATGTACTGGTTAAAATTAGGACATGGGTGAGGGTAAAGTTTTGGGTGAGTGTCATGGTTAGGTTTCAGGTTAGGGTTAGGGTTAGGTACTGGAGAGGGATTAGGGTACAGGTTAGGGTACCGCTGCGGTTTAGTGTTAGCGTACGTGTGAGGGCACGAGTTAGTCTTGTTGACCTGGTTAAGATTAGGGCACGGGTGAGGGTAAGGCTTCGGGTGAGGGTCAGGGTTAGGATTCGGGTTAGGGTTAGAGTTAGGGAATGGACAGGGATTAGGGTACTGGTTAGGGTACGACAATGCTTAAGGGTTAGCGTAAGTGTGAGGGCACGAGTTAGTGTTGGTGTTCTGGTTAAGACAATGGCACCAATGAGGGTAAGGCCTCGGAAAAAGGTCACGTTCAGGGTTTCGCTTACGGTTAGGGTTAGGGAATGAGGAGGGATTAGGGTACAGGATAGGGTACCGCTGCGGTTTAGTGTTAGCGTACGTGTGAGGGCACGAGTTAGTCTTGGTGACCTGGTTAAGATTAGGGCACGGGTGAGGGTAAGGTTTCAGGTGAGGGTCAGGGATAGGATTCGGGTTAGGGTTAGGGTTAGGGAATGGAGAGGGATTAGGGTACTTGTTAGGGTACGACAATGCTTAAGGGTTAGCATAAGTGTGAGGGCACGAGTTAGTGTTGGTGTACTGGTTAAGACAAGGGCACCGATGAGGGTAAGGCCTCGGAAAAGGGTCACGTTCATGGTTTCGCTTAGGGTTAGGGTTAGGGAATGGGGAGGGTTTAGGGTACAGGATAGGGTACGACAATGCTTAAGGGTTAGCCTACGTTTGAGGGCATAAGTTAGTGTTTGTGTACTTGTTAAGTTTAGGGCATTGGTTAGGGTAGGGCATCGGAAGTGGGTCAGGTTTATGGATGGGGTTAGGGTTAGGGTTAAGGAATAGGGAGGGATTAGGTTACAATTTAGGGTACGACAACGCTTAAGGTTTAGCGTACGTGTGAGGGCACGAGTTAGTGTTGGTGTCCTGGTTAAGATTAGGGCACGGGTGAGGGTAAGGCTTCGGGTGAGGGTCAGGGTTAGGATTCGTGTTAGGGTTAGGGTTAAGAAATGCAGAGGGATTAGGGTACAGTTTAGGGTACGACAACGATTAAGGGTTAGCGTACGTGTGAGGGCACGAGTTCGTGTTGGTGTCCTGGTTAAGATTAGGGCACGGGTGAGGGTAAGGCCTCGGAAGAGGGTCATGTTAAGGGTTAGGGTTAGGGTTAGGGAATGGGGATTGATTAGGGTACAGGTTAGGGTACGGCAATGGCTTAGGGTTAGCGTACGTTAGAGGGCATGGGTTAGTGTTGATGTACTGGTTAAAATTAGGACATGGGTGAGGGTAAAGTTTTGGGTGAGTGTCATGGTTAGGTTTCAGGTTAGGGTTAGGGTTAGGGACTGGAGAGGGATTAGGGTACAGGTTAGGGTACCGCTGCGGTTTAGTGTTAGCGTACGTGTGAGGGCACGAGTTAGTCTTGTTGACCTGGTTAAGATTAGGGCACGGGTGAGGGTAAGGCTTCGGGTGAGGGTCAGGGTTAGGATTCGGGTTAGGGTTAGAGTTAGGGAATGGAGAGGGATTAGGGTACTGGTTAGGGTACGACAATGCTTAAGGGTTAGCGTAAGTGTGAGGGCACGAGTTAGTGTTGGTGTACTGGTTAAGACAAGGGCACCAATGAGGGTAAGGCCTCGGAAAAAGGTCACGTTCAGGGTTTCGCTTACGGTTAGGGTTCGGGAATGAGGAGGGATTAGGGTACAGGATACGGTACGACAATGCTTAAGGGTTAGCGTACGTTTGAGGGCATGTGTTAGTGTTTGTGTACAGGTTAAGATTAGGGCATTGGTTAGGGTAGGGCATCGGAAGTGGGTCAGGTATAGGGATGGGGTTAGGGTTAGGGTTAAGGAATGGGGAGGGATTAGGGTACAATTTAGGGTACGACAACGCTTAAAGTTTAGCGTACGTGTGAGGGCACGAGTTAGTGTTGGTGTCCTGGTTAAGTTTAGAGCACGGGTGAGGCTAAGGCTTCAGGTGAGGGTCAGGGTTAGGATTCGGGTTAGGGTTAGGGTTAGGGAATGGGGAGGGATTAGGGTACAGTTTAGGGTACGACAACGATTAAGGGTCAGCGTACGTGTGACGGCACGAGTTAGTGTTGGTGTCCTGGTTAAGATTAGGGCACGGGTGAGGGTAAGGTTTCGGGTGAGGTTCAGGGATAGAATTCGGCTTAGGGTTAGGGTTAGGGAATGGGGAGATATTAGGGCACAGTTTAGGGTACCACAACGCTTAAGTTTTAGCATACGTGTGAGGTCACTAGTTAGTGTTAGTGTACTGCTTACGATTAGGGCACGGGTGAGGGTAAGGCCTCGGAAGAGGGTCATGTTAAGTGTTAGGGTTAGGGTTAGGGTTAGGGAATGGGGATTGATTAGGGAACAGGTTAGGGTATGGCAATGGCTTAGGGTTAGCGTACGTTAGAGGGCATGGGTTAGTGTTGATGTACTGGTTAAAATTAGGACATGGGTGAGGGTAAAGTTTTGGGTGAGTGTCATGGTTAGGTTTCAGGTTAGGGTTAGGGTTAGGGACTGGAGAGGGATTAGGGTACAGGTTAGGGTACCGCTGCGGTTTAGTGTTAGGGTACGTGTGAGGGCACGAGTTAGTCTTGTTGACCTGGTTAAGATTAGGGCACGGGTGAGGGTAAGGCTTCGGGTGAGGGTCAGGGTTAGGATTCGGGTTAGGGTTAGAGTTAGGGAATGGAGAGGGATTAGGGTACTGGTTAGGGTACGACAATGCTTAAGGGTTAGCGTAAGTGTGAGGGCACGAGTTAGTGTTGGTGTACTGGTTAAGACAAGGGCACCAATGAGGGTAAGGCCTCGGAAAAAGGTCACGTTCAGGGTTTCGCTTACGGTTAGGGTTCGGGAATGAGGAGGGATTAGGGTACAGGATACGGTACGACAATGCTTAAGGGTTACCGTACGTTTGAGGGCATGTGTTAGTGTTTGTGTACAGGTTAAGATTAGGGCATTGGTTAGGGTAGGGCATCGGAAGTGGGTCAGGTTTAGGGATGGGGTTAGGGTTAGGGTTAAGGAATGGGGAGGGATTAGGGTACAATTTAGGGTACGACAACGCTTAAAGTTTAGCGTACGTGTGAGGGCACGAGTTAGTGTTGGTGTCCTGGTTAAGTTTAGGGCACGGGTGAGGGTAAGGTTTCGGGTGAGGGTCAGGGCTAGAATTCGGCTTAGGGTTAGGGTTAGGGAATGGGGAGATATTAGGGCACAGTTTAGGGTACCACAACGCTTAAGTTTTAGCATACGTGTGAGGTCACTAGTTAGTGTTAGTGTACTGCTTACGATTAGGGCACGGGTGAGGGTAAGGCCTCGGAAGAGGGTCATGTTAAGTGTTAGGGTTAGGGTTAGGGTTAGGGAATGGGGATTGATTAGGGAACAGGTTAGGGTATGGCAATGGCTTAGGGTTAGCGTACGTTAGAGGGCATGGGTTAGTGTTGATGTACTGGTTAAAATTAGGACATGGGTGAGGGTAAAGTTTCGAGTGAGTGTCATGGTTAGGTTTCAGGTTAGGGTTAGGGTTAGGGAATTGAGAGGGATTAGGGTACAGGTTAGGGTACCGCTGCGGTTTAGTGTTAGCGTACGTGTGAGGGCACGAGTTAGTCTTGGTGTCCTGCTTAAGATTAGGGCACGGGTGAGGGTAAGGTTTCAGGTGAGGGTCAGGGATAGGATTCGGGTTAGGGTTAGGGTTAGGGAATGGAGAGGGATTAGGGTACTGGTTAGGGTACGACAATGCTTAAGGGTTAGCATAAGTGTGAGGGCACGAGTTAGTGTTGGTGTACTGGTTAAGACAAGGGCACCGATGAGGGTAAGGCCTCGGAAAAGGGTCACGTTCATGGTTTCGCTTAGGGTTAGGGTTAGGGAATGGGGAGGGTTTAGGGTACAGGATTGGGTACGACAATGCTTAAGGGTTAGCCTACGTTTGAGGGCATAAGTTAGTGTTTGTGTACTGGTTAAGTTTAGGGCATTGGGTAGGGTAGGGCATCGGAAGTGGGTCAGGTTTATGGATGGGGTTAGGGTTAGGGTTAAGGAATGGGGAGGGATTAGGTTACAATTTAGGGTACGACAACGCTTAAGGTTTACCGTACGTGTGAGGGCATGAGTTAGTGTTGGTGTCCTGGTTAAGATTAGGGCACGGGTGAGGGTAAGGCTTCGGGTGAGGATCAGGGTTAGGATTCGTGTTAGGGTTAGGGTTAAGAAATGCAGAGGGATTAGGGTAGAGTTTAGGGTACGACAACGATTAAGGGTTAGCGTACGTGTGAGGGCACGAGTTCGTGTTGGTGTCCTGGTTAAGATTAGGGCACGGGTGAGGGTAAGGTTTCGGGTGAGGGTCAGGGATAGAATTCGGGTTAGGGTTAGGGTTAGGGAATGGGGAGATATTAGGGGACAGTTTAGGGTACCACAACGATTAATGTTTAGCATACGTGTGAGGTCACTAGTTAGTGTTAGTGTACTGCTTACGATTAGGGCACGGGTGAGGGTAAGGCCTCGGAAGAGGGTCATGTTAAGGGTTAGGGTTAGGGTTAGGTTTAGGGAATGGGGATTGATTAGGGTACAGGTTAGGGTACGGCAATGGCTTAGGGTTAGCGTACGTTAGAGGGCATGGGTTAGTGTTGATGTACTGGTTAAAATTAGGACATGGGTGAGGGTAAATTTTTGGGTGAGTGTCATGGTTAGGTTTCAGGTTAGGGTTAGGGTTAGGGACTGGAGAAGGATTAGGGTACAGGTTAGGGTACCGCTGCGGTTTAGTGTTAGCGTACGTGTGAGGGCACGAGTTAGTCTTGGTGACCTGGTTAAGATTAGGGCACGGGTGAGGGTAAGGTTTCAGGTGAGGGTCAGGGATAGGATTCGGGTTAGGGTTAGGGTTAGGGAATGGAGAGGGATTAGGGTACTGGCTAGGGTACGACAATGCTTAAGGGTTAGCATAAGTGTGAGGGCACGAGTTAGTGTTGGTGTACTGGTTAAGACAAGGGCACCGATGAGGGTAAGGCCTCGGAAAAGGGTCACGTTCATGGTTTCGCTTAGGGTTAGGTTTAGGGAATGGGGAGGGTTTAGGGTACAGGATAGGGTACGACAATGCTTAAGGGTTAGCCTACGTTTGAGGGCATAAGTTAGTGTTTGTGTACTGGTTAAGTTTAGGGCATTGGTTAGGGTAGGGCATCGGAAGTGGGTCAGGTTTATGGATGGGGTTAGGGTTAGGGTTAAGGAATGGGGAGCGATTAGGTTACAATTTAGGGTACGACAACGCTTAAGGTTTAGCGTAAGTGTGAGGGCACGAGTTAGTGTTGGTGTCCTGGTTAAGATTAGGGCACGGGTGAGGGTAAGGCTTCGGGTGAGGGTCAGGGTTAGGATTCGTATTAGGGTTAGGGTTAAGAAATGCAGAGGGATTAGGGTACAGTTTAGGGTACGACAACGATTAAGGGTTAGCGTACGTGTGAGGGCACGAGTTCGTGTTGGTGTCCTGGTTAAGATTAGGGCACGGGTGAGGGTAAGGTTTCGGGTGAGGGTCAGGGATAGAATTCGGGTTAGGGTTAGGGTTAGGGAATGGGGAGATATTAGGGGACAGATTAGGGTACCACAACGATTAATGTTTAGCATACCTGTGAGGTCACTAGTTAGTGTTCGTGTACTGCTTACGATTAGGGCACGGGTGAGGGTAAGGCCTCGGAAGAGGGTCATGTTAAGGGTTAGGGTTAGGGTTAGGTTTAGGGAATGGGGATTGATTAGGGTACAGGTTAGGGTACGGCAATGGCTTAGGGTTAGCGTACGTTAGAGGGCATGGGTTAGTGTTGATGTACTGGTTAAAATTAGGACATGGGTGAGGGTAAAGTTTCGAGTGAGTGTCATGGTTAGGTTTCAGGTTAGGGTTAGGGTTAGGGACTGGAGAGGGATTAGGGTACAGGTTAGGGTACCGCTGCGGTTTAGTGTTAGCGTACGTGTGAGGGCACGAGTTAGTCTTGGTGTCCTGCTTAAGATTAGGGCACGGGTGAGGGTAAAGTTTCGGGTGAGGGTCAGGGTTAGGATTCGGGATAGGGTTAGGGTTAGGTAATGGAGAGGGATTAGGGTACAGCTTAGGGTACGACAGTGCTTTAGGGTTAGTGTTCGTGTGAGGGCAAGGGTTAGTGTTAGTGTCCTGGTTAAGATTAGGGCACGGGTGAGGGTAAGGCTTCAGGTGAGGGTCAGGGTTAGGATTCGGGTTAGGGTTAGGTTTAGGGAATGGGGAGGGATTAGGGTACCGTTTAGGGTACGACAACGATTAAGGGTTAGCGTACGTGTGAGGGCACGAGTTAGTGTTGGTGTCCTGGTTAAGATTAGGGCACGGGTGAGGGTAAGGTTTCGGGTGAGGGTCAGGGATAGAATTCGAGTTAGGGTTAGGGTTAGGGAATGGGGAGATATTAGGGCACAGTGTAGGGTACCACAACGATTAAGGTTTAGCATACGTGTGAGGTCTTTAGTTAGTGTTAGTGTACTGCTTACGATTAGGGCACGGGTGAGGGTAAGGCCTCGGAAGAGGGTCACGTTAAGGGTTAGGGTTAGGGTTAGGGTTAGGGAATGGGGATTGATTAGGGTACAGGTTAGGGTACGGCAATGGCTTAGGGTTAGCGTACGTTAGAGGGCATGGGTTAGTGTTGATGTACTGGTTAAAATTAAGACATGGGTGAGGGTAAATTTTTGGGTGAGTGTCATGGTTAGGTTTCAGGTTAGGGTTAGGGTTAGGGACTGGAGAGGGATTAGGGTACAGGTTAGGGTACCACTGCGGTTTAGTGTTAACGTACATGTGAGGGCACGAGTTAGTCTTGGTGACCTGGTTAAGATTAGGGCACGGGTGAGGGTAAGGTTTCAGGTGAGGGTCAGGGATAGGATTCGGGTTAGGGTTAGGGTTAGGGAATGGAGAGGGATTAGGGTACTGGTTAGGGTACAACAATGCTTAAGGGTTAGCCTACGTTTGAGGGCATAAGTTAGTGTTTGTGTACTGGTTAAGTTTAGGGCATTGGTTAGGGTAGGGCATCGGAAGTGGGTCAGGTTTATGGATGGGGTTAGGGTTAGGGTTAAGGAATGGGGAGGGATTAGGTTACAATTTAGGGTACGACAACGCTTAAGGTTTAGCGTACGTGTCAGGGCACGAGTTAGTGTTGGTGTCCTGGTTAAGATTAGGGCACGGGTGAGGGTAAGGCTTCGGGTGAGGGTCAGGGTTAGGATTCGTGTTAGGGTTAGGGTTAAGAAATGCAGAGGGATTAGGGTACAGTTTAGGGTACGACAACGATTAAGGGTTAGCGTACGTGTGAGGGCACGAGTTCGTGTTGGTGTCCTGGTTAAGATTAGGGCACGGGTGAGGGTAAGGTTTCGGGTGAGGGTCAGGGATAGAATTCGGGTTAGGGTTAGGGTTAGGGAATGGGGAGATATTAGGGGACAGTTTAGGGTACCACAACGATTAATGTTTAGCATACGTGTGAGGTCACTAGTTAGTGTTAGTGTACTGCTTACGATTAGGGCACGGGTGAGTGTAAGGCCTCGGAAGAGGGTCATGTTAAGGGTTAGGGTTAGGGTTAGGGTTAGGGAATGGGGATTGATTAGGGTACAGGTTAGGGTACGGCAATGGCTTAGGGTTAGCGTACGTTAGAGGGCATGGGTTAGTGTTGATGTACTGGTTAAAATTAGGACATGGGTGAGGGTAAAGTTTTGGGTGAGTGTCATGGTTAGGTTTCAGGTTAGGGTTAGGGTTAGGGACTGGAGAGGGATTAGGGTACAGGTTAGGGTACCGCTGCAGTTTAGTGTTAGTGTACGTGTGAGGGCACGAGTTAGTCTTGTTGACCTGGTTAAGATTAGGGCACGGGTGAGGGTAAGGCTTCGGGTGAGGGTCAGGGTTAGGATTCGGGTTAGGGTTAGAGTTAGGGAATGGACAGGGATTAGGGTACTGGTTAGGGTACGACAATGCTTAAGGGTTAGCGTATGTGTGAGAGCACGAGTTAGTGTTGGTGTACTGGTTAAGACAAGGGCACCAATGAGGGTAAGGCCTCGGAAAAAGGTCGCGTTCAGGGTTTCGCTTACGGTTAGGGTTAGGGAATGAGGAGGGATTAGGGTACAGGATAGGGTACGACAATGCTTAAGGGTTAGCGTACGTTTCAGGGCATGTGTTAGTGTTTGTGTACAGGTTAAGATTAGGGCATTGGTTAGGGTAGGGCATCGGAAGTGGGTCAGGTTTAGGGATGGGGTTAGGGTTAGGGTTAAGGAATGGGGAGGGATTAGGGTACAATTTAGGGTTCGACAAAGCTTAAGGTTTAGCGTACGTGTGAGGGCACGAGTTAGTGTTGGTGTCCTGGTTAAGTTTAGTGCACGGGTGAGGGTAAGGCTTCAGGTGAGGGTCAGGGTTAGGATTCGGGTTAGGGTTAGGGTTAGGGAATGGGGAGGGATTAGGGTACAGTTTAGGGTACGACAACGATTAAGGGTTAGCGTACGTGTGACGGCACGAGTTAGTGTTGGTGTCCTGGTTAAGATTAGGGCACGGGTGAGGGTAAGGTTTCGGGTGATGGTCAGGGATAGAATTCGGCTTAGGGTTAGGGTTAGGGAATGGGGAGATATTAGGGCACAGTTTAGGGTACCACAACGCTTAAGTTTTAGCATACGTGTGAGGTCACTAGTTAGTGTTAGTGTACTGCTTACGATTAGGGCACGGGTGAGGGTAAGGCCTCGGAAGAGGGTCATGTTAAGTGTTAGGGTTAGGGTTAGGGTTAGGGAATGGGGATTGATTAGGGAACAGGTTAGGGTACGGCAATGGCTTAGGGTTAGCGTACGTTAGAGGGCATGGTTTAGTGTTGATGTACTGGTTAAAATTAGGACATGGGTGAGGGTAAAGTTTCGAGTGAGTGTCATGGTTAGGTTTCAGGTTAGGGTTAGGTTTAGGGAATGGACAGGGATTAGGGTACAGGTTAGGGTACCGCTGCGGTTTAGTGTTAGCGTACGTGTGAGGGCACGAGTTAGTCTTGGTGTCCTGCTTAAGATTAGGGCACGGGTGAGGGTAAGGTTTCAGGTGAGGGTCAGGGATAGGATTCGGGTTAGTGTTAGGGTTAGGGAATGGAGAGGGATTAGGGTACTGGTTAGGGTACGAGAATGCTTAAGGGTTAGAATAAGTGTGAGGGCACGAGTTAGTGTTGGTGTACTGGTTAAGACAAGGGCACCGATGAGGGTAAGGCCTCGGAAAAGGGTCACGTTCATGGTTTCGCTTAGGGTTAGGGTTAGGGAATGGGGAGGGTTTAGGGTACAGGATAGGGTACGACAATGCTTAAGGGTTAGCCTACGTTTGAGGGCATAAGTTAGTGTTTGTGTACTGGTTAAGTTTAGGGCATTGGTTAGGGTAGGGCATCGGAAGTGGGTCAGGTTTATGGATGGGGTTAGGGTTAGGGTTAAGGAATGGGGAGGGATTAGGTTACAATTTATGGTACGACAACGCTTAAGGTTTAGCGTACGTGTGAGGGCACGAGTTAATGTTGGTGTCCTGGTTAAGATTAGGGCACGGGTGAGGGTAAGGCTTCGGGTGAGGGTCAAGGTTAGGATTCGTGTTAGGGTTAGGGTTAAGAAATGCAGAGGGATTAGGGTACAGTTTAGGGTACGACAACGATTAAGGGTTAGCGTACGTGTGAGGGCACGAGTTCGTGTTGGTGTCCTGGTTAAGATTAGGGCACGGGGGAGGGTAAGGTTTCGGGTGAGGGTCAGGGATAGAATTCGGGTTAGGGTTAGGGTTAGGGAATGGGGAGATATTAGGGCACAGTTTAGGGTACCACAACGATTAATGTTTAGCATACGTGTGAGGTTACTAGTTAGTGTTAGTGTACTGCTTACGATTAGGGCACGGGTGAGGGTAAGGCCTCGGAAGAGGGTCATGTTAAGGGTTAGTGTTAGGGTTAGGGTTAGGGAATGGGGATTGATTAGGGTACAGGTTAGGGTACGGCAATGGCTTAGGGTTAGCGTACGTTAGAGGGCATGGGGTAGTGTTGATGTACTGGTTAAAATTAGGACATGGGTGAGGGTAAAGTTTTGGGTGAGTGTCATGGTTAGGTTTCAGGTTAGGGTTAGGGTTAGGGACAGGAGAGGGATTAGTGTACAGGTTAGGGTACCACTGCGGTTTAGTGTTAGCGTACGTGTGAGGGCACGAGTTAGTCTTGTTGACCTGGTTAAGATTAGGGCACGGGTGAGGGTAAGGCTTCGGGTGAGGGTCAGGGTTAGGATTCGGGTTAGGGTTAGAGTTAGGGAATGGAGAGGGATTAGGGTACAGGTTAGGGTACGACAATGCTTAAGGGTTAGCGTAAGTGTGAGGGCACGAGTTAGTGTTGGTGTACTGGTTAAGACAAGGGCACCAATGAGGGTAAGGCCTCGGAAAAGGGTCACGTTCAGGGTTTCGCTTAGGGTTAGGGTTAGGGAATGGGGAGGGATTAGGGTACAGGATAGCGTACGACAATGCTTAAGGGTTAGCGTACGTGTGAGGGCATGAGTTAGTGTTTGTGTACTGGTTAAAATTAGGGCATTGGTTAGGGTAGGGCATCGGAAGTGGGTCAGGTTTAGGGATGAAGTTAGGGTTAGGGTTAAGGAATGGGGAGGGATTAGGGTACAATTTAGGGTACGACAACGCTTAAGGTTTAGCGTACGTGTGTGGGCACGAGTTATTGTTGGTGTCCTGGGTAAGATTAGGGCACGGGTGAGGGTAAGGCTTCGGGTGAGGGTCAGGGTTAAGATTCGTGTTACGGTTAGGGATAAGGAATGCAGAGGGATTAGGGTACAGCTTAGGGTACGACAGTGCTTAAGAGTTAGCGTTCCTGTGAGGGCAAGGGTTAGTGTTAGTGTCCTGGTTAAGATTAGCGCACGGGTGAGGTTAAGGTTTCAGGTGAGGGTCAGGGTTAGGATTCGGCTTAGGGTTAGGGTTAGGGAATGGGGAGGGATTAGGGTACAGTTTAGGGTGCGAAAACGATTAAGGATTAGCGTACGTGTGAGGGCACGAGTTAGTGTTGGTGTCCTGGTTAAGATTAGGGCACGGGTGAGAGTAAGGTTTGGGGTGAGGGTCAGGGATAGAATTCGGGTTTGGGTTAGGGTTAGGGAATGGGGATATATTAGGGCACAGTTTAGGGTACCACAACGCTTAAGGTTTAGCATACGTGTGAGGTCACTAGTTAGTGTTAGTGTACTGCTTACGATTAGGGCATGGGTGAGGGTAAGGCCTCGGAAGAGGGTCATGTTAAGGGTTAGGGTTAGGGTTAGGGAATGGGGATTGATTAGGGTACAGGTTAGGGTACGGCAATGGCTTAGGGTTAGCGTACGTTAGACGGCATGGGTTAGTTTTGATGTACTGGTTAAAAATAGGACATGGGTGAGGGTAAAGTTTCGGGTGAGTGTCATGGTTAGGTTTCAGATTAGGGTTAGGGAATGGAGAGGGATTAGGGTACAGGTTAGGGTACCGCTGCGGTTTACTGTTAGCGTACGTGTGAGGGCACGAGTTAGTGTTGGTGTCCTGGTTAAGATTAGGGCACGGGTGAGGGTAAGGTTTATGGTGAGGGTCAGGGTTAGGATTCGGGTTAGGGTTAGGGTTAGGGAATGGGGAGGGATTAGGGTACAGTTTACGGTACGACAACGATTATGGGTTAGCGTACGTGTGAGGGCACGAGTTAGTCTTGGTGTCCTGGTTAAGATTAGGGCACGGGTGAGGGTAAGGTTTCGGGTGTGGGTCAGGGTTAGGATTCGGGTTAGGGTTAGGGTTACGGAATGGGGAGGGATTAGGGTACAGTTTACGGTACGACAACGATTATGGGTTAGCGTACGTGTGAGGGCACGAGTTAGTGTTGGTGTCCTGGTTAAGATTAGGGCACGGGTGAGGGTAAGGTTTCGGGTGAGGGTCAGGGATAGAATTCGGGTTAGGGTTAGGGTTAGGGAATGGGGAGATATTAGGGCACAGTTTAGGGTACCACAACGTTTAAGGTTTAGCGTACCTGTGAGGTCACTAGTTAGTGTTAGTGTACTGCTTACGATTAGGGCACGGGTGAGGGTAAGGCCTCGGAAGAGGGTCACGTTTAGGGTTAGGGTTAGGGTTAGGGTTAGGGAATGGGGATTGATTAGGGTACAGGTTAGGGTACGGCAATGGCTTAGGGTTAGCGTACGTTAGAGGGCATGGGTTAGTGTTGATGTACTGGTTAAAATTAGGACACGGGTGAGGGTAAAGTTTCGGGTGAGTGTCATGGTTAGGTTTCAGGTTAGGGTTAGGGTTAGGGAATGGAGAGGGATTAAGGTACAGGTTAGGTGACCGCTGTGGTTTAGTGTTAGCGTACATGTGAGGGCACGAGTTAGTCTTGGTGTCCTGGTTAAGATTAGGGCACGGGTGAGGGTAAGGCTTCGGGTGATGGTCAGGGTTAGGATTCGGGTTAGGGTTAGGGTTCGGGAATGGAGAGGGATTAGGGTACAGATTAGGGCACGACAATGCTTAAGGGTTAGCGTAAGTGTGAGGGCACGAGTTAGTGTTGGTGTACTGGTTAAGACAAGGGCACCGATGAGGGTAAGGCCTCGGAAAAGGGTCACGTTCAGAGTTTCGCTTAGGGTTAGGGTTAGGGAATGGGGAGGTATTAGGGTGCAGTATAGGGTACGACAATGCTTAAGGGTTAGCGTACGTTTGAGGGCATGAGCTAGTGTTTGTGTACTGGTTAAGATTAGGGCATTGGTTAGTGTAGGACATCGGAAGTGGGTTAGGTTTAGGGATGGGGTTAGAATTAGGGTTAAGGAATGGGGAGGGATTAGGGTACAATTTAGGGTACGACAACGCTTAAGGTTTAGCATACATGTGAGGGCACGAGTTAGTGTTGGTGTCCTGGTTTGATTAGGGCACGGGTGAGGGTAAGGCTTCGGGTGAGGGTCAGGGTTAGGATTCGTGTTAGGGTTAGGGTTAAGGAATGCAGAGGGATTAGGGTACAGCTTAGGGTACGACAGTGCTTAAGGGTTAGCGTTCGTGTGAGGGCAAGGGTTAGTGTTAGTATCATGGTTAAGATTAGGGCACGGGTGAGGGTAAGGCTTCAGGTGAGTGTCAGGGTTAGGATTCGGGTTTGGGTTAGGGTTAGGGAATGGGGAGGGATTAGGGTACAGTTTAGGGTACGACAACGATTAAGGGTTAGCGTACGTGTGAGGGCACGAGTTAGTCTTGGTGTCCTGGTTAAGATTAGGGCACGGGTGAGGGTAAGGCTTCGGGTGAGGGTCAGGGTTAGGATTCGGGTTAGGGTTAGGGTTCGGGAATGGAGAGGGATTAGGGTACAGTTTAGGGCACGACAATGCTTAAGGGTTAGCGTAAGTGTGAGGGCACGAGTTAGTGTTGGTGTACTGGTTAAGACAAGGGCACCGATGAGGGTAAGGCCTCGGAAAAGGGTCACGTTCAGAGTTTTGCTTAGGGTTAGGGTTAGGGAATGGGGAGGGATTAGGGTGCAGGATAGGGTATGACAATGCTTAAGGGTTAGCGTACGTGTGAGGGCACGAGTTAGTCTTGGTGTCCTGGTTAAGATTAGGGCACGGGTGAGGGTAAGGTTTCGGGTGAGGGTCAGGGATAGGATTCGGGTTAGGGTTAGGGTTAGGGAATGGGGAGATATTAGGGTTAGGGTTAGGGTTAGGGTTAGGGAATGGGGATTGATTAGGGTACAGGTTAGGGTACGGCAATGGCTTAGGGTTAGCGTACGTTAGAGGGCATGGGTTAGTGTTGATGTACTGGTTAAAATTAGGACACGGGTGAGGGTAAAGTTTCGGGTGAGTGTCATGGTTAGGTTTCAGGTTAGGGTTAGGGTTAGGGAATGGAGAGGGATTAGGGTACAGGTTAGGTGACCGCTGTGGTTTAGTGTTAGGGTACATGTGAGGGCACGAGTTAGTCTTGGTGTCCTGGTTAAGATTAGGGCACGGGTGAGGGTAAGGCTTCGGGTGAGGGTCAGGGTTAGGATTCGGGTTAGGGTTAGGGTTCGGGAATGGAGAGGGATTAGGGTACAGGTTAGGGCACGAAAATGCTTAAGGGTTAGCGTAAGTGTGAGGGCACGAGTTAGTGTTGGTGTACTGGTTAAGACAAGGGCACCGATGAGGGTAAGGCCTCGGAAAAGGGTCACGTTCAGAGTTCGCTTAGGGTTAGGGTTAGGGAATGGGGAAGGATTAGGGTGCAGGATAGGGTACGACAATGCTTAAGGGTTAGCGTACGTGTGAGGGCACGAGTTAGTGTTGGTGTCCTGGTTAAGATTAGGGCACGGGTGAGGGTAAGGTTTCGGGTGAGGGTCAGGGTTAGGATTCGGGTTAGGTTTAGGGTTAGGGAATGGGGAGGGATTAGGGTACAGTTTACGGTACGACAACGATTATGGGTTAGCGTACGTGTGAGGGCACGAGTTAGTCTTGGTGTCCTGGTTAAGATTAGGGCACAGGTGAGTGTAAGGTTTCGGGTGAGGGTCAGGAATAGAATTCGGGTTAGGGTTAGGGTTAGGGAATGGGGAGATATTAAGGCACAGTTTAGGGTACCACAACGTTTAAGGTTTAGCGTACCTGTGAGGTCACTAGTTAGTGTTAGTGTACTGCTTACGATTAGGGCACGGGTGAGGGTAAGGCCTCGGAAGAGGGTCACGTTTAGGGTTAGGGTTCGGGAATGGAGAGGGATTAGGGTACAGGTTAGGGCACGACAATGCTTAAGGGTTAGCGTAAGTGTGAGGGCATGAGTTAGTGTTGGTGTACTGGTTAAGACAAGGGCACCGATGAGGGTAAGGCCTCGGAAAAGGGTCACGTTCAGAGTTTCGCTTAGGGTTAGGGTTAGGGAATGGGGAGGGATTAGGGTGCAGGATAGGGTACGACAATGCTTAAGGGTTAGCGTACGTGTGAGGGCACGAGTTAGTGTTGGTGTCCTGGTTAAGATTAGTGCACGGGTGAGGGTAAGGCTTCGGGTGAGGGTCAGGGTTAGGATTCGTGTTAGGGTTAGGGTTAAGGAATGCAGAGGGATTAGGGTACAGCTTAGGGTACGAACAGTGCTTAAGGGTTAGCGTTCGTGTGAGGGCAAGGGTTAGTGTTAGTATCGTGGTTAAGATTAGGGCAGGGGTGAGGGTAAGGCTTCAGGTGAGTGTCAGGGTTAGGATTCGGGTTTGGGTTAGGGTTAGGGAATGGGGAGGGATTAGGGTACAGTTTAGGGTACGACAACGATTAAGGGTTAGCGTACGTGTGAGGGCACGAGTTAGTCTTGGTGTCCTGGTTAAGATTAGGGCACGGGTGAGGGTAAGGCTTCGGGTGAGGGTCAGGGTTAGGATTCGGGTTAGGGTTAGTGTTCGGGAATGGAGAGGGATTAGGGTACAGGTTAGGGCACGACAATGCTTAAGGGTTAGCGTAAGTGTGAGGGCACGAGTTAGTGTTGGTGTACTGGTTAAGACAAAGGCACCGATGAGGGTAAGGCCTCGGAAAAGGGTCGCGTTCAGAGTTTTGCTTAGGGTTAGGGTTAGGGAATGGGGAGGGATTAGGGTGCAGGATAGGGTACGACAATGCTTAAGGGTTAGCGTACGTGTGAGGGCACGAGTTAGTGTTGGTGTCCTGGTTAAGATTAGGGCACGGGTGAGTGTAAGGTTTCGGGTGAGGGTCAGGGATTGAATTCGTGTTAGGGTTAGGGTTAGGGAATGGGGAGATATTAGGGCACAGTTTAGGGTACCACAACGTTTAAGGTTTAGCGTACCTGTGAGGTCACTAGTTAGTGTTAGTGTACTGCTTACGATTAGGGCACGGGTGAGGGTAAGGCCTCGGAAGAGGGTCACGTTTAGGGTTAGGGTTAGGGTTAGGGTTAGGGAATGGGGATTGATTAGGGTACAGGTTAGGGTACGGCAATGGCTTAGGGTTAGCGTACGTTAGAGGGCATGGGTTAGTGTTGATGTACTGGTTAAAATTAGGACACGGGTGAGGGTAAAGTTTCGGGTGAGTGTCATGGTTAGGTTTCAGGTTAGGGTTAGGGTTAGGGAATGGAGAGGGATTAGGGTACAGGTTAGGTGACCACTGTGGTTTAGTGTTAGGGTACATGTGAGGGCACGAGTTAGTCTTGGTGTCCTGGTTAAGATTAGGGCACGGGTGAGGGTAAGGCTTCGGGTGAGGGTCAGGGTTAGGATTCGGGTTAGGGTTAGGGTTCGGGAATGGAGAGGGATTAGGGTACAGGTTAGGGCACGACAATGCTTAAGGGTTAGCGTAAGTGTGAGGGCACGAGTTAGTGTTGGTGTACTGGTTAAGACAAGGGCACCGATGAGGGTAAGGCCTCGGAAAAGGGTCACGTTCAGAGTTTCGCTTAGGGTTAGGGTTAGGGAATGGGGAGGGATTAGGGTGCAGGATAGGGTACGACAATGCTTAAGGGTTAGCGTACGTTTGAGGGCATGAGTTAGTGTTTGTGTACTGGTTAAGATTAGGGCATTGGTTAGTGTAGGACATGGGAAGTGGGTTAGGTTTAGGGATGGGGTTAGAATTAGGGTTAAGGAATGGGGAGGGATTAGGGTACAATTTAGAGTACGACAATGCTTAAGGTTTAGCGTACGTGTGAGGGCACGAGTTAGTGTTGGTGTCCGGGTTAAGATTAGGGCACGGGTGAGGGTAAGGCTTCGGGTAAGGGTCAGGGTTAGGATTCGTGTTAGTGTTAGGGTTAAGGAATGCAGAGGGATTAGGGTACAGCTTAGGGTACGACAGTGCTTAAGGGTTAGCGTTCGTGTGAGGGCAAGGGTTAGTGTTAGTATCGTGGTTAAGATTAGGGCACGGGTGAGGGTAAGGCTTCAGGTGAGTGTCAGGGTTAGGATTCGGGTTTGGGTTAGGGTTAGGGAATGGGGAGGGATTAGGGTACAGGTTAGGGTACGACAACGATTAAGGGTTAGCGTACGTGTGAGGTCACGAGTTACTGTTGGTGTCCTGGTTAAGATTAGGGCACGGGTGAGGGTAAAGTTTCGGGTGAGGGTCAGGGTTAGGATTCGGGTTAGGGTTAGGGTTAGGGAATGGGGAGGGATTAGGGTACAGTTTACGGTACGACAACGATTATGGGTTAGCGTACGTGTGAGGGCACGAGTTAGTCTTGGTGTTCTGGTTAAGATTAGGGCACGGGTGAGGGTAAGGTTTCGGGTGAGGGTCAGGGATAGAATTCGGGTTAGGGTTAGGGTTAGGGAATGGGGAGATATTAGGGCACAGTTTAGGGTACCACAACTTTTAAGGTTTAGCGTACCTGTGAGGTCACTAGTTAGTGTTAGTGTACTGCTTACGATTAGGGCACGGGTGAGTGTAAGGCCTCGGAAGAGGGTCACGTTTAGGGTTAGAATTAGGGTTAGGGTTAGGGAATGGGGATTGATTAGGGTACAGGTTAGGGTACGGCAATTGCTTAGGGTTAGCGTACGTTAGAGGGCATGGGTTAGTGTTGATGTACTGGTTAAAATTAGGACACGGGTGAGGGTACAGTTTCGGGTGAGTGTCATGGTTAGGTTTCAGGTTAGGGTTAGGGTTAGGGAATGGAGAGGGATTAGGGTACAGGTTAGGTGACCGCTGTGGTTTAGTGTTAGCATACATGTGAGGGCACGAGTTAGTCTTGGTGTCCTGGTTAAGATTACGGCATGGGTGAGGTTAAGGCTTCGGGTGAGGGTCAGGGTTAGGATTCGGGTTAGAGTTAGGGTTCGGGAATGGAGAGGGATTAGGGTACAGTTTAGGGCACGACAATGCTTAAGGGTTAGCGTAAGTGTGAGGGCACGAGTTAGTGTTGGTGTACTGGTTAAGACAAGGGCACCGATGAGGGTAAGGCCACGGAAAAGGGTCACGTTCAGAGTTTCGCGTAGGGTTAGGGTTAGGGAATGGGGAGGGATTAGGGTGCAGGATAGGGTACGACAATGCTTAAGGGTTAGCGTACGTTTGAGGGCATGAGTTAGTGATTGTGTACTGGTTAAGATTAGGGCATTGGTTAGTGTAGGACATCGGAAGTGGGTTAGGTTTAGGGATGGGGTTAGAATTAGGGTTAAGGAATGGGGAGGGATTAGGGTACAATTTAGGGTACGACAACGCTTAAGGTTTAGCGTACGTGTGAGGGCACGAGTTAGTGTTGGTGTCCTGGTTAAGATTAGGGCACGGGTTAGGGTAAGGCTTCGGGTGAGGGTCAGGGTTAGGATTCGTGTTAGGGTTAAGGTTAAGGAATGCAGAGGGATTAGGGTACAGCTTAGGGTACGACAGTGCTTAAGGGTTAGCGTTCGTGTGAGGGCAAGGTTTAGTGTTAGTATCGTGGTTAAGATTAGGGCACGGGTGAGGGTAAGGCTTCAGGTGAGTGTCAGGGTTAGGATTCGGGTTTGGGTTAGGGTTAGGGAATGGGGAGGGATTAGGGTACAGTTTAGGGTACGACAACGATTAAGGGTTAGCGTACGTGTGAGGGCACGAGTTAGTCTTGGTGTCCTGGTTAAGATTAGGGCACGGGTGAGGGTAAGGCTTCGGGTGAGGGTCAGGGTTAGGATTCGGGTTAGGGTTAGGGTTCGGGAATGGAGAGGCATTAGGGTACAGGTTAGGGCACGACAATGCTTAAGGGTTAGCGTAAGTGTGAGGGCACGAGTTAGTGTTGGTGTACTGGTTAAGTCAAGGGCACCGATGAGGGTAAGGCCTCGGAAAAGGGTCACGTTCAGAGTTTCGCTTAGGGTTCGGGTTAGGGAATGGGGAGGGATTAGGTTGCAGGATAGGGTACGACAATGCTTAAGGGTTAGCGTACGTGTGAGGGCACGAGTTAGTCTTGGTGTCCTGGTTAAGATTAGGGCACGGGTGAGGGTAAGGTTTCGGGTGAAGGTCAGGGATAGAATTCGGGTTAGGGTTAGGGTTAGGGAATGGGGAGATATTAGGGCACAGTTTAGGGTACCACAACGTTTAAGGTTTAGCGTACCTGTGAGGTCACTAGTTAGTGTTAGTGTACTGCTTACGATTAGGGCACGGGTGAGGGTAAGGCCTCGGAAGAGGGTCACGTTTAGGGTTAGGGTTAGGGTTAGGGTTAGGGAATGGGGATTGATTAGGGTACAGGTTAGTGTATGGCAATGGCTTAGGGTTAGCGTACGTTAGAGGGCATGGGTTAGTGTTGATGTACTGGTTAAAATTAGGACACGGGTGAGGGTAAAGTTTCGGGTGAGTGTCATGGTTAGGTTTCAGGTTAGGGTTAGGGTTAGGGAATGGAGAGGGATTAAGGTACAGGTTAGGTGACCGCTGTGGTTTAGTGTTAGCGTACATGTGAGGGCACGAGTTAGTCCTGGTGTCCTGGTTAAGATTAGGCCACGGGTGAGGGTAAGGCTTCGGGTGAGGGTCAGGGTTAGGATTCGGGTTAGGGTTAGGGTTCGGGAATGGAGAGGGATTAGGGTACAGGTTAGGGCACGACAATGCTTAAGGGTTAGCGTAAGTGTGAGGGCACGAGTTAGTGTTGGTGTACTGGTTAAGACAAGGGCACCGATGAGGGTAAGGCCTCGGAAAAGGGTCACGTTCAGAGTTTCGCTTAGGGTTAGGGTTAGGGAATGGGGAGGGATTAGGGTGCAGGATAGGGTACGACAATGCTTAAGGGTTAGCGTACGTTTGAGGGCATGAGTTAGTGTTTGTGTACTGGTTAAGATTAGGGCATTGGTTAGTGTAGGACATCGGAAGTGGGTTAGGTTTAGGGATGGGGTTAGAATTAGGGTTAAGGAATGGGGAGGGATTAGGGTACAATTTAGGGTACGACAACGCTTAAGGTTTAGCATACGTGTGAGGGCACGAGTTAGTGTTGGTGTCCTGGTTAAGATTAGGGCACGGGTGAGGGTAAGGCTTCGGGTGAGGGTCAGGGTTAGGATTCGTGTTAGGGTTAGGGTTAAGGAATGCAGAGGGATTAGGGTACAGCTTAGGGTACGACAGTGCTTAAGGGTTAGCGTTCGTGTGAGGGCAAGGGTTAGTGTTAGTATCGTGGTTAAGATTAGGGCACGGGTGAGGGTAAGGCTTCAGGTGAGTGTCAGGGTTAGGATTCGGGTTTGGGTTAGGGTTAGGGAATGGGGAGGGATTAGGGTACAGTTTAGGGTACGACAACGATTAAGGGTTAGCGTACGTGTGAGGGCACGAGTTAGTCTTGGTGTCCTGGTTAAGATTAGGGCACGGGTGAGGGTAAGGCTTCGGGTGAGGGTCAGGGTTAGGATTCGGGTTAGGGTTAGGGTTCAGGAATGGAGAGGGATTAGGGTACAGGTTAGGGCACGACAAGGCTTAAGGGTTAGCGTAAGTGTGAGGGCACGAGTTAGTGTTGGTGTACTGGTTAAGAAAAGGGCACCGATGAGGGTAAGGCCTCGGAAAAGGGTCACGTTCAGAGTTTCGCTTAGGGTTAGGGTTAGGGAATGGGGAGGGATTAGGGTGCAGGATAGGGTACGACAATGCTTAAGGGTTAGCGTACGTGTGAGGGCACGAGTTAGTCTTGGTGTCCTGGTTAAGATTAGGGCACGGGTGAGGGTAAGGTTTCGGGTGAGGGTCAGGGATAGAATTCGTGTTAGGGTTAGGGTTAGGGAATGGGGAGATATTAGGGCACAGTTTAGGGTACCACAACGTTTAAGGTTTAGCGTACCTGTGAGGTCACTAGTTAGTGTTAGTGTACTGCTTACGATTAGGGCACGGGTGAGGGTAAGGCCTCGGAAGAGGGTCACGTTTAGGGTTAGGGTTAGGGTTAGGGTTAGGGAATGGGGATTGATTAGGGTACAGGTTAGGGTACGGCAATGGCTTAGGGTTAGCGTACGTTAGAGGGCATGGGTTAGTGTTGATGTACTGGTTAAAATTAGGACACGGGTGAGGGTAAAGTTTCGGGTGAGTGTCATGGTTATGTTTCAGGTTAGGGTTAGGGTTAGGGAATGGAGAGGGATTAAGGTACAGGTTAGGTGACCGCTGTGGTTTAGTGTTAGCGTACATGTGAGGGCACGAGTTAGTCTTGGTGTCCTGGTTAAGATTAGGGCACGGGTGAGGGTAAGGCTTCGGGTGAGGGTCAGGGTTAGGATTCGGGTTAGGGTTAGGGTTCGGGAATGGAGAGGGATTAGGGTACAGGTTAGGGCACGACAATGCTTAAGGGTTAGCGTAAGTGTGAGGGCACGAGTTAGTGTTGGTGTACTGGTTAAGACAAGGGCACAGATGAGGGTAAGGCCTCGGAAAAGGGTCACGTTCAGAGTTTCGCTTAGGGTTAGGGTTAGGGAATGGGGAGGGATTAGGGTGCAGGATAGGGTACGACAATGCTTAAGGGTTAGCGTACGTTTGAGGGCATGAGTTAGTGATTGTGTACTGGTTAAGATTAGGGCATTGGTTAGTGTAGGACATCGGAAGTGGCTTAGGTTTAGGGATGGGGTTAGAATTAGGGTTAAGGAATGGGGAGGGATTAGGGTACAATTTAGGGTACGACAACGCTTAAGGTTTAGCGTACGTGTGAGGGCACGAGTTAGTGTTGGTGTCCTGGTTAAGATTAGGGCACGGGTGAGGGTAAGGCTTCGGGTGAGGGTCAGGGTTAGGATTCGTGTTAGGGTTAAGGTTAAGGAATGCAGAGGGATTAGGGTACAGCTTAGGGTACGACAGTGCTTAAGGGTTAGCGTTCGTGTGAGGGCAAGGGTTAGTGTTAGTATCGTGGTTAAGATTAGGGCACGGGTGAGGGTAAGGCTTCAGGTGAGTGTCAGGGTTAGGATTCGGGTTTGGGTTAGGGTTAGGGAATGGGGAGGGATTAGGGTACAGTTTAGGGTACGACAACGATTAAGGGTTAGCGTACGTGTGAGGGCACGAGTTAGTCTTGGTGTCCTGGTTAAGATTAGGGCACGGGTGAGGGTAAGGCTTCTGGTGAGGGTCAGAGTTAGGATTCGGGTTAGTTTTAGGGTTCGGGAATGGAGAGGCATTAGGGTACAGGTTAGGGCACGACAATGCTTAAGGGTTAGCGTAAGTGTGAGGGCACGAGTTAGTGTTGGTGTACTGGTTAAGACAAGGGCACCGATGAGGGTAAGGCCTCGGAAAAGGGTCAAGTTCAGAGTTTCGCTTAGGGTTAGGGTTAGGGAATGGGGAGGGATTAGGTTGCAGGATAGGGTACGACAATGCTTAAGGGTTAGCGTACGTGTGAGGGCACGAGTTAGTCTTGGTGTCCTGGTTAAGATTAGGGCACGGGTGAGGGTAAGGTTTCGGGTGAGGGTCAGGGATAGAATTCGGGTTAGGGTTAGGGTTAGGGAATGGGGAGATATTAGGGCACAGTTTAGGGTACCACAACGTTTAAGGTTTAGCGTACCTGTGAGGTCACTAGTTAGTGTTAGTGTACTGCTTACAATTAGGGCACGGGTGAGGGTAAGGCCTCGGAAGAGGGTCACGTTTAGGGTTAGGGTTAGGGTTAGGGTTAGGGAATGGGGATTGATTAGGGTACAGGTTATGGTACGGCAATGGCTTAGGGTTAGCGTACGTTAGAGGGCATGGGTTAGTGTTGATGTACTGGTTAAAATTAGGACACGGGTGAGGGTAAAGTTTCGGGTGAGTGTCATGGTTAGGTTTCAGGTTAGGGTTAGGGTTAGGGAATGGAGAGGGATTAGGGTACAGGTTAGGTGACCGCTGTGGTTTAGTGTTAGCGTACATGTGAGGACACGAGTTAGTCTTGGTGTCCTGGTTAAGATTAGGGCACGGGTGAGGGTAAGGCTTCGGGTGAGGGTTAGGGTTAGGATTCGGGTTAGGGTTAGGGTTCGGGAATGGAGAGGGATTAGGGTACAGGTTAGGGCACGAAAATGCTTAAGGGTTAGCGTAAGTGTGAGGGCACGAGTTAGTGTTCGTGTACTGGTTAAGACAAGGGCACCGATGAGGTTAAGGCCTCGGAAAAGGGTCACGTTCAGAGTTTCGCGTAGGGTTAGGGTTAGGGAATGGGGAGGGATTAGGGTGCAGGATAGGGTACGACAATGCTTAAGGGTTAGCGTACGTGTGAGGGCACGAGTTAGTGTTGGTGTCCTGGTTAAGATTAGGGCACGGGTGAGGGTAAGGTTTCGGGTGAGGGTCAGGGTTAGGATTCGGGTTAGGGTTAGGGTTAGGGAATGGGGAGGGATTAGGGTACAGTTTACGGTACGACAACGATTATGGGTTACCGTACGTGTGAGGGCACGAGTTAGTCTTGGTGTCCTGTTTAAGATTAGGGCACGGGTGAGGGTAAGGTTTCGGGTGAGGGTCAGGGATAGAATTCGTGTTAGGGTTAGGGTTAGGGAATGGGGAGATATTAGGGCACAGTTTAGGGTACCACAACGTTTAAGGTTTAGCGTACCTGTGAGGTCACTAGTTAGTGTTAGTGTACTGCTTACGATTAGGGCACGGGTGAGGGTAAGGCCTCGGAAGAGGGTCACGTTTAGGGTTAGGGTTAGGGTTAGGGTTAGGGAATGGGGATTGATTAGGGTACAGGTTAGGGTACGGCAATGGCTTAGGGTTAGCGTACGTTAGAGGGCATGGGTTAGTGTTGATGTACTGGTTAAAATTAGGACACGGGTGAGGGTAAAGTTTCGGGTGAGTGTCATGGTTATGTTTCAGGTTAGGGTTAGGGTTAGGGAATGGAGAGGGATTAAGGTACAGGTTAGGTGACCGCTGTGGTTTAGTGTTAGCGTACATGTGAGGGCACGAGTTAGTCTTGGTGTCCTGGTTAAGATTAGGGCACGGGTGAGGGTAAGGCTTCGGGTGAGGGTCAGGGTTAGGATTCGTGTTAGGGTTAAGGCTAAGGAATGCAGAGGGATTAGGGTACAGCTTAGGGTACGACAGTGCTTAAGGGTTAGCGTTCGTGTGAGGGCAAGGGTTAGTGTTAGTATCGTGGTTAAGATTAGGGCACGGGTGAGGGTAAGGCTTCAGGTGAGTGCCAGGCTTAGGATTCGGGTTTGGGTTAGGGTTAGGGAATGGGGAGGGATTAGGGTACAGTTTAGGGTACGACAACGATTAAGGGTTAGCGTACGTGTGAGGGCACGAGTTAGTCTTGGTGTCCTGGTTACTATTAGGGCACGGGTGAGGGTAAGGCCTCGGGTGAGGGTCAGGGTTAGGATTCGGGTTAGGGTTAGGGTTCGGGAATGGAGAGGGATTAGGGTACAGGTTAGGGCACGACAATGCTTAAGGGTTAGCGTAAGTGTGAGGTCACGAGTTAGTGTTGGTGTACTGGTTAAGACAAGGGCACCGATGAGGGTAAGGCCTCGGAAAAGGGTCACGTTCAGAGTTTCGCTTAGGGTTAGGGTTAGGGAATGGGGAGGGATTAGGGTGCAGGATAGGGTACGACAATGCTTAACGGTTAGCGTACGTTTGAGGGCATGAGTTAGTGTTTGTGTACTGGTTAAGATTAGGGCATTGGTTAGTGTAGGACATCGGAAGTGGGTTAGGTTTAGGGATGGGGTTAGAATTAGGGTTAAGGAATGGGGAGGGATTAGGGTGCAGGATAGGGTACGACAATGCTTAAGGGTTAGCGTACGTGTGAGGGCACGAGTTAGTGTTGGTTTCCTGGTTAAGATTAGGGCACGGGTGAGGGTAAGGTTTCGGGTGAGGGTCAGGGTTAGGATTCGGGTTAGGGTTAGGGTTAGGGAATGGGGAGGGATTAGGGTACAGTTTACGGTACGACAACGATTATGGGTTAGCGTACGTGTGAGGGCACGAGTTAGTCTTGGTGTCCTGGTTAAGATTAGGGCACGGGTGAGGGTAAGGTTTCGGGTGAGGGTCAGGGATAGAATTCGGGTTAGGGTTAGGGTTAGGGAATGGGGAGATATTAGGGTACAGTTTAGGGTACCACAACGTTTAAGGTTTAGCGTACCTGTGAGGTCACTAGTTAGTGTTAGTGTACTGCTTACGTTTAGGGCACGGGTGAGTGTAAGGCCTCGGAAGAGGGTCACGTTTAGGGTTAGGGTTAGGGTTAGGGTTAGGGAATGGGGATTGATTAGGGTACAGGTTAGGGTACGGCAATGGCTTAGGGTTAGCGTACGTTAGAGGGCATGGGTTAGTGTTGATGTACTGGTTAAAATTAGGACACGGGTGAGGGTAAAGTTTCGGGTGAGTGTCATGGTTAGGTTTCAGGTTAGGGTTAGGGTTAGGGAATGGAGAGGGATTAAGGTACAGGTTAGGTGACCGCTGTGGTTTAGTGTTAGCGTACATGTGAGGGCACGAGTTAGTCTTGGTGTCCTGGTTAAGATTAGGCCACGGGTGAGGGTAAGGCTTCGGGTGAGGGTCAGGGTTAGGATTCGGGTTAGGGTTAGGGTTTGGGAATGGAGAGGGTTTAGGGTACAGGTTAGGGCACGACAATGCTTAAGGGTTAGCGTAAGTGTGAGGGCACGAGTTAGTGTTGGTGTACTGGTTAAGACAAGGGCACCGATGAGGGTAAGGACTCGGAAAAGGGTCACGTTCAGGGTTTCGCTTATGTTTAGGGTTAGGGAATGGGGAGGGATTAGGGTACAGGATAGGTTACGACAATGATTAAGGGTTAGCGTACGTTTGAGGGCATGAGTTAGTGTTTGTGTACTGGTTAAGATTAGGGCATTGGTTAGGGTAGGGCATCGGAAGTGGGTCAGGTTTAGGGATGGGGTTAGGGTTAGGGTTAAGGAACGGGGAGGTATTAGGGTACAATTTAGGGTACGACAACGCTTAAGGTTTAGCATACGTGTGAGGGCACAAATTAGTGTTGGTGTCCTGGTTAAGATTAGGGCACGGGTGAGGGTAAGGCTTCGGGTGAGGGTCAGAGTTAGGATTCGTGTTAGGGTTAGGGTTAAGGAATGCAGAGGGATTAGGGTACAGCTTAGGGTACGACAGTGCTTAAGGGTTAGCGTTCGTGTGAGTGCAAGGGTTAGTGTTAGTGTCCTGGTTAAGAAGTGGGAACGAGTGAGGGTAAGGTTTCAGGTGAGTGTCAGGGTTAGGATTCGGGTTAGGGTTAGGGTTAGGGAATGGGGAGGGATTAGGGTACAGTTTAGGGTACGAAAACGATTAAGGGTTAGCGTACGTGTGAGGGAACTAGTTAGTGTTCGTGTCCTGGTTAAGATTAGGGCACGGGTGAGGGTAAGGTTTCGGGTGAGGGTCAGGGATAGAATTCGGGTTAGGGTTAGGGTTAGGGAATGGGGAGATATTAGGGCACAGTTTAGGGTACCACAACGCTTAAGTTTTAGCGTACGTGTGAGGTCACTAGTTAGTGTTAGTGTACTGCTTACGATTAGGGCACGGGTGAGGGTAAGGCCTCGGAAGAGGGTCACGTTAAGGGTTACGGTTAGGGTTAGGGTTAGGGAATGGGGATTGATTAGGGTACAGGTTAGGGTACGGCAATGGCTTAGGGTTTGCGTAAGTTAGAGGGCATGGGTTAGTTTTGATGTACTGGTTAAAATTAGGACACGGGTGAGGGTAAATTTTCAGGTGAGTGTCATGGTTAGGTTTCAGGTTAGGGTTAAGGTTAGGGAATGGAGAGGGATTAGGGTACAGGTTAGGGTATCGCTGCGGTTTAGTGTTAGCATACGTGTGAGGGCACGAGTTAGTCTTGGTGTCCCGGTTAAGATTAGGGCACGGGTGAGGGTAAGGCTTCGGGTGAGGGTCAGGGTTAGGATTCGGGTTAAGGTTACGGTTAGGGAATGGAGAGGGATTAGGGTAGAGGTTAGGGTACGACAATGCTTAAAGGTTAGCGTAAGTGTGAGGGCACGAGTTAGTGTTGGTGTACTGGTTAAGACAAGGGCACCGATGTGGGTAAGGCCTCAGAAAAGGTTCACGTTCACTGTTTCGCTTAAGGTTAGTGTTAGGGAATGGGGAGGGATTAGGGTACAGGATAGGGTACGACAATGCTTAAGGGTTAGCGTACGGTTGAGGGCATGAGTTAGTGTTTGTGTACTGGTTAAGATTAGGGCATTGGTTAGGGTAGGGCATCGGAAGTGGGTCAGGTTTAGGGATGGGGTTAGGGTTAGGGTTAAGGAATGGGGAGGGATTAGGGTACAATTTAGGGTACGACAACGCTTGAGGTTTAGCATACGTGTGAGGGCACAAGTTAGTGTTGGTGTCCTGGTTAAGATTAGGGCACGGGTGAGGGTAAGGCTTCGGGTGAGGGTCAGGGTTAGGATTCGTGTTAGGGTTAGGGTTAAGGAATGCAGAGGGATTAGGGTACAGCTTAGGGTACGACAGTGCTTAAGGGTTAGCGTTCGTGTGAGGGCAAGGGTTAGTGTTAGTGTCCTGGTTAAGATTAGGGCACGGGTGAGGGTAAGGCCTCGGAAGAGGGTCACGTTAAGGGTTAAGGTTAGGGTTAGGGTTAGGAAATGGGGATTGATTAGGGTACAGGTTAGGGTACGGCAATGGCTTAGGGTTAGCGTACGTTAGAGGGCATGGGTTAGTGTTGATGTACTGGATAAAATTAGGACACGGGTGATGGTAAAGTTTCGGGTGAGTGTCGTGGTTAGGTTTCAGGTTAGGGTTAGGGTTAGGGAATGGAGAGGGATTAGGGTACAGGTTAGGGTACCCCTACGGTTTAGTGATAGCGTACGTGTGAGGGCACAAGTTAGTCTTCGTGTCCTGGTTAAGATTAGGGCACGGGTGAGTGTAAGGCTTCGGGTGAGGGTCAGGGTTAGGATTCCGGTTAGGGTTAGGGTTAGGGAATGGAGAGGGATTAGGGTACAGGTTAGGGTACGAAAATGCTTAAGGGTTAGCGTAAGTGTGAGGGCACGAGGTAGTGTTGGTGGACTGGTTAAGTCAAGGGCAGCGATGAGGGTAAGGCCTCGGAAAAGGGTCACGTTCAGGGTTTCGCTTAGGGTTAGGGTTAGGGAATCGGGAGGGATTAGGGTACAGGATAGGGTACGACAATGCTTAAGGGTTAGCGTACGTTTGAGGTCATGAGTTAGTGTTTGTGTACTGGTTAAGATTAGGGCATTGGTTAGGGTAGGGCATCGGAAGTGGGTCAGGTTTAGGGATTGGGTTAGGGTTAGGGTTAAGGAATGGGGAGGGATTAGGGTACTGTTTAGGGTACGACAACGCTTAAGGTTTAGCTTACGTGTGAGGGCACAAGTTAGTGTTGGTGTCCTCGTTAAGATTAGGGCACGGGTGAGGGTAAGGCTTCGGGTGAAGGTCAGGGTTAGGATTCGTGTTAGGGTTAGGGTTAAGGAATGCAGAGGGATTAGGGTACAGCTTAGGGTACGACAGTGCTTAAGGGTTAGCGTTCGTGTGAGAGCAAGGGTTAGTGTTAGTGTCCTGGTTAAGATTAGGTCACGGGTGAGGGTAAGGCTTCAGGTTAGGGTCAGGGTTAGGATTGGGGTTAGGGTTAGGGTTAGGGAATGGGGAGTGATTAGTGTACAGTTTAGGGTACGACAACGATTAAGGGTTAGCGTACGTGTGAGGGCACGAGTTAGTGTTGGTGTCCTGGTTAAGTTTAGGGCACGGGTGAGGGTAAGGTTTCGGGTGAGGGTCAGGGATAGAATTCGGGTTAGGGTTAGGGTTAGGGAATGGGGAGATATTAGGGCACAGTTTAGGGTACCACAACGCTTAAGGTTTAGCGTACGTCTGAGGTCACTAGTTAGTGTTAGTGTACTGCTTACGATTAGGGCACGGGTGAGGGTAAGGCTTCGGAAGAGGGTCACGTTAAGGGTTAAGGTTAGGGTTAGGGTTAGGAAATGGGGATTGATTAGGGTACAGGTTAGGGTACGGCAATGGCTTAGGGTTAGCGTACGTTAGAGGGCATGGGTTAGTGTTGATGTACTGGTTAAAATTAGGACACGGGTGATGGTAAAGTTTCGGGTGAGTGTCATGGTTAGGTTTCAGGTGAGGGTTAGGGTTAGGGAATGGAGAGGGATTAGGGTACAGGGTAGGGTACCGCTGCGGTTTAGTGATAGCGTACGTGTGAGGGCACGTGTTAGTCTTGGTGTCCTGGTTAAGATTAGGGCACGGATGAGGGTAAGGTTTCGGGTGAGGGTCAGGGTTAGGATTCGGGTTAGGGTTAGGGTTAGGGAATGAAGAGGGATTAGGGTACAGCTTTGGGTACGACAGTGCTTAAGTGTTAGCGTTCGTTTGAGGGCAAGGGTTAGTGTTAGTGTCCTCGTTAAGATTAGGGCACGGTTGAGGGTAAGGCTTCAGGTGAGGGTCAGGGTTAGGATTGGGTTTAGGGTTAGGGTTAGGGAATGTGGAGTGATTAGGGTACAGTTTAGGGTACGACAACGATTAAGTTTTAGCGTACGTGTGAGGTCACTAGTTAGTGTTAGTGTACTGCTTACGATTAGGGCACGGGTGAGGGTAAGGCCTCGGAAGAGGGTCACGTTAAGGGTTAGGGTTAGGGTTAGGGTTAGGGAATGGGGATTGATTAGGGTACAGGTTTGGGTACGGCAATGGCTTAGGGTTAGCGTACGTTAGAGGGCATGGGTTAGTGTTGATGTACTGGTTAAAATTAGGACACGGGTGAGGGTAAAGTTTCGGGTGAGTGTCATGGTTAGGTTTCAGGTTAGGGTTAGGGTTAGGGAATGGAGAGGGATTAGGGTACAGGTTAGGTTACCGCTGCGGTTTAGTGATAGCGTACGTGTGAGGGCATGAGTTAGTCTTGGTGTCCTGGTTAAGATTAGGGCACTGCTGAGGGTAAGGCTTCGGGTGAGGGTCAGGGTTAGGATTCGGGTTAGGGATAGGGTTAGGGAATGGAGACGGATTAGGGTACTGGTTAGGGTACGACAATGCTTAAGGGTTAGCGTAAGTGTGAGGGCACGAGTTAGTGTTGGTGTACTGGTTAAGACAAGGGCACCAATGAGAGTAAGGTCTCGGAAAAGGGTCACGTTCAGGGTTTCGCTTAGGGTTAGGGTTAGTGAATGGGGAGGGATTAGGGTACAGGATAGTGTACGACAATGCTTAAGGTTTAGCGTACGTTTGAGGGCATGAGTTAGTGTTTGTGTACAGGTTAAGATTAGGGCATTGGTTAGGGAAGGGCATCGGAAGTGGGTCAGCTTTACGGATGGGGTTAGGGTTAGGGTTAAGGAATGGGGAGGGATTAGGTTACAGTTTAGGGTACGACAACGCTTAAGGTTTAGCTTACATGTGAGGGCACGAGTTAGTGTTGGTGTCCTGGTTAAGATTAGGTAACGGGTGAGGGTAAAGCTTCGGGTGAGGGTCAGGGTTAGGATTCGTGTTAGGGTTAGGGTTAAGGAATGCAGAGGGATTAGGGTACAGCTTAGGGTACGACAGTGCTTAAGGGTTAGCGTTCGTGTGAGGGCAAGGGTTAGTGTTAGTGTTCTTGTTAAGATTAGGACACGGGTGAGGGTAAGGCTTCAGGTGAGGGTCAGGGTTAGGATTCGGGTTAGGGTTAGGGTTAGGGAATGGGGAGGGATTAGGGTACAGTTTAGGGTACGACAACGATTAAGGGTTAGCGTACGTGTTAGGGCACGAGTTAGTGTTGGTGTCTTGGTTAAGATTAGGGCACGGGTGAGAGTAAGGTTTCGGGTGAGGGTCAGGGATAGAATTCGGGTTAGGGTTAGGGTTAGGGAATGGGGAGATATTAGGGCACAGTTTAGGGTACCACAACGCTTAAGGTTTAGCGTACGTGTGAGGTCACTAGTTAGTGTTAGTGTACTGCTTACTATTAGGGCACGGGTGAGGGTAAGGCCTCGGAAGAGGATCACGTTAAGGGTTAGGGTTTGGGTTAGGGTTAGGGAATGGGGATTGATTAGGGTACAGGTTAGGGTACGGCAATGGCTTAGGGTTAGCGTACGTTAGAGGGCATGGGTTAGTGTTGATGTACTGTTTAAAATTAGGACAGGGGTGAGGGTAAAGTTTCGGGTGAGTGTCATGTTTAGGTTTCAGGTTAGGGTTAGGGTTAGGGAATGGAGAGGGATTAGGGTACAGGTTAGGGTACTGCTGTGGTTTAGTGTTAGCGTACATGTGAGGGCATGAGTTAGTCTTGGTGTCCTGGTTAAGATTAGGGCACGGGTGAGGGTAAGGCTTCGGTGAGGGTCAGGGTTAGGATTCGGGTTAGGGTTAGGGTTCGGGAATGGAGAGGGATTAGGGTACAGGTTAAGGTACGACAATGCTTAAGGGTTAGCGTAAGTGTGAGGGCACGAGTTAGTGTTGGTGTACTGGTTAAGAAAAAGGCACCGATGACGGTAATGCCTCGGAAAAGGGTCACTTTCAGGGTTTCGCTTAGGGTTAGGGATAGGGAATGAGGAGGGATTAGGGTACAGGATAGGGTACGACAATGCTTAACGGTTAACGTACGTTTTTGGGCATGAGTTAGTGTTTGTGTACTGGTTAAGTTTAGGGCATTTGTTAGGGTAGGGCATCGGAAGTGGGTCAGGTTTAGGGATGGGGTTAGGGTTAGGGTTAAAGAATGGGGAGGGATTAGGGTACAATTTAGGGTACGCCAATGCTTAAGGTTTAGCGTACGTGTGAGGGCACGAGTTAGTGTTGGTGTCCTGGTTAAGATTAGGGCACGGCTGAGGGTAAAGCTTCGGGTGAGGGTCAGGGTTAGGATTCGTGTTAGGGTTAGGGCTAAGCAATGCAGAGGGACTAGGGTACAGCTTAGGGTACGACAGTGCTTAAGGGTTAGCGTTCGTGGGAGGGCAAGGGTTAGTGTTAGTGTCCTGCTTAAGATTAGGGCACGGGTAAGGGTAAGGCTTCAGGTGAGGGTCAGGGTTAGGATTCGGGTTAGGGTTAGGGTTAGGGAATGGGTAGGGGTTAGGGTACATTTTAGGGTACCACAATGCTTAAGGTTTAGCTTACATGTGAGGTCACTAGTTAGTGTTAGTGTCCTGCTTACGATTAGGGCACGGGTGAGGGTAAGGCCTCGGAAGAGTGTCACGTTAAGGGTTAGGGTTAGGGTTAGGGTTAGGGAATGGGGATTGATTAGGGTACAGGTTTGGGTACGGCAATGGCTTAGGGTTAGCGTACGTTAAAGGGCATGGGTTAGTGTTGATGTACTGGTTAAAATTAGGACACGGGTGAGGGTAAAGTTTCGGGTGAGTGTCATGGTTAGGTTTAGGGTTAGGGTTAGGGTTAGGGAATGGAGAGGGATTAGGGTACAGGATAGGGTACGACAATGCTTAAGGTTTAGCGTACGTTTGAGGGCATGAGTTAGTGTTTGTGTACAGGTTAAGATTAGGGCATTGGTTAGGGTAGGGCATCGGAAGTGGGTCAGGTTTACGGATGGGGTTAGGGTTAGGGTTAAGGAATGGAGAGGGATTAGGTTACAGTTTAGGGTACGACAACGCTTAAGGTTTAGCTTACGTGTGAGGGCACGAGTTAGTGTTGGTGTCCTGGTTAAGATTAGGTAACGGGTGAGGGTAAAGCTTCGGGTGAGGGTCAGGGTTAGGATTCGTGTTAGGGTTAGGGTTAAGGAATGCAGAGGGATTAGGGTACAGCTTAGGGTACGACAGTGCTTAAGGGTTAGCGTTCGTGTGAGGGCAAGTGTTAGTGTTAGTGTCCTGGTTAAGATTGGGGCACGGGTGAGGGTAAGGCTTCAGGTGAGGGTCGGGGTTAGGATTCGGGTTAGGGTTAGGGTTAGGGAATGGGGAGATATTAGGGCACAGTTTAGGGTACCACAACGCTTAAGGTTTTGCGTACGTGTGAGGTCACTAGTTAGTGTCAGTGTACTGCTTACGATTAGGGCACGGGGGAGGGTAAGGGCTCGGAAGAGGGTCACGTTAAGGTTTAGGGTTAAGGAATGTGGATTGATTAGGGTACAGGTTAAGGTACGGCAATGGCTTAGGGTTAGCGTACGTTAGAGGGCATGGGTTAGTGTTGATGTACTGGTTAAAATTAGGACACGGGTGAGGGTGAAGTTTCGGGTGAGTGTCATGGTTAGGTTTCAGTTTAGGGTTAGGGTTAGGGAATGGAGAGGGATTAGGGTACAGGTTAGGGTACCGCTGCGGTTTAGTGTTAGCGTACGTGTGAGGGCACGAGTTAGTCTTGGTGTCCTGGTTAAGATTAGGGCACGGGTGAGGGTAAGGCTTCGGATGAGGGTCAGGGTTAGGATTCAGGTTAGGGTTAGGTTTAGGGAATGGAGAGGGATTAGGGTACATGTTAGGGTACGACAATGCTTAAGGGTTAGCGTAAGTGTGAGGGCACGAGTTATTGTTGGTGTACCGGTTAAGACAAGGGCACGGATGACGGTAAGGCCTCGGAAAAGGGTCACGTTCAGGGTTTCGCTTAGGGTTAGGGTTAGGGAATGGGGAGGGATTAGGGTACAGGAGAGGGTACGACAATGCTTAAGGGTTAGCGTACGTTTGAGGGCATGAGTTAGTGTTTGTGTACTGGTTAAGATTAGGGCATTGGTTAGTGTAGGACATCGGAAGTGGGTCAGGTTTAGGGATGGGGTTAGGGTTAGGGTTAAGGAATGGGGAGGGATTAGGTTACAGTTTAGGGTATGACAACGCTTAAGGTTTAGCGTACGTGTGAGGGCACGAGTTAGTGTTGGTGTCCTGGTTAAGATTAGGGCACGGGTGAGGGTAAGGCTTCGGGTGAGGGTCAGGGTTAGGATTCGTGTTAGGGTTAGGGTTAAGGGATGCAGAGGGATTAGGGTACAGCTTAGGGTACGACAGTGCTTAAGGGTTAGCGTTCGTGTGAGGGCAAGGGTTAGTGTTAGTGTTCTGGTTAAGATTAGGGCACGGGTGAGGGTAAGACTTCAGGTGAGGGTCAGGGTTAGGATTCGGGTTAGGGTTAGGGTTAGGGAATGGGGAGGGATTAGGGTACAGTTTAGGGTACGACAACGATTAAGGGTTAGCGTACGTGTGAGGGCACGAGTTAGTGTTGGTGTCCTGGTTAAGATTAGGGCACGGGTGAGAGTAAGGTTTCGGGTGAGGGTCAGGGATAGAATGCGGGTTAGGGTTAGGGTTAGGGAATGGGGAGATATTAGGGCACAGTTTAGGGTACCACAACGCTTAAGGTTTAGCGTACGTGTGAGGTCACTAGTTAGTGTTAGTGTACTGCTTACTATTAAAGCACTGGTGAGGGTAAGTCCTCGGAAGAGGGTCACGTTAAGGGTTAGGGTTTGGGTTAGGGTTAGGGAATGGGGATTGATTAGGGTACAGGTTATGGTACGGCAATGGCTTAGGGTTAGCGTACGTTAGAGGGCATGGTTTAGTGTTGATGTACTGGTTAAAATTAGGACATGGGTGAGGGTAAAGTTTCGAGTGAGTGTCATGGTTAGGTTTCAGGTTAGGGTTAGGGTTAGGGAATGGAGAGGGATTAGGGTACAGGTTAGGGTACCGTTGCGGTTTAGTGTTAGCGTACATGTGAGGGCACGAGTTAGTCTTGGTGTGCTGGTTAAGATTAGGGCACGGGTGAGAGTAAGGCTTCGGGTGAGGGTCAGGGTTAGATTTCGGGTTAGGGTTAGGGTTCGGGAATGGAGAGGGATTAGGGTACAGGTTAGGGCACGACAATGCTTAAGGGTTAGCGTAAGTGTGAGGGCACCAGTTAGTGTTGGTGTACTGGTTAAGACAAGGGCACCGATGAGGGTAAGGCCTCGGAAAAGGGTCACGTTCAGAGTTTCGCTTAGCGTTAGGGTTAGGGAATGGGGAGGGATTAGGGTGCAGGATAGGGTACGACAATGCTTAAGGGTTAGCGTACGTTTGAGGGCATGAGTTAGTGTTTGTGTACTGGTTAAGATTAGGGCATTGGTTAGTGTAGGACATCGGAAGTGGGTTAGGTTTAGGGATGGGGTTAGAATTAGGGTTAAGGAATGGGGAGGGATTAGGGTACAATTTAGGGTACGACAACGCTTAAGGTTTAGCGTACGTGTGAGGGCACGAGTTAGTGTTGGTGTACTGGTTAAGACAAGGACACCGATGAGGGTAAGGCCTCGGAAAAGGGTCACGTTCAGGGTTTCGCTTAGGGTTATGTTTAGGGAATGGGGAGGGATTAGGGTACAGGATAGGGTACGACAATGCTTAAGGGTTAACGTACGTTTTGGGGCATGAGTTAGTGTTTGTGTACTGGTTAAGATTAGGGCATTGGTTAGGGTATGGCATCGGAAGTGGGTCAGGTTTAGGGATGGGGTTAGGGTTAGGGTTAAGGAATGGGGAGGGATTAGGGTACAATTTAGGGTACGACAACGCTTAAGGTTTAGCGTACGTGTGAGGGCACGAGTTAGTGTTGGTGTCCTGGTTAAGATTAGGGCACGAGTGAGGGTAAGGCTTCGGGTGAGGGTCTGGGTTAGGATTCGTGTTAGGGTTAGGGTTAAGGAATGCAGAGGGATTAGGGTACAGCTTAGGGTACGACAGTGCTTAAGGGTTAGCGTTCGTGTGAGGGCAAGGGTTAGTGTTAGTGTCCTGGTTAAGATTAGGGCACGGGTGAGGGTAAGGCTTCAGGTGAGGGTCAGGGTTAGGATTCGGGTTAGGGTTAGGGTTAGGGAATGGGGAGGGATTAGGGTACAGTTTAGGGTACGACAACGAATAAGGGTTAGCGTACGTGTGAGGGCACGAGTTAGTGTTGGTGTCCTTGTTAAGATTAGGGCACGTGTGAGGGTAAGGTTTCAGTTGAAAGTCAGGGATAGAATTCGGTTTAAGGTTAGGGTTAGAGAATGGGGAGATATTAGGGCACAGTTTAGGGTACCACAACGCTTAAGGTTTTGCGTACGTGTGAGGTCACTAGTTAGTGTCAGTGTACTGCTTACGATTAGGGCACGGGGGAGGGTAAGGGCTCGGAAGAGGGTCACGTTAAGGTTTAGGGTTAAGGAATGTGGATTGATTAGGGTACAGGTTAAGGTACGGCAATGGCTTAGGGTTAGCGTACGTTAGAGGGCATGAGTTAGTGTTGATGTACTGGTTAAAATTAGGACACGGGTGAGGGTAAAGTTTCGGGTGTGTCATGGTTAGGTTTCAGGTTAGGGTTAGGGTTAGGGAATGGAGAGGGATTAGGGTACAGGTTAGGGTACGACAATGCTTAAGGGTTAGCGTAAGTGTGAGGGCACGAGTTAGTCTTGGTGTCCTGGTTAAGATTAGGGCACGGGTGAGTGTAAGGCTTCGGGTGAGGGTCAGGGTTAGGATTCGGGTTAGGGTTAGTGTTCGGGAATGGAGAGGGGTTAGGGTACAGGTTAGTGTACGGCAATGGCTTAGGGTTAGCGTAAGTGTGAGGGCACGAGTTAGTGTTGGTGTACTGGTTAAGACAAGGACACCGATGAGGGTAAGGCCTCGGAAAAGGGTCACGTTCAGGGTTTCGCTTAGGGTTAGTGTTAGGGAATGGGGAGGGATTAGGGTAGAGGATAGGGTACGACAATGCTTAAGGGTTAACGTACGTTTGAGGGCATGAGTTAGTGTTTGTGTACTGGTTAAGATTAGGACATTGGTTAGGGTAGGGCATCGGACGTGGTTCAGGTTTAGGGATGGGTTTAGTGTTAGGGTTAAGGAATGGGGAGGGATTAGGGTACAATTTAGGGTACGACAACGCTTAAGGTTTAGCGTACGTGTGAGGGCACGAGTTAGTGTTGGTGTCATGGTTAAGATTAGGGCACGGGTGAGGGTAAGGCTTCGGGTGAGGGTCAGGGTTAGGATTCGTGTTAGGGTTAGGGTTAAGGACTGCAGAGGGATTAGGGTACCGCTTAGGGTACGACAGTGCTTAAGGGTTAGCGTTCGTGTGAGGGCAAGGGTTAGTGTTAGTGTCCTGGTTAAGATTAGGGCACGGGTGAGGGTAAGGCTTCAGGTGAGGGTCAGGGATAGCATTCGGGTTAGGGTTAGGGTTAGGGAATGGGGAGATATTAGGGCACAGTTTAGGGTACCACAACGCTTAAGGTTTAGCGTACGTGTGAGGTCACTATTTAATGTTAGTGTACTGCTTACGATTAGGGCACGGGTGAGGGTAAGGCCTCAGAAGAGGGTCACGTTAAGGGATAGGGTTAGGGTTAGGGTTAGGAAATGGGGATTGATTAGGGTACAGGTTAGGGTACGGCAATGGCTTAGGGTTAGCGTACGTTAGAGGGCATGGGTTAGTGTTGATGTACTGGTTAAAATTAGGACACGGGTGAGGGTAAAGTTTCGTGTGAGTGTCATGTTTAGGTTTCAGGTTAGGGTTAGTGGGTAGGAAATGGAGAGGGATTAGGGTACAGGTTAGGGTACCGCTGCGGTTTAGTGTTAGCATACGTGTGAGGGCACGAGTTAGTCTTGGTGTCCCGGTTAAGATTAGGGCATGGGTGAGGGTATGGCTTCGGGTGAGGGTCAGGGTTAGGATTCGGGTTAAGGTTAGGGTTAGGGAATGGAGAGGGATTAGGGTAGAGGTTAGGGTAAGACAATGCTTAAAGGTTAGCGTAAGTGTGAGGGCACGAGTTAGTGTTGGTGTACTGGTTAAGACAAGGGCACCGATGTGGGTAAGGCCTCAGAAAAGGGTCACGTTCACTGTTTCGTTTAAGGTTAGGGTTAGGGAATGGGGAAGGATTAGGGTACAGGATAGGGTACGACAATGCTTAAGGGTTAGCGTACGTTTGAGGGCATGAGGTAGTGTTTGTGTACTGGTTAACGTTAGGGCATTGGTTAGGGTAGGGCATCGGAAGTGGGTCAGGTTAAGGGATGGGGTTAGGGTTAGGTTTAAGGAATGGGGAGGGATTAGGGTACAATTTAGGGTACGACAACGCTTAAGGTTTAGCGTACGTGTGAGGGCACGAGTTAGTGTTGGTGTCCTGGTTAAGATTAGGGCACGGTTGAGGGTAAGGCTTCGCGTGAGGGTCAGGGTTAGGATTCGGGTTGGGGTTAGGGTTCGGGAATGGAGAGGGATTAGGGTACAGGTTAGGGTACGACAATGCTTAAGGGTTAGCGTAAGTGTGAGGGTAGGAGCTTGTGTTGGTGTACTGGTTAAGACAAGGGCAACGATGAGTTTAAGGCCTCGGAAAAGGGTCACGTTCAGGGCTTCGCTTAGGGTTAGGGTTAGGGAATGGGGAGGGATTAGGGTACAGGATAGGGTACGTCCATGCTTAAGGTTTAGCGTACGTTTGACGGCATGAGTTAGTGTTTGTGTACTGGTTAAGATTAGGGCATTGGATAGGGTAGGGCATCGGAATTGGGTCAGGTTTAGGGATGGGGTTAGGGTTAGGGTTAAGGAACGGGGAGGGATTAGGGTACAATTTAGGGTACGACAACGCTTGAGGTTTAGCATACGTGTGAGGGCACAAGTTAGTGTTGGTGTCCTGGTTAAGATTAGGGCACGGGTGAGGGTAAGGCTTCGGGTGAGGGTCAGGGTTAGGATTCGTGTTAGTGTTAGGGTTAAGGAATGCAGAGGGATTAGGGTACAGCTTAGGGTACGACAGTGCTTAAGGGTTAGCGTTCGTGTGAGGGCAAGGTTTAGTGTTAGTGTCCTGGTTAAGATTAGGGCACGGGTGAGGGTAAGGCCTCGGAAGAGGGTCACGTTAAGGGTTAAGGTTAGGGTTAGGGTTAGGAAATGGGGATTGATTAGGGTACAGGTTAGGGTACGGCAATGGCTTAGGGTTAGCGTACGTTAGAGGGCATGGGTTAGTGTTGATGTACTGGATAAAATTAGGACACGGGTGATGGTAAAGTTTCGGGTGAGTGTCGTGGTTAGGTTTCAGGTTAGGGTTAGGGTAGGGGAATGGAGAGGGATTAGGGTACAGGTTATGGTACGACAATGCTTAAGGGTTAGCGTAAGTGTGAGGGCACGAGTTAGTGTTGGTGGACTGGTTAAGACAAGGGCACCGATGAGGGTAAGGACTCGGAAAAGGGTCACGTTCAGGGTTTCGCTTATGTTTAAGGTTAGGGAATGGGGAGGGATTAGGGTACAGGATAGGGTACGACAATGATTAAGGGTTAGCGTACGTTTGAGGGCATGAGTTAGTGTTTGTGTACTGGTTAAGATTAGGGCATTGGTTAGGGTAGGGCATCGGAAGTGGGTCAGGTTTAGGGATGGGGTTAGGGTTAGGGTTAAGGAACGGGGAGGTATTAGGGTACAATTTAGGGTACGACAACGCTTAAGGTTTAGCATACGTGTGAGGGCACAAATTAGTGTTGGTGTCCTGGTTAAGATTAGGGCACGGGTGAGGGTAAGGCTTCGGGTGAGGGTCAGAGTTAGGATTCGTGTTAGGGTTAGGGTTAAGGAATGCAGAGGGATTAGGGTACAGCTTAGGGTACGACAGTGCTTAAGGGTTAGCGTTCGTGTGAGTGCAAGGGTTAGTGTTAGTGTCCTGGTTAAGATGTGGGAACGAGTGAGGGTAAGGTTTCAGGTGAGTGTCAGGGTTAGGATTCGGGTTAGGGTTAGGGTTAGGGAATGGGGAGGGATTAGGGTACAGTTTAGGGTACGAAAACGATTAAGGGTTAGCGTACGTGTGAGGGAACTAGTTAGTGTTGGTGTCCTGGTTAAGATTAGGGCACGGGGGAGGGTAAGGTTTCGGGTGAGGGTCAGGGATAGAATTCGGGTTAGGGTTAGGGTTAGGGAATGGGGAGATATTAGGGCACAGTTTAGGGTACCACAACGCTTAAGTTTTAGCGTACGTGTGAGGTCACTAGTTAGTGTTAGTGTACTGCTTACGATTAGGGCACGGGTGAGGGTAAGGCCTCGGAAGAGGGTCACGTTAAGGGTTACGGTTAGGGTTAGGGTTAGGGAATGGGGATTGATTAGGGTACAGGTTAGGGTACGGCAATGGCTTAGTGTTTGCGTAAGTTAGAGGGCATGGGTTAGTTTTGATGTACTGGTTAAAATTAGGACACGGGTGAGGGTAAATTTTCAGGTGAGTGTCATGGTTAGGTTTCAGGTTAGGGTTAAGGTTAGGGAATGGAGAGGGATTAGGGTACAGGTTAGGGTACCGCTGCGGTTTAGTGTTAGCATACGTGTGAGGGCACGAGTTAGTCTTGGTGTCCCGGTTAAGATTAGGGCACGGGTGAGGGTAAGGCTTCGGGTGAGGGTCAGGGTTAGGATTCGGGTTAAGGTTACGGTTAGGGAATGGAGAGGGATTAGGGTAGAGGTTAGGGTACGACAATGCTTAAAGGTTAGCGTAAGTGTGAGGGCACGAGTTAGTGTTGGTGTACTGGTTAAGACAAGGGCACCGATGTGGGTAAGGCCTCAGAAAAGGTTCACGTTCACTGTTTCGCTTAAGGTTAGTGTTAGGGAATGGGGAGGGATTAGGGTACAGGATAGGGTACGACAATGCTTAAGGGTTAGCGTACGGTTGAGGGCATGAGTTAGTGTTTGTGTACTGGTTAAGATTAGGGCATTGGTTAGGGTAGGGCATCGGAAGTGGTTCAGGTTTAGGGATGGGGTTAGGGTTAGGGTTAAGGAATGGGGAGGGATTAGGGTACAATTTAGGGTACGACAACGCTTGAGGTTTAGCATACGTGTGAGGGCACAAGTTAGTGTTGGTGTCCTGGTTAAGATTAGGGCACGGGTGAGGGTAAGGCTTCGGGTGAGGGTCAGGGTTAGGATTCGTGTTAGGGTTAGGGTTAAGGAATGCAGAGGGATTAGGGTACAGCTTAGGGTACGACAGTGCTTAAGGGTTAGCGTTCGTGTGAGGGCAAGGGTTAGTGTTAGTGTCCTGGTTAAGATTATGGCACGGGTGAGGGTAAGGCCTCGGAAGAGGGTCACGTTAAGGGTTAAGGTTAGGGTTAGGGTTAGGAAATGGGGATTGATTAGGGTACAGGTTAGGGTACGGCAATGGCTTAGGGTTAGCGTACGTTAGAGGGCATGGGTTAGTGTTGATGTACTGGATAAAATTAGGACACGGGTGATGGTAAAGTTTCGGGTGAGTGTCGTGGTTAGGTTTCAGGTTAGGGTTAGGGTTAGGGAATGGAGAGGGATTAGGGTACAGGTTAGGGTACCCCTACGGTTTAGTGATAGCGTACGTGTGAGGGCACAAGTTAGTCTTGGTGTCCTGGTTAAGATTAGGGCACGGGTGAGGGTAAGGCTTCGGGTGTGTCATGGTTAGGTTTCAGGTTAGGGTTAGGGTTAGGGAATGGAGAGGGATTAGGGTACAGGTTAGGGTACGACAATGCTTAAGGGTTAGCGTAAGTGTGAGGGCACGAGTTAGTCTTGGTGTCCTGGTTAAGATTAGGGCACGGGTGAGTGTAAGGCTTCGGGTGAGGGTCAGGGTTAGGATTCGGGTTAGGGTTAGTGTTCGGGAATGGAGAGGGGTTAGGGTACAGGTTAGTGTACGGCAATGGCTTAGGGTTAGCGTAAGTGTGAGGGCACGAGTTAGTGTTGGTGTACTGGTTAAGACAAGGACACCGATGAGGGTAAGGCCTAGGAAAAGGGTCACGTTCAGGGTTTCGCTTAGGGTTAGTGTTAGGGAATGGGGAGGGATTAGGGTAGAGGATAGGGTACGACAATGCTTAAGGGTTAACGTACGTTTGAGGGCATGAGTTAGTGTTTGTGTACTGGTTAAGATTAGGACATTGGTTAGGGTAGGGCATCGGACGTGGTTCAGGTTTAGGGATGGGTTTAGTGTTAGGGTTAAGGAATGGGGAGGGATTAGGGTACAATTTAGGGTACGACAACGCTTAAGGTTTAGCGTACGTGTGAGGGCACGAGTTAGTGTTGGTGTCATGGTTAAGATTAGGGCACGGGTGAGGGTAAGGCTTCGGGTGAGGGTCAGGGTTAGGATTCGTGTTAGGGTTAGGGTTAAGGACTGCAGAGGGATTAGGGTACCGCTTAGGGTACGACAGTGCTTAAGGGTTAGCGTTCGTGTGAGGGCAAGGGTTAGTGTTAGTGTCCTGGTTAAGATTAGGGCACGGGTGAGGGTAAGGCTTCAGGTGAGGGTCAGGGATAGCATTCGGGTTAGGGTTAGGGTTAGGGAATGGGGAGATATTAGGGCACAGTTTAGGGTACCACAACGCTTAAGGTTTAGCGTACGTGTGAGGTCACTATTTAATGTTAGTGTACTGCTTACGATTAGGGCACGGGTGAGGGTAAGGCCTCAGAAGAGGGTCACGTTAAGGGATAGGGTTAGGGTTAGGGTTAGGAAATGGGGATTGATTAGGGTACAGGTTAGGGTACGGCAATGGCTTAGGGTTAGCGTACGTTAGAGGGCATGGGTTAGTGTTGATGTACTGGTTAAAATTAGGACACGGGTGAGGGTAAAGTTTCGTGTGAGTGTCATGTTTAGGTTTCAGGTTAGGGTTAGTGGGTAGGAAATGGAGAGGGATTAGGGTACAGGTTAGGGTACCGCTGCGGTTTAGTGTTAGCATACGTGTGAGGGCACGAGTTAGTCTTGGTGTCCCGGTTAAGATTAGGGCATGGGTGAGGGTATGGCTTCGGGTGAGGGTCAGGGTTAGGATTCGGGTTAAGGTTAGGGTTAGGGAATGGAGAGGGATTAGGGTAGAGGTTAGGGTAAGACAATGCTTAAAGGTTAGCGTAAGTGTGAGGGCACGAGTTAGTGTTGGTGTACTGGTTAAGACAAGGGCACCGATGTGGGTAAGGCCTCAGAAAAGGGTCACGTTCACTGTTTCGTTTAAGGTTAGGGTTAGGGAATGGGGAAGGATTAGGGTACAGGATAGGGTACGACAATGCTTAAGGGTTAGCGTACGTTTGAGGGCATGAGGTAGTGTTTGTGTACTGGTTAACGTTAGGGCATTGGTTAGGGTAGGGCATCGGAAGTGGGTCAGGTTAAGGGATGGGGTTAGGGTTAGGTTTAAGGAATGGGGAGGGATTAGGGTACAATTTAGGGTACGACAACGCTTAAGGTTTAGCGTACGTGTGAGGGCACGAGTTAGTGTTGGTGTCCTGGTTAAGATTAGGGCACGGTTGAGGGTAAGGCTTCGCGTGAGGGTCAGGGTTAGGATTCGGGTTGGGGTTAGGGTTCGGGAATGGAGAGGGATTAGGGTACAGGTTAGGGTACGACAATGCTTAAGGGTTAGCGTAAGTGTGAGGGTAGGAGCTTGTGTTGGTGTACTGGTTAAGACAAGGGCAACGATGAGTTTAAGGCCTCGGAAAAGGGTCACGTTCAGGGCTTCGCTTAGGGTTAGGGTTAGGGAATGGGGAGGGATTAGGGTACAGGATAGGGTACGTCCATGCTTAAGGTTTAGCGTACGTTTGACGGCATGAGTTAGTGTTTGTGTACTGGTTAAGATTAGGGCATTGGATAGGGTAGGGCATCGGAATTGGGTCAGGTTTAGGGATGGGGTTAGGGTTAGGGTTAAGGAACGGGGAGGGATTAGGGTACAATTTAGGGTACGACAACGCTTGAGGTTTAGCATACGTGTGAGGGCACAAGTTAGTGTTGGTGTCCTGGTTAAGATTAGGGCACGGGTGAGGGTAAGGCTTCGGGTGAGGGTCAGGGTTAGGATTCGTGTTAGTGTTAGGGTTAAGGAATGCAGAGGGATTAGGGTACAGCTTAGGGTACGACAGTGCTTAAGGGTTAGCGTTCGTGTGAGGGCAAGGTTTAGTGTTAGTGTCCTGGTTAAGATTAGGGCACGGGTGAGGGTAAGGCCTCGGAAGAGGGTCACGTTAAGGGTTAAGGTTAGGGTTAGGGTTAGGAAATGGGGATTGATTAGGGTACAGGTTAGGGTACGGCAATGGCTTAGGGTTAGCGTACGTTAGAGGGCATGGGTTAGTGTTGATGTACTGGATAAAATTAGGACACGGGTGATGGTAAAGTTTCGGGTGAGTGTCGTGGTTAGGTTTCAGGTTAGGGTTAGGGTAGGGGAATGGAGAGGGATTAGGGTACAGGTTATGGTACGACAATGCTTAAGGGTTAGCGTAAGTGTGAGGGCACGAGTTAGTGTTGGTGGACTGGTTAAGACAAGGGCACCGATGAGGGTAAGGACTCGGAAAAGGGTCACGTTCAGGGTTTCGCTTATGTTTAGGGTTAGGGAATGGGGAGGGATTAGGGTACAGGATAGGGTACGACAATGATTAAGGGTTAGCGTACGTTTGAGGGCATGAGTTAGTGTTTGTGTACTGGTTAAGATTAGGGCATTGGTTAGGGTAGGGCATCGGAAGTGGGTCAGGTTTAGGGATGGGGTTAGGGTTAGGGTTAAGGAACGGGGAGGTATTAGGGTACAATTTAGGGTACGACAACGCTTAAGGTTTAGCATACGTGTGAGGGCACAAATTAGTGTTGGTGTCCTGGTTAAGATTAGGGCACGGGTGAGGGTAAGGCTTCGGGTGAGGGTCAGAGTTAGGATTCGTGTTAGGGTTAGGGTTAAGGAATGCAGAGGGATTAGGGTACAGCTTAGGGTACGACAGTGCTTAAGGGTTAGCGTTCGTGTGAGTGCAAGGGTTAGTGTTAGTGTCCTGGTTAAGATGTGGGAACGAGTGAGGGTAAGGTTTCAGGTGAGTGTCAGGGTTAGGATTCGGGTTAGGGTTAGGGTTAGGGAATGGGGAGGGATTAGGGTACAGTTTAGGGTACGAAAACGATTAAGGGTTAGCGTACGTGTGAGGGAACTAGTTAGTGTTGGTGTCCTGGTTAAGATTAGGGCACGGGGGAGGGTAAGGTTTCGGGTGAGGGTCAGGGATAGAATTCGGGTTAGGGTTAGGGTTAGGGAATGGGGAGATATTAGGGCACAGTTTAGGGTACCACAACGCTTAAGTTTTAGCGTACGTGTGAGGTCACTAGTTAGTGTTAGTGTACTGCTTACGATTAGGGCACGGGTGAGGGTAAGGCCTCGGAAGAGGGTCACGTTAAGGATTACGGTTAGGGTTAGGGTTAGGGAATGGGGATTGATTAGGGTACAGGTTAGGGTACGGCAATGGCTTAGTGTTTGCGTAAGTTAGAGGGCATGGGTTAGTTTTGATGTACTGGTTAAAATTAGGACACGGGTGAGGGTAAATTTTCAGGTGAGTGTCATGGTTAGGTTTCAGGTTAGGGTTAAGGTTAGGGAATGGAGAGGGATTAGGGTACAGGTTAGGGTACCGCTGCGGTTTAGTGTTAGCATACGTGTGAGGGCACGAGTTAGTCTTGGTGTCCCGGTTAAGATTAGGGCACGGGTGAGGGTAAGGCTTCGGGTGAGGGTCAGGGTTAGGATTCGGGTTAAGGTTACAGTTAGGGAATGGAGAGGGATTAGGGTAGAGGTTAGGGTACGACAATGCTTAAAGGTTAGCGTAAGTGTGAGGGCACGAGTTAGTGTTGGTGTACTGGTTAAGACAAGGGCACCGATGTGGGTAAGGCCTCAGAAAAGGTTCACGTTCACTGTTTCGCTTAAGGTTAGTGTTAGGGAATGGGGAGGGATTAGGGTACAGGATAGGGTACGACAATGCTTAAGGGTTAGCGTACGGTTGAGGGCATGAGTTAGTGTTTGTGTACTGGTTAAGATTAGGGCATTGGTTAGGGTAGGGCATCGGAAGTGGTTCAGGTTTAGGGATGGGGTTAGGGTTAGGGTTAAGGAATGGGGAGGGATTAGGGTACAATTTAGGGTACGACAACGCTTGAGGTTTAGCATACGTGTGAGGGCACAAGTTAGTGTTGGTGTCCTGGTTAAGATTAGGGCACGGGTGAGGGTAAGGCTTCGGGTGAGGGTCAGGGTTAGGATTCGTGTTAGGGTTAGGGTTAAGGAATGCAGAGGGATTAGGGTACAGCTTAGGGTACGACAGTGCTTAAGGGTTAGCGTTCGTGTGAGGGCAAGGGTTAGTGTTAGTGTCCTGGTTAAGATTATGGCACGGGTGAGGGTAAGGCCTCGGAAGAGGGTCACGTTAAGGGTTAAGGTTAGGGTTAGGGTTAGGAAATGGGGATTGATTAGGGTACAGGTTAGGGTACGGCAATGGCTTAGGGTTAGCGTACGTTAGAGGGCATGGGTTAGTGTTGATGTACTGGATAAAATTAGGACACGGGTGATGGTAAAGTTTCGGGTGAGTGTCGTGGTTAGGTTTCAGGTTAGGGTTAGGGTTAGGGAATGGAGAGGGATTAGGGTACAGGTTAGGGTACCCCTACGGTTTAGTGATAGCGTACGTGTGAGGGCACAAGTTAGTCTTGGTGTCCTGGTTAAGATTAGGGCACGGGTGAGGGTAAGGCTTCGGGTGAGGGTCAGGGTTAGGATTCCGGTTAGGGTTAGGGTTAGGGAATGGAGAGGGATTAGGGTACAGGTTAGGGTACGAAAATGCTTAAGGGTTAGCGTAAGTGTGAGGGCACGAGGTAGTGTTGGTGGACTGGTTAAGTCAAGGGCAGCGATGAGGGTAAGGCCTCGGAAAAGGGTCACGTTCAGGGTTTCGCTTAGGGTTAGGGTTAGGGAATCGGGAGGGATTAGGGTACAGGATAGGGTACGACAATGCTTAAGGGTTAGCGTACGTTTGAGGTCATGAGTTAGTGTTTGTGTACTGGTTAAGATTAGGGCATTGGTTAGGGTAGGGCATCGGAAGTGGGTCAGGTTTAGGGATTGGGTTAGGGTTAGGGTTAAGGAATGGGGAGGGATTAGGGTACTGTTTAGGGTACGACAACGCTTAAGGTTTAGCTTACGTGTGAGGGCACAAGTTAGTGTTGGTGTCCTCGTTAAGATTAGGGCACGGGTGAGGGTAAGGCTTCGGGTGAAGGTCAGGGTTAGGATTCGTGTTAGGGTTAGGGTTAAGGAATGCAGAGGGATTAGGGTACAGCTTAGGGTACGACAGTGCTTAAGGGTTAGCGTTCGTGTGAGAGCAAGGGTTAGTGTTAGTGTCCTGGTTAAGATTAGGTCACGGGTGAGGGTAAGGCTTCAGGTTAGGGTCAGGGTTAGGATTGGGGTTAGGGTTAGGGTTAGGGAATGGGGAGTGATTAGTGTACAGTTTAGGGTACGACAACGATTAAGGGTTAGAGTACGTGTGAGGGCACGAGTTAGTGTTGGTGTCCTGGTTAAGTTTAGGGCACGGGTGAGGGTAAGGTTTCGGGTGAGGGTCAGGGATAGAATTCGGGTTAGGGTTAGGGTTAGGGAATGGGGAGATATTAGGGCACAGTTTAGGGTACCACAACGCTTAAGGTTTAGCGTACGTGTGAGGTCACTAGTTAGTGTTAGTGTACTGCTTACGATTAGGGCACGGGTGAGGGTAAGGCTTCGGAAAAGGGTCACGTTAAGGGTTAAGGTTAGGGTTAGGGTTATGAAATGGGGATTGATTAGGGTACAGGTTAGGGTACGGCAATGGCTTAGGGTTAGCGTACGTTAGAGGGCATGGGTTAGTGTTGATGTACTGGTTAAAATTAGGACACGGGTGATGGTAAAGTTTCGGGTGAGTGTCATGGTTAGGTTTCAGGTGAGGGTTAGGGTTAGGGAATGGAGAGGGATTAGGGTACAGGGTAGGGTACCGCTGCGGTTTAGTGATAGCGTACGTGTGAGGCCACGTGTTAGTCTTGGTGTCCTGGTTAAGATTAGGGCACGGATGAGGGTAAAGTTTCGGGTGAGGGTCAGGGTTAGGATTCGGGTTAGGGTTAGGGTTAGGGAATGAAGAGGGATTAGGGTACAGCTTGGGGTACGACAGTGCTTAAGTGTTAGCGTTCGTTTGAGGGCAAGGGTTAGTGTTAGTGTCCTCGTTAAGATTAGGGCACGGTTGAGGGTAAGGCTTCAGGTGAGGGTCAGGGTTAGGATTGGGTTTAGGGTTAGGGTTAGGGAATGTGGAGTGATTAGGGTACAGTTTAGCGTACGACAACGATTAAGTTTTAGCGTACGTGTGAGGTCACTAGTTAGTGTTAGTGTACTGCTTACGATTAGGGCACGGGTGAGGATAAGGCCTCGGAAGAGGGTCACGTTAAGGGTTAGGGTTAGGGTTAGGGTTAGGGAATGGGGATTGATTAGGGTACAGGTTAGGGTACGGCAATGGCTTAGGGTTAGCGTAAGTTAGAGGGCATGGGTTAGTTTTGATGTACTGGTTAAAATTAGGACACGGGTGAGGGTAAATTTTCAGGTGAGTGTCATGGTTAGGTTTCAGGTTAGGGTTAGGGTTAAGGAATGGAGAGGGATTAGGGTACAGGTTAGGGTACCGCTGCGGTTTAGTGTTAGCATACGTGTGAGGGCACGAGTTAGTCTTGGTGTCCCGCTTAAGATTAGGGCACGGGTGAGGGTAAGGCTTCGGGTGAGGGTCAGGGTTAGGATTCGGGTTAAGGTTAGGGTTAGGGAATGGAGAGGGATTAGGGTAGAGGTTAGGGTAAGACAATGCTTAAAGGTTAGCGTAAGTGTGAGGGCACGAGTTAGTGTTGGTGTACTGGTTAAGACAAGGGCACCGATGTGGGTAAGGCCTCAGAAAAGGGTCACGTTCACTGTTTCGCTTAAGGTTAGGGTTAGGGAATGGGGAGGGATTAGGGTACAGGATAGGGTACGACAATGCTTAAGGGTTAGCGTACGTTTGAGGGCATGAGTTAGTGTTTGTGTACTGGTTAACGTTAGGGCATTGGTTAGGGTAGGGCATCGGAAGTGGGTCAGGTTAAGGGATGGGGTTAGGGTTAGGTTTAAGGAATGGGGAGGGATTAGGGTACAATTTAGGGTACGACAACGCTTAAGGTTTAGCGTACGTGTGAGGGCACGAGTTAGTGTTGGTGTCCTGGTTAAGATTAGGGCACGGTTGAGGGTAAGGCTTCGCGTGAGGGTCAGGGTTAGGATTCGGGTTGGGGTTAGGGTTCGGGAATGGAGAGGGATTAGGGTACAGGTTAGGGTACGAAAATGCTTAAGGGTTAGCGTAAGTGTGAGGGTAGGAGCTTGTGTTGGTGTACTGGTTAAGACAAGGGCAACGATGAGTTTAAGGCCTCGGAAAAGGGTCACGTTCAGGGCTTCGCTTAGGGTTAGGGTTAGGGAATGGGGAGGGATTAGGGTACAGGATAGGGTACGTCCATGCTTAAGGTTTAGCGTACGTTTGACGGCATGAGTTAGTGTTTGTGTACTGGTTAAGATTAGGGCATTGGATAGGGTAGGGCATCGGAATTGGGTCAGGTTTAGGGATGGGGTTAGGGTTAGGGTTAAGGAACGGGGAGGGATTAGGGTACAATTTAGGGTACGACAACGCTTGAGGTTTAGCATACGTGTGAGGGCACAAGTTAGTGTTGGTGTCCTGGTTAAGATTAGGGCACGGGTGAGGGTAAGGCTTCGGGTGAGGGTCAGGGTTAGGATTTGTGTTAGGGTTAGGGTTAAGGAATGCAGAGGGATTAGGGTACAGCTTAGGGTACGACAGTGCTTAAGGGTTAGCGTTCGTGTGAGGGCAAGGTTTAGTGTTAGTGTCCTGGTTAAGATTAGGGCACGGGTGAGGGTAAGGCCTCGGAAGAGGGTCACGTTAAGGGTTAAGGTTAGGGTTAGGGTTAGGAAATGGGGATTGATTAGGGTACAGGTTAGGGTACGGCAATGGCTTAGGGTTAGCGTACGTTAGAGGGCATGGGTTAGTGTTGATGTACTGGATAAAATTAGGACACGGGTGATGGTAAAGATTCGGGTGAGTGTCGTGGTTAGGTTTCAGGTTAGGGTTAGGGTAGGGGAATGGAGAGGGTTTAGGGTACAGGTTATGGTACGACAATGCTTAAGGGTTAGCGTAAGTGTGAGGGCACGAGTTAGTGTTGGTGGACTGGTTAAGACAAGGGCACCGATGAGGGTAAGGACTCGGAAAAGGGTCACGTTCAGGGTTTCGCTTATTTTTAGGGTTAGGGAATGGGGAGGGATTAGGGTACAGGATAGGGTACGACAATGATTAAGGGTTAGCGTACGTTTGAGGGCATGAGTTAGTGTTTGTGTACTGGTTAAGATTAGGGCATTGGTTAGGGTAGGGCATCGGAAGTGGGTCAGGTTTAGGGATGGGGTTAGGGTTAGGGTTAAGGAACGGGGAGGTATTAGGGTACAATTTAGGGTACGACAACGCTTAAGGTTTAGCATACGTGTGAGGGCACAAATTAGTGTTGGTGTCCTGGTTAAGATTAGGGCACGGGTGAGGGTAAGGCTTCGGGTGAGGGTCAGAGTTAGGATTCGTGTTAGGGTTAGGGTTAAGGAATGCAGAGGGATTAGGGTACAGCTTAGGGTACGACAGTGCTTAAGGGTTAGCGTTCGTGTGAGTGCAAGGGTTAGTGTTAGTGTCCTGGTTAAGATGTGGGAACGAGTGAGGGTAAGGTTTCAGGTGAGTGTCAGGGTTAGGATTCGGGTTAGGGTTAAGGTTAGGGAATGGGGAGGGATTAGGGTACAGTTTAGGGTACGAAAACGATTAAGGGTTAGCGTACGTGTGAGGGAACTAGTTAGTGTTCGTGTCCTGGTTAAGATTAGGGCACGGGTGAGGGTAAGGTTTCGGGTGAGGGTCAGGGATAGAATTCGGGTTAGGGTTAGGGTTAGGGAATGGGGAGATATTAGGGCACAGTTTAGGGTACCACAACGCTTAAGTTTTAGCGTACGTGTGAGGTCACTAGTTAGTGTTAGTGTACTGCTTACGATTAGGGCACGGGTGAGGGTAAGGCCTCGGAAGAGGGTCACGTTAAGGGTTACGGTTAGGGTTAGGGTTAGGGAATGGGGATTGATTAGGGTACAGGTTAGGGTACGGCAATGGCTTAGGGTTTGCGTAAGTTAGAGGGCATGGGTTAGTTTTGATGTACTGGTTAAAATTAGGACACGGGTGAGGGTAAATTTTCAGGTGAGTGTCATGGTTAGGTTTCAGGTTAGGGTTAAGGTTAGGGAATGGAGAGGGATTAGGGTACAGGTTAGGGTATCGCTGCGTTTTAGTGTTAGCATACGTGTGAGGGCACGAGTTAGTCTTGGTGTCCCGGTTAAGATTAGGGCACGGGTGAGGGTAAGGCTTCGGGTGAGGGTCAGGGTTAGGATTCGGGTTAAGGTTACGGTTAGGGAATGGAGAGGGATTAGGGTAGAGGTTAGGGTACGACAATGCTTAAAGGTTAGCGTAAGTGTGAGGGCACGAGTTAGTGTTGGTGTACTGGTTAAGACAAGGGCACCGATGTGGGTAAGGCCTCAGAAAAGGTTCACGTTCACTGTTTCGCTTAAGGTTAGTGTTAGGGAATGGGGAGGGATTAGGGTACAGGATAGGGTACGACAATGCTTAAGGGTTAGCGTACGGTTGAGGGCATGAGTTAGTGTTTGTGTACTGGTTAACATTAGGGCATTGGTTAGGGTAGGGCATCGGAAGTGGGTCAGGTTTAGGGATGGGGTTAGGGTTAGGGTTAAGGAATGGGGAGGGATTAGGGTACAATTTAGGGTACGACAGCGCTTGAGGTTTAGCATACGTGTGAGAGCACAAGTTAGTGTTGGTGTCCTGGTTAAGATTAGGGCACGGGTGAGGGTAAGGCTTCGGGTGAGGGTCAGGGTTAGGATTCGTGTTAGGGTTAGGGTTAAGGAATGCAGAGGGATTAGGGTACAGCTTAGGGTACGACAGTGCTTAAGGGTTAGCGTTCGTGTGAGGGCAAGGGTTAGTGTTAGTGTCCTGGTTAAGATTAGGGCACGGGTGAGGGTAAGGCCTCGGAAGAGGGTCACGTTAAGGGTTAAGGTTAGGGTTAGGGTTAGGAAATGGGGATTGATTAGGGTACAGGTTAGGGTACGGCAATGGCTTAGAGTTAGCGTACGTTAGAGGGCAGGGGTTAGTGTTGATGTACTGGATAAAATTAGGACACGGGTGATGGTAAAGTTTCGGGTGAGTGTCGTGGTTAGGTTTCAGGTTAGGGTTAGGGTTAGGGAATGGAGAGGGATTAGGGTACAGGTTATGGTACGACAATGCTTAAGGGTTAGCGTAAGTGTGAGGGCACGAGTTAGTGTTGGTGGACTGGTTAAGACAAGGGCACCGATGAGGGTAAGGACTCGGAAAAGGGTCACGTTCAGGGTTTCGCTTACGTTTAGGGTTAGGGAATGGGGAGGGATTAGGGTACAGGATAGGGTACGACAATGATTAAGGGTTAGCGTACGTTTGAGGGCATGAGTTAGTGTTTGTGTACTGGTTAAGATTAGGGCATTGGTTAGGGTAGGGCATCGGAAGTGGGTCAGGTTTAGGGATGGGGTTAGGGTTAGGGTTAAGGAACGGGGAGGTATTACGGTACAATTTAGGGTACGACAACGCTTAAGGTTTAGCATACGTGTGAGGGCACAAATTAGTGTTGGTGTCCTGGTTAAGATTAGGGCACGGGTGAGGGTAAGGCTTCGGGTGAGGGTCAGAGTTAGGATTCGTGTTAGGGTTAGGGTTAAGGAATGCAGAGGGATTAGGGTACAGCTTAGGGTACGACAGTGCTTAAGGGTTAGCGTTCGTGTGAGGGCAAGGGTTAGTGTTAGTGTCCTGGTTAAGATGTGGGCACGAGTGAGGGTAAGGTTTCAGGTGAGTGTCAGGGTTAGGATTCGGGTTAGGGTTAGGGTTAGGGAATGGGGAGGGATTAGGGTACAGTTTAGGGTACGAAAACGATTAAGGGTTAGCGTTCGTGTGAGGGAACTAGTTAGTGTTGGTGTCCTGGTTAAGATTAGGGCACGGGGGAGGGTAAGGTTTCGGGTGAGGGTCAGGGATAGAATTCGGGTTAGGGTTAGGGTTAGGGAATGGGGAGATATTAGGGCACAGTTTAGGGTACCACAACGCTTAAGTTTTAGCGTACGTGTGAGGTCACTAGTTAGTGTTAGTGTACTGCTTACGATTAGGGCACGGGTGAGGGTAAGGCCTCGGAAGAGGGTCACGTTAAGGGTTACGGTTAGGGTTAGGGTTAGGGAATGGGGATTGATTAGGGTACAGGTTAGGGTACGGCAATGGCTTAGGGTTAGCGTAAGTTAGAGGGCATGGGTTAGTTTTGATGTACTGGTTAAAATTAGGACACGGGTGAGGGTAAATTTTCAGGTGAGTGTCATGGTTAGGTTTCAGGTTAGGGTTAAGGTTAGGGAATGGAGAGGGATTAGGGTACAGGTTAGGGTACCGCTGCGGTTTAGTGTTAGCATACGTGTGAGGGCACGAGTTAGTCTTGGTGTCCCGGTTAAGATTAGGGCACGGGTGAGGGTAAGGCTTCGGGTGAGGGTCAGGGTTAGGATTCGGGTTAAGGTTACGGTTAGGGAATGGAGAGGGATTAGGGTAGAGGTTAGGGTACGACAATGCTTAAAGGTTAGCGTAAGTGTGAGGGCACGAGTTAGTGTTGGTGTACTGGTTAAGACAAGGGCACCGATGTGGGTAAGGCCTCAGAAAAGGTTCACGTTCACTGTTTCGCTTAAGGTTAGTGTTAGGGAATGGGGAGGGATTAGGGTACAGGATAGGGTACGACAATGCTTAAGGGTTAGCGTACGGTTGAGGGCATGAGTTAGTGTTTGTGTACTGGTTAACATTAGGGCATTGGTTAGGGTAGGGCATCGGAAGTGGGTCAGGTTTAGGGATGGGGTTAGGGTTAGGGTTAAGGAATGGGGAGGGATTAGGGTACAATTTAGGGTACGACAACGCTTGAGGTTTAGCATACGTGTGAGGGCACAAGTTAGTGTTGGTGTCCTGGTTAAGATTAGGGCACGGGTGAGGGTAAGGCTTCGGGTGAGGGTCAGGGTTAGGATTCGTGTTAGGGTTAGGGTTAAGGAATGCAGAGGGATTAGGGTACAGCTTAGGGTACGACAGTGCTTAAGGGTTAGCGTTCGTGTGAGGGCAAGGGTTAGTGTTAGTGTCCTGGTTAAGATTAGGGCACGGGTGAGGGTAAGGCCTCGGAAGAGGGTCACGTTAAGGGTTAAGGTTAGGGTTAGGGTTAGGAAATGGGGATTGATTAGGGTACAGGTTAGGGTACGGCAATGGCTTAGGGTTAGCGTACGTTAGAGGGCATGGGTTAGTGTTGATGTACTGGATAAAATTAGGACACGGGTGATGGTAAAGTTTCGGGTGAGTGTCGTGGTTAGGTTTCAGGTTAGGGTTAGGGTTAGGGAATGGAGAGGGATTAGGGTACAGGTTAGGGTACCCCTACGGTTTAGTGATAGCGTACGTGTGAGGGCACAAGTTAGTCTTGGTGTCCTGGTTAAGATTAGGGCACGGGTGAGGGTAAGGCTTCGGGTGAGGGTCAGGGTTAGGATTCCGGTTAGGGTTAGGGTTAGGGAATGGAGAGGGATTAGGGTACAGGTTAGGGTACGAAAATGCTTAAGGGTTAGCGTAAGTGTGAGGGCACGAGGTAGTGTTGGTGGACTGGTTAAGTCAAGGGCAGCGATGAGGGTAAGGCCTCGGAAAAGGGTCACGTTCAGGGTTTCGCTTAGGGTTAGGGTTAGGGAATCGGGAGGGATTAGGGTACAGGATAGGGTACGACAATGCTTAAGGGTTAGCGTACGTTTGAGGTCATGAGTTAGTGTTTGTGTACTGGTTAAGATTAGGGCATTGGTTAGGGTAGGGCATCGGAAGTGGGTCAGGTTTAGGGATTGGGTTAGGGTTAGGGTTAAGGAATGGGGAGGGATTAGGGTACTGTTTAGGGTACGACAACGCTTAAGGTTTAGCTTACGTGTGAGGGCACAAGTTAGTGTTGGTGTCCTCGTTAAGATTAGGGCACGGGTGAGGGTAAGGCTTCGGGTGAAGGTCAGGGTTAGGATTCGTGTTAGGGTTAGGGTTAAGGAATGCAGAGGGATTAGGGTACAGCTTAGGGTACGACAGTGCTTATGGGTTAGCGTTCGTGTGAGAGCAAGGGTTAGTGTTAGTGTCCTGGTTAAGATTAGGTCACGGGTGAGGGTAAGGCTTCAGGTTAGGGTCAGGGTTAGGATTGGGGTTAGGGTTAGGGTTAGGGAATGGGGAGTGATTAGTGTACAGTTTAGGGTACGACAACGATTAAGGGTTAGCGTACGTGTGAGGGCACGAGTTAGTGTTGGTGTCCTGGTTAAGTTTAGGGCACGGGTGAGGGTAAGGTTTCGGGTGAGGGTCAGGGATAGAATTCGGGTTAGGGTTAGGGTTAGGGAATGGGGAGATATTAGGGCACAGTTTAGGGTACCACAACGCTTAAGGTTTAGCGTACGTGTGAGGTCACTAGTTAGTGTTAGTGTACTGCTTACGATTAGGGCACGGGTGAGGGTAAGGCTTCGGAAGAGGGTCACGTTAAGGGTTAAGGTTAGGGTTAGGGTTAGGAAATGGGGATTGATTAGGGTACAGGTTAGGGTACGGCAATGGCTTAGGGTTAGCGTACGTTACAGGGCATGGGTTAGTGTTGATGTACTGGTTAAAATTAGGACACGGGTGATGGTAAAGTTTCGGGTGAGTGTCATGGTTAGGTTTCAGGTGAGGGTTAAGGTTAGGGAATGGAGAGGGATTAGGGTACAGGGTAGGGTACCGCTGCGGTTTAGTGATAGCGTACGTGTGAGAGCACGTGTTAGTCTTGGTGTCCTGGTTAAGATTAGGGCACGGATGAGGGTAAGGTTTCGGGTGAGGGTCAGGGTTAGGATTCGGGTTAGGGTTAGGGTTAGGGAATGAAGAGGGATTAGGGTACAGCTTGGGGTACGACAGTGCTTAAGTGTTAGCGTTCGTTTGAGGGCAAGGGTTAGTGTTAGTGTCCTCGTTAAGATTAGGGCACGGTTGAGGGTAAGGCTTCAGGTGAGGGTCAGGGTTAGGATTGGGTTTAGGGTTAGGGTTAGGGAATGTGGAGTGATTAGGGTACAGTTTAGGGTACGACAACGATTAAGTTTTAGCGTACGTGTGAGGTCACTAGTTAGTGTTAGTGTACTGCTTACGATTAGGGCACGGGTGAGGGTAAGGCCTCGGAAGAGGGTCACGTTAAGGGTTAGGGTTAGGGTTAGGGTTAGGGAATGGGGATTGATTAGGGTACAGGTTTGGGTACGGCAATGGCTTAGGGTTAGCGTACGTTAGAGGGCATGGGTTAGTGTTGATGTACTGGTTAAAATTATGACACGGGTGAGGGTAAAGTTTCGGGTGAGTGTCATGGTTAGGTTTCAGGTTAGGGTTAGGGTTAGGGAATGGAGAGGGATTAGGGTACAGGTTAGGGTACCGCTGCGGTTTAGTGATAGCGTACGTGTGAGGGCATGAGTTAGTCTTGGTGTCCTGGTTAAGATTAGGGCACTGCTGAGGGTAAGGCTTCGGGTGAGGGTCAGGGTTAGGATTCGGGTTAGGGATAGGGTTAGGGAATGGAGACGGATTAGGGTACTGGTTAGGGTACGACAATGCTTAAGGGTTAGCGTAAGTGTGAGGGCACGAGTTAGTGTTGGTGTACTGGTTAAGACAAGGGCACCAATGAGAGTAAGGTCTCGGAAAAGGGTCACGTTCAGGGTTTCGCTTAGGGTAAGGGTTAGTGAATGGGGAGGGATTAGGGTACAGGATAGTGTACGACAATGCTTAAGGTTTAGCGTACGTTTGAGGGCATGAGTTAGTGTTTGTGTACAGGTTAAGATTAGGGCATTGGTTAGGGAAGGGCATCGGAAGTGGGTCAGCTTTACGGATGGGGTTAGGGTTAGGGTTAAGGAATGGGGAGGGATTAGGTTACAGTTTAGGGTACGACAACGCTTAAGGTTTAGCTTACATGTGAGGGCACGAGTTAGTGTTGGTGTCCTGGTTAAGATTAGGTAACGGGTGAGGGTAAAGCTTCGGGTGAGGGTCAGGGTTAGGATTCGTGTTAGGGTTAGGGTTAAGGAATGCAGAGGGATTAGGGTACAGCTTAGGGTACGACAGTGCTTAAGGGTTAGCGTTCGTGTGAGGGCAAGGGTTAGTGTTAGTGTTCTGGTTAAGATTAGGGCACGGGTGAGGGTAAGGCTTCAGGTGAGGGTCAGGGTTAGGTTTCGGGTTAGGGTTAGGGTTAGGGAATGGGGAGGGATTAGGGTACAGTTTAGGGTACGACAACGATTAAGGGTTAGCGTACGTGTTAGGGCACGAGTTAGTGTTGGTGTCCTGGTTAAGATTAGGGCACGGGTGAGAGTAAGGTTTCGGGTGAGGGTCAGGGATAGAATTCGGGTTAGGGTTAGGGTTATGGAATGGGGAGATATTAGGGCACAGTTTAGGGTACCACAACGCTTAAGGTTTAGCGTACGTGTGAGGTCACTAGTTAGTGTTAGTGTACTGCTTACTATTAGGGCACGGGTGAGGGTAAGGCCTCGGAAGAGGATCACGTTAAGGGTTAGGGTTTGGGTTAGGGTTAGGGAATGGGGATTGATTAGGGTACAGGTTAGGGTACGGCAATGGCTTAGGGTTAGCGTACGTTAGAGGGCATGGGTTAGTGTTGATGTACTGTTTAAAATTAGGACAGGGGTGAGGGTAAAGTTTCGGGTGAGTGTCATGTTTAGGTTTCAGGTTAGGGTTAGGGTTAGGGAATGGAGAGGGATTAGGGTACAGGTTAGGGTACTGCTGTGGTTTAGTGTTAGCGTACATGTGAGGGCATGAGTTAGTCTTGGTGTCCTGGTTAAGATTAGGGCACGGGTGAGGGTAAGGCTTCGGTGAGGGTCAGGGTTAGGATTCGGGTTAGGGTTAGGGTTCGGGAATGGAGAGGGATTAGGGTACAGGTTAAGGTACGACAATGCTTAAGGGTTAGCGTAAGTGTGAGGGCACGAGTTAGTGTTGGTGTACTGGTTAAGAAAAAGGCACCGATGACGGTAATGCCTCGGAGAAGGGTCACGTTCAGGGTTTCGCTTAGGGTTAGGGATAGGGAATGAGGAGGGATTAGGGTACAGGATAGGGTACGACAATGCTTAACGTTTAACGTACGTTTTTGGGCATGAGTTAGTGTTTGTGTACTGGTTAAGTTTAGGGCATTTGTTAGGGTAGGGCATCGGAAGTGGGTCAGGTTTAGGGATGGGGTTAGGGTTAGGGTTAAAGAATGGGGAGGGATTAGGGTACAATTTAGGGTACGCAAATGCTTAAGGTTTAGCGTACGTGTGAGGGCACGAGTTAGTGTTGGTGTCCTGGTTAAGATTAGGGCACGGCTGAGGGTAAAGCTTCGGGTGAGGGTCAGGGTTAGGATTCGTGTTAGGGTTAGGGCTAAGGAATGCAGAGGGATTAGGGTACAGCTTAGGGTACGACAGTGCTTAAGGGTTAGCGTTCGTGGGAGGGCAAGGGTTAGTGTTAGTGTCCTGCTTAAGATTAGGGCACGGGTAAGGGTAAGGCTTCAGGTGAGGGTCAGGGTTAGGATTCGGGTTAGGGTTAGGGTTAGGGAATGGGTAGGGGTTAGGGTACATTTTAGGGTACCACAATGCTTAAGGTTTAGCTTACATGTGAGGTCACTAGTTAGTGTTAGTGTCCTGCTTACGATTAGGGCACGGGTGAGGGTAAGGCCTCGGAAGAGTGTCACGTTAAGGGTTAGGGTTAGGGTTAGGGTTAGGGAATGGGGATTGATTAGGGTACAGGTTTGGGTACGGCAATGGCTTAGGGTTAGCGTAGGTTAAAGGGCATGGGTTAGTGTTGATGTACTGGTTAAAATTAGGACACGGGTGAGGGTAAAGTTTCGGGTGAGTGTCATGGTTAGGTTTAGGGTTAGGGTTAGGGTTAGGGAATGGAGAGGGATTAGGGTACAGGATAGGGTAGGACAACGCTTAAGGGTTAGCGTAAGTGTGAGGGCACGAGTTATTGTTGGTGTACCGGTTAAGACAAGGGCACCGATGACGGTAAGGCCTCGGAAAAGGGTCACGTTCAGGGTTTCACTTAGGGTTAGGGTTAGGGAATGGGGAGGGATTAGGGTACAGGATAGGGTACGACAATGCTTAAGGGTTAGCGTACGTTTGAGGGCATGAGTTAGTGTTTGTGTACTGGTTAAGATTAGGGCATTGGTTAGTGTAGGACATCGGAAGTGGGTCAGGTTTAGGGGTGGGGTTAGGGTTAGGGTTAAGGAATGGGGAGGGATTAGGTTACAGTTTAGGGTATGACAACGCTTAAGGTTTAGCGTACGTGTGAGGGCACGAGTTAGTGTTGGTGTCCTGGTTAAGATTAGGGCACGGGTGAGGGTAAGGCTTCGGGTGAGGGTCAGGGTTAGGATTCGTGTTAGGGTTAGGGTTAAGGGATGCAGAGGGATTAGGGTACAGCTTAGGGTACGACAGTGCTTAAGGGTTAGCGTTCGTGTGAGGGCAAGGGTTAGTGTTAGTGTTCTGGTTAAGATTAGGGCACGGGTGAGGGTAAGACTTCAGGTGAGGGTCAGGGTTAGGATTCGGGTTAGGATTAGGGTTAGGGAATGTGGAGGGATTAGGGTACAGTTTAGGGTACGACAACGATTAAGGGTTAGCGTACGTGTGAGGGCACGAGTTAGTGTTGGTGTCCTGGTTAAGATTAGGGCACGGGTGAGAGTAAGGTTTCGGGTGAGGGTCAGGGATAGAATGCGGGTTAGGGTTAGGGTTAGGGAATGGGGAGATATTAGGGCACAGTTTAGGGTACCACAACGCTTAAGTTTTAGCGTACGTGTGAGGTCACTAGTTAGTGTTAGTGTACTGCTTACGATTAGGGCACGGGTGAGGGTAAGGCCTCGGAAGAGGGTCACGTTAAGGGTTACGGTTAGGGTTAGGGTTAGGGAATGGGGATTGATTAGGGTACAGGTTAGGGTACGGCAATGGCTTAGGGTTAGCGTAAGTTAGAGGGCATGGGTTAGTTTTGATGTACTGGTTAAAATTAGGACACGGGTGAGGGTAAATTTTCAGGTGAGTGTCATGGTTAGGTTTCAGGTTAGGGTTAAGGTTAGGGAATGGAGAGGGATTAGGGTACAGGTTAGGGTACCGCTGCGGTTTAGTGTTAGCATACGTGTGAGGGCACGAGTTAGTCTTGGTGTCCCGGTTAAGATTAGGGCACGGGTGAGGGTAAGGCTTCGGGTGAGGGTCAGGGTTAGGATTCGGGTTAAGGTTACGGTTAGGGAATGGAGAGGGATTAGGGTAGAGGTTAGGGTACGACAATGCTTAAAGGTTAGCGTAAGTGTGAGGGCACGAGTTAGTGTTGGTGTACTGGTTAAGACAAGGGCACCGATGTGGGTAAGGCCTCAGAAAAGGTTCACGTTCACTGTTTCGCTTAAGGTTAGTGTTAGGGAATGGGGAGGGATTAGGGTACAGGATAGGGTACGACAATGCTTAAGGGTTAGCGTACGGTTGAGGGCATGAGTTAGTGTTTGTGTACTGGTTAACATTAGGGCATTGGTTAGGGTAGGGCATCGGAAGTGGGTCAGGTTTAGGGATGGGGTTAGGGTTAGGGTTAAGGAATGGGGAGGGATTAGGGTACAATTTAGGGTACGACAACGCTTGAGGTTTAGCATACGTGTGAGGGCACAAGTTAGTGTTGGTGTCCTGGTTAAGATTAGGGCACGGGTGAGGGTAAGGCTTCGGGTGAGGGTCAGGGTTAGGATTCGTGTTAGGGTTAGGGTTAAGGAATGCAGAGGGATTAGGGTACAGCTTAGGGTACGACAGTGCTTAAGGGTTAGCGTTCGTGTGAGGGCAAGGGTTAGTGTTAGTGTCCTGGTTAAGATTAGGGCACGGGTGAGGGTAAGGCCTCGGAAGAGGGTCACGTTAAGGGTTAAGGTTAGGGTTAGGGTTAGGAAATGGGGATTGATTAGGGTACAGGTTAGGGTACGGCAATGGCTTAGGGTTAGCGTACGTTAGAGGGCATGGGTTAGTGTTGATGTACTGGATAAAATTAGGACACGGGTGATGGTAAAGTTTCGGGTGAGTGTCGTGGTTAGGTTTCAGGTTAGGGTTAGGGTTAGGGAATGGAGAGGGATTAGGGTACAGGTTAGGGTACCCCTACGGTTTAGTGATAGCGTACGTGTGAGGGCACAAGTTAGTCTTGGTGTCCTGGTTAAGATTAGGGCACGGGTGAGGGTAAGGCTTCGGGTGAGGGTCAGGGTTAGGATTCCGGTTAGGGTTAGGGTTAGGGAATGGAGAGGGATTAGGGTACAGGTTAGGGTACGAAAATGCTTAAGGGTTAGCGTAAGTGTGAGGGCACGAGGTAGTGTTGGTGGACTGGTTAAGTCAAGGGCAGCGATGAGGGTAAGGCCTCGGAAAAGGGTCACGTTCAGGGTTTCGCTTAGGGTTAGGGTTAGGGAATCGGGAGGGATTAGGGTACAGGATAGGGTACGACAATGCTTAAGGGTTAGCGTACGTTTGAGGTCATGAGTTAGTGTTTGTGTACTGGTTAAGATTAGGGCATTGGTTAGGGTAGGGCATCGGAAGTGGGTCAGGTTTAGGGATTGGGTTAGGGTTAGGGTTAAGGAATGGGGAGGGATTAGGGTACTGTTTAGGGTACGACAACGCTTAAGGTTTAGCTTACGTGTGAGGGCACAAGTTAGTGTTGGTGTCCTCGTTAAGATTAGGGCACGGGTGAGGGTAAGGCTTCGGGTGAAGGTCAGGGTTAGGATTCGTGTTAGGGTTAGGGTTAAGGAATGCAGAGGGATTAGGGTACAGCTTAGGGTACGACAGTGCTTATGGGTTAGCGTTCGTGTGAGAGCAAGGGTTAGTGTTAGTGTCCTGGTTAAGATTAGGTCACGGGTGAGGGTAAGGCTTCAGGTTAGGGTCAGGGTTAGGATTGGGGTTAGGGTTAGGGTTAGGGAATGGGGAGTGATTAGTGTACAGTTTAGGGTACGACAACGATTAAGGGTTAGCGTACGTGTGAGGGCACGAGTTAGTGTTGGTGTCCTGGTTAAGTTTAGGGCACGGGTGAGGGTAAGGTTTCGGGTGAGGGTCAGGGATAGAATTCGGGTTAGGGTTAGGGTTAGGGAATGGGGAGATATTAGGGCACAGTTTAGGGTACCACAACGCTTAAGGTTTAGCGTACGTGTGAGGTCACTAGTTAGTGTTAGTGTACTGCTTACGATTAGGGCACGGGTGAGGGTAAGGCTTCGGAAGAGGGTCACGTTAAGGGTTAAGGTTAGGGTTAGGGTTAGGAAATGGGGAATGATTAGGGTACAGGTTAGGGTACGGCAATGGCTTAGGGTTAGCGTACGTTACAGGGCATGGGTTAGTGTTGATGTACTGGTTAAAATTAGGACACGGGTGATGGTAAAGTTTCGGGTGAGTGTCATGGTTAGGTTTCAGGTGAGGGTTAAGGTTAGGGAATGGAGAGGGATTAGGGTACAGGGTAGGGTACCGCTGCGGTTTAGTGATAGCGTACGTGTGAGAGCACGTGTTAGTCTTGGTGTCCTGGTTAAGATTAGGGCACGGATGAGGGTAAGGTTTCGGGTGAGGGTCAGGGTTAGGATTCGGGTTAGGGTTAGGGTTAGGGAATGAAGAGGGATTAGGGTACAGCTTGGGGTACGACAGTGCTTAAGTGTTAGCGTTCGTTTGAGGGCAAGGGTTAGTGTTAGTGTCCTCGTTAAGATTAGGGCACGGTTGAGGGTAAGGCTTCAGGTGAGGGTCAGGGTTAGGATTGGGTTTAGGGTTAGGGTTAGGGAATGTGGAGTGATTAGGGTACAGTTTAGGGTACGACAACGATTAAGTTTTAGCGTACGTGTGAGGTCACTAGTTAGTGTTAGTGTACTGCTTACGATTAGGGCACGGGTGAGGGTAAGGCCTCGGAAGAGGGTCACGTTAAGGGTTAGGGTTAGGGTTAGGGTTAGGGAATGGGGATTGATTAGGGTACAGGTTTGGGTACGGCAATGGCTTAGGGTTAGCGTACGTTAGAGGGCATGGGTTAGTGTTGATGTACTGGTTAAAATTATGACACGGGTGAGGGTAAAGTTTCGGGTGAGTGTCATGGTTAGGTTTCAGGTTAGGGTTAGGGTTAGGGAATGGAGAGGGATTAGGGTACAGGTTAGGGTACCGCTGCGGTTTAGTGATAGCGTACGTGTGAGGGCATGAGTTAGTCTTGGTGTCCTGGTTAAGATTAGGGCACTGCTGAGGGTAAGGCTTCGGGTGAGGGTCAGGGTTAGGATTCGGGTTAGGGATAGGGTTAGGGAATGGAGACGGATTAGGGTACTGGTTAGGGTACGACAATGCTTAAGGGTTAGCGTAAGTGTGAGGGCACGAGTTAGTGTTGGTGTACTGGTTAAGACAAGGGCACCAATGAGAGTAAGGTCTCGGAAAAGGGTCACGTTCAGGGTTTCGCTTAGGGTAAGGGTTAGTGAATGGGGAGGGATTAGGGTACAGGATAGTGTACGACAATGCTTAAGGTTTAGCGTACGTTTGAGGGCATGAGTTAGTGTTTGTGTACAGGTTAAGATTAGGGCATTGGTTAGGGAAGGGCATCGGAAGTGGGTCAGCTTTACGGATGGGGTTAGGGTTAGGGTTAAGGAATGGGGAGGGATTAGGTTACAGTTTAGGGTACGACAACGCTTAAGGTTTAGCTTACATGTGAGGGCACGAGTTAGTGTTGGTGTCCTGGTTAAGATTAGGTAACGGGTGAGGGTAAAGCTTCGGGTGAGGGTCAGGGTTAGGATTCGTGTTAGGGTTAGGGTTAAGGAATGCAGAGGGATTAGGGTACAGCTTAGGGTACGACAGTGCTTAAGGGTTAGCGTTCGTGTGAGGGCAAGGGTTAGTGTTAGTGTTCTGGTTAAGATTAGGGCACGGGTGAGGGTAAGGCTTCAGGTGAGGGTCAGGGTTAGGTTTCGGGTTAGGGTTAGGGTTAGGGAATGGGGAGGGATTAGGGTACAGTTTAGGGTACGACAACGATTAAGGGTTAGCGTACGTGTTAGGGCACGAGTTAGTGTTGGTGTCCTGGTTAAGATTAGGGCACGGGTGAGAGTAAGGTTTCGGGTGAGGGTCAGGGATAGAATTCGGGTTAGGGTTAGGGTTATGGAATGGGGAGATATTAGGGCACAGTTTAGGGTACCACAACGCTTAAGGTTTAGCGTACGTGTGAGGTCACTAGTTAGTGTTAGTGTACTGCTTACTATTAGGGCACGGGTGAGGGTAAGGCCTCGGAAGAGGATCACGTTAAGGGTTAGGGTTTGGGTTAGGGTTAGGGAATGGGGATTGATTAGGGTACAGGTTAGGGTACGGCAATGGCTTAGGGTTAGCGTACGTTAGAGGGCATGGGTTAGTGTTGATGTACTGTTTAAAATTAGGACAGGGGTGAGGGTAAAGTTTCGGGTGAGTGTCATGTTTAGGTTTCAGGTTAGGGTTAGGGTTAGGGAATGGAGAGGGATTAGGGTACAGGTTAGGGTACTGCTGTGGTTTAGTGTTAGCGTACATGTGAGGGCATGAGTTAGTCTTGGTGTCCTGGTTAAGATTAGGGCACGGGTGAGGGTAAGGCTTCGGTGAGGGTCAGGGTTAGGATTCGGGTTAGGGTTAGGGTTCGGGAATGGAGAGGGATTAGGGTACAGGTTAAGGTACGACAATGCTTAAGGGTTAGCGTAAGTGTGAGGGCACGAGTTAGTGTTGGTGTACTGGTTAAGAAAAAGGCACCGATGACGGTAATGCCTCGGAAAAGGGTCACGTTCAGGGTTTCGCTTAGGGTTAGGGATAGGGAATGAGGAGGGATTAGGGTACAGGATAGGGTACGACAATGCTTAACGTTTAACGTACGTTTTTGGGCATGAGTTAGTGTTTGTGTACTGGTTAAGTTTAGGGCATTTGTTAGGGTAGGGCATCGGAAGTGGGTCAGGTTTAGGGATGGGGTTAGGGTTAGGGTTAAAGAATGGGGAGGGATTAGGGTACAATTTAGGGTACGCAAATGCTTAAGGTTTAGCGTACGTGTGAGGGCACGAGTTAGTGTTGGTGTCCTGGTTAAGATTAGGGCACGGCTGAGGGTAAAGCTTCGGGTGAGGGTCAGGGTTAGGATTCGTGTTAGGGTTAGGGCTAAGGAATGCAGAGGGATTAGGGTACAGCTTAGGGTACGACAGTGCTTAAGGGTTAGCGTTCGTGGGAGGGCAAGGGTTAGTGTTAGTGTCCTGCTTAAGATTAGGGCACGGGTAAGGGTAAGGCTTCAGGTGAGGGTCAGGGTTAGGATTCGGGTTAGGGTTAGGGTTAGGGAATGGGTAGGGGTTAGGGTACATTTTAGGGTACCACAATGCTTAAGGTTTAGCTTACATGTGAGGTCACTAGTTAGTGTTAGTGTCCTGCTTACGATTAGGGCACGGGTGAGGGTAAGGCCTCGGAAGAGTGTCACGTTAAGGGTTAGGGTTAGGGTTAGGGTTAGGGAATGGGGATTGATTAGGGTACAGGTTTGGGTACGGCAATGGCTTAGGGTTAGCGTAGGTTAAAGGGCATGGGTTAGTGTTGATGTACTGGTTAAAATTAGGACACGGGTGAGGGTAAAGTTTCGGGTGAGTGTCATGGTTAGGTTTAGGGTTAGGGTTAGGGTTAGGGAATGGAGAGGGATTAGGGTACAGGATAGGGTAGGACAACGCTTAAGGGTTAGCGTAAGTGTGAGGGCACGAGTTATTGTTGGTGTACCGGTTAAGACAAGGGCACCGATGACGGTAAGGCCTCGGAAAAGGGTCACGTTCAGGGTTTCACTTAGGGTTAGGGTTAGGGAATGGGGAGGGATTAGGGTACAGGATAGGGTACGACAATGCTTAAGGGTTAGCGTACGTTTGAGGGCATGAGTTAGTGTTTGTGTACTGGTTAAGATTAGGGCATTGGTTAGTGTAGGACATCGGAAGTGGGTCAGGTTTAGGGGTGGGGTTAGGGTTAGGGTTAAGGAATGGGGAGGGATTAGGTTACAGTTTAGGGTATGACAACGCTTAAGGTTTAGCGTACGTGTGAGGGCACGAGTTAGTGTTGGTGTCCTGGTTAAGATTAGGGCACGGGTGAGGGTAAGGCTTCGGGTGAGGGTCAGGGTTAGGATTCGTGTTAGGGTTAGGGTTAAGGGATGCAGAGGGATTAGGGTACAGCTTAGGGTACGACAGTGCTTAAGGGTTAGCGTTCGTGTGAGGGCAAGGGTTAGTGTTAGTGTTCTGGTTAAGATTAGGGCACGGGTGAGGGTAAGACTTCAGGTGAGGGTCAGGGTTAGGATTCGGGTTAGGATTAGGGTTAGGGAATGGGGAGGGATTAGGGTACAGTTTAGGGTACGACAACGATTAAGGGTTAGCGTACGTGTGAGGGCACGAGTTAGTGTTGGTGTCCTGGTTAAGATTAGGGCACGGGTGAGAGTAAGGTTTCGGGTGAGGGTCAGGGATAGAATGCGGGTTAGGGTTAGGGTTAGGGAATGGGGAGATATTAGGGCACAGTTTAGGGTACCACAACGCTTAAGGTTTAGCGTACGTGTGAGGTCACTAGTTAGTGTTAGTGTACTGCTTACTATTAAAGCACTGGTGAGGGTAAGTCCTCGGAAGAGGGTCACGTTATGGGTTAGGGTTTAGGTTAGGGTTAGGGAATGGGGATTGATTAGGGTACAGGTTATGGTACGGCAATGGCTTAGGGATAGCGTACGTTAGAGGGCATGGGTTAGTGTTGATGTACTGTTTAAAATTAGGACAGGGGTGAGGGCAAAGTTTCGGGTGAGTGTCATGGTTAGGTTTCAGGTTAGGGTTAGGGTTAGGGAATGGAGAGGGATTAGGGTACAGGTTAGGGTACCGTTGCGGTTTAGTGTTAGCGTACATGTGAGGGGACGAGTTAGTCTTGGTGTCCTGGTTAAGATTAGGGCACGGGTGAGAGTAAGGCTTCGGGTGAGGGTCAGGGTTAGGATTCGGGGTAGGGTTAGGGTTCGGGAATGGAGAGGGATTAGGGTACAGGTTAGGGTACGACAATGCTTAAGGGTTAGCGTAAGTGTGAGGGCACGAGTTAGTGTTGGTGTACTGGCTAAGACAAGTGCACCGATGAGGGTAAGGCCTCGGAAAAGGGTCACGTTCAGGGTTTCGCTTAGGGTTAGGGTTAGGGAATGGGGAGGGATTAGGGTACAGGATAGGGTACGACAATGCTTAAGGGTTAACGTACGTTTTTGGTCATGAGTTAGTGTTTGTGTACTGGTTAAGATTAGGGCATTGGTTAGGGTAGGGCATCGGAAGTGGGTCAGGTTTAGGCATGGGGTTAGGGTTAGGGTTAAGGAATGGGGAGGGATTATGGTACAATTTAGGGTACGACAACGCTTAAGGTTTAGCGTACGTGTGAGGGCACGATTTAGTGTTGGTGTCCTGGTTAAGATTAGGGCACGGGTGAGGGTAAGGCTTCGGGTGAGGGTCAGGGTTAGGATTCGGGTTAGGGTTAGGGTTAGGGAAAGGGGAGATATTAGGGCAAAGTTTAGGGTACCACAACGCTTAAGGTTTAGCGTACGTGTGAGGTAACAAGTTAGTGTTTGTGTACTGCTTACGATTAAGGCACGGGGGAGGGTAAGGCCTCGGAAGAGGGTCACGTTAAGGGTTAGGGTTAGGGTTAGGGTTAGGGAATGGGGATTGATTAGGGTACAGGTTAGGGTACGGCAATGGCTTAGGATTAGCGTACGTTAGAGGGCATGGGTTAGTGTTGATGTACTGGTTAAAATTAGGACACGGGTGATGGTAAAGTTTTGGGTGAGTGTCATGGTTAGGTTTCAGGTTAGGGTTAGGGTTAGGGAATGGAGAGGGATTAGGGTACAGATTAGGGTACCGTTGCGGTTTAGTGTTAGCGTACATGTGAGGGCATGAGTTAGTCTTGGTGTCCTGGTTAAGATTAGGGCACGGGTGAGGGTAAGGCTTCGGGTGAGGGTCAGGGTTAGGATTCGGGTTAGGGTTAGGGTTAAGGAATGCAGAGGGATTAGGGTACAGCTTAGGGTACGACAGTGCTTAAGGGTTAGCGTTCGTGTGAGGACAAGGGTTAGTGTTAGTGTCCTGGTTAAGATTAGGGCATGGGTGAGGGTAAGGCTTCAGGTGAGGTACAGGGTTAGGATTCGGGTTAGGGTTAGGGTTAGGGAATGGGGAGGGATTAGGGTACAGTTTACGGTACGACAACGATTATGGGTTAGCGTACGTGTGAGGGCACGAGTTAGTCTTGGTGTCCTGTTTAAGATTAGGGCACGCGTGAGGGTAAGGTTTCGGGTGAGGGTCAGGGATAGAATTCGGGTTAGGGTTAGGGTTAGGGAATGGGGAGATATTAGGGCACAGTTTAGAGTACCACAACGTTTAAGGTTTAGCGTACCTGTGAGGTCACTAGTTAGTGTTAGTGTACTGCTTACGATTAGGGCACGGGTGAGTGTAAGGCCTCGGAAGAGGGTCACGTTTAGGGTTAGGGTTAGGGTTAGGGTTAGGGAATGGGGAATGATTAGGGTACAGGTTAGGGTACGGCAATGGCTTAGGGTTAGCGTACGTTAGAGGGCATGTGTTAGTGTTGATGTACTGGTTAAAATTAGGACACGGGTGAGGGTAAAGTTTCGGGTGAGTGTCATGGTTAGGTTTCAGGTTAGGGTTAGGGCTAGGGAATGGAGAGGGATTAGGGTACAGGTTAGGTGACCGCTGTGGTTTAGTGTTAGCGTACATGTGAGGGCACGAGTTAGTCTTGGTGTGCTGGTTAAGATTAGGGCACGGGTGAGGGTAGGCTTCGGGTGAGGGTCAGGGTTAGGATTCGGGTTAGGGTTAGGGTTCGGGAATGGAGAGGGATTAGGGTACAGGTTAGGGCACGACAATGCTTAAGGGTTAGCGTAAGTGTGAGGGCACCAGTTAGTGTTGGTGTACTGGTTAAGACAAGGGCACCGATGAGGGTAAGGCCTCGGAAAAGGGTCACGTTCAGAGTTTCGCTTAGCGTTAGGGTTAGGGAATGGGGAGGGATTAGGGTGCAGGATAGGGTACGACAATGCTTAAGGGTTAGCGTACGTTTGAGGGCATGAGTTAGTGTTTGTGTACTGGTTAAGATTAGGGCATTGGTTAGTGTAGGACATCGGAAGTGGGTTAGGTTTAGGGATGGGGTTAGAATTAGGGTTAAGGAATGGGGAGGGATTAGGGTACAATTTAGGGTACGACAACGCTTAAGGTTTAGCGTACGTGTGAGGGCACGAGTTAGTGTTGGTGTACTGGTTAAGACAAGGACACCGATGAGGGTAAGGCCTCGGAAAAGCGTCACGTTCAGGGTTTCGCTTAGGGTTATGTTTAGGGAATGGGGAGGGATTAGGGTACAGGATAGGGTACGACAATGCTTAAGGGTTAACGTACGTTTTGGGGCATGAGTTAGTGTTTGTGTACTGGTTAAGATTAGGGCATTGGTTAGGGTAGGGCATCGGAAGTGGGTCAGGTTTAGGGATGGGGTTAGGGTTAGGGTTAAGGAATGGGGAGGGATTAGGGTACAATTTAGGGTACGACAACGCTTAAGGTTTAGCGTACGTGTGAGGGCACGAGTTAGTGTTGGTGTCCTGGTTAAGATTAGGGCACGAGTGAGGGTAAGGCTTCGGGTGAGGGTCTGGGTTAGGATTCGTGTTAGGGTTAGGGTTAAGGAATGCAGAGGGATTAGGGTACAGCTTAGGGTACGACAGTGCTTAAGGGTTAGCGTTCGTGTGAGGGCAAGGGTTAGTGTTAGTGTCCTGGTTAAGATTAGGGCACGGGTGAGGGTAAGGCTTCAGGTGAGGGTCAGGGTTAGGATTCGGGTTAGGGTTAGGGTTAGGGAATGGGGAGGGATTAGGGTACAGTTTAGGGTACGACAACGAATAAGGGTTAGCGTACGTGTGAGGGCACGAGTTAGTGTTGGTGTCCTTGTTAAGATTAGGGCACGTGTGAGGGTAAGGTTTCAGTTGAGAGTCAGGGATAGAATTCGGTTTAAGGTTAGGGTTAGAGAATGGGGAGATATTAGGGCACAGTTTAGGGTACCACAACGCTTAAGGTTTTGCGTACGTGTGAGGTCACTAGTTAGTGTCAGTGTACTGCTTACGATTAGGGCACGGGGGAGGGTAAGGGCTCGGAAGAGGGTCACGTTAAGGTTTAGGGTTAAGGAATGTGGATTGATTAGGGTACAGGTTAAGGTACGGCAATGGCTTAGGGTTAGCGTACGTTAGAGGGCATGGGTTAGTGTTGATGTACTGGTTAAAATTAGGACACGGGTGAGGGTAAAGTTTCGGGTGTGTGTCATGGTTAGGTTTCAGGTTAGGGTTAGGGTTAGGGAATGGAGAGGGATTAGGGTACAGGTTAGGGTACGACAATGCTTAAGGGTTAGCGTAAGTGTGAGGGCACGAGTTAGTCTTGGTGTCCTGGTTAAGATTAGGGCACGGGTGAGTGTGAGGCTTCGGGTGAGGGTCAGGGTTAGGATTCGGGTTAGGGTTAGTGTTCGGGAATGGAGAGGGGTTAGGGTACAGGTTAGTGTACGGCAATGGCTTAGGGTTAGCGTAAGTGTGAGGGCACGAGTTAGTGTTGGTGTACTGGTTAAGACAAGGACACCGATGAGGGTAAGGCCTCGGAAAAGGGTCACGTTCAGGGTTTCGCTTAGGGTTAGTGTTAGGGAATGGGGAGGGATTAGGGTAGAGGATAGGGTACGACAATGCTTAAGGGTTAACGTACGTTTGAGGGCATGAGTTAGTGTTTGTGTACTGGTTAAGATTAGGACATTGGTTAGGGTAGGGCATCGGACGTGCGTCAGGTTTAGGGATGGGTTTAGTGTTAGGGTTAAGGAATGGGGAGGGATTAGGGTACAATTTAGGGTACGACAACGCTTAAGGTTTAGCGTACGTGTGAGGGCACGAGTTAGTGTTGGTGTCATGGTTAAGATTAGGGCACGGGTGAGGGTAAGGCTTCGGGTGAGGGTCAGGGTTAGGATTCGTGTTAGGGTTAGGGTTAAGGACTGCAGAGGGATTAGGGTACCGCTTAGGGTACGACAGTGCTTAAGGGTTAGCGTTCGTGTGAGGGCAAGGGTTAGTGTTAGTGTCCTGGTTAAGATTAGGGCACGGGTGAGGGTAAGGCTTCAGGTGAGGGTCAGGGATAGCATTCGGGTTAGGGTTAGGGTTAGGGAATGGGGAGATATTAGGGCACAGTTTAGGGTACCACAACGCTTAAGGTTTAGCGTACGTGTGAGGTCACTATTTAATGTTAGTGTACTGCTTACGATTAGGGCACGGGTGAGGGTAAGGCCTCAGAAGAGGGTCACGTTAAGGGATAGGGTTAGGGTTAGGGTTAGGAAATGGGGATTGATTAGGGTACAGGTTAGGGTACGGCAATGGCTTAGGGTTAGCGTACGTTAGAGGGCATGGGTTAGTGTTGATGTACTGGTTAAAATTAGGACACGGGTGAGGGTAAAGTTTCGTGTGAGTGTCATGTTTAGGTTTCAGGTTAGGGTTAGTGGGTAGGAAATGGAGAGGGATTAGGGTACAGGTTAGGGTACCGCTGTGGTTTAGTGTTAGCGTACGTGTGAGGGCACGAGTTAGTCTTGGTGTCCTGGTTAAGATTAGGGCACGGGTGAGGGTAAGGCTTCGGGTGAGGGTCCGGGCTAGGAGTCGTGTTAGGGTTAGGGTTAAGGAATGGAGAGGGATTAGGGTACAGGTTAGGGTACGACAATGCTTAAGGGTTAGCGTAAGTGTGAGGGCACGAGTTAGTGTTGGTGTACTGGTTAAGACAAGGGCACCGATGAGGGTAAGGCCTCGGAAAAGGGTCACGTTCAGGGTTTCGCTTAGGGTTAGGGTTAGGGAATGGGGAGGGATTAGGGTACAGGATAGGGTACGACAATGCTTAAGGGTTAACGTACGTGTGAAGGCATGAGTTAGTGTTTGTGTACTGGTTAAGATTAGGGCATTGGTTAGGGTAGGGCATCGGACGTGGGTCAGGTTTAGGCATGGGGTTAGGGTTAGGGTTAAGGAATGGGGAGGGATTAGGGTACAATTTAGGGTACGACAACTCTTAAGGTTTAGCGTACGTGTGAGGGCACGAGTTAGTGTTGGTGTCCTGGTTAAGATTAGGGCACGAGTGAGGGTAAGGCTTCGGGTGAGAGTCAGGGTTAGTATTCGTGGTAGGGTTAGGGTTAAGGAATGCAGAGGGATTAGGGTACAGCTTAGGGTACGACAGTGCTTAAGGGTTAGCGTTCGTGTGAGGGCAAGGGTTAGTGTTAGTGTCCTGGTTAAGATTAGGGCACGGGTGAGGGTAAGGCTTCAGGTGAGGGTCAGGGTTAGGATTCGGGTTAGGGTTAGGGTTAGGGAATGGGGAGGGATTAGGGTACAGTTTAGGGAACGACAACGATTAAGGGTTAGCGTACGTGTGAGGGCACGAGTTAGTGTTGGTATCCTGGTTAAGATTAGGGCACGGGTTAGGGTAAGGTTTTGGGTGAGGGTCAGGGATAGAATTCGGGTTAGGGTTAGGGTTAGGGAATGGGGAGATATTAGGGCACAGTTTAGGGTACCACAACACTTAAGGTTTAGCGTACGTGTGAGGTCACTAGTTAGTGTTAGTGTACTGCTTACGATTAGGGCACGGGTGAGGGTAAGGCCTCGGAAGAGGGTCACGTTAAGGGTTAGGGTTAGGGTTAGGGTTAGGGAATGGGGATTGATTAGGGTACAGGTTAGGGTACGGCAATGGCTTAGGGTTAGCGTACGTTAGAGGGCATGGGTTAGTGTTGATGTACTGGTTAAAATTAGGACACGGGTGAGGGTGAAGTTTCGCGTGAGGGTCATGGTTAGGTTTCAGGTTAGGGTTAGCGTTAGGGAATGGAGAGGGATTAGGGTACAGGTTAGGGTACCGCTGCGGTTTAGTGTTAGCGTACGTGTGAGGGCACGAGTTAGTCTTGGTGTCCTGGTTAAGATTAGGGCATGGGTGAGGGTAAGGCTTCGGGTGAGGGTCAGGGTTAGGAATCGGGTTAGGGTTAGGGTTAGGGAATGTAGAGGGATTAGGGTACAGGTTAGGGTACGACAATGCTTAAGGGTTAGCGTAAGTGTGAGGGCACGAGTTAGTGTTGGTGTACTGGTTAAGACAAGGGCACCGATGAGGGTAAGGCCTCGGAAAAGGGTCAAGTTCAGGGTTTCACTTAGGGTTAGGGTTAGGGAATGGGGAGGGATTAGGGTACAGGATAGGGTACGACAATGCTTAAGGGTTAACGTACGTTTGAGGGCATGAGTTAGTGTTTGTGTACTGGTTAAGATTAGGGCATTGGTTAGGGTAGGGCATCAGACGTGGGTCAGGTTTAGGGATGGGGTTAGGCTTAGTGTTAAGGAATGGGGAGGGATTAGGGTACAATTTAGGGTACGACAACGCTTAAGGTTTAGTGTACGTGTGAGGGCACGAGTTAGTGTTGGTGTCCTGGTTAAGATTAGGGCACGAGTGAGGGTAAGGCTTCGGGTGAGGGTCAGGGTTAGGATTCGTGTTAGGGTTAGGGTTAAGGAATGCAGAGGGATTTGGGTACAGCTTAGGGTACGACAGTGCTTAAGGGTTAGCGTTCGTGTGAGGGCAAGGGTTAGTGTTAGTGTCCTGGTTAAGATTAGGGCACGGGTGAGGGTAAGGCTTCAGGTGAGGGTCAGGGTTAGGATTCGGGTTAGGATTAGGGTTAGGGAATGGGGAGGGATTAGGGTACAGTTTAGGGTACGACAACGATTAAGGGTGGGCGTACGTGTTAGGGCACGATTTAGTGCTGGTGTCCTGGTTAAGATTAGGGCACGGGTTAGGGTAAGGTTTCGTGTGAGGGTCAGGGATAGAATTCGGGTTAGGGTTAGGGTTAGGGAATGGGGAGATATTAGGGCACAGTTTAGGGTACCACAACGCTTAAGGTTTATCGTACGTGTGAGGTCACTAGTTAGTGTTAGAGTACTGCTTACGATTAGGGCACGGGTGAGGGTAAGGCCTCGGAAGAGGGTCACGTTAAGGGTTAGGGTTAGGGTTAGGGTTAGGGAATGGGGATTGATTAGAGTACAGGTTAGGGTACGGCAATGGCTTAGGGTTAGCGTACGTTAGAGGGCATGGGTTAGTGTTGATGTACTGGTTAAAATTAGGACACGGGTGAGGGTGAAGTTTCGCGTGAGTGTCATGGTTAGGTTTCAGGTTAGGGTTAGCGTTAGGGAATGGAGAGGGATTAGGGTACAGGTTAGGGTACCGCTGCGGTTTAGTGTTAGCGTACGTGTGACGGCACGAGTTAGTCTTGGTGTCCTGGTTAAGATTAGGGCACGGGTGAGGGTAAGGCTTCGGGTGAGGGTCAGGGTTAGGAATCGGGTTAGGGTTAGGGTTAGGGAATGTAGAGGGATTAGGTTACAGGTTAGGGTACGACAATGCTTAAGGGTTAGCGTAAGTGTGAGGGCACGAGTTAGTGTTGGTGTACTGGTTAAGACAAGGGCACCGATGAGGGTAAGGCCTCGGAAAAGGGTCAAGTTCAGGGTTTCGCTTAGGGTTAGGGTTAGGGAATGGGGAGGGATTAGGGTACAGGATAGGGTACGACAATGCTTAAGGGTTAACGTACGTTTGAGGGCATGAGTTAGTGTTTGTGTACTGGTTAAGATTAGGGCATTGGTTAGGGTAGGGCATCAGACGTGGGTCAGGTTTAGGGATGGGGTTAGGCTTAGTGTTAAGGAATGGGGAGGGATTAGGGTACAATTTAGGGTACGACAACGCTTAAGGTTTAGCGTACGTGTGAGGGCACGAGTTAGTGTTGGTGTCCTGGTTAAGATTAGGGCACGAGTGAGGGTAAGGCTTCGGGTGAGGGTCAGGGTTAGGATTCGTGTTAGGGTTAGGGTTAAGGAATGCAGAGGGATTAGGGTACAGCTTAGGGTACGACAGTGCTTAAGGGTTAGCGTTCGTGTGAGGGCAAGTGTTAGTGTTAGTGTCCTGGTTAAGATTAGGGCACGGGTGAGGGTAAGGCTTCAGGTGAAGGTCAGGGTTAGGATTCGGGTTAGGGTTAGGATTAGGGAATGGCGAGGGATTAGGTTACAGTTTAGGGTACGACAACGATTAAGGGTGGGCGTACGTGTGAGGGCACGAGTTAGTGTTGGTGTCCTGGTTAAGATTAGGGCACGGGTGAGGGTAAGGTTTCGGGTGAGGGTCAGGGATAGAATTCGGGTTAGGGTTAGGGTTAGGGAATGGAGAGATATTAGGGCACAGTTTAGGGGACCACAACGCTTAAGGTTTAGCGTACGTGTTAAGTCACTAGTTAGTGTTAGTGTACTGCTTACGATTAGGGCACGGGTGAGGGTAAGGCCTCGGAAGAGGGTCACGTTAAGGGTTAGGGTTAGGGTTAGGGTTAGGGAATGGGGATTGATTAGGGTACAGGTTAGGGTACGGCAATGGCTTAGGGTTAGCGTACGTTAGAGGGCATGGGTTAGTTTTGATGTACTGGTTAAAATTAGGACACGGGTGAGGGTAAAGTTTCGGGTGAGTGTCATGGTTAGGTTTCAGGTTAGGGTTAGGGTTAGGGAATGGAGAGGGATTAGGGTACAGGTTAGGGTACGACAATGCTTAAGGGTTAGCGTAAGTGTGAGGGCACGAGTTAGTGTTGGTGTACTGGTTAAGACAAGGGCACCGATGATGGTAAGGCCTCGGCAAAGTGTCACGTTCAGGGTTTCGCTTAGGGTTAGGGTTAGGGAATGGGGAGGGATTAGGGTACAGGATAGGGTACGACAATGCTTAAGGGTTAACGTACGTTTGAGGGCCTGAGTTAGTGTTTGTGTACTGGTTAAGATTAGGGCAATGGTTAGGGTAAGGTATCGGACGTGGGTCAGGTTTAGAGATGGAGTTAGGGTTAGGGTTAAGGAATGGGGAGGGATTAGGGTACAATTTAGGGTACGACAACGCTTAAGGTTTAGCGTACGTGTGAGGGCACGAGTTAGTGTTGGTGTCCTGGTTAAGATTAGGGCACGGGTGAGGGTAAGGCTTCGGGAGAGGGTCAGGGTTAGGATTCGTGTTAGAGTTAGGGTTAAGGAATGCAGAGGGATTAGGGTACAGCTTAGGGTAGGACAGTGCTTAAGGTTTAGCGTTGGTGTGAGGGCGAGGGTTAGTGTTAGTGTCCTGGTTAAGATTGGGGCACGGGTGAGGGTAAGGCTTCAGGTGAGGGTCAGGGTTAGGATTCGGGTTAGGGTTAGGGTTAGGGAATGGGGAGGGAATAGGGTACAGTTTAGTGTACGACAACGATTAAGGGTGGGCGTACGTGTGAGGGCACGAGTTAGTGTTGGTGTCCTGGTTAAGATTAGGGCATGGGTGAGGGTAAGGCTTCGGGTGAGGGTCAGGGTTAGGATTCGGGATAGGGTTAGGGTTATGGAATGGAGAGTGAATAGGGTACACCTTAGGGTACGACAAGGCTTAAGGGTTAGCGTACGTGTGAGGGCTCGAGTTAGTGTGGTTGTCCTGGTTAACATTAGGTATTGGTGAGGGTAAGGTTTCGGGTGAGGGTCAGGGATAGAATTCGGGTTAGGGTTAGGGTTAGAGAATGGGGTGATATTAGGGCACAGTTTAGGGTACCACAACGCTTAAGGTTTAGCGTACGTGTGAGGTCACTAGTTAGGTTTAGTGTACTGCTTACGATTAGGGCACGGGTGAGGGTAAGGCCTCGGAAGAGTGTCACGTTAAGGGTTAGGGCTAGCGTTAGGGTTAGGGAATGGGGATTGATATGGGTACAGGTTAGGGTACGGCAATGGCTTAGGGTTAGCGTAGGTTAGAGGGCATGGGTTAGTGTTGATGTACTGGTTAAAATTAGGACAGGGGTGAGGGTAAAGTTTCGCGTGAGTGTCATGGTTAGGTTTCAGGTTAGGGTTAGGGTTAGGGAATGGAGAGGGATTAGGGTACATGTTAGGGTACCGCTGCGGTTTAGTGTTAGCGTACGTGTGAGGGCACGAGTTAGTCTTGGTGTCCTGGTTAAGATTATGGCATGGGTGAGGGTAAGGCTTCGGGTGAGGGTCAGGGTTAGGAATCGGGTTAGGGTTAGGGTTAGGGAATGTAGAGGGATTAGGGTACAGGTTAGGGTACGACAATGCTTAAGGGTTAGCGTAAGTGTGAGGGCACGAGTTAGTGTTGGTGTACTGGTTAAGACAAGGGCACCGATGAGGGTAAGGCCTCGGAAAAGGGTCAAGTTCAGGGTTTCGCTTAGGGTTAGGGTTAGGGAATGGGGAGGGATTAGGGTACAGGATAGGGTACGACAATGCTTAAGGGTTAACGTACGTTTGAGGGCATGAGTTAGTGTTTGTGTACTGGTTAAGATTAGGGCATTGGTTAGGGTAGGGCATCAGACGTGGGTCAGGTTTAGGGATGGGGTTAGGCTTAGTGTTAAGGAATGGGGAGGGATTAGGGTACAATTTAGGGTACGACAACGCTTAAGGTTTAGTGTACGTGTGAGGGCACGAGTTAGTGTTGGTGTCCTGGTTAAGATTAGGGCACGAGTGAGGGTAAGGCTTCGGGTGAGGGTCAGGGTTAGGATTCGTGTTAGGGTTAGGGTTAAGGAATGCAGAGGGATTTGGGTACAGCTTAGGGTACGACAGTGCTTAAGGGTTAGCGTTCGTGTGAGGGCAAGGGTTAGTGTTAGTGTCCTGGTTAAGATTAGGGCACGGGTGAGGGTAAGGCTTCAGGTGAGGGTCAGGGTTAGGATTCGGGTTAGGATTAGGGTTAGGGAATGGGGAGGGATTAGGGTACAGTTTAGGGTACGACAACGATTAAGGGTGGGCGTACGTGTTAGGGCACGATTTAGTGCTGGTGTCCTGGTTAAGATTAGGGCACGGGTTAGGGTAAGGTTTCGTGTGAGGGTCAGGGATAGAATTCGGGTTAGGGTTAGGGTTAGGGAATGGGGAGATATTAGGGCACAGTTTAGGGTACCACAACGCTTAAGGTTTATCGTACGTGTGAGGTCACTAGTTAGTGTTAGAGTACTGCTTACGATTAGGGCACGGGTGAGGGTAAGGCCTCGGAAGAGGGTCACGTTAAGGGTTAGGGTTAGGGTTAGGGTTAGGGAATGGGGATTGATTAGAGTACAGGTTAGGGTACGGCAATGGCTTAGGGTTAGCGTACGTTAGAGGGCATGGGTTAGTGTTGATGTACTGGTTAAAATTAGGACACGGGTGAGGGTGAAGTTTCGCGTGAGTGTCATGGTTAGGTTTCAGGTTAGGGTTAGCGTTAGGGAATGGAGAGGGATTAGGGTACAGGTTAGGGTACCGCTGCGGTTTAGTGTTAGCGTACGTGTGACGGCACGAGTTAGTCTTGGTGTCCTGGTTAAGATTAGGGCACGGGTGAGGGTAAGGCTTCGGGTGAGGGTCAGGGTTAGGAATCGGGTTAGGGTTAGGGTTAGGGAATGTAGAGGGATTAGGTTACAGGTTAGGGTACGACAATGCTTAAGGGTTAGCGTAAGTGTGAGGAGACGAGTTAGTGTTGGTGTACTGGTTAAGACAAGGGCACCGATGAGGGTAAGGCCTCGGAAAAGGGTCAAGTTCAGGGTTTCGCTTAGGGTTAGGGTTAGGGAATGGGGAGGGATTAGGGTACAGGATAGGGTACGACAATGCTTAAGGGTTAACGTACGTTTGAGGGCATGAGTTAGTGTTTGTGTACTGGTTAAGATTAGGGCATTGGTTAGGGTAGGGCATCAGACGTGGGTCAGGTTTAGGGATGGGGTTAGGCTTAGTGTTAAGGAATGGGGAGGGATTAGGGTACAATTTAGGGTACGACAACGCTTAAGGTTTAGCGTACGTGTGAGGGCACGAGTTAGTGTTGGTGTCCTGGTTAAGATTAGGGCACGAGTGAGGGTAAGGCTTCGGGTGAGGGTCAGGGTTAGGATTCGTGTTAGGGTTAGGGTTAAGGAATGCAGAGGGATTAGGGTACAGTTTAGGGTACGACAGTGCTTAAGGGTTAGCGTTCGTGTGAGGGCAAGTGTTAGTGTTAGTGTCCTGGTTAAGATTAGGGCACGGGTGAGGGTAAGGCTTCAGGTGAAGGTCAGGGTTAGGATTCGGGTTAGGGTTAGGATTAGGGAATGGCGAGGGATTAGGTTACAGTTTAGGGTACGACAACGATTAAGGGTGGGCGTACGTGTGAGGGCACGAGTTAGTGTTGGTGTCCTGGTTAAGATTAGGGCACGGGTGAGGGTAAGGTTTCGGGTGAGGGTCAGGGATAGAATTCGGGTTAGGGTTAGGGTTAGGGAATGGAGAGATATTAGGGCACAGTTTAGGGGACCACAACGCTTAAGGTTTAGCGTACGTGTTAAGTCACTAGTTAGTGTTAGTGTACTGCTTACGATTAGGGCACGGGTGAGGGTAAGGCCTCGGAAGAGGGTCACGTTAAGGGTTAGGGTTAGGGTTAGGGTTAGGGAATGGGGATTGATTAGGGTACAGGTTAGGGTACGGCAATGGCTTAGGGTTAGCGTACGTTAGAGGGCATGGGTTAGTTTTGATGTACTGGTTAAAATTAGGACACGGGTGAGGGTGAAGTTTCGCGTGAGTGTCATGTTTAGGTTTCAGGTTAGGGTTAAGGTTAGGGAATGGAGAGGGATTAGGGTACAGGTTAGGGTACCTCTGCGGTTTAGTGTTAGCGTACGTGTGAGGGCACGAGTTAGTCTTGGTGTCCTGGTTAAGATTAGGGCACGGTTGAGGGTAAGGCTTCGGGTGAGGGTCAGGGTTAGGATTCGGGTTAGGGTTAGGGTTAGGGAATGGAGAGGGATTAGGGTACATGTTAGGGTACGACAATGCTTAAGGGTTAGCATAAGTGTGAGGGCACGAGTTAGTGTTGGTGTACTGGTTAAGACAAGGGCACCGATGAGGGTAAGGCCTCGGAAAAGGGTCACGTTCAGGGTTTCGCTTAGTGTTAGCGTTAGGGAATGGGGAGGAATTAGGGTACAGGATAGGGTACGACAATGCTTAAGGGTTAACGTACGTTTGAGGGCAGGAGTTAGTGTTTGTGTACTGGTTAAGATTAGGGCATTGGTTAGTGTAGGGCATCAGACTTGGGTCAGGTTTAGGGATGGGGTTAGGCTTAGTGTTAAGGAATGGGGAGGGATTAGGGTACAATTTAGGGTACGACAACGCTTAAGGTTTAGTGTGCGTGTGAGGGCACGAGTTAGTGTTGGTGTCCTGGTTAAGATTAGGGCACGGGTGAGGGTAAGGCTTCGGGTGAGGGTCAGGGTTAGGATTCGTGTTAGGGTTAGGGTTAGGGAATGGGGAGATATTAGGGCACAGTTTAGGGGACCACAACGCTTAAGGTTTAGCGTACGTGTGAGGTCACTAGTTAGTGTTAGTGTACTGCTTACGATTAGGGCACGGGTGAGGGTAAGGCCTCGGAAGTGGGTCACGTTAAGGGTTAGGGTTTGGGTTAGGGTTAGGGAATGGGGATTTATTAGGGTACAGGTTAGTTTACGGCAATGGCTTAGGGTTAGCATACGTTAGAGGGCATGGGTTAGTGTTGATGTACTGGTTAAAATTAGGACACGGCTGAGGGTAAAGTTTCGGGTGAGTGTCATGGTTAGGTTTCAGGTTAGGGTTAGGGTTAGGGAATGGAGAGGGATTAGGGTACAGGTTAGGGTACGACAATGCTTAAGGGTTAGCGTAAGTGTGAGGGCACGAGTTAGTGTTGGTGTACTGGTTAAGACAAGGGCACCGATGATGGTAAGGCCTCGGCAAAGTGTCACGTTCAGGGTTTCGCTTAGGGTTAGGGTTAGGGAATGGGGAGGGATTAGGGTACAGGATAGGGTACGACAATGCTTAAGGGTTAACGTACGTTTGAGGGCCTGAGTTAGTGTTTGTGTACTGGTTAAGATTAGGGCAATGGTTAGGGTAAGGTATCGGACGTGGGTCAGGTTTAGAGATGGAGTTAGGGTTAGGGTTAAGGAATGGGGAGGGATTAGGGTACAATTTAGGGTACGACAACGCTTAAGGTTTAGCGTACGTGTGAGGGCACGAGTTAGTGTTGGTGTCCTGGTTAAGATTAGGGCACGGGTGAGGGTAAGGCTTCGGGAGAGGGTCAGGGTTAGGATTCGTGTTAGAGTTAGGGTTAAGGAATGCAGAGGGATTAGGGTACAGCTTAGGGTAGGACAGTGCTTAAGGTTTAGCGTTGGTGTGAGGGCGAGGGTTAGTGTTAGTGTCCTGGTTAAGATTGGGGCACGGGTGAGGGTAAGGCTTCAGGTGAGGGTCAGGGTTAGGATTCGGGTTAGGGTTAGGGTTAGGGAATGGGGAGGGAATAGGGTACAGTTTAGTGTACGACAACGATTAAGGGTGGGCGTACGTGTGAGGGCACGAGTTAGTGTTGGTGTCCTGGTTAAGATTAGGGCATGGGTGAGGGTAAGGCTTCGGGTGAGGGTCAGGGTTAGGATTCGGGATAGGGTTAGGGTTATGGAATGGAGAGTGAATAGGGTACACCTTAGGGTACGACAAGGCTTAAGGGTTAGCGTACGTGTGTGGGCCCGAGTTAGTGTGGTTGTCCTGGTTAACATTAGGTATTGGTGAGGGTAAGGTTTCGGGTGAGGGTCAGGGATAGAATTCGGGTTAGGGTTAGGGTTAGAGAATGGGGTGATATTAGGGCACAGTTTAGGGTACCACAACGCTTAAGGTTTAGCGTACGTGTGAGGTCACTAGTTAGGTTTAGTGTACTGCTTACGATTAGGGCACGGGTGAGGGTAAGGCCTCGGAAGAGTGTCACGTTAAGGGTTAGCGCTAGCGTTAGGGTTAGGGAATGGGGATTGATATGGGTACAGGTTAGGGTACGGCAATGGCTTAGGGTTAGCGTAGGTTAGAGGGCATGGGTTAGTGTTGATGTACTGGTTAAAATTAGGACACAGGTGATGGTAAAGTTTCGGGTGAGTGTCATGGTTAGGTTTCAGGTTAGGGTTAGGGTTAGGGAATGGAGAGGGATTAGGGTACATGTTAGGGTACCGCTGCGGTTTAGTGTTAGCGTACGTGTGAGGGCACGAGTTAGTCTTGGTGTCCTAGTTAAGATTAGGGCACGGGTGAGGGTAAGGCTTCGGGTGAGGGTCAGGGTTAGGATTCGGGTTAGGGTTAGGGTTAGGGAATGGAGACGGATTAGGGTACAGGTTAGGGTACGACAATGCTTAAGGGTTAGCGTACGTGTGAGGGCACGAGTTAGTGTTGGTGTACTGGTTAAGACAAGGGCACCGATGAGGGTAAGGCCTCGGAAAAGGGTCACGTTCAGGGTTTCGCTTAGGGTTAGGGTTAGGGAATGGAGAGGGATTAGGGTACAGGATAGGGTACGACAATGCTTAAGGGTTAACATACGTTTGAGGGCATGAGTTAGTGTTTGTGTACTGGTTAAGATTAGAGCATTGGTTAGGGTAGGGCATCAGACGTGGGTCAGGTTTGGGATGGGGTTAGGCTTAGTGTTAAGGAATGGGGAGGGATTAGGGTACAATTTAGGGTACGACAACGCTTAAGGTTTAGCGTACGTGTGAGGGCACGAGTTAGTGTTGGTGTCCTGGTTAAGATTAGGGCACGGGTGAGGATAAGGCTTCGGGTGAGGGTCAGGGTTAGGATTCGTGTTAGGGTTAAGGTTAAGGAATGCAGAGGGATTAGGGTACAGCTTAGGGTAGGACAGTGCTTAAGGGTTAGCGCTCGTGTGAGGACAAGGGTTAGTGTTAGTGTCCTGGTTAAGATTAGGGCACGGGTGAGGGTAAGGCTTCAGGTGAGGGTCAGGGTTAGGATTCGTGTTAGGGTTAGGGTTAAGGAATGCAGAGGGATTAGGGTACAGCTTAGGGTACGATAGTGCTTAAGGGTTAGCGTTCGTGTGAGGGCAAGGGTTAGTGTTAGTGTCCTGGTTAAGATTAGGGCACGGGTGAGGGTAAGGCTTCAGGTGAGGGTCAGGGTTAGGATTGGGGTTAGGGTTAGGGTTAGGGAATGGGGAGTGATTAGGGTACAGTTTAGGGTACGACAACGATTAACGGTTAACGTACGTGTGAGGGCACGAGTTAGTGTTGGTGTCCTGGTTAAGATTAGGGCACGGGTGAGTGTAAGGTTTCGGGTGAGGGTCAGGGATAGAATTCGGGTTAGCTTTAGGGTTAGGGAATGGGGAGATATTAGGGCACAGTTTAGCGTACCACAACGCTTAAGGTTTAACGTACGTGTGGGGTCACTAGTTAGTGTTAGTGTACTGCTTACGATTAGGGCACGGGTGAGGGTAAGGCCTCGGAAGAGGGTCACGTTAAGGATTACGGTTAGGGTTAGGGTTAGGGAATGGGGATTGATTAGGGTACAGTTTATGGTACGGCAATGGCTTAGGGTTAGCGTACGTTAGAGGGCATGGGTTAGTGTTGATGTACTGGTTAAAATTAGGAGACGGGTGAGGGTAAAGTTTCGGGTGAGTGTCATGGTTAGGTTTCAGGTGAGGGTTAGGGTTAGGGAATGGAGAGGGATTAGAGTACAGGTTAGGGTACCGCTGCGGTTTAGTGTTAGTGTACGTGTGAGGGCACGAGTTAGTCTTTGTTTCCTGGTTAAGATTAGGGCAATGGTGAGGTTAAGGCTTCGGGTGAGGGTCAGGGTTAGGATTCGGGTTAGGGTTAGGGTTAGGGAATGGAGAGGGATTAGGGTACAAGTTAGGGTACGACAATGCTTAAGGGTTAGCCTAAGTGTGAGGACACGAGTTCGTGTTGGTGTACTGGTTAAGACAAGGGCACCGATGAGGGTAAGGCCTCGGAAAAGGGTCACGTTCAGGGTTTCGGTTAGGGTTAGGGTTAGGGAATGGGGAGGGATTAGGGTACAGGATAGGGTACGACAATGCTTAAGGGTTAGCGTACGTTTGAGGGCATGAGTTAGTGTTTTTGTACTGGTTAAGTTTAGGGCTTTGGTTAGGGTAGGGCATCGGAAGTGGGTCAGGTTTAGGGATGGGGTTACGGTTAGGGTTAAGGAATGGGGAGGGATTACTGTACAATTTAGGGTACGACAACGCTTAAGGTTTAGCGTACGTGTGAGGGCACAAGTTAGTGTTGGTGTCCTCGTTAAGATTAGGGCACGGGTCAGGGTAAGGCTTCGGGTGAGGGTCAGGGTTAGGATTCGTGTTAGGGTTAGGGTTAAGGAATGCAGAGGGTTTAGGGTACAGCTTAGGGTACGACAGCGCTTAAGGGTTAGCGTTCGTGTGAGGGCAAGGGTTAGTGTTAGTGTCCTGGTTAAGATTAGGGCACGGGTGAGGATAAGGCTTCGGGTGACTGTCAGGGTTAGGATTCGTGTTAGGGTTAGGGTTAAGGAATGCAGAGGGATTAGGGTACAGCTTAGGGTACGATAGTGCTTAATTGTTAGCGTTCGTGTGAGGGCAAGGGTTAGTGTTAGTGTCCTGGTTAAGATTAGGGCACGGGTGAGGATAAGGCTTCGGGTGAGGGTCAGGGTTAGGATTCGTGTTAGGGTTAGGGTTAAGGAATGCAGAGGGATTAGGGTACAGCTTAGGGTACGATAGTGCTTAAGGGTTAGCGTTCGTGTGAGGGCAAGGGTAAGTGTTATTGTCCTGGTTAAGATTAGGGCACGGGTGAGGGTAAGGCTTCAGGTGAGGGTCAGGGTTAGGATTGGGGTTAGGGTTAGGGTTAGGGAATGGGGAGTGATTAGGGTACAGTTTAGGGTACGACAACGATTAACGGTTAACGTACGTGTGAGGGCACGAGTTAGTGTTGGTGTCCTGGTTAAGATTAGGGCACGGGTGAGGGTAAGGTTTCGGGTGAGGGTCAGGGATAGAATTCGGGTTAGGTTTAGGGTTAGGGAATGGGGAGATATTAGGGCACAGTTTAGCATACCACAATGCTTAAGGTTTAACGTACGTGTGAGGTCACTAGTTAGTGTTAGTGTACTGCTTACGATTAGGGCACGGGTGAGGGTAAGGCCTCGGAAGAGGGTCACGTTAAGGGTTACGGTTAGGGTTAGGGTTAGGGAATGGGGATTGATTAGGGTACAGGTTATGGTACGGCAATGGCTTAGGGTTAGCGTACGTTAGAGGGCATGGGTTAGTGTTGATGTACTGGTTAAAATTAGGAGACGGGTGAGGGTAAAGTTTCGGGTGAGTGTCATGGTTAGGTTTCAGGTGAGGGTTAGGGTTAGGGAATGGAGAGGGATTAGAGTACAGGTTAGGGTACCGCTGCGGTTTAGTGTTAGTGTACGTGTGAGGGCACGAGTTAGTCTTTGTTTCCTGGTTAAGATTAGGGCAATGGTGAGGTTAAGGCTTCGGGTGAGGGTCAGGGTTAGGATTCGGGTTAGGGTTAGGGTTAGGGAATGGAGAGGGATTAGTGTACAAGTTAGGGTACTACAATGCTTAAGGGTTAGCCTAAGTGTGAGGACACGAGTTCGTGTTGGTGTACTGGTTAAGACAAGGGCACCGATGAGGGTAAGGCCTCGGAAAAGGGTCACGTTCAGGGTTTCGGTTAGAGTTAGGGTTAGGGAATGGGGAGGGATTAGGGTACAGGATAGGGTACGACAATGCTTAAGGGTTAACGTACGTTTGAGGGCATGAGTTAGTGTTTTTGTACTGGTTAAGTTTAGGGCTTTGGTTAGGGTAGGGCATCGGAAGTGGGTCAGGTTTAGGGATGGGGTTGGGTTAGGGTTAAGGAATGGGGAGGGATTAGGGTACAATTTAGGGCACGACAACGCTTAAGGTTTAGCATACGTGTGAGGGCACAAGTTATTGTTGGTGTCCTCGTTAAGATTAGGGCACGGGTGAGGGTAAGGCTTCGGGTGAGGGTCAGGGTTAGGATTCGTGTTAGGGTTAGGGTTAAGGAATGCAGAGGGATTAGGGTACAGCTTAGGGTACGACAGCGCTTAAGGATTAGCGTTCGTGTGAGGGCAAGTGTTAGTGTTAGTGTCCTGGTTAAGATTAGGGCACGGGTGAGGATAAGGCTTCGGGTGAGGGTCAGGGTTAGGATTCGTGTTAGGGTTAGGGTTAAGGAATGCAGAGGGATTAGGGTACAGCTTAGGGTACGATAGTGCTTAAGGGTTAGCGTTCGTGTGAGGGCAAGGGTTAGGGTTAGTGTCGTGGTTAAGATTAGGGCACGGGTGAGGATAAGGCTTCGGGTGAGGGTCAGGGTTAGGATTCGTGTTAGGGTTAGGGTTAAGGAATGCAGAGGGTTTAGGGTACAGCTTAGGGTACGACAGCGCTTAAGGGTTAGCGTTCGTGTGAGGGCAAGGGTTAGTGTTAGTGTCCTGGTTAAGATTAGGGCACGGGTGAGGGTAAGGCTTCAGGTGAGGGTCAGGGTTAGGATTGGGGTTAGGGTTAGGGTTAGGGAATGGGGAGTGATTAGGGTACAGTTTAGGGTACGACAACGTTTAACGGTTAGCGTACGTGTGAGGGCACGAGTTAGTGTTGGTGTCCTGGTTAAGATTAGGGCAAGGGTGAGGGTAAGGTTTCGGGTGAGGGTCAGGGATAGAATTCGGGTTAGGTTTAGGGTTAGGGAATGGGGAGATATTAGGGCACAGTTTAGCGTACCACAACGCTTAAGGTTTAACGTACGTGTGAGGTCACTAGTTAGTGTTAGTGTACTGCTTACGATTAGGGCACGGGTGAGGGTAAGGCCTCGGAAGAGGGTCACGTTAAGGGTTACGGTTAGGGTTAGGGTTAGGGAATGGGGATTGATTAGGGTACAGGTTATGGTACGGCAATGGCTTAGGGTTAGCGTACGTTAGAGGGCATGGGTTAGTGTTGATGTACTGGTTAAAATTAGGAGACGGGTGAGGGTAAAGTTTCGGGTGAGTGTCATGGTTAGGTTTCAGGTGAGGGTTAGGGTTAGGGAATGGAGAGGGATTAGAGTACAGGTTAGGGTACCGCTGCGGTTTAGTGTTAGTGTACGTGTGAGGGCACGAGTTAGTCTTTGTTTCCTGGTTAAGATTAGGGCAATGGTGAGGTTAAGGCTTCGGGTGAGGGTCAGGGTTAGGATTCGGGTTAGGGTTAGGGTTAGGGAATGGAGAGGGATTAGTGTACAAGTTAGGGTACTACAATGCTTAAGGGTTAGCCTAAGTGTGAGGACACGAGTTCGTGTTGGTGTACTGGTTAAGACAAGGGCACCGATGAGGGTAAGGCCTCGGAAAAGGGTCACGTTCAGGGTTTCGGTTAGAGTTAGGGTTAGGGAATGGGGAGGGATTAGGGTACAGGATAGGGTACGACAATGCTTAAGGGTTAACGTACGTTTGAGGGCATGAGTTAGTGTTTTTGTACTGGTTAAGTTTAGGGCTTTGGTTAGGGTAGGGCATCGGAAGTGGGTCAGGTTTAGGGATGGGGTTGGGTTAGGGTTAAGGAATGGGGAGGGATTAGGGTACAATTTAGGGCACGACAACGCTTAAGGTTTAGCATACGTGTGAGGGCACAAGTTATTGTTGGTGTCCTCGTTAAGATTAGGGCACGGGTGAGGGTAAGGCTTCGGGTGAGGGTCAGGGTTAGGATTCGTGTTAGGGTTAGGGTTAAGGAATGCAGAGGGATTAGGGTACAGCTTAGGGTACGATAGTGCTTAAGGGTTAGCGTTCGTGTGAGGGCATGAGTTAGTGTTTTTGTACTGGTTAAGTTTAGGGCTTTGGTTAGGGTAGGGCATCGGAAGTGGGTCAGGTTTAGGGATGGGGTTAGGGTTAGGGTTAAGGAATGGGGAGGGATTAGGGTACAATTTAGGGTACGACAACGCTTAAGGTTTAGCGTACGTGTGAGGGCACAAGTTAGTGTTGGTGTCCTCGTTAAGATAAGGGCACGGGTGAGGGTAAGGCTTCGGGTGAGGGTCAGGGTTAGGATTCGTGTTAGGGTTAGGGTTAAGGAATGCAGAGGGTTTAGTGTACAGCTTAGGGTACGACAGCGCTTAAGGGTTAGCGTTCGTGTGAGGGGAAGGGTTAGTGTTAGTGTCCTGGTTAAGATTAGGGCACGGGTGAGGATAAGGCTTCGGGTGAGGGTCAGGGTTAGGATTCGTGTTAGGGTTAGGGTTAAGGAATGCAGAGGGATTAGGGTACAGCTTAGGGTACGATAGTGCTTAAGGGTTAGCGTTCGTGTGAGGGCAAGGGTTAGTGTTAGTGTCCTGGTTAAGATTAGGGCACGGGTGAGGGTAAGGCTTCAGGTGAGGGTCAGGGTTAGGATTGGGTTTAGGGTTAGGGTTAGGGAATGGGGAGTGATTAGGGTACAGTTTAGGGTACGACAACGATTAACGGTTAACGTACGTGTGAGGGCTCGAGTTAGTGTTGGTGTCCTGGTTAAGATTAGAGCACGGGTGAGGGTAAGGTTTCGGGTGAGGGTCAGGGATAGAATTCGGGTTAGCTTTAGGGTTAGGGAATGGGGAGATATTAGGGCACAGTTTAGCGTACCACAACGCTTAAGGTTTAACGTACGTGTGAGGTCACTAGTTAGTGTTAGTGTACTGCTTACGATTAGGGCACGGGTGAGGGTAAGGCCTCGGAAGAGGGTCACGTTAAGGATTACGGTTAGGGTTAGGGTTAGGGAATGGGGATTGATTAGGGTACAGTTTATGGTACTGCAATGGCTTAGGGTTAGCGTATGTTAGAGGGCATGGGTTAGTGTTGATGTACTGGTTAAAATTAGGAGACGGGTGAGGGTAAAGTTTCGGGTGAGTGTCATGGTTAGGTTTCAGGTGAGGGTTAGGGTTAGGGAATGGAGAGGGATTAGAGTACAGGTTAGGGTACCGCTGCGGTTTAGTGTTAGTGTACGTGTGAGGGCACGAGTTAGTCTTTGTTTCCTGGTTAAGATTAGGGCAATGGTGAGGTTAAGGCTTCGGGTGAGGGTCAGGGTTATGATTCGGGTTAGGGTTAGGGTTAGGGAATGGAGAGGGATTAGGGTACGAGTTAGGGTACGACAATGCTTAAGGGTTAGCCTAAGTGTGAGGACACGAGTTCGTGTTGGTGTACTGGTTAAGACAAGGGCACCGATGAGGGTAAGGCCTCGGAAAAGGGTCACGTTCAGGGTTTCGGTTAGGGTTAGGGTTAGGGAATGGGGAGGGATTAGGGTACAGGATAGGGTACGACAATGCTTAAGGGTTAGCGTACGTTTGAGGGCATGAGTTAGTGTTTTTGTACTGGTTAAGTTTAGGGCTTTGGTTAGGGTAGGGCATCGGAAGTGGGTCAGGTTTAGGGATGGGGTTAGGGTTAGGGTTAAGGAATGGGGAGGGATTAGGGTACAATTTAGGGTACGACAACGCTTAAGGTTTAGCGTACGTGTGAGGGCACAAGTTAGTGTTGGTGTCCTCGTTAAGATTAGGGCACGGGTGAGGGTAAGGCTTCGGGTGAGGGTCAGGGTTAGGATTCGTGTTAGGGTTAGGGTTAAGGAATGCAGAGGGATTAGGGTACAGCTTAGGGTACGACAGAGCTTAAGGATTAGCGTTCGAGTGAGGGCAAGTGTTAGTGTTAGTGTCCTGGTTAAGATTAGGGCACGGGTGAGGATAAGGCTTCGGGTGAGGGTCAGGGTTAGGATTCGTGTTAGGGTTAGGGTTAAGGAATGCAGAGGGATTAGGGTACAGCTTAGGGTACGATAGTGCTTAAGGGTTAGCGTTCGTGTGAGAGCAAGGGTTAGTGTTAGTGTCCTGGTTAAGATTAGGGCACGGGTGAGGGTAAGGCTTCAGGTGAGGGTCAGGGTTAGGATTGGGGTTAGGGTTAGGGTTAGGGAATGGGGAGTGATTAGGGTACAGTTTAGGGTACGACAACGATTAACGGTTAGCGTACGTGTGAGGGCACGAGTTAGTGTTGGTGTTCTGGTTAAGATTAGGGCACGGGTGACGGTAAGGTTTCAGGTGAGGGTCAGGGATAGAATTTGGGTTAGCTTTAGGGTTAGGGAATGGGGAGATATTAGGGCACAGTTTAGTGTACCACAACGCTTAAGGTTTAACGTACTTGTGAGGTCACTAGTTAGTGTTAGTGTACTGCTTACGTTTAGGGAACGGGTGAGGGTAAGGCCTCGGAAGAGGGTCACGTTAAGAGTTACGGTTAGGGTTAGGGTTAGGGAATGGGGATTGATTAGGGTACAGGTTATGGTACGGCAATGGCTTAAGGTTAGCGTACGTTAGAGGGCATGGGTTAGTGTTGATGTACTGGTTAAAATTAGGAGACGGGTGAGGGTAAAGTTTCGGCTGAGTGTCATGGTTAGGTTTCAGGTGAGGGTTAGGGTTAGGGAATGCAGAGAGATTAGAGTACAGGTTAGGGTACCGCTGCGGTTTAGTGTTAGTGTACGTGTGAGGGCAAGAGTTAGTCTTTGTTTCCTGGTTAAGATTATTACAATTGTGAGGTTAAGGCTTCGGGTGAGGGTCAGGGTTAGGATTCGGGTTAGGGTTAGGGTTAGGGAATGGAGAGGGATTAGGGTACAAGTTAGGGTACGACAGTGCTTAAGGGTTAGCATAAGTGTGAGGGCACGAGTTAGTCTTGGTGTCCTGGTTAAGATTAGGGCACGGGTGAGGTTAAGGCTTCGGGTGAGGGTCAGGGTTAGGATTCGGGTTAGGTTTAGGGTTAGGGAATGGAGAGGGATTAGGGTACAGGTTAGGGTACCGCTGCGGTTTAGTGTTAGCGTACGTGTGAGGGCACGAGTTAGTCTTGGTGTCCTGGTTAAGATTAGGGCACGGGTGAGGTTAAGGCTTCGGGTGAGGGTCAGGGTTAGGATTCGGGTTAGGGTTAGGGTTAGGGAACGGAGAGGGATTAGGGTACAGGTTAGGGTACTGCTGCTGTTTAGTGTTAGCGTACGTGTGAGGGCACGAGTTAGTCTTGGTGTCCTGGTTAAGATTAGGGCACGGGTGAGGGTAAGGCTTCTTGTGAGGGTCAGGGTTAGGATTCGGGTTAGGGTTAGGGTTAGGGAATGGAGAGGTATTAGGGTACTGGTTAGGGTACGACAATGCCTAAGGGTTAGCGTAAGTGTGAGGGCACGAGTTAGTGTTGGTGTACTGGTTAAGACAAGGGCACTGATGAGGGTAAGGCCTCGGAAAAGGGTCACGTTCAGGGTTTCGCTTAGGTTTAGGTTTAGGGAATGGGGAGGGATTAGGGTACAGGAGAGGGTACGACAATGCTTAAGGGTTAGCGTACGTTTGAGGGCATGAGTTAGTGTTTGTGTACTGGTTAAGATTAGGGCATTGGTTAGGATAGGGCATCGGAAGTGGGTCAGGTTTAGGGATGGGGTTAGGGTTAGGGTTAAGGAATGGGGAGGGATTAGGTTACAATTTAGGGTACGACAACGCTTAAGGTTTAGCGTACGTGTGAGGGCACGAGTTAGTGTTGATGTCCTGATTAAGATTAGGGCACGGGTGAGGGTAAGGCTTCGGGTGAGGGTCAGGATTAGGATTCGTGTTAGGGTTAGGGTTAAGGAATGCAGAGGGATTAGGGTACAGCTTAGGGTACGACAGTGCTTAAGGGTTAGCGTTCGTGTGAGGACAAGGGTTAGTGTTAGTGTCCTGGTTAAGATTAGGGCACGGGTGAGGGTAAGGCTTCAGGTGAGGGTCAGGGTTAGGATTCGGGTTAGGTTTAGGGTTAGGGAATGGGGAGGGATTAGGGTACAGTTTAGGGTACAACAACGATTAAGGTTTAGCGTACGTGTGAGGGCAAGAATTAGTGTTGGTGTCCTGGTTAAGATTAGGGCACGGGTGCAGGTAAGGTTTCGGGTGATGGTCAGGGATAGAATTCGGGTTAGGGTTAGATTTAGGGAATGGGGAGATATTAGGGCACAGTTTAGGGTACCACAACGCTTAAGGTTTAACGTACGTGTGAGGTCACTAATTAGTGTTAGTGTACTGCTTACGATTAGGGCACGGGTGAGGGTAAGGCCTCGGAAGAGGGTCACGTTAAGGATTACTGTTAGGTTTAGGGTTAGGGAATGGGGATTGATTAGGGTACAGTTTATGGTACGGCAATGGCTTAGGGTTAGCGTACGTTAGAGGGCATGGGTTAGTGTTGATGTACTGGTTAAAATTAGGAGACGGGTGAGGGTAAAGTTTCGGGTGAGTGTCATGGTTAGGTTTCAGGTGAGGGTTAGGGTTAGGGAATGGAGAGGGATTAGAGTACAGATTAGGGTACCGCTGCGGTTTAGTGTTAGTGTACGTGTGAGGGCACGAGTTAGTCTTTGTTTCCTGGTTAAGATTAGGGCAATGGTGAGGTTAAGGCTTCGGGTGAGGGTCAGGGTTAGGATTCGTGTTAGGGTTAGGGTTAGGGAATGGAGAGTGATTAGGGTACAAGTTAGGGTACGACAATGCTTAAAGGTTAGCCTAAGTGTGAGGACACGAGTTCGTGTTCGTGTACTGGTTAAGACAAGGGCACCGATGAGGGTAAGGACTCGGAAAAGGGTCACGTTCAGGGTTTCGGTTAGGGTTAGGGTTAGGGAAAGGGGAGGGATTAGGGTACAGGATAGTGTACGACAATGCTTAAGGGTTAGCGTACGTTTGAGGGCATGAGTTAGTGTTTTTGTACTGGTTAAGTTTAGGGCTTTGGTTAGGGTAAGGCATCGGAAGTGGGTCAGGTTTAGGGATGGGGTTAGGTTTAGGGTTAAGGAATGGGGAGGGATTAGGGTACAATTTAGGGTACGACAACGCTTAAGGTTTTGCGTACTTTGAGGGCACAAGTTAGTGTTGGTGTCCTCGTTAAGATTAGGGCACGGGTGAGGGTAAGGCTTCGGGTGAGGGTCAGGGTTAGGATTCGTGTTAGGGTTAGGGTTAAGGAATGCAGAGGGTTTAGGGTACAGCTTAGGGTACGACAGCGCTTAAGGGTTAGCGTTCGTGTGAGGGCAAGGGTTAGTGTTAGTGTCCTGGTTAAGATTAGGGCACGGGTGAGTGTAAGGCTTCAGGTGAGGGTTAAGGTTATTATTGGGGTTAGGGTTAGGGTTAGGGAATGGGGAGTGATTAGGGTACAGTTTAGGGTACGACAACGTTTAACGGTTAGCGTACGTGTGAGGGCAGGAGTTAGTGTTGGTGTCCTTGTTAAGATTAGGGCAAGGGTGAGGGTAAGGTTTCGGGTGAGGGTCAGGGATAGAATTCGGGTTAGGTTTAGGGTTAGGGAATGGGGAGATATTAGGGCACAGTTTAGCGTACCACAACGCTTAAGGTTTAACGTACGTGTGAGGTCACTAGTTAGTGTTAGTGTACTGCTTACGATTAGGGCACGGGTGAGGGTAAGGCCTCAGAAGAGGGTCACGTTAAGGGTTACGGTTAGGGTTAGGGTTAGGGAATGGGGATTGATTAGGGTACAGGTTATGGTACGGCAATGGCTGAGGGTTAGCGTACGTTAGAGGGCATGGGTTAGTGTTGATGTACTGGTTAAAATTAGGAGACGGGTGAGGGTAAAGTTTCGGGTGAGTGTCATGGTTAGGTTTCAGGTGAGGGTTAGGGTTAGGGAATGGAGAGGGATTAGAGTACAGGTTAGGGTACCGCTGCTGTTTAGTGTTAGTGTACGTGTGAGGGCACGAGTTAGTCTTTGTTTCCTGGTTAAGATTAGGGCAATGGTGAGGTTAAGGCTTCGGGTGAGGGTCAGGGTTAGGATTCGGGTTAGGGTTAGGGTTAGGGAATGGAGAGGGATTAGTGTACAAGTTAGGGTACGACAATGCTTAAGGGTTAGCCTAAGTGTGAGGACACGAGTTCGTGTTGGTGTACTGGTTAAGACAAGGGCACCGATGAGGGTAAGGCCTCGGAAAAGGGTCACGTTCAGGGTTTCGGTTAGGGTTAGGGTTAGGGAATGGGGAGGGATTAGGGTACAGGATAGGGTACGACAATGCTTAAGGGTTAGCGTACGTTTGAGGGCATGAGTTAGTGTTTTTGTACTGGTTAAGTTTAGGGCTTTGGTTAGGGTAAGGCATCGGAAGTGGGTCAGGTTTAGGGATGGGGTTAGGTTTAGGGTTAAGGAATGGGGAGGGATTAGGGTACAATTTAGGGTACGACAACGCTTAAGGTTTTGCGTACTTTGAGGGCACAAGTTAGTGTTGGTGTCCTCGTTAAGATTAGGGCACGGGTGAGGGTAAGGCTTCGGGTGAGGGTCAGGGTTAGGATTCGTGTTAGGGTTAGGGTTAAGGAATGCAGAGGGTTTAGGGTACAGCTTAGGGTACGACAGCGCTTAAGGGTTAGCGTTCGTGTGAGGGCAAGGGTTAGTGTTAGTGTCCTGGTTAAGATTAGGGCACGGGTGAGTGTAAGGCTTCAGGTGAGGGTTAGGGTTATTATTGGGGTTAGGGTTAGGGTTAGGGAATGGGGAGTGATTAGGGTACAGTTTAGGGTACGACAACGTTTAACGGTTAGCGTACGTGTGAGGGCAGGAGTTAGTGTTGGTGTCCTGGTTAAGATTAGGGCAAGGGTGAGGGTAAGGTTTCGGGTGAGGGTCAGGGATAGAATTCGGGTTAGGTTTAGGGTTAGGGAATGGGGAGATATTAGGGCACAGTTTAGCGTACCACAACGCTTAAGGTTTAACGTACGTGTGAGGTCACTAGTTAGTGTTAGTTTACTGCTTACGATTAGGGCACGGGTGAGGGTAAGGCCTCAGAAGAGGGTCACGTTAAGGGTTACGGTTAGGGTTAGGGTTAGGGAATGGGGATTGATTAGGGTACAGGTTATGGTACGGCAATGGCTGAGAGTTAGCGTACGTTAGAGGGCATGGGTTAGTGTTGATGTACTGGTTAAAATTAGGAGACGGGTGAGGGTAAAGTTTCGGGTGAGTGTCATGGTTAGGTTTCAGGTGAGGGTTAGGGTTAGGGAATGGAGAGGGATTAGAGTACAGGTTAGGGTACCGCTGCTGTTTAGTGTTAGTGTACGTGTGAGGGCACGAGTTAGTCTTTGTTTCCTGGTTAAGATTAGGGCAATGGTGAGGTTAAGGCTTCGGGTGAGGGTCAGGGTTAGGATTCGGGTTAGGGTTAGGGTTAGGGAATGGAGAGGGATTAGTGTACAAGTTAGGGTACGACAATGCTTAAGGGTTAGCCTAAGTGTGAGGAAACGAGTTCGTGTTGGTGTACTGGTTAAGACAAGGGCACCGATGAGGGTAAGGCCTCGGAAAAGGGTCACGTTCAGGGTTTCGGTTAGGGTTAGGGTTAGGGAATGGGGAGGGATTAGGGTACAGGATAGGGTACGACAATGCTTAAGGATTAACGTACGTTTGAGGGCATGAGTTAGTGTTTTTGTACTGGTTAAGTTTAGGGCTTTGGTTAGGGTAGGGCATCGGAAGTGGGTCAGGTTTAGGGATGGGGTTAGGGTTAGGGTTAAGGAATGGGGAGGGATTAGGGTACAATTTAGGGTACGAAAACGCTTAAGGTTTAGCATACGTGTGAGGGCACAAGTTATTGTTGGTGTCCTCGTTAAGATTAGGGCACGGGTGAGGGTAAGGCTTCGGGTGAGGGTCAGGGTTAGGATTCGTGTTAGGGTTAGGGTTAAGGAATGCAGAGGGTTTAGGGTACAGCTTAGGGTACGACAGCGCTTAAGGGTTAGCGTTCGTGTGAGGGCAAGGGTTAGTGTTAGTGTCCTGGTTAAGATTAGGGCACGGGTGAGTGTAAGGCTTCAGGTGAGGGTCAGTGTTAGGATTCGGGTTAGGCTTAGGGAATAGGGAGGGATTAGGGTACAGTTTAGGGTACGACAACGATTAAGGGTTAGTGTACTTGTGAGGGAACGAGTTAGTGTTGGTGTCCTGGTTAAGATTAGGGCACGGGTGAGGGTAAGGTTTCTGGTGAAGGCCAGGGATAGAATTCGGGTTAGGGTTAGGGTTAGGGAATGGGGAGATATTAGGGCACAGTTTAGGGTACCACAACGCTTAAGGTTTAGCATACGTGTGAGGTCACTAGTTAGTGTTAGTGTACTGCTTACGATTAGGGCACGGGTGAGGGTAAGGCCTCGGAAGAGGGTCACGTTAAGGGTTAGGGTTAGGGTTAGGGTTAGGGAATGGGGATTGATTAGGGTACAGGTTAAGGTACGGCAGTGGCTTAGGGTTAGCGTACGTTAGAGGGCATGGGTTAGTGTTGATGTACTGGTTAAAATTAGGACACGGGTGATGGTAATGTTTCGGGTGAGTGTCATGGTTAGGTTTCAGGTTAGGGTTAGGGTTAGGGAATGGAGAGGGATTAGGGTACAGGTTAGGGTACCGCTGCGGTTTACTATTAGCGTACGTGTGAGTGCACGAGTTAGTGTTGGTGTCCTGGTTAAGATTAGGGCACTTGTGAGGGTAAGGCTTCGGGTGAGGGTCAGGGTTAGGATTCGTGTTAGGGTTAGTGTTAAGGAATGCAGAGGGATTAGGGCACAGCTTAGGGTACGACAGTGCTTAAGGGTTAGCGTTCGTGTGAGGGCAAGGGTTAGTGTTAGTGTCCTGGTTAAGATTAGGGCACGGGTGAGGGTAAGGCTTCAGGTGAGGGTCAGGGGTAGGATTCGGGTTAGGGTTAGGGTTAGGGAATGGGGAGGGATTAGGGTACAGTTTAGGGTACGACAACGATTAAGGGTTAGCGCACGTGTGAGGGCACGAGTTAGTGTTGGTGTCCTGGTTAAGTTTAGGGCACGGGTGCGGGTAAGGTTTCGGGTGACGGTCAGGGATAGAATTCGGGTTAGGGTTAGATTTAGGGAATGGGGAGATATTAGGGCACAGTTTAGGGTACCACAACGCTTAAGGTTTAGCATACGTGTGAGGTCACTAGTTAGTGTTAGTGTACTGCTTACGATTAGGGCACGGGTGAGGGTAAGGCCTCGGAAGAGGGTCACGTTTAGGGTTAGGGTTAGGGTTAGGGTTAGGGAATGGGGATTGATTAGGGTACAGGTTAGGGTAAGGCAATGGCTTAGGGTTAGCGTACGTTAGAGGGCATGGGTTAGTGTTGATGTACTGGTTAAAATTAGGACACGGGTGAGGGTAAAGTTTCGGGTGAGTGTCATGGTTAGGTTTCAGGTTAGGGTTAGGGTTAGGGAATGGAGAGGGATTAGGGTACAGGTTAGGGTACCGCTGCGGTTTAGTGTTAGCGTACGTGTGAGGGCACGAAATAGTCTTGGTGTCCTGGTTAAAATTAGGGCACGGGTGAGGGTAAGGTTTCGGGTGAGTCTGGGTTAGGATTCGGGTTAGGGTTAGGGTTAGGGAATGGAGAGGGATTAGGGTACAGGTTAGGGTACGACAATGCTTAAGGGTTAGCGTAAGTGTGAGGGCACGAGTTAGTGTTGGTGTACTGGTTAAGACAAAGGCACCGATGAGGGTAAGGCCTCGGAAAAGGGTCACGTTCAGGGTTTCGCTTAGGGTTAGGGTTAGGGAATGGGGAGGGATTAGGGTACAGGATAGGGTACGACAATGCTTAAGGGTTAGCGGACTTTTGAGGGCATGAGTTAGAGTTTGTGTACTGGTTAAGATTAGGGCATTGGTTAGGGTAGGGCATCGGAAGTGGGTCAGGTTTAGGGATGGGGTTAGGGTTAGGGTTAAGGAATGGGGAGGGATTAGGGTACAATTTAGGGTATGACAACGCTTAAGGTTTAGCGTATGTGTGTGGGCACGAGTTAGTGTTGGTGTCCTGGTTAAGATTAGGGCACGGGTGAGGGTAAGGCTTCGGGTGAGGGTCAGGGTTAGGATTCGTGTTAGGGTTAGGGTTAAGGAATGCAGAGGGATTAGGGTACAGCTTCGGGTACGACAGTGCTTAAGGGTTAGCGTTCGTGTGAGGGCAAGGGTTAGTGTTAGTGTCCTGTTTAAGATTAGGGGACGGGTGAGGGTAAGGTTTCGGGTGAGGGTCAGGGATAGAATTCGGGTTAGGGTTAGGGTTAGGGAATGGGGAGATATTAGGGCACAGTTTAGGATACCACAACTCTTAAGGTTTAGCATACATATGAGGTCAGTAGTTAGTGTTAGTGTACTGCTTACGATTAGGGCACGGGTGAGGGTAAGGCATCGGAAGAGGGTCACGTTAAGGGTTAGGGTTAGGGTTAGGGAATGGGGATTGATTAGGGTACAGGTTAGGGTATGGCAATGGCTTAGGGTTAGCGTACGTTAGAGGGCATGGGTTAGTGTTGATGTACTGGTTAAAATTAGGAAACGGGTGAGGGTAAAGTTTCGGGTGAGTGTCATGGTTAGGTTTCAGGTTAGGGTTAGGGTTAGGGAATGGAGAGGGATTAGGGTACAGGTTAGGGTACCGCTGCGGTTTAGTGTTAGCGTACGTGTGAGGGCACGAGTTAGTCTTGGTGTCCTGGTTAAGATTAGGGCACGGGTGAGGGTAAGGCTTCTTGTGAGGGTCAGGGTTAGGATTCGGGTTAGGGTTAGGGTTAGGGAATGGAGAGGGATTAGGGTACTGTTTAGGGTACGACAATTCCTAAGGGTTAGCGTAAGTGTGAGGGCACGAGTTAGTGTTGGTGTACTGGTTAAGACAAGGGCACCGATGAGGGTAAGGCCTCGGAAAAGGGTCACGTTCAGGGTTTCGCTTAGGGTTAGGGTTAGGGAATGGGGAGGGATTAGGGTACAGGATAGGGTACGACAATGCTTAAGGTTTAGACTACGTTTGAGGGCATAAGTTAGTGTTTGTGTACTGGTTAAGATTAGGGCATTGGTTAGGGTAGGGCATCGGAAGTGGGTCAGGTTTAGGGATGGGGTTAGGGTTAGGGTTAAGGAATGGGGAGGGATTAGAGTACAATTTAGGGTACGACAACGCTTAAGGTTTAGCGTTCGTGTGAGGGCAAGGGTTTGTGTTAGTGTCCTGGTTAAGATTAGGGCACGGGTGAGGGTAAGGCTTCAAGTGAGGGTCAGGGTTAGGATTCGGGTTAGGGTTAGGGTTAGGGAATGGGGAGGGATTAGGGTACAGTTTAGGGTACGACAACGATTAAGGGTTAGCGTACTTGTGAGGGAACGAGTTAGTGTTGGTGTCCTGGTTAAGATTAGGGCACGGGTGAGGGTAAGGTTTCGGGTGAGGACCAGGGATAGAATTCGGGTTAGGGTTAGGGTTAGGGAATGGGGAGATATTAGGGCACAGTTTAGGGTACCACAACGCTTAAGGTTTAGCGTACGTGTGAGGTCACTAGTTAGTGTTAGTGTACTGCTTACGATTAGGGCACGGGTGAGGGTAAGGCCTCGGAAGAGGGTCACGTTAAGGGTTAGGGTTAGGGTTAGGGTTAGGGAATGGGGATTGATTAGGGTACAGATTAGGGTACAGCAATGGCTTAGGGTTAGCGTACGTTAGAGGGTATGGGTTAGTGTTGATATACTGGTTAAAATTAGGTCACGGGTGAGGGTAAAGTTTCGGCTGAGTCTCATGGTTAGGTTTCGGGTTAGGGTTAGGGTTAGGGAATGGAGAGGGATTAGGGTACAGGTTAGGGTACCGCTGCGGTTTAGTGTTAGCGTACGTGTGAGGGCACGAGTTAGTCTTGGTGTCCTCGTTAAGATTAGGGCACGGGTGAGGGTAAGGTTTCGGGTGAGGGTCAGGGTTAGGATTCGGGATAGGGTTAGGGTTAGGGAATGGAGAGGGATTAGGGTACAGTTTAGGGTACGACAATGCTTAAGGGTTAGCGTAAGTGTGAGGGCACGAATTAGTGTTGGTGTACTGGTTAAGACAAGGGCGCCGATGAGGGTAAGGCCTAGGAAAAGGGTCCCGTTCAGGGTTTCGCTTAGGGTTAGGGTTAGGGAACGGGGAGGGATTAGGGTACAGGATAGGGTACGACAATGCTTAAGTGTTAGCGTACTTTTGAGGGCATGAGTTAGAGTTTGTGTACTGGTTAAGATTAGGGCATTGGTTAGGGTAGGGCATCGGAAGTGGGTCAGGTTTAGGGATGGGGTTAGGGTTAGGGTTAAGGAATGGGGAGGGATTAGGGTACAATTTAGGGTACGACAACGCTTAAGGTTTAGCGTTCGTGTGAGGTCACTAGTTAGTGTTAGTGTACTGCTTAGTATTAGGGCACGGGTGAGGGTAAGGCCTCGGAAGAGGGTCACGTTAAGGGTTAGGGTTAGGGTTAGGGTTAGGGAATGGGGATTGATTAGGGTACAGGTTAGGGTACGGCAATGGCTTAGGGTTAGCGTACGTTAGAGTGCATGGGTTAGTGTTGATGTACTGGTTAAAATTAGGACACGGGTGATGGTAAAGTTTCGGGTGAGTGTCATGGTTAGGTTTCAGGTTAGGGTTAGGGTTAGGGAATGGAGAGGGATTAGGGTACAGGTTAGGGTACCGCTGCGGTTTACTGTTAGCGTACGTGTGAGTGCACGAGTTAGTGTTGGTGTCCTGGTTAAGATTACGGCACTTGTGAGGGTAAGGCTTCGGGTGAGGGTCAGGGTTAGAATTCGTGTTAGGGTTAGGGTTAAGGAATGCAGAGGGATTAGGGTACAGCTTAGGGTACGACAGTGCTTAAGGGTTAGCGTTCGTGTGAGGGCAAGCGTTAGTGTTAGTGTCCTGGTTAAGATTAAGGCACGGGTGAGGGTAAGGCTTCAGGTGAGGGTCAGGGTAAGGATTCGGGTTAGGGTTAGGGTTAGGGAATGGGGAGGGATTAGGATACAGTTTAGGGTACGACAACGATTAAGGGTTAGCGTACGTGTGAGGGCACGAGTTAGTCTTGGTGTCCTGGTTAAGATTAGGGCACGGGTGAGGGTAAGCTTTCGGGTGAGGGTCAGGGTTAGGATTCGGGTTAGGGTTAGGGTTAGGGAATGGAGAGGGATTAGGGTACTGGTTAGGGTACGACAATGCCTAAGGGTTAGCGTAAGTGTGAGGGCACGAGTTAGTGTTGGTGTACTGGTTAAGGCAAGGGCACCGATGAGGGTAAGGCCTCGGAAAAGGGTCACGTTCAGGGTTTCGCTTAGGGTTAGGGTTAGGGAATGGGGAGGGATTAGGGTACAGGATAGGGTACGACAAAGCTTAAGGGTTAGCATACGTTTGAGGGCATGAGTTAGTGTTTGTGTACTGGTTAAGATTAGGGCATTGGTTAGGGTAGGGCATCGGAAGTGGGTCAGGTTTAGGGATGGGGTTAGGGTTAGGGTTAAGGAATGGGGAGGGATTAGCTTACAATTTAGGGTATGACAATGCTTAAGGTTTAGCGTACGTGTGAGGGCACGAGTTAGTGTTGGTGTCCTGGTTAAGATTAGGGCACGGGTGAGGGTAAGGCTTCGGGTGAGGGTCAGGGTTAGGATTCGTGTTAGGGTTAGGGTTAAGGAATGCAGAGGGATTAGGGTACAGCTTAGGGTACGACAGCACTTAAGGGTTAGCGTTCGTGTGAGGGCAAGGGTTAGTGTTAGTGTCCTTGTTAAGATTAGGGCACGGGTGAGGGTAAGGCTTCGGGTGAGGGTCAGGGTTAGGATTCGTGTTAGGGTTAGGGTTAAGGAATGCAGAGGGATTAGGGTACAGCTTACGGTACGATAGTGCTTAAGGGTTAGCGTTCGTGTGAGAGCAAGGGTTAGTGTTAGTGTCCTGGTTCAGATTAGGGCAGGGGTGAGGGTAAGGCTTCAGGTGAGGGTCAGGGTTAGGATTCGGGTTAGGCTTAGGGAATGGGGAGGGATTAGGGTACAGTTTAGGGTACGACAACGATTAAGGGTTAGCGTACTTGTGAGGGAACGAGTTAGTGTTGGTGTCCTGCTTAAGATTAGGGCACGGGTGAGGGTAAGGTTTCGGGTGAGGGCCAGGGATAGAATTCGGGTTAGGGTTAGGGTTAGGGAATGGGGAGATATTAGGGCACAGTTTAGGGTACCACAACGCTTAAGGTTTAGCATACGTGTGAGGTCACTAGTTAGTGTTAGTGTACTGCTTACGATTAGGGCACGGGTGAGGGTAAGGCCTCGGAAGAGGGTCACGTTAAGGGTTAGGGTTAGGGTTAGGGTTAGGGAATGGGGATTGATTAGGGTACAGGTTAGGGTACGGCAATGGCTTAGGTTTAGCGTACGTTAGAGGGCATGGGTTAGTGTTGATGTACTGGTTAAAATTAGGACACAGGTGATGGTAAAGTTTCGGGTGAGTGTCATGGTTAGGTTTCAGGTTAGGGTTAGGGTTAGGGAATGGAGAGGGATTAGGGTACAGGTTAGGGTACCGCTGCGGTTTACTGTTAGCGTACGTGTGAGTGCACGAGTTAGTGTTGGTGTCCTGGTTAAGATTAGGGCACTTGTGAGGGTAAGGCTTCGGGTGAGGGTCAGGGTTAGGATTCGTGTTAGGGTTAGTGTTAAGGAATGCAGAGGGATTAGGGTACAGCTTAGGGTACGACAGTGCTTAAGGGTTAGCGTTCGTGTGAGGGCAAGGGTTAGTGTTAGTGTCCTGGTTACGATTAGGGCACGGGTGAGGGTAAGGCTTCAGGTGAGGGTCAGGGTTAGGATTCGGGTTAGGGTTAGGGTTAGGGAATGGGGAGGGATTAGGGTACAGTTTAGGGTACGACAACGATTAAGGGTTAGCGTACGTGTGAGGGCACGAGTTAATGTTGGTGTCCTGGTTAAGTTTAGGGCACGGGTGCGGGTAAGGTTTCGGGTGATGGTCAGGGATAGAATTCGGGTTAGGGTTAGATTTAGGGAATGGGGAGATATTAGGGCACAGTTTAGGGTACCACAACGCTTAAGGTTTAGCATACGTGTGAGGTCACTAGTTAGTGTTAGTGTACTGCTTACGATTAGGGCACGGGTGAGGGTAAGGCCTCGGAAGAGGGTCACGTTTAGGGTTAGGGTTAGGGTTAGGGTTAGGGAATGGGGATTGATTAGGGTACAGGTTAGGGTAAGGCAATGGCTTAGGGTTAGCGTACGTTAGAGGGCATGGGTTAGTGTTGATGTACTGGTTAAAATTAGGAAACGGGTGAGGGTAAAGGTTCGGGTGAGTGTCATGGTTAGGTTTCAGGTTAGGGTTAGGGTTAGGGAATGGAGAGGGAATAGGGTACAGGTTAGGGTACCGCTGCGGTTTAGTGTTAGCGTACGTGTGAGGGCACGAGTTAGTCTTGGTGTCCTGGTTAAGATTAGAGCACGGGTGAGGGTAAGGTTTCGGGTGAGGGTCAGGGTTAGGATTCGGGTTAGGGTTAGGGTTAGGGAATGGAGAGGGATTAGGGTACAGGTTAGGGTACGACAATGCTTAAGGGTTAGCATAAGTGTGAGGGCACGAGTTAGTGTTGGTGTACTGGTTAAGACAAGGGCACCGATGAGGGTAAGGCCTCGGAAAAGGGTCACGTTCAGGGTTTCGCTTAGGGTTAGGGTTAGGGAATGGGGAGGGATTAGGGTACAGGATAGGGTACGACAATGCTTAAGGGTTAGCGGACTTTTGAGGGCATGAGTTAGAGTTTGTGTACTGGTTAAGATTAGGGCATTGGTTAGGGTAGGGCATCGGTAGTGGGTCAGGTTTAGGGATGGGGTTAGGGTTAGGGTTAAGGAATGGGGAGGGATTAGGGTACAATTTAGGGTACGACAACGCTTAAGGTTTAGCGTACGTGTGTGGGCACGAGTTAGTGTTGGTGCCCTGGTTAAGATTAGTGCACGGGTGAGGGTAAGGCTTCGGGTGAGGGTCAGGGTTAAGATTCGTGTTAGGGTTAGGGTTAAGGAATGCAGAGGGATTAGGGTACAGCTTCGGGTACGACAGTGCTTAAGGGTTAGCGTTCGTGTGAGGGCAAGGGTTAGTGTTAGTGTCCTGTTTAAGATTAGGGCACGGGTGAGGGTAAGGTTTCGGGTGAGGGTCAGGGATAGAATTCGGGTTAGGGTTAGGGTTAGGGAATGGGGAGATATTAGGGCACAGTTTAGGGTACCACAACTCTTAAGGTTTAGCATACATATGAGGTCACTAGTTACTGTTAGTGTACTGCTTACGATTAGGGCACGGGTGAGGGTAAGGCATCGGAAGAGGGTCACGTTAAGGGTTAGGGTTAGGGTTAGGGAATGGGGATTGATTAGGGTACAGGTTAGGGTACGGCAATGGCTTAGGGTTAGCGTACGTTAGAGGGCATGGGTTAGTGTTGATGTACTGGTTAAAATTAGGAAACGGGTGAGGGTAAAGTTTCGGGTGAGTGTCATGGTTAGGTTTCAGTTTAGGGTTATTGTTAGGGAATGGAGAGGGATTAGGGTACAGGTTAGGGTACCGCTGCGGTTTAGTGTTAGCGTACGTGTGAGGGCACGAGTTAGTCTTGGTGTCCTGGTTAAGATTAGGGCACGGGTGAGGGTAAGGCTTCTTGTGAGGGTCAGGGTTAGGATTCGGGTTAGGGTTAGGGTTAGGGAATGGAGAGGGATTAGGGTACTGTTTAGGGTACGACAATTCCTAAGGGTTAGCGTACGTGTGAGGGCACGAGTTAGTCTTGGTGTCCTGGTTAAGATTAGGGCACGGGTGAGGGTAAGGCTTCAGGTGAGGTTCAGGGTTAGGATTCGGGTTAGGGTTAGGGAATCGGGAGGGATTAGGGTACAGTTTAGGGTACGACAACGATTAAGGGTTAGCGTACTTGTGAGGGAACGAGTTAGTGTTGGTGTCCTGGTTAAGATTAGGGCACGGGTGAGGGTAAGGTTTCGGGTGAGGGCCAGGGATAGAATTCGGGTTAGGGTTAGGTTTAGGGAATGGGGAGATATTAGGGCACAGTTTAGGGTACCACAACGCTTAAGGTTTAGCGTACGTGTGAGGTCACTAGTTAGTGTTAGTGTACTGCTTACGATTAGGGCACGGGTGAGGGTAAGGCCTCGGAACAGGGTCACGTTAAGGGTTAGGGTTAGGGTTAGGGTTAGGGAATGGGGATTGATTAGGGTACAGATTAGGGTACAGCAATGGCTTAGGGTTAGCGTACGTTAGAGGGTATGGGTTAGTGTTGATGTACTGGTTAAAATTAGGACACGGGTGAGGGTAAAGTTTCGGCTGAGTCTCATGGTTAGGTTTCGGGTTAGGGTTAGGGTTAGGGAATGGAGAGGGATTAGGGTACAGGTTAGGGTACCGCTGCGGTTTAGTGTTAGCGTACGTGTGAGGGCACGAGTTAGTCTTGGTGTCCTGGTTAAGATTAGGGCACGGGTGAGGGTAAGGTTTCGGGTGAGGGTCAGGGTTAGGATTCGGGTTAGGGTTAGGGTTAGGGAATGGAGAGGGTTTAGGGTACAGGTTAGGGTACCGCTGTGGTTTAGTGTTAGCGTACGTTTGAGGGCACGAGTTAGTCTTGGTGTCCTGGTTAAGATTAGGGCACGGGTGAGGGTAAGGTTTCGGGTGAGGGTCAGGGTTAGGATTCGGGTTAGGGTTAGGGTTAGGGAATGGAGAGGGATTAGGGTACAGGTTAAGATACGACAATGCTTAAGGGTTAGCGTAAGTGTGAGGGCACGAGTTAGTGTTGGTGTACTGGTTAAGACAAGGGCACCGATGAGGTTAAGGCCTCGGAAAAGGGTCACGTTCAGAGTTTCGCTTAGGGTTAGGGTTAGGGAATGGGGAGGGATTAGGGTACAGGATAGGGTACGACAATGCTTAAGTGTTAGCGTACTTTTGAGGGCATGAGTTAGAGTTTGTGTACTGGTTAAGATTAGGGCACTGGTTAGGGTAGGGCATCGGAAGTGGGTCAGGTTTAGGGATGGGGTTAGGGTTAGGGTTAAGGAATGGGGAGGGATTAGGGTACAATTTAGGGTACCACAACGCTTAAGGTTTAGCGTTCGTGTGAGGGCAAGTGTGTGTGTTAGTGTCCTGGTTAAGATTAGGGCACGGGTGAGGGTAAGGCTTCAAGTGAGGGTCAGGGTTAGGATTCGGGTTAGGGTTAGGGTTAGGGAATGGGGAGGGATTAGGGTACAGATTAGGGTACGACAACGATTAAGGGTTAGCGTACGTGTGAGGGCACGATTTAGTGTTGGTGTCCTGGTTAAGATTAGGGCACGGGTGAGGGTAAGGTTTCGGGTGAGGGTCAGGGATAGAATTCGGGTTAGGGTTAGATTTAGGGAATGGGGAGATATTAGGGCACAGTTTAGGGTACCACAACGCTTAAAGTTTAGCGTAAGTGTGAGGTCACTAGTTAGTGTTAGTGTACTGCTTACGATTAGGGCACGGGGGAGGGTAAGGCCTCGGAAGAGGGTCACGTTAAGGGTTAGGTTTAGGGTGAGGGTTAGGGAATGGGGATTGATTAGCGTACAGGTTAGGGTACGGCAATGGCTTAGGGTTAGCGTACGTTAGACGGCATGGGTTAGTGTTGATGTACTGGTTAAAATTAGCACACGGGTGATGGTAAAGTTTCGGGTGAGTGTCATGGATAGGTTTCAGGTTAGGGTTCGGGTTAGGGAATGGAGAGGGATTAGGGTACAGGTTAGGGTACCGCTGCGGTTTAGTGTTAGCGTACGTGTGAGGGCACGAGTTAGTCTTGGTGTCCTGGTTAAGATTAGGGCACGGGTGAGGGTAAGGTTTCGGGTGAGGGTCAGGGTTAGGATTCGGGTTAGGGTTAGGGTTAGGGAATGGAGAGGGATTAGGGTACTGGTTAGGGTACGACAATGCCTAAGGGTTAGCGTAAGTGTGAGGGCACGAGTTAGTGTTGGTGTACTGGTTAAGGCAAGGGCACCGATGAGGGTAAGGCCTCGGAAAAGGGTCACGTTCAGGGTTTCGCTTAGGGTTAGGGTTAGGGAATGGGGAGGAATTAGGGTACAGGATAGGGTACGACAAAGCTTAAGGGTTAGCATACGTTTGAGGGCATGAGTTAGTGTTTGTGTACTGGTTAAGATTAGGGCATTGGTTAGGGTAGGGCATCGGAAGTGGGTCAGGTTTAGGGATGGGGTTAGGGTTAGGGTTAAGGAATGGGGAGGGATTAGGTTACAATTTAGGGTACGACAACGCTTAAGGTTTAGCGTACGTGTGAGGGCACGACTTAGTGTTGGTGTCCTGGTTAAGATTAGGGCACGGGTGAGGGTAAGGCTTCGGGTGAGGGTCAGGGTTAGGATTCGTGTTAGGGTTAGGATTAAGGAATGCAGAGGGATTAGGGTACAGCTTAGGGTACGACAGCGCTTAAGGGTTAGCGTTCGTGTGAGGGCAAGGGTTAGTGTTAGTGTCCTGGTTAAAATTAGGGCACGGGTGAGGGTAAGGCTTCGGGTGAGGGTCAGGGTTAGGATTCGTGTTAGGGTTAGGGTTAAGGAATGCAGAGGGATTAGGGTACAGCTTACGGTACGATAGTGCTTAAGGGTTAGCGTTCGTGTGAGAGCAAGGGTTAGTGTTAGTGTCCTGGTTCAGATTAGGGCACGGGTGAGGGTAAGGCTTCAGGTGAGGCTCAGGGTTAGGATTCGGGTTAGGTTTAGGGAATGGGGAGGGATTAGGGTACAGTTTAGGGTACGACAACGATTAAGGGTTAGCGTACTTGTGAGGGAACGAGTTAGTGTTGGTGTCCTGGTTAAGATTAGGGCACGGGTGAGGGTAAGGTTTCGGATGAGGGCCAGGGATAGAATTCGGGTTAGGGTTAGGGTTAGGGAATGGGGAGATATTAGGGCACAGTTTAGGGTACCACAACGCTTAAGGTTTAGCGTACGTGTGAGGTCACTAGTTAGTGTTAGTGTACTGCTTACGATTAGGGCACGGGTGAGGGTAAGGCCTCGGAAGAGGGTCACGTTAAGGGTTAGGGTTAGGGTTAGGGTTAGGGAATGGGGATTGATTAGGGTACAGATTAGGGTACAGCAATGGCTTAGGGTTAGCGTACGTTAGAGGGTATGGGTTAGTGTTGATGTACTGGTTAAAATTAGGACACGGGTGAGGGTAAAGTTTCGGCTGAGTCTCATGGTTAGGTTTCAGGTTAGGGTTAGGGTTAGGGAATGGAGAGGGATTAGGGTACAGGTTAGGGTACCGCTGCGGTTTAGTGTTAGCGTACGTGTGAGGGCACGAGTTAGTCTTGGTTTCCTGGTTAAGATTAGGGCACGGGTGAGGGTAAGGTTTCGGGTGAGGGTCAGGGTTAGGATTCGGGTTAGGGTTAGGGTTAGGGAATGGAGAGGGATTAGGGTACAGTTTAGGGTACGACAATGCTTAAGGGTTAGCGTAAGTGTGAGGGCACGAATTAGTGTTGGTGTACTGGTTAAGATAAGGGCACCGATGAGGGTAAGGCCTCGGAAAAGGGTCACGTTCAGGGTTTCGCTTAGGGTTAGGGTTAGGGAATGGGGAGGGATTAGGGTACAGGATAGGGTACGACAATGCTTAAGTGTTAGCGTACTTTTGAGGGCGTGAGTTAGAGTTTGTGTACTGGTTAAAATTAGGGTATTGGTTAGGGTAGCGCATCGGAAGTGGGTCAGGTTTAGGGATGGGGTTAGGGTTATGGTTAATGAATGGGGAGGGATTAGGGTACAATTTAGGGTACGACAACGCTTAAGGTTTAGCGTTCGTGTGAGAGCAAGGGTTAGTGTTAGTGTCCTGGTTAAGATTAGGGCACGGGTGAGGGTAAGGCTTCGGGTGAGAGTCAGGGTTAGGATTCGTGTTAGGGTTAGGGTTAAGGAATGCAGAGGGATTAGGGTACAGCTTACGGTACGATAGTGCTTAAGGGTTAGCGTTCGTGTGAGAGCAAGGGTTAGTGTTAGTGTCCTGGTTAAGATTAGGGCACGGGTGAGGGTAAGGCTTCAGGTGAGGGTCAGGGTTAGGATTGGGGTTAGGGTTAGGGTTGGGGAATGGGGAGTGATTAGGGTACATTTTAGGGTACGACAACGATTAAGGGTTAGCGTACGTGTGAGGGCATGAGTTAGTGTTGGTGTCCTGGTTAAGATTAGGGCACGGGTGAGGGTAAGGTTTCGGGTGAGGGTCAGGGATAGAATTCGGGTTAGGGTTAGGGTTAGGGAATGGGGAGATATTAGGGCACAGTTTAGGGTACCACAACGCTTAAGGTTTAGCGTACGTGTGAGGTCACTAGTTAGTGTTAGTGTACTGCTTACGATTAGGGCACGGGTGAGGGTAAGGCCTCGGAAGAGGGTCACGTTAAGGGTTAGGGTTAGGGTTAGGGTTAGGAAATGGGGATTGATTAGAGTACAGGTTAGGGTACGGCAATGGCTTAGAGTTTGCGTACGTTAGAGGGCATGGGTTAGTGTTGATGTATTGGTTAAAATTAGGACACGGGTGAGGGTAAAGTTTCGGTTGAGTGTCATGGTTATGTTTCAGGTTAGGGTTAGGGTTAGGGAATGGAGAGGGATTAGGGTACAGGTTAGGGTACCGCTGCGGTTTAGTGTTAGCGTACGTGTGAGGGCACAATTTAGTCTTGTTGTCCTGGTTAAGATTAGGGCACGGGTGACGGTAAGGCTTCGGGTGAGGGTCAGAGTTAGGATTCGGGTTAGGGTTAGGGTTAGGGAATGGAGAGGGATTAGGGTACAGGTTAGGGTACGACAATGCTTAAGGGTTAGCATAAGTGTGAGGGCACGAGTTAGTGTTGGTGTACTGGTTAAGACAAGGGCACCGATGAGGGTAAGACCTCGGAAAAGGGTCACGTTCAGGGTTTCGCTTAGGGTTAGGGTTAGGGAATGGGGAGGGATAAGGGTACAGGATAGGGTACGACAAAGCTTAAGGGTTAGCGTACGTTTGAGGGCATGAGTTAGTGTTTGTGTACTGGTTAAGATTAGGGCATTGGTTAGGGTAGGGCATCGGAAGTGGGTCAGGTTTAGGGATGGGGTTAGTGTTAGGGTTAATGAATGGGGAGGGATTAAAGTACAATTTAGGGTACGACAAGGCTTAAGGTTTAGCGTACATGTGAGGGCACGAGTTAGTGTTGGTGTCCTGGTTAAGATTAGGGCACGGGTGAGGGTAAGGCTTCGGGTGAGGGTCAGGGTTAGGATTCGTGTTAGGGTTAAGGTTAAGGAATGCAGAGGGTTTAGGGTACAGCTTAGGGTACGACAGTGCTTAAGGGTTAGCGTTCGTGTGAGGGCAAGGGTTAGTGTTCGTGTCCTGGTTAAGATTAGGGCACGGGTGAGGGTAAGGCTTCAGGTGAGGGTCAGGGTTAGGATTCGGGTTAGGGTTAGGGTTAGGGAAAGGGGAGATATTAGGGCACAGTTTAGGGTACCACAACGTTTAAGGTTTAGCGTACGTGTGAGGTCACTAGTTAGTGTTAGTGTACTGCTTACGATTAGGGCACGGGGGAGGGTAAGGCCTCGGAAGAGGGTCACGTTAAGGGTTAGGGTTAGGGTTAGGGTTAGGGAATGGGGATTGATTAGGGCACAGGTTAGGGTACGGCAATGGCTTAGGGTTAGCGTACGTTAGAGGGCATGGGTTAGTGTTGATGTACTGTTTAAATTAGGACACGGGTTATGGTAAAGTTTCGGGTGAGTGTCATGGTTAGGTTTCAGGTTAGGGTTAGGGTTAGGGAATGGAGAGGGATTAGGGTACAGGGTAGGGTACCGCTGCGGTTTACTGTTAGCGTACGTGTGAGGGCACGAGTTAGTGTTGGTGTCCTGGTTAAGATTAGGGCACGGGTGAGGGTAAGGTTTCGGGTGAGGGTCAGGGATAGAATTCGGGTTAGGGTTAGATTTAGGGAATGGGGAGATATTAGGGCACAGTTTAGGGTACCACAACGCTTAAAGTTTAGCGTAAGTGTGAGGTCACTAGTTAGTGTTAGTGTACTGCTTACGATTAGGGCACGGGGGAGGGTAAGGCCTCGGAAGAGGGTCACGTTAAGGGTTAGGTTTAGGGTGAGGGTTAGGGAATGGGGATTGATTAGCGTACAGGTTAGGGTACGGCAATGGCTTAGGGTTAGCGTACGTTAGACGGCATGGGTTAGTGTTGATGTACTGGTTAAAATTAGCACACGGGTGATGGTAAAGTTTCGGGTGAGTGTCATGGATAGGTTTCAGGTTAGGGTTCGGGTTAGGGAATGGAGAGGGATTAGGGTACAGGTTAGGGTACCGCTGCGGTTTAGTGTTAGCGTACGTGTGAGGGCACGAGTTAGTCTTGGTGTCCTGGTTAAGATTAGGGCACGGGTGAGGGTAAGGTTTCGGGTGAGGGTCAGGGTTAGGATTCGGGTTAGGGTTAGGGTTAGGGAATGGAGAGGGATTAGGGTACTGGTTAGGGTACGACAATGCCTAAGGGTTAGCGTAAGTGTGAGGGCACGAGTTAGTGTTGGTGTACTGGTTAAGGCAAGGGCACCGATGAGGGTAAGGCCTCGGAAAAGGGTCACGTTCAGGGTTTCGCTTAGGGTTAGGGTTAGGGAATGGGGAGGAATTAGGGTACAGGATAGGGTACGACAAAGCTTAAGGGTTAGCATACGTTTGAGGGCATGAGTTAGTGTTTGTGTACTGGTTAAGATTAGGGCATTGGTTAGGGTAGGGCATCGGAAGTGGGTCAGGTTTAGGGATGGGGTTAGGGTTAGGGTTAAGGAATGGGGAGGGATTAGGTTACAATTTAGGGTACGACAACGCTTAAGGTTTAGCGTACGTGTGAGGGCACGACTTAGTGTTGGTGTCCTGGTTAAGATTAGGGCACGGGTGAGGGTAAGGCTTCGGGTGAGGGTCAGGGTTAGGATTCGTGTTAGGGTTAGGATTAAGGAATGCAGAGGGATTAGGGTACAGCTTAGGGTACGACAGCGCTTAAGGGTTAGCGTTCGTGTGAGGGCAAGGGTTAGTGTTAGTGTCCTGGTTAAAATTAGGGCACGGGTGAGGGTAAGGCTTCGGGTGAGGGTCAGGGTTAGGATTCGTGTTAGGGTTAGGGTTAAGGAATGCAGAGGGATTAGGGTACAGCTTACGGTACGATAGTGCTTAAGGGTTAGCGTTCGTGTGAGAGCAAGGGTTAGTGTTAGTGTCCTGGTTCAGATTAGGGCACGGGTGAGGGTAAGGCTTCAGGTGAGGCTCAGGGTTAGGATTCGGGTTAGGTTTAGGGAATGGGGAGGGATTAGGGTACAGTTTAGGGTACGACAACGATTAAGGGTTAGCGTACTTGTGAGGGAACGAGTTAGTGTTGGTGTCCTGGTTAAGATTAGGGCACGGGTGAGGGTAAGGTTTCGGGTGAGGGCCAGGGATAGAATTCGGGTTAGGGTTAGGGTTAGGGAATGGGGAGATATTAGGGCACAGTTTAGGGTCCCACAACGCTTAAGGTTTAGCGTACGTGTGAGGTCACTAGTTAGTGTTAGTGTACTGCTTACGATTAGGGCACGGGTGAGGGTAAGGCCTCGGAAGAGGGTCACGTTAAGGGTTAGGGTTAGGGTTAGGGTTAGGGAATGGGGATTGATTAGGGTACAGATTAGGGTACAGCAATGGCTTAGGGTTAGCGTACATTAGAGGGTATGGGTTAGTGTTGATGTACTGGTTAAAATTAGGACACGGGTGAGGGTAAAGTTTCGGCTGAGTCTCATGGTTAGGTTTCAGGTTAGGGTTAGGGTTAGGGAATGGAGAGGGATTAGGGTACAGGTTAGGGTACCGCTGCGGTTTAGTGTTAGCGTACGTGTGAGGGCACGAGTTAGTCTTGGTTTCCTGGTTAAGATTAGGGCACGGGTGAGGGTAAGGTTTCGGGTGAGGGTCAGGGTTAGGATTCGGGTTAGGGTTAGGGTTAGGGAATGGAGAGGGATTAGGGTACAGTTTAGGGTACGACAATGCTTAAGGGTTAGCGTAAGTGTGAGGGCACGAATTAGTGTTGGTGTACTGGTTAAGATAAGGGCACCGATGAGGGTAAGGCCTCGGAAAAGGGTCACGTTCAGGGTTTCGCTTAGGGTTAGGGTTAGGGAATGGGGAGGGATTAGGGTACAGGATAGGGTACGACAATGCTTAAGTGTTAGCGTACTTTTGAGGGCGTGAGTTAGAGTTTGTGTACTGGTTAAAATTAGGGTATTGGTTAGGGTAGCGCATCGGAAGTGGGTCAGGTTTAGGGATGGGGTTAGGGTTATGGTTAATGAATGGGGAGGGATTAGGGTACAATTTAGGGTACGACAACGCTTAAGGTTTAGCGTTCGTGTGAGAGCAAGGGTTAGTGTTAGTGTCCTGGTTAAGATTAGGGCACGGGTGAGGGTAAGGCTTCGGGTGAGAGTCAGGGTTAGGATTCGTGTTAGGGTTAGGGTTAAGGAATGCAGAGGGATTAGGGTACAGCTTACGGTACGATAGTGCTTAAGGGTTAGCGTTCGTGTGAGAGCAAGGGTTAGTGTTAGTGTCCTGGTTAAGATTAGGGCACGGGTGAGGGTAAGGCTTCAGGTGAGGGTCAGGGTTAGGATTGGGGTTAGGGTTAGGGTTAGGGAATGGGGAGTGATTAGGGTACATTTTAGGGTACGACAACGATTAAGGGTTAGCGTACGTGTGAGGGCATGAGTTAGTGTTGGTGTCCTGGTTAAGATTAGGGCACGGGTGAGGGTAAGGTTTCGGGTGAGGGTCAGGGATAGAATTCGGGTTAGGGTTAGGGTTAGGGAATGGGGAGATATTAGGGCACAGTTTAGGGTACCACAACGCTTAAGGTTTAGCGTACGTGTGAGGTCACTAGTTAGTGTTAGTGTACTGCTTACGATTAGGGCACGGGTGAGGGTAAGGCCTCGGAAGAGGGTCACGTTAAGGGTTAGGGTTAGGGTTAGGGTTAGGAAATGGGGATTGATTAGAGTACAGGTTAGGGTACGGCAATGGCTTAGAGTTTGCGTACGTTAGAGGGCATGGGTTAGTGTTGATGTATTGGTTAAAATTAGGACACGGGTGAGGGTAAAGTTTCGGTTGAGTGTCATGGTTATGTTTCAGGTTAGGGTTAGGGTTAGGGAATGGAGAGGGATTAGGGTACAGGTTAGGGTACCGCTGCGGTTTAGTGTTAGCGTACGTGTGAGGGCACAATTTAGTCTTGTTGTCCTGGTTAAGATTAGGGCACGGGTGACGGTAAGGCTTCGGGTGAGGGTCAGAGTTAGGATTCGGGTTAGGGTTAGGGTTAGGGAATGGAGAGGGATTAGGGTACAGGTTAGGGTACGACAATGCTTAAGGGTTAGCATAAGTGTGAGGGCACGAGTTAGTGTTGGTGTACTGGTTAAGACAAGGGCACCGATGAGGGTAAGACCTCGGAAAAGGGTCACGTTCAGGGTTTCGCTTAGGGTTAGGGTTAGGGAATGGGGAGGGATAAGGGTACAGGATAGGGTACGACAAAGCTTAAGGGTTAGCGTACGTTTGAGGGCATGAGTTAGTGTTTGTGTACTGGTTAAGATTAGGGCATTGGTTAGGGTAGGGCATCGGAAGTGGGTCAGGTTTAGGGATGGGGTTAGTGTTAGGGTTAATGAATGGGGAGGGATTAAAGTACAATTTAGGGTACGACAAGGCTTAAGGTTTAGCGTACATGTGAGGGCACGAGTTAGTGTTGGTGTCCTGGTTAAGATTAGGGCACGGGTGAGGGTAAGGCTTCGGGTGAGGGTCAGGGTTAGGATTCGTGTTAGGGTTAAGGTTAAGGAATGCAGAGGGTTTAGGGTACAGCTTAGGGTACGACAGTGCTTAAGGGTTAGCGTTCGTGTGAGGGCAAGGGTTAGTGTTCGTGTCCTGGTTAAGATTAGGGCACGGGTGAGGGTAAGGCTTCAGGTGAGGGTCAGGGTTAGGATTCGGGTTAGGGTTAGGGTTAGGGAAAGGGGAGATATTAGGGCACAGTTTAGGGTACCACAACGTTTAAGGTTTAGCGTACGTGTGAGGTCACTAGTTAGTGTTAGTGTACTGCTTACGATTAGGGCACGGGGGAGGGTAAGGCCTCGGAAGAGGGTCACGTTAAGGGTTAGGGTTAGGGTTAGGGTTAGGGAATGGGGATTGATTAGGGCACAGGTTAGGGTACGACAATGGCTTAGGGTTAGCGTACGTTAGAGGGCATGGGTTAGTGTTGATGTACTGTTTAAATTAGGACACGGGTTATGGTAAAGTTTCGGGTGAGTGTCATGGTTAGGTTTCAGGTTAGGGTTAGGGTTAGGGAATGGAGAGGGATTAGGGTACAGGGTAGGGTACCGCTGCGGTTTACTGTTAGCGTACGTGTGAGGGCACGAGTTAGTGTTGGTGTCCTGGTTAAGATTAGGGCACTTGTGAGGGTAAGGCTTCTTGTGAGGGTCAGGGTTAGGATTAGGGTTAGGGAATGGAGAGGGATTAGGGTACTGTTTAGGGTACGACAATTCCTAAGGGTTAGCGTAAGTGTGAGGGCACGAGTTAGTGTTGGTGTACTGGTTAAGACAAGGGCACCGATGAGGGTAAGGCCTCGGAAAAGGGTCACGTTCAGGGTTTCGCTTAGGGTTAGGGTTAGGGAATGGGGAGGGATTAGGGTACAGGATAGGGTACGACAATGCTTAAGGTTTAGACTACGTTTGAGGGCATAAGTTAGTGTTTGTTTACTGGCTAAGATTAGGGCATTGGTTAGGGTAGGCCATTGGAAGTGGGTCAGGTTTAGGGATGGGGTTAGGGTTAGGGTTAAGGAATGGGGAGGGATTAGGTTACAATTTAGGGTGCGACAACGATTAAGGTTTAGCATACGTGTGAGGGCACGAGTTAGTGTTGGTGTCCTGGTTAAGATTAGGGCACGGGTGAGGGTAAGGCTTCGGGTGAGGGTCAGGGTTAGGATTCGTGTTAGGGTTAGGGTTAAGGAATGCAGAGGGATTAGGGTGCAGCTTAGGGTACGACAGTACTTAAGGGTTAGCGTTCGTGTGAGGGCAAGGGTTAGTGTTAGTGTCCTGGTTAAGATTAGGGCACGGTTGAGGGTAAGGTTTCGGGTGAGGGTCAGGGATAGAATTCGGGTTAGCGTTAGGGTTAGGGAATGGGGAGATATTAGGGCACAGTTTAGGGTACCACACCTCTTAAGGTTTAGCATACGTGTGAGGTCACTAGTTAGTGTTAGTGTACTGCTTAACATTAGGGCACGGGTGAGGGTAAGGCCTCGAAAGAGTGTCAGGTTAAGGGTTAGGGTTACGGTTAGTGTTACGGAATGGGGATTGATTAGGGTACAGGTTAGGGTACGGCAATGGCTTAGGGTCAGCGTACGTTAGAGGGCATGGGTTAGTGTTAATGTACTGGTTAAAATTAGGACACGGGTGAGGGTAAAGTTTCGGGTGAGTGTCATTGTTAGGTTTCAGGTTAGGGTTAGGGTTAGGGAATGGAGAGGGATTAGGGTACAGGTTAGGGTACCGCTGCGGTTTAGTGTTAGCGTACATGTGAGGGCACGAGTTAGTCTTGGTGTCCTGGTTAAGATTAGGGCACGGGTGAGGGTAAGGCTTCTTGTGAGGGTCAGGGTTAGGATTCGGGTTAGGGTTAGGGTTAGGGAATGGAGAGGGATTAGGGTACTGTTTAGGGTACGACAATTCCTAAGGGTTAGCGTAAGTGTGAGGGCACGAGTTAGTGTTGGTGTACTGGTTAAGACAAGGGCACCGATGAGGGTAAGGCCTCGGAAAAGGGTCACGTTCAGGGTTTCGCTTAGGGTAAGAGTTAGGGAATGGGGAGGCATTAGGGTACAGGATAGGGTACGACAATGCTTAAGTGTTAGCGTACTTTTGAGGGCATGAGTTAGAGTTTGTGTACTGGTTAAGATTAGGGCATTGGTTAGGGTAGGGCATCGGAAGTGGGTCAGGTTTATGGATGGGGTTAGGGTTAGGGTTAAGGAATGGGGAGGGATTAGGGTACAATTTAGGGTACGACAACGCTTAAGGTTTAGCGTTCGTGTGAGGGCAAGGGTTTGTGTTAGTGTCCTGGTTAAGATTAGGGAACGGGTGAGGGTAAGGCTTCAAGTGAGGGTCAGGGTTAGGATTCGGGTTAGGGTTAGGGTTAGGGAATGGGGAGATATTAGGGCACAGTTTAGGGTACCACAACGCTTAAGGTTTAGCATACGTGTGGGGTCACTAGTTAGTGTTAGTGTACTGCTTACGATTAGGGCACGGGTGAGAGTAAGGCCTCGGAAGAGGGTCACGTTAAGGGTTAGGGTTAGGGTTAGGGTTAGGGAATGGGGATTGATTAGGGTACAGGTTAGGGTACGGCAATGGCTTAGGGGTAGCGTACGTTAGAGGGCATGGGTTAGTGTTGATGTACTGGTTAAAATTAGGACATGGGTGAGGGTAAAGTTTCGGGTGAGTGTCATGGTTAGGTTTCAGATTAGGGTTAGGGTTAGGGAATGGAGAGGGATTAGGGTACAGGTTAGGGTACCGCTGTGGTTTAGTGTTAGCATACGTTTGAGGGCACGAGTTAGTCTTGGTGTCCTGGTTAAGATTAGGGCACGGGTGAGGGTAAGGTTTCGGGTGAGGGTCAGGGTTAGGATTCGGGTTAGGGTTAGGGTTAGGGAATGGAGAGGGATTAGGGTACAGGTTTAGATACGACAATGCTTAAGGGTTAGCGTAAGTGTGAGGGCACGAGTTAGTGTTGGTGTACTGGTTAAGACAAGGGCACCGATGACGGTAAGGCCTCGGAAAAGGGTCACGTTCAGGGTTTCGCTTAGGGTTAGGGTTAGGGAATGGGGACGGATTAGGGTACAGGATAGGGTACGACAATGCTTAAGGGTTAGCGTACTTTTGAGGGCATGAGTTAGTGTTTGTATACTGGTTAAGATTAGGGCATTGGTTAGGGTAGGGCATCGGAAATGGGTCAGGTTTAGGGATGGGGTTAGGGATAGGGTTAAGGAATGGGGAGGGATTAGGGTACAATTTAGGGTACGACAACGCTTAAGGTTTAGCGTTCGTGTGAGGGCAAGGGTGTGTGTTAGTGTCCTGGTTAAGATTAGGGCACGGGTGAGGGTAAGGCTTCAAGTGAGGGTCAGGGTTAGGATTCGGGTTATGGTTAGGGTTAGGGAATGGGGAGGGATTAGGGTACAGTTTAGGGTACGACAACGATTAAGGGTTAGCGTACGTGTGAGGGCATGAGTTAGTGTTGGTGTCCTGGTTAAGATTAGGGCACGGGTGAGGGTAAGGTTTCGGGTGAGGGTCAGGGATAGAATTCGGGTTAGGGTTAGATTTAGGGAATGGGGAGATATTAGGGCACAGTTTAGGGTACCACAAGGCTTAAGGTTTAGCGTACGTGTGAGGTCACTAGTTAGTGTTAGTGTACTGCTTACGATTAGGGCACGGGGGAGGGTAAGGCCTCGGAAGAGGGTCACGTTAAGGGTTAGGGTTAGGGTTAGGGTTAGGGAATGGGGATTGATTAGGGCACAGGTTAGGGTACGACAATGGCTTAGGGTTAGCGTACGTTAGAGGGCATGGGTTAGTGTTGATGTACTGTTTAAATTAGGACACGGGTTATGGTAAAGTTTCGGGTGAGTGTCATGGTTAGGTTTCAGGTTAGGGTTAGGGTTAGGGAATGGAGAGGGATTAGGGTACAGGGTAGGGTACCGCTGCGGTTTACTGTTAGCGTACGTGTGAGGGCACGAGTTAGTGTTGGTGTCCTGGTTAAGATTAGGGCACTTGTGAGGGTAAGGCTTCTTGTGAGGGTCAGGGTTAGGATTAGGGTTAGGGAATGGAGAGGGATTAGGGTACTGTTTAGGGTACGACAATTCCTAAGGGTTAGCGTAAGTGTGAGGGCACGAGTTAGTGTTGGTGTACTGGTTAAGACAAGGGCACCGATGAGGGTAAGGCCTCGGAAAAGGGTCACGTTCAGGGTTTCGCTTAGGGTTAGGGTTAGGGAATGGGGAGGGATTAGGGTACAGGATAGGGTACGACAATGCTTAAGGTTTAGACTACGTTTGAGGGCATAAGTTAGTGTTTGTTTACTGGCTAAGATTAGGGCATTGGTTAGGGTAGGCCATTGGAAGTGGGTCAGGTTTAGGGATGGGGTTAGGGTTAGGGTTAAGGAATGGGGAGGGATTAGGTTACAATTTAGGGTGCGACAACGATTAAGGTTTAGCATACGTGTGAGGGCACGAGTTAGTGTTGGTGTCCTGGTTAAGATTAGGGCACGGGTGAGGGTAAGGCTTCGGGTGAGGGTCAGGGTTAGGATTCGTGTTAGGGTTAGGGTTAAGGAATGCAGAGGGATTAGGGTGCAGCTTAGGGTACGACAGTACTTAAGGGTTAGCGTTCGTGTGAGGGCAAGGGTTAGTGTTAGTGTCCTGGTTAAGATTAGGGCACGGTTGAGGGTAAGGTTTCGGGTGAGGGTCAGGGATAGAATTCGGGTTAGCGTTAGGGTTAGGGAATGGGGAGATATTAGGGCACAGTTTAGGGTACCACACCTCTTAAGGTTTAGCATACGTGTGAGGTCACTAGTTAGTGTTAGTGTACTGCTTAACATTAGGGCACGGGTGAGGGTAAGGCCTCGAAAGAGTGTCAGGTTAAGGGTTAGGGTTACGGTTAGTGTTACGGAATGGGGATTGATTAGGGTACAGGTTAGGGTACGGCAATGGCTTAGGGTTAGCGTACGTTAGAGGGCATGGGTTAGTGTTAATGTACTGGTTAAAATTAGGACACGGGTGAGGGTAAAGTTTCGGGTGAGTGTCATTGTTAGGTTTCAGGTTAGGGTTAGGGTTAGGGAATGGAGAGGGATTAGGGTACAGGTTAGGGTACCGCTGCGGTTTAGTGTTAGCGTACATGTGAGGGCACGAGTTAGTCTTGGTGTCCTGGTTAAGATTAGGGCACGGGTGAGGGTAAGGCTTCTTGTGAGGGTCAGGGTTAGGATTCGGGTTAGGGTTAGGGTTAGGGAATGGAGAGGGATTAGGGTACTGTTTAGGGTACGACAATTCCTAAGGGTTAGCGTAAGTGTGAGGGCACGAGTTAGTGTTGGTGTACTGGTTAAGACAAGGGCACCGATGAGGGTAAGGCCTCGGAAAAGGGTCACGTTCAGGGTTTCGCTTAGGGTAAGAGTTAGGGAATGGGGAGGCATTAGGGTACAGGATAGGGTACGACAATGCTTAAGTGTTAGCGTACTTTTGAGGGCATGAGTTAGAGTTTGTGTACTGGTTAAGATTAGGGCATTGGTTAGGGTAGGGCATCGGAAGTGGGTCAGGTTTATGGATGGGGTTAGGGTTAGGGTTAAGGAATGGGGAGGGATTAGGGTACAATTTAGGGTACGACAACGCTTAAGGTTTAGCGTTCGTGTGAGGGCAAGGGTTTGTGTTAGTGTCCTGGTTAAGATTAGGGAACGGGTGAGGGTAAGGCTTCAAGTGAGGGTCAGGGTTAGGATTCGGGTTAGGGTTAGGGTTAGGGAATGGGGAGATATTAGGGCACAGTTTAGGGTACCACAACGCTTAAGGTTTAGCATACGTGTGGGGTCACTAGTTAGTGTTAGTGTACTGCTTACGATTAGGGCACGGGTGAGAGTAAGGCCTCGGAAGAGGGTCACGTTAAGGGTTAGGGTTAGGGTTAGGGTTAGGGAATGGGGATTGATTAGGGTACAGGTTAGGGTACGGCAATGGCTTAGGGGTAGCGTACGTTAGAGGGCATGGGTTAGTGTTGATGTACTGGTTAAAATTAGGACATGGGTGAGGGTAAAGTTTCGGGTGAGTGTCATGGTTAGGTTTCAGATTAGGGTTAGGGTTAGGGAATGGAGAGGGATTAGGGTACAGGTTAGGGTACCGCTGTGGTTTAGTGTTAGCATACGTTTGAGGGCACGAGTTAGTCTTGGTGTCCTGGTTAAGATTAGGGCACGGGTGAGGGTAAGGTTTCGGGTGAGGGTCAGGGTTAGGATTCGGGTTAGGGTTAGGGTTAGGGAATGGAGAGGGATTAGGGTACAGGTTTAGATACGACAATGCTTAAGGGTTAGCGTAAGTGTGAGGGCACGAGTTAGTGTTGGTGTACTGGTTAAGACAAGGGCACCGATGACGGTAAGGCCTCGGAAAAGGGTCACGTTCAGGGTTTCGCTTAGGGTTAGGGTTAGGGAATGGGGACGGATTAGGGTACAGGATAGGGTACGACAATGCTTAAGGGTTAGCGTACTTTTGAGGGCATGAGTTAGTGTTTGTATACTGGTTAAGATTAGGGCATTGGTTAGGGTAGGGCATCGGAAATGGGTCAGGTTTAGGGATGGGGTTAGGGATAGGGTTAAGGAATGGGGAGGGATTAGGGTACAATTTAGGGTACGACAACGCTTAAGGTTTAGCGTTCGTGTGAGGGCAAGGGTGTGTGTTAGTGTCCTGGTTAAGATTAGGGCACGGGTGAGGGTAAGGCTTCAAGTGAGGGTCAGGGTTAGGATTCGGGTTATGGTTAGGGTTAGGGAATGGGGAGGGATTAGGGTACAGTTTAGGGTACGACAACGATTAAGGGTTAGCGTACGTGTGAGGGCATGAGTTAGTGTTGGTGTCCTGGTTAAGATTAGGGCACGGGTGAGGGTAAGGTTTCGGGTGAGGGTCAGGGATAGAATTCGGGTTAGGGTTAGATTTAGGGAATGGGGAGATATTAGGGCACAGTTTAGGGTACCACAACGCTTAAGGTTTAGCATACGTGTGGGGTCACTAGTTAGTGTTAGTGTACTGCTTACGATTAGGGCACGGGTGAGGGTAAGGCCTCGGAAGAGGGTCACGTTAAGGGTTAGGGTTAGGGTTAGGATTAGGGAATGGGGATTGATTAGGGTACAGGTTAGGGTACGGCAATGGCTTAGGGGTAGCGTACGTTAGAGGGCATGGGTTAGTGTTGATGTACTGGTTAAAATTAGGACATGGGTGAGGGTAAAGTTTCGGGTGAGTGTCATGGTTAGGTTTCAGATTAGGGTTAGGGTTAGGGAATGGAGAGGGATTAGGGTACAGGTTAGGGTACCGCTGTGGTTTAGTGTTAGCATACGTTTGAGGGCACGAATTAGTCTTGGTGTCCTGGTTAAGATTAGGGCACGGGTGAGGGTAAGGTTTCGGGTGAGGGTCAGGGTTAGGATTCGGGTTAGGGTTAGGGTTAGGGAATGGAGAGGGATTAGGGTACAGGTTTAGATACGACAATGCTTAAGGGTTAGCGTAAGTGTGAGGGCACGAGTTAGTGTTGGTGTACTGGTTAAGACAAGGGCACCGATGACGGTAAGGCCTCGGAAAAGGGTCACGTTCAGGGTTTTGCTTAGGGTTAGGGTTAGGGAATGGGGACGGATTAGGGTACAGGATAGGGTACGACAATGCTTAAGGGTTAGCGTACTTTTGAGGGCATGAGTTAGTGTTTGTGTACTGGTTAAGATTAGGGCATTGGTTAGGGTAGGGCATCGGAAATGGGTCAGGTTTAGGGATGGGGTTAGGGATAGGGTTAAGGAATGGGGAGGGATTAGGGTACAATTTAGGGTACGACAACGCTTAAGGTTTAGCGTTCGTGTGAGGGCAAGGGTGTGTGTTAGTGTCCTGGTTAAGATTAGGGCACGGGTGAGGGTAAGGCTTCAAGTGAGGGTCAGGGTTAGGATTCGGGTTAGGGTTAGGGTTAGGGAATGGGGAGGGATTAGGGTACAGTTTAGGGTGCGACAACGATTAAGGGTTAGCGTACGTGTGAGGGCATGAGTTAGTGTTGGTGTCCTGGTTAAGATTAGGGCACGGGTGAGGGTAAGGTTTCGGGTGAGGGTCAGGGATAGAATTCGGGTTAGTATTAGATTTAGGGAATGGGGAGATATTAGGGCACAGTTTAGGGTACCACAACGCTTAAGGTTTAGCATACGTGTGAGGTCACTAGTTAGTGTTAGTGTACTGCTTACGATTAGTGCACGGGTGAGGTTAAGGCCTCGGAAGAGGGTCACGTTAAGGGTTAGGGTTAGGGTTAGGGTTAGGGAATGGGGATTGATTAGCGTACAGGTTAGGGTACGGCAATGGCTTAGGGTTAGCGTACGTTAGAGGGCATGGGTTAGTGTTGATGTACTGGTTAAAATTAGGACACGGGTGATGGTAAAGTTTCGGGTGAGTGTCATGGTTAGGTTTCAGGTTAGGGTTAGGGTTAGGGAATGGAGAGGGATTAGGGTACAGGTTAGGGTACTGCTGTGGTTTACTGTTAGCGTACGTGTGAGGGCACGAGTTAGTGTTGATGTCCTGCTTAAGATTAGGGCACTTGTGAGGGTAAGGCTTCGGGTGAGGGTCAGTGTTAGGATTCGTGTTAGGGTTAGTGTTAAGCAATGCAGAGGGATTAGGGTACAGCTTAGGGTATGACAGTGCTTAAGGGTTAACGTTCGTGTGAGGGCAAGGGTTAGTGTTAGTGTCCCGGTTAAGATTAGGGCACGGGTGAGGGTAAGGCTTCAGGTGAGGGTCAGGGTTAGGATTCGGGTTAGGGTTAGGGTTAGGGAATGGGGAGGGATTAGGGTACAGTTTAGGGTACGACAACGATTAAGGGTTAGCGTACGTGTGAGGGCACGAGTTAGTGTTGGTGTCCTGGTTAAGATTACGGCACGGGTGAGGGTAAGGTTTCGGGTGATGGTCAGGGATAGAATTCGGGTTAGGGTTAGATTTAGGGAATGGGGAGATATTAGGGCACAGTTTAGGGTACCACAACGCTTAAGGTTTACCATACGTGTGAGGTCACTAGTTAGTGTTAGTGTACTGCTTACGATTAGGGCACGGGAGAGGGTAAGGCCTCGGAAGAGGGTCACGTTAAGGGTTAGGGTTAGGGTTAGGGTTAGGGAATGGGGATTGATTAGGGTACAGGTTAGGGTACGGCAATGGCTTAGGGTTAGCGTACGTTAGAGGGCATGGGTTAGTGTTGATGTATTGGTTAAAATTAGGACACGGGTGAGGGTAAAGGTTCGGGTGAGTGTCATGGTTAGGTTTCAGGTTAGGGTTAGGGTTAGGGAATGGAGAGGGATTAGGGTACAGGTTAGGGTACCACTGCGGTTTAGTGTTAGCGTACGTGTGAGGGCACGAGTTAGTCTTGGTGTCCTAGTTAAGATTAGGGCACGGGTGAGGGTAAGGTTTCGGGTGAGGGTCAGGGTTAGGATTCGGGTTAGGGTTAGGGTTAGGGAATGGAGAGGGATTGGGGTACAGGTTAGGGTACGACAATGCTTAAGGGTTAGCGTAAGTGTGAGGGCACGAGTTAGTGTTGGTGTACTGGTTAAGACAAGGGCACCGATGAGGGTAAGGCCTCGGAAAAGGGTCACGTTCAGGGTTTCGCTTAGGGTTAGGGTTAGGGAATGGGGAGGGATTAGGGTACAGGATAGGGTACGACAATGCTTAAGGTTTAGACTACGTTTGAGGGCAAAAGTTAGTGTTTGTGTACTGGTTAAGATTAGGGCATTGGTTAGGGTAGGGCATCGGAAGTGGGTCAGGTTTAGGGATGGGGTTAGGGTTAGGGTTAAGGAATGGGGAAGGATTAGAGTACAATTTAGGGTACGACAACGCTTAAGGTTTAGCGTACATGTGAGGGCACAAGTTAGTGTTGGTGTCCTGGTTAAGATTAGGGCACGGGTGAGGGTAAGGCTTCAAGTGAGGGTCAGGGTTAGGATTCGGGTTAGGGTTAGGGTTAGGGAATGGGGAGGGATTAGGGTACAGTTTAGGGTACGAAAACGATTAAGGGTTAGCGTACGTGTGAGGGAACGAGTTAGTGTTGGTGTCCTGGTTAAGATTAGGGCACGGGTGAGGGTAAGGTTTCGGGTGAAAGTCAGGGATAGATTTCGGGTTAGGGTTAGATTTAGGGAATGGGGAGATATTAGGGCACAGTTTAGGGTACCACAACGCTTAAGGTTTAGCATACGTGTGAGGTCACTAGTTAGTGTTAGTGTACTGCTTACGATTAGGGCACGGGTGAGGGTAAGGCCTCGGAAGAGGGTCACGTTAAGGGTTAGGGTTAGGGTTAGGGTTAGGGAATGGGGATTGATTAGGGTACAGGTTAGGGTACGGCAATGGCTTAGGGGTAGCGTACGTTAGAGGGCATGGGTTAGTGTTGATGTACTGGTTAAAATTAGGACACGGGTGAGGCTAAAGGTTCGGGTGAGTGTCATGGTTAGGTTTCAGGTTAGGGTTAGGGTTAGGGAATGGAGAGGGATTAGGGTATAGGTTAGGGTACCGCTGTGGTTTAGTGTTAGCGTACGTGTGAGGGCACGAGTTAGTCTTGGTGTCCTGGTTAAGATTAGGGCACGGGTGAGGGTAAGGTTTCGGGTGAGGGTCAGGGTTAGGATTCGGGTTAGGGTTAGGGTTAGGGAATGGAGAGGGATTAGGGTACAGGTTAGGGTACGACAATGCTTAAGGGTTAGCGTAAGTGTGAGGGCACGAATTAGTGTTGGTGTACTGGTTAAGACAAGGGCACCGATGAGGGTAAGGCCTCGGAAAAGGGTCACGTTCAGGGTTTCACTTAGGGTTAGGGTTAGGGAATGGGGAGGGATTAGGGTACAGGATAGGGTACGACAATGCTTAAGGGTTAGCAGACTTTTGAGGGCATGAGTTAATGTTTGTGTACTGGTTAAGATTAGGGCATTGGTTAGGGTAGGGCATCGGAAATGGGTCAGGTTTAGGAATGGGGTTAGGGTTAGGGTTAAGGAATTGGGAGGGATTAGGGTACAATTTAGGGTACGACAACGCTTAAGGTTTAGCGTACGTGTGAGGGCACGAGTTAGTGTTGGTGTCCTGGTTAAGATTAGGGCACGGGTGAGGGTAAGGCTTCGGGTGAGGGTCAGGGTTAGGATTCGTGTTAGGGTTAGGGTTAAGGAATGCAGAGGGATTAGGGTACAGCTTAGGGTACGACAGTGCTTAAAGGTTAGATTTCGTGTGAGGGCAAGGGTTAGTGTTAGTGTCCTGGTTAAGATTAGGGCACGGGTGAGGGTAAGGTTTCGGGTGAGGGTCAGGGATAGAATTCGGGTTACCGTTAGGGTTAGGGAATGGGGAGATATTAGGGCACAGTTTAGGGTACCACACCTCTTAATGTTTAGCAAACGTGTGAGGTCACTAGTTAGTGTTAGTGTACTGCTTAAGATTAGGGCACGGGTGAGGGTAAGGCCTCGGAAGAGGGTCACGTTAAGGGTTAGGGTTACTTTTAGGGTTAGGGAATGGGGATTGATTAGGGTACAGGTTAGGGTACGGCAATGGCTTAGGGTTAGCGTACGTTAGAGGCCATGGGTTAGTGTTGATGTACTGGTTAAAATTAGGACACGGGTGAGGGTAAAGTTTCGGGTGAGTGTCATGGTTAGGTTTCAGGTTAGGGTTAGGGTTAGGGAATGGAGAGGGATTAGGGTACAGGTTAGGGTACCGCTGCTGTTTAGTGTTAGCGTACATGTGAGGGCACGAGTTAGTCTTGGTGTCCTGGTTAAGATTAGGGCACGGGTGAGGGTAAGGCTTCTTGTGAGGGTCAGGGTTAGGATTCGGGTTAGGGTTAGGGTTAGGAAATGGAGAGGGATTAGGGTACTGTTTAGGGTACGACAATTCCTAAGGGTTAGCGTAAGTGTGAGGGCACGAGTTAGTGTTGGTGTACTGGTTAAGACAAGGGCACCGATGAGGGTAAGGCCTCGGAAAAGGGTCACGTTCAGGGTTTCGCTTAGGGTAAGGGTTAGGGAATGGGGAGGGATTAGGGTACAGGATAGGGTACGACAATGCTTAAGTGTTAGCGTACTTTTGAGGGCATGAGTTAGAGTTTGTGTACTGGTTAAGATTAGGGCATTGGTTAGGGTAGGGCATCGGAAGTGGGTCAGGTTTAGGGATGGGGTTAGGGTTAGGGTTAAGGAATGGGGAGGGATTAGGGTACAATTTAGGGTACGACAACACTTAAGGTTTAGCGTTCGTGTGAGGGCAAGGGTTTGTGTTAGTGTCCTGGTTAAGATTAGGGCACGGGTGAGGGTAAGGCTTCAAGTGAGGGTCAGGGTTTGGATTCGGGTTAGGGTTAGGGTTAGGGAATAGGGAGGGATTAGGGTACAGTTTAGGGTACGACAACGATTAAGGGTTAGCGTACGTGTGAGGGCACGAGTTAGTGTTGGTGTCCTGGTTAAGATTAGGGCACGGGTGAGGGTAAGGTTTCGGGTGAGGGTCAGGGATAGAATTTGGGTTAGGGTTAGATTTAGGGAATGGGGAGATATTAGGGCACAGTTTAGGGTACCACAACGCTTAAGGTTTAGCATACGTGTGAGGTCACTAGTTAGTGTTAGTGTACTGCTTACGATTAGGGCACGGGTGAGGGTAAGGCCTCGGAAGAGGGTCACGTTAAGGGTTAGGGTTAGGGTTAGGATTAGGGAATGGGGATTGATTAGGGTACAGGTTAGGGTACGGCAATGGCTTAGGGTTAGCGTACGTTAGAGGGCATGGGTTAGTGTTGATGTACTGGTTAAAATTAGGACACGGGTGAGGGTAAAGTTTCGGGTGAGTGTCATGGTTAGGTTTCAGATTAGGGTTAGGGTTAGGGAATGGAGAGGGATTAGGGTACAGGTTAGGGTACCGCTGTGGTTTAGTGTTAGCGTACGTTTGAGGGCACGAGTTAGTCTTGGTGTCCTGGTTAAGATTAGGGCACGGGTGAGGGTAAGGTTTCGGGTGAGGGTCAGGGTTAGGATTCGGGTTAGGGTTAGGGTTAGGGAATGGAGAGGGATTATGGTACAGGTTTAGATACGACAATGCTTAAGGGTTAGCGTAAGTGTGAGGGCACGAGTTAGTGTTGGTGTACTGGTTAAGACAAGGGCACCGATGAGGGTAAGGCCTCGGAAAAGGGTCACGTTCAGGGTTTCGCTTAGGGTTAGGGTTAGGGAATGGGGAGGGATTAGGGTACAGGATAGGGTACGACAATGCTTAAGGGTTAGCGTACTTTTGAGGGCATGAGTTAGTGTTTGTGTACTGGTTAAGATTAGGGCATTGGTTAGGGTAGGGCATCGGAAATGGGTCAGGTTTAGGGATGGGGTTAGGGTTAGGGTTAAGTAATGGGGAGGGATTAGGGTACAATTTACGGTACAACAACGCTTAAGGTTTAGCGTACGTGTGAGGGCACGAGTTAGTCTTGGTGTCCTGCTTAAGATTAGGGCACTTGTGAGGGTAAGGCTTCGGGTGAGGGTCAGTGTTAGGAGTCGTGTTAGGGTTAGGGTTAAGCAATGCAGAGGGATTAGGGTACAGCTTAGGGTACGACAGTGCTTAAGGGTTAGCGTTCGTGTGAGGGCAAGGGTTAGTGTTAGTGTCCTGGTTAAGATTAGGGCACGGGTGAGGGTAAGGCTTCAGGTGAGGGTCAGGGTTAGGATTCGGGTTAGGGTTAGGGTTAGGGAATGGGGAGGGATTAGGGTACAGTTTAGGGTACGACAACGATTAAGTGTTAGCGTACGTGTGAGGGCACGAGTTAGTGTTGGTGTCCTGGTTAAGATTAGGGAACGGGTGAGGGTAAGGTTTCGGGTGATGGTCAGGGATAGAATTCAGGTTAGGGTTAGATTTAGGGAATGGGGAGATATTAGGGCACAGTTTAGGGTACCACAACGCTTAAGGTTTAGCATACGTGTGAGGTCACTAGTTAGTGTTAGTGTACTGCTTACGATTAGGGCACGGGTGAGGGTAAGGCCTCGGAAGAGGGTCACGTTAAGGGTTAGGGTTAGGGTTAGGGTTAGGGAATGGGGATTGACTAGGGTACAGGTTAGGGTACGGCAATGGCTTAGGGTTAGCGTACGTTAGAGGGCATGGGTTAGTGTTGATGTACTGGTTAAAATTAGGACACGGGTGAGGGTAAAGTTTCGGGTGAGTGTCATGGTTAGGTTTCAGGTTAGGGTTAGTGTTAGGGAATGGAGAGGGATTAGGGTACAGGTTAGGGTACCGCTGCGGTTTAGTGTTAGCGTACGTGTGAGGGCACGAGTTAGTCTTGGTGTCCTGGTTAAGATTAGGGCACGGGTGAGGGTAAGGCTTCTTGTGAGGGTCAGGGTTAAGATTCGGGTTAGGGTTAGGGTTAGGGAATGGAGAGGGATTAGGGTACTGTTTAGGGTACGACAATTCCTAAGGGTTAGCGTAAGTGTGAGGGCACGAGTTAGTGTTGGTGTACTGGTTAAGACAAGGGCACCGATGAGGGTAAGGCCTCGGAAAAGGGTCACGTTCAGGGTTTCACTTAGGGTTAGGGTTAGGGAATGGGGAGGGATTAGGGTACAGGATAGGGTACGACAATGCTTAAGGTTTAGACTACGTTTGAGGGCATAAGTTAGTGTTTCTGTACTGGTTAAGATTAGGGCATTGGTTAGGGTAGGGCATCGGAAGTGGGTCAGGTTTAGGGATGGGGTTAGGGTTAGGGTTAAGGAATGGGGAGGGATTAGAGTACAATTTAGGGTACGACAACGCTTAAGGTTTAGCGTACATGTGAGGGCACAAGTTAGTGTTGGTGTCCTGGTTAAGATTAGGGCACGGGTGAAGGTAAGGCTTCAAGTGAGCGTCAGGGTTAGGATTCGGGTTAGGGTTAGGGTTAGGGAATGGGGAGGGATTAGGGTACAGTTTAGGGTACGAAAACGATTAAGGGTTAGCGTACGTGTGAGGGCACGAGTTAGTGTTGGTGTCCTGGTTAAGATTAGGGCACGGGTGAGGGTAAGGTTTCGGGTGAGGGTCAGGGATAGAATTCGGGTTAGGGTTAGATTTAGGGAATGGGGAGATATTAGGGCACAGTTTAGGGTACCACAATGCTTAAGGTTTAGCATACGTGTGAGGCCACTAGTTAGTGTTAGTGTACTGCTTACGATTAGGGCACGGGTGAGGGTAAGGCCTCGGAAGAGGGTCAGGTTAAGGGTTAAGGTTAGGGTTAGGGTTAGGGAATGGGGATTGATTAGGGTACAGGTTAGGGTACGGCAATGGCTTAGGGTTAGCGTACGTTAGAGGGCATGGGTTAGTGTTGATGTACTGGTTAAAATTAGGACACGGGTGAGGGTAAAGGTTCGGGTGAGTGTCATGGTTAGGTTTCAGGTTAGGGTTAGGGTTAGGGAATGGAGAGGGATTAGGGTACAGGTTAGGGTACCGCTGTGGTTTAGTGTTAGCGTACGTGTGAGGGCACGAGTTAGTCTTGGTGTCCTGGTTAAGATTAGGGCACGGGTGAGGGTAAGGTTTCGGGTGAGCGTCAGGGTTAGGATTCGGGTTAGGGTTAGGGTTAGGGAATGGAGAGGGATTAGGGTACAGGTTAGGGTACGACAATGCTTAAGGGTTAGCATAAGTGTGAGGGCACGAGTTAGTGTTGGTGTACTGGTTAAGACAAGGGCACCGATGAGGGTAAGGCCTCGGAAAAGGGTCACGTTCAGGGTTTCGCTTAGGGTTAGGGTTAGGGAATGGGGAGGGATTAGGGTACAGGATAGGGTACGACAATGCTTAAGGGTTAGCAGACTTTTGAGGGCATGAGTTAGAGTTTGTGTACTGGTTAAGATTAGGGCATTGGTTAGGGTAGGGCATCGGAAGTGGGTCAGGTTTAGGGATGGGGTTAGGGTTAGGGTTAAGGAATGGGGAGGGATTAGGGTACAATTTAGGGTACGACAACGCTTAAGGTTTAGCGTACGTGTGTGGGCACGAGTTAGTGTTGGTGTCCTGGTTAAGATTAGGGCACGGGTGAGGGTAAGGCTTCGGGTGAGGGTCAGGGTTAGGATTCGTGATAGGGTTAGGGTTAAGGAATGCAGAGGGATTAGGGTACAGCTTAGGGTACGACAGTGCTTAAGGGTTAGCGTTCGTGTGAGGGCAAGTGTTAGTGTTAGTGTCCTGTTTAAGATTAGGGCACGGGTGAGGGTAAGGTTTCGGGTGAGGGTCAGGGATAGAATTCGGGTTTGGGTTAGGGTTAGGTAATGGGGAGATATTAGGGCACAGTTTAGGGTACCACAACTCTTAAGGTTTAGCATACGTGTGAGGTCACTAGTTAGTGTTAGTGTACTGCTTACGATTAGGGCACGGGTGAGGGTAAGGCATCGGAAGAGGGTCACGTTAAGCGTTAGGGTTAGGGTTAGGGTTAGGGAATGGGGATTGATTAGGGTACAGGTTAGGGTACGGCAATGGCTTAGGGTTAGCGTACGTTAGAGGGCATGGGTTAGTGTTGATGTACTGGTTAAAATTAGGACACGGGTGAGGGTAAAGTTTCGGGTGAGTGTCATGGTTAGGTTTCAGGTTAGGGTTAGGGTTAGGGAATGGAGAGGGATTAGGGTACAGGTTAGGGTACCGCTGCGGTTTAGTGTTAGCGTACGTGTGAGGGCACGAGTTAGTCTTGGTGTCCTGGTTAAGATTAGGGCACGGGTGAGGGTAAGGCTTCTTGTGAGGGTCAGGGTTAAGATTCGGGTTAGGGTTAGGGTTAGGGAATGGAGAGGGATTAGGGTACTGTTTAGGGTACGACAATTCCTAAGGGTTAGCGTAAGTGTGAGGGCACGAGTTAGTGTTGGTGTACTGGTTAAGACAAGGGCACCGATGAGGGTAAGGCCTCGGAAAAGGGTCACGTTCAGGGTTTCACTTAGGGTTAGGGTTAGGGAATGGGGAGGGATTAGGGTACAGGATAGGGTACGACAATGCTTAAGGTTTAGACTACGTTTGAGGGCATAAGTTAGTGTTTCTGTACTGGTTAAGATTAGGGCATTGGTTAGGGTAGGGCATCGGAAGTGGGTCAGGTTTAGGGATGGGGTTAGGGTTAGGGTTAAGGAATGGGGAGGGATTAGAGTACAATTTAGGGTACGACAACGCTTAAGGTTTAGCGTACATGTGAGGGCACAAGTTAGTGTTGGTGTCCTGGTTAAGATTAGGGCACGGGTGAAGGTAAGGCTTCAAGTGAGCGTCAGGGTTAGGATTCGGGTTAGGGTTAGGGTTAGGGAATGGGGAGGGATTAGGGTACAGTTTAGGGTACGAAAACGATTAAGGGTTAGCGTACGTGTGAGGGCACGAGTTAGTGTTGGTGTCCTGGTTAAGATTAGGGCACGGGTGAGGGTAAGGTTTCGGGTGAGGGTCAGGGATAGAATTCGGGTTAGGGTTAGATTTAGGGAATGGGGAGATATTAGGGCACAGTTTAGGGTACCACAATGCTTAAGGTTTAGCATACGTGTGAGGCCACTAGTTAGTGTTAGTGTACTGCTTACGATTAGGGCACGGGTGAGGGTAAGGCCTCGGAAGAGGGTCAGGTTAAGGGTTAAGGTTAGGGTTAGGGTTAGGGAATGGGGATTGATTAGGGTACAGGTTAGGGTACGGCAATGGCTTAGGGTTAGCGTACGTTAGAGGGCATGGGTTAGTGTTGATGTACTGGTTAAAATTAGGACACGGGTGAGGGTAAAGGTTCGGGTGAGTGTCATGGTTAGGTTTCAGGTTAGGGTTAGGGTTAGGGAATGGAGAGGGATTAGGGTACAGGTTAGGGTAAGGCTGTGGTTTAGTGTTAGCGTACGTGTGAGGGCACGAGTTAGTCTTGGTGTCCTGGTTAAGATTAGGGCACGGGTGAGGGTAAGGTTTCGGGTGAGCGTCAGGGTTAGGATTCGGGTTAGGGTTAGGGTTAGGGAATGGAGAGGGATTAGGGTACAGGTTAGGGTACGACAATGCTTAAGGGTTAGCATAAGTGTGAGGGCACGAGTTAGTGTTGGTGTACTGGTTAAGACAAGGGCACCGATGAGGGTAAGGCCTCGGAAAAGGGTCACGTTCAGGGTTTCGCTTAGGGTTAGGGTTAGGGAATGGGGAGGGATTAGGGTACAGGATAGGGTACGACAATGCTTAAGGGTTAGCAGACTTTTGAGGGCATGAGTTAGAGTTTGTGTACTGGTTAAGATTAGGGCATTGGTTAGGGTAGGGCATCGGAAGTGGGTCAGGTTTAGGGATGGGGTTAGGGTTAGGGTTAAGGAATGGGGAGGGATTAGGGTACAATTTAGGGTACGACAACGCTTAAGGTTTAGCGTACGTGTGTGGGCACGAGTTAGTGTTGGTGTCCTGGTTAAGATTAGGGCACGGGTGAGGGTAAGGCTTCGGGTGAGGGTCAGGGTTAGGATTCGTGATAGGGTTAGGGTTAAGGAATGCAGAGGGATTAGGGTACAGCTTAGGGTACGACAGTGCTTAAGGGTTAGCGTTCGTGTGAGGGCAACGGTTAGTGTTAGTGTCCTGTTTAAGATTAGGGCACGGGTGAGGGTAAGGTTTCGGGTGAGGGTCAGGGATAGAATTCGGGTTTGGGTTAGGGTTAGGTAATGGGGAGATATTAGGGCACAGTTTAGGGTACCACAACTCTTAAGGTTTAGCATACGTGTGAGGTCACTAGTTAGTGTTAGTGTACTGCTTACGATTAGGGCACGGGTGAGGGTAAGGCATCGGAAGAGGGTCACGTTAAGCGTTAGGGTTAGGGTTAGGGTTAGGGAATGGGGATTGATTAGGGTATAGGTTAGGGTACGGCAATGGCTTAGGGTTAGCGTACGTTAGAGGGCATGGGTTAGTGTTGATGTACTGGTTAAAATTAGGACACGGGTGAGGGTAAAGTTTCGGGTGAGTGTCATGGTTAGGTTTCAGGTTAGGGTTAGGGTTAGGGAATGGAGAGGGATTAGGGTACAGGTTAGGGTACCGCTGCGGTTTAGTGTTAGCGTACGTGTGAGGGCACGAGTTAGTCTTGGTGTCCTGGTTAAGATTAGGGCACTGGTGAGGGTAAGGCTTCTTGTGAGGGTCAGGGTTAGGATTCGGGTTAGGTTTAGGGTTAGGGAATGGAGAGGGATTAGGGTACTGTTTAGGGTACGACAATTCCTAAGGGTTAGCATAAGTGTGAGGGCACGAGTTAGTGTTGGTGTACTGGTTAAGACAAGGGCACCGATGAGGGTAAGGTTTCGGGTGAGGGTCAGGGATAGAATTCGGGTTAGGGTTAGATTTAGGGAATGGGGAGATATTAGGGCACAGTTTAGGGTACCACAACGCATAAGGTTTAGCATACGTGTGAGGTCACTAGTTAGTGTTAGTGTACTGCTTACGATTAGGGCACGGGGGAGGGTAAGGCCTCAGAAGAGGGTCACGTTAAGGGTTAGGGTTAGGGTTAGGGTTAGGGAATGGGGATTGATTAGGGTACAGGTTAGGGTACAGCAATGGCTTAGGGTTAGCGTACGTTAGAGGGCATGGGTTAGTGTTGATGTACTGGTTAAAATTAGGACACGGGTGATGGTAAAGTTTCGGGTGAGTGTCATGGTTAGGTTTCAGGTTAGGGTTAGGGTTAGGGAATGGAGAGGGATTAGGGTACAGGTTAGGGTACCGCTGCGGTTTACTGTTAGCGTACGTGTGAGGGCACGAGTTAGTGTTGGTGTACTGCTTAGGACAAGGGCACCGATGAGGGTAAGGCCTCGGAAAAGGGTCACGTTCAGGGTTTCGCTTAGGGTTAGGGTTAGGGAATGGGGAGGGATTAGGGCACAGGATAGGGTACGACAATGCTTAAGGGTTAGCGTACTTTTGAGGGCATGAGTTAGAGTTTGTGTACTGGTTAAGATTAGGGCATTGGTTAGTTTAGGGCATCGGAAGTGGGTCAGGTTTAGGGATGGGGTTAGGGTTAGGGTTAAGGAATGGGGAGGGATTAGGCTACAATTTAGGGTACGACAACGCTTAAGGTTTAGCGTACGTGTGAGGGCACGAGTTAGTTTTGGTTTCCTGGTTAAGATTAGGGCACGGGTGAGGGTAAGGCTTCGGGTGAGGGTCCTGGTTAGGAATCGTGTTAGGGTTAGGGTTAAGGAATGCAGAGGGATTAGGGTACAGCTTAGGGTACGACAGTGCTTAAGGGTTAGCGTTCGTGTGAGGGCAAGGGTTATTGTTAGTGTCCTGGTTAAGATTAGGGCACGGGTGAGGGTAAGGCTTCAGGTGAGGGTCAGAGTTAGGATTCGGGTTAGGGTTAGGGTTAGGGAAAGGGGAGATATTAGGGCACAGTTTAGGGTACGACAACGATTAAGGGTGAGCATACGTGTGAGTGCACGAGTTAGTGTTGGTGTCCTGGTTAAGATTAGGGCACGGGTGAGGGTAAGGTTTCGGGTGAGGGTCAGGGATAGAATTCGAGTTAGGGTTAGGGTTAGGGAATGGGAAGATATTAGGGCACAGCTTAGGGGACCACAACGCTTAAGGTTTAGCGTACGTGTGAGGTCACTAGTTAGTGTTAGTGTACTGCTTACGATTAGGGCACGGGTGAGGGTAAGGCCTCGGAAGAGGGTCACGTTAAGGGTTAGGGTTTGGGTTAGGGTTAGGGAATGGGGATTGATTAGGGTACAGGTTAGTGTATGGCAATGTCTTAGGGTTAGCATACGTTAGAGGCCATGGGTTAGTGATGATGTACTGGTTAAAATTAGGACACGGGTGAGGGTAAAGTTTCGGGTGAGTGTCATGGTTAGGTTTCAGGTTAGGGTTAGGGTTAGGGAATGGAGAGGGATTAGGGTACAGGTTAGGGTACGACAATGCTTAAGGGTTAGCGTAAGTGTGAGGGCACGAGTTAGTGTTGGTGTACTGGTTAAGACAAGGGCACCGATGAGGGTAAGGCCTCGGCAAAGTGTCACGTTCAGGCTTTCGCTTAGGGTTAGGGTTAGGGAATGGGGAGGGATTAGGGTACAGGATAGGGTACGACAATGCTTAAGGGTTAGCGTTCGTTTGAGGGCATGAGTTAGTGTTTGTGTACTGGTTAAGATTAGCGCATTGGTTAGGGTAGGGCATCGGAAGTGGGTCGGGTTTAGGAATGGGGTTAGGGTTAGGGTTAAGGAATGGGGAGGGATTAGGGTACAATTTAGGGTACGACAACGCTTAAGGTTTAGCGTACGTGTGAGGGCACGAGTTAGTGTTGGTTTCCTGGTTAAGATTAGGGCACGGGTGAGGGTAAGGCTTCAGGTGAGGGTCTGGGTTAGGATTCGGGTTAGGGTTAGGGTTAGGGAATGGGGAGGGATTAGGGTACAGTTTATAGTACGACAACGTTTAAGCGTTAGCGTACGTGTGAGGGCACGAGTTAGTGTTGCTGTCCTGGTTAAGATTAGGGCACGGGTTAGGGTAAGGTTTCGGGTGAGGGTCAGGGAGAGAATTCGGGTTAGGGTTAGGGTTAGGGAATGGGGAGATATTAGGGCACAGTTTAGGGTACCACAACGCTTAAGGTTTAGCGTACGTGTGAGGTCACTAGTTAGTGTTAGTGTACTGCTTACGATTAGGGCACGGGTGAGGGTAAGGCCTCGAAAGAGGGTCACGTTAAGGTTTAGGGTTAGGGTTAGGGTTAGGTAATGGGGTTTGATTAGGGTACAGGTTATGTTACGGCGATGGCTTAGGGTTAGCGTACGTTAGAGGGCATCGTTTAGTGTTGATGTACTGGTTAAAATTAGGACACGGGTGAGGGTAAAGTTTCGGGTGAGTGTCATGGTTAGGTTTCAGGTTAGGGTTAGGGTTAGGGAATGGAGAGGGATTAGGGCACAGGTTAGGGAACCGCTGTGGTTTATTGTTAGCGTACGTGTGAGGGCACGAGTTAGTCTTGGTGTCCTGGTTAAGATTAGGGCACGGGTGAGGGTAAGGGTTCGTGTGAGGGTCAGGTTTAGGATTCGGGTTAGGGTTACGGTTAGGGAATGGAGAGGGATTAGGGTACAGGTTAGGGTACGACAATGCTTAAGGGTTAGCGTAAGTGTGAGGGCATGAGTTAGTGTTGGTGTACTGGTTAAGACAAGGGTACCGATGAGGGTAAGGCCTCGGAAAAGGGTCACGTTCAGGGTTTCGGTTAGGGTTAGGGTTAGGGAATGGGGAGGGATTAGGTTACAGGATAGGGTACGACAATGCTTAAGGGTTAGCATAAGTGGGAGGGCACGAGTTAGTGTTGGTGTACTGGTTAAGACAAGGGCACCGATGAGGGTAAGGCCTCGGCAAATGGTCACGTTCAGGGTTTCGGTTACGGTTAGGTTTCGGGAATGCGGAGGGATTAGGGTACAGGATAGGGTACGACAATGCTTAAGGGTTAGCGTACGTTTGAGGGCATGAGTTAGTGTTTGTGTACTGGTTAAGATTAGGGCATTGGTTAGGGTAGGGCATCGGAAGTGGTTCAGGTTTAGGGATGTACTTAGGGTTAAGGTTAAGGAATGGGGAGGGATTAGGGTACAATTTAGGGTACGAAAACGCGTAAGGTTTAGCGTACGTGTGAGGGCACGAGTTAGTGTTGGTGTCCTGGTTAAGATTAGGGCACGGGTGAACGTAAGGCTTCGGGTGAGGGTCAGGGTTAGGATTCGTGTTAGGGTTAGGGTTAAGGAATGCAGAGGGATTAGGGTACAGCTTAGGGTACGACAGTGCTTAAGGGTTAGCGTTCGTGTGAGGGCAAGTGTTAGTGTTAGTGTCCTGGTTAAGATAAGGGCACGGGTGAGGGTAAGGTTTCGCGTGAGGGTCAGGGATAGAATTCGGGTTAGGGTTAGTGTAAGGGAATGGGGAGATATTAGGGCACAGTTTAGGGTACCACAACGCTTAAGGTTTAGCGTACGTGTGAGGTCACTAGTTAGTGTTAGTGTACTGCTTACGATTAGGGCACGGGTGAGGGTAAGGCCTCGGAAGAGGGTCACGTTAAGGGTTAGGGTTAGGGTTAGGGTTAGGGAATGGGGATTGATTAGGGTACAGGTTATGGTACGGCAATGGCTTAGGGTTAGCGTACGATAGAGGGCATGGTTTAGTGTTGATATACTGGTTAAAATTAGGACACGGGTGAGAGTAAAGTTTCTGGTGAGTGTCATGGTTAGGTTTCAGGTTAGGGTTAGGGTTAGGGAATGGAGAGGGATTAGGGTACAGGTTAGGGTACCCCTGCGGTTTAGTGTTAGCGTACGTGTGAGGGCACGAGTTAGTCTTGGTGTCCTGGTTAAGATTAGGGCACGGGTGAGGTTAAGGCTTCGGGTGAGGGTCAGGTTTAGGATTCGGGTTAGGGTTAGGGTTAGGGAATGGAGAGGGATTAGGGTACAGGTTAGGGTATGACAATGCTTAAGGGTTAGCGTACGTGTGAGGGCACGAGTTAGTGTTGGTTTACTGGTTAAGACAAGGGCACCGATGAGGGTAAGTCCTCGGAAAAGGGTCACGTTCAGGGTTTCGGTTAGGGTTACGTTTAGGGAATGGGGAGGGATTAGGGTACAGGATAGGGTACGACAATGCTTAAGGGTTAGCGTAAGTTTGAGGGCATGAGTTAGTGATTGTGTACTGGTTAAGTTTAGGGCATTGGTTAGGGTAGGGCATCGGAAGTTGGTCAGGTTTAGGGATGGGGTTAGGGTTAGGGTTAAGGAATGGGGAGGGATTAGGGTACAATTTAGGGTACGACAACGCTTAAGGTTTAGCGTTCGTGTGAGGGCAAGGGTTTGTGTTAGTGTCCTGGTTAAGATTAGGGCACGGGTGAGGGTAAGGCTTCAAGTGAGGGTCAGGGTTAGGATTCGGGTTAGGGTTAGGGTTAGGGAATGGGGAGGGATTAGGGTACAGTTTAGGGTACGACAACGATTAAGGGTTAGCGTACGTGTGAGGGCATGAGTTAGTGTTGGTGTCCTGGTTAAGATTAGGGCACGGGTGAGGGTAAGGTTTCGGGTGAGGGTCAGGGATAGAATTCGGGTTAGGGTTAGATTTAGGGAATGGGGAGATATTAGGGCACAGTTTAGGGTACCACAACGCTTAAGGTTTAGCATACGTGTGGGGTCACTAGTTAGTGTTAGTGTACTGCTTACGATTAGGGCACGGGTGAGGGTAAGGCCTCGGAAGAGGGTCACGTTAAGGGTTAGGGTTAGGGTTAGGGTTAGGGAATGGGGATTGATTAGGGTACAGGTTAGGGTACGGCAATGGCTTAGGGGTAGTGTACGTTAGAGGGCATGGGTTAGTGTTGATGTACTGGTTAAAATTAGGACATGGGTGAGGGTAAAGTTTCGGGTGAGTGTCATGGTTAGGTTTCCGATTAGGGTTAGGGTTAGGGAATGGAGAGGGATTAGGGTACAGGTTAGGGTACCGCTGTGGTTTAGTGTTAGCGTACGTTTGAGGGCACGAGTTAGACTTGGTGTCCTGGTTAAGATTAGGGCACGGGTGAGGGTAAGGTTTCGGGTGAGGGTCAGGGTTAGGATTCGGGTTAGGGTTAGGGTTAGGGAATAGAGAGGGATTAGGGTACAGGTTTAGATACGACAATGCTTAAGGGTTAGCGTAAGTGTGAGGGCACGAGTTAGTGTTGGTGTACTGGTTAAGACAAGGGCACCGATGAGGGTAAGGCCTCGGAAAAGGGTCACGTTCAGGGTTTCGCTTAGGGTTATGGTTAGGGAATGGGGAGGGATTAGGGTACAGGATAGGGTACGACAATGCTTAAGGGTTAGCGTACTTTTGAGGGCATGAGTTAGTGTTTGTGTACTGGTTAAGATTAGGGCATTGGTTAGGGTAGGGCATCGGAAGTGGGTCAGGTTTAGGGATGGGGTTAGGGTTAGGGTTAAGGAATGGGGAGGGATTAGGGTACGACAACGCTTAAGGTTTAGCGTTCGTGTGAGGGCAAGGGTTTGTGTTAGTGTCCTGGTTAAGATTAGGGCACGGGTGAGGGTAAGCCTTCAAGTGAGGGTCAGGGTTAGGATTCGGGTTAGGGTTAGGGTTAGGTAATGGGGAGGGATTAGGGTACAGTTTAGGGTACGACAACGATTAAGGGTTAGCGTACGTGTGAGGGCATGAGTTAGTGTTGGTGTCCTGGTTAAGATTAGGGCACGGGTGAGGGTAAGGTTTCGGGTGAGGGTCAGGGATAGAATTCGGGTTAGGGTTAGATTTAGGGAATGGGGAGATATTAGGGCACAGTTTAGGGTACCACAACGCTTAAGGTTTAGCATACGTGTGAGGTCACTAGTTAGTGTTAGTGTACTGCTTACGATTAGTGCACGGGTGAGGGTAAGGCCTCGGAAGAGGGTCACGTTAAGGGTTAGGGTTAGGGTTAGGGTTAGGGAATGGGGATAGATTAGGGTACAGGTTAGGGTACGGCAATGGCTCAGGGTTAGCGTACGTTAGAGGGCATGGGTTAGTGTTGATGTACTGGTTAAAATTAGGACACGGGTGATGGTAAAGTTTCGGGTGAGTGTCATGGTTAGGTTTCAGGTTAGGGTTAGGGTTAGGGAATGGAGAGGGATTAGGGTACAGGTTAGGGTACTGCTGTGGTTTACTGTTAGCGTACGTGTGAGGGCACGAGTTAGTGTTGATGTCCTGCTTAAGATTAGGCCACTTGTGAGGGTAAGGCTTCGGGTGAGGGTCAGTGTTAGGATTCGTGTTAGGGTTAGGGTTAAGCAATGCAGAGGGATTAGGGTACAGCTTAGGGTACGACAGTGCTTAAGGGTTAGCGTTCGTGTGAGGGCAAGGGTTAGTGTTAGTGTCCTGGTTAAGATTAGGGCACGGGTGAGGGTAAGGCTTCAGGTGAGGGTCAGGGTTAGGATTCGGGTTAGAGTTAGGGTTAGGGAATGGGGAGGGATTAGGGTACAGTTTAGGGTACGACAACGATTAAGGGTTAGCGTACGTGTGAGGGCACGAGTTAGTGTTGGTGTCCTGGTTAAGATTAGGGCACGGGTGAGGGTAAGGTTTCGGGTGATGGTCAGGGATAGAATTCGGGTTAGGGTTAGATTTAGGGAATGGGGAGATATTAGGGCACAGTTTAGGGTACCACAACGCTTAAGGTTTACCATACGTGTGAGGTCACTAGTTAGTGTTAGTGTACTGCTTACGATTAGGGCACGGGTGAGGGTAAGGCCTCGGAAGAGGGTCACGTTAAGGGTTAGGGTTAGGGTTAGGGTTAGGGAATGGGGATTGATTAGGGTACAGGTTAGGGTACGGCAATGGCTTAGGGTTAGCGTACGTTAGAGGGCATGGGTTAGTGTTGATGTACTGGTTAAAATTAGGACACGCGTGAGGGTAAAGTTTCGGGTGAGTGTCATGGTTAGGTTTCAGGTTAGGGTTAGGGTTAGGGAATGGAGAGGGATTAGGGTACAGGTTAGGTTACCGCTGCGGTTTAGTGTTAGCGTACGTGTGAGGGCACGAGTTAGTCTTGGTGTCCTGGTTTAGATTAGGGCACGGGTGAGGGTAAGGCTTCTTGTGAGGGTCAGGGTTAGGATACGGGTTAGGGTTAGGGTTAGGGAATGGAGAGGGATTAAGGTACTGTTTAGGGTACGACAATTCCTAAGTGTTAGCGTAAGTGTGAGGGCACGAGTTCGTGTTGGTGTACTGGTTAAGACAAGGGCACCGCTGAGGGTAAGGCCTCGGAAAAGGGTCACGTTCAGGGTTTCGCTTAGGGTTAGGGTTAGGGAATGGGGAGGGATTAGGGTACAGGATAGGGTACGACAATGCTTAAGGTTTAGACTACGTTTGAGGGCAAAAGTTAGAGTTTGTGTACTGGTTAAGATTAGGGCATTGGTTAGGGTAGGGCATCGGAAGTGGGTCACGTTTAGGGATGGGGTTAGGGTTAGGGTTAAGGAATGGGGAAGGATTAGAGTACAATTTAGGGTACGACAACGCTTAAGGTTTAGCGTACATGTGAGGGCACAAGTTAGTGTTGGTGTCCTGGTTAAGATTAGGGCACGGGTGAGGGTAAGGCTTCAAGTGAGGGTCAGGTTTAGGATTCGGGTTAGGGTTAGGGTTAGGGAATGGGGAGGGATTAGGGTACAGTTTAGGGTACGAAAACGATTAAGGGTTAGCGTACGTGTGAGGGCACGAGTTAGTGTTGGTGTCCTGGTTAAGATTAGGGCACGGGTGAGGGTAAGGTTTCGGGTGAGGGTCAGGGATAGAATTCGGGTTAGGGTTAGATTTAGGGAATGGGGAGATATTAGGGCACAGTTTAGGGTACCACAATGCTTAAGGTTTAGCATTCGTGTGAGGTCACTAGTTAGTGTTAGTGTACTGCTTACGATTAGGGCACGGGTGAGGGTAAGGCCTCGGAAGAGGGTCACGTTAAGGGTTAGGGTTAGGGTTAGGGTTAGGGAATGGGGATTGATTAGGGTACAGGTTAGGGTACGGCAATGGCTTAGGGTTAGCATACGTTAGAGGGCATGGGTTAGTGTTGATGTACTGGTTAAAATTAGGACACGGGTGAGGCTAAAGGTTCGGGTGAGTGTCATGGTTAGGTTTCAGGTTAGGGTTAGGGTTAGGGAATGGAGAGGGATTAGGGTACAGGTTAGGGTACCGCTGTGGTTTAGTGTTAGCGTACGTGTGAGGGCACGAGTTAGTCTTGGTGTCCTGGTTAAGATTAGGGCACGGGTGAGGGTAAGGTTTCGGGTGAGGGTCAGGGTTAGGATTCGGGTTAGGCTTAGGGTTAGGGAATGGAGAGGGATTAGGGTACAGGTTAGGGTACGACAATGCTTAAGGCTTAGCGTAAGTGTGAGGACACGAATTAGTGTTGGCGTACTGGTTAAGACAAGGGCACCGATGAGGGTAAGGCCTCGGAAAAGGGTCACGTTCAGGGTTTCGCTTAGGGTTAGTGTTAGGGAATGGGGAGGGATTAGGGTACAGGATAGGGTACGACAATGCTTAAGGGTTAGCAGACTTTTGAGGGCATGAGTTAATGTTTGTGTACTGGTTAAGATTAGGGCATTGGTTAGGGTAGGGCATCGGAAATGGGTCAGGTTTAGGGATGGGGTTAGGGTTAAGGTTAAGGAATGGGGAGGGATTAGGGTACAATTTAGGGTACGAAAACGCGTAAGGTTTAGCGTACGTGTGAGGGCACGAGTTAGTGTTGGTGTCCTGGTTAAGATTAGGGCACGGGTGAACGTAAGGCTTCGGGTGAGGGTCAGGGTTAGGATTCGTGTTAGGGTTAGGGTTAAGGAATGCAGAGGGATTAGGGTACAGCTTAGGGTACGACAGTGCTTAAGGGTTAGCGTTCGTGTGAGGGCAAGTGTTAGTGTTAGTGTCCTTGTTAAGATAAGGGCACGGGTGAGGGTAAGGTTTCGGGTGAGGGTCAGGGATAGAATTCGGGTTAGGGTTAGGGTAAGGGAATGGGGAGATATTAGGGCACAGTTTAGGGTACCACAACGCTTAAGGTTTAGCGTACGTGTGAGGTCACTAGTTAGTGTTAGTGTACTGCTTACGATTAGGGCACGGGTGAGGGTAAGGCCTCGGAAGAGGGTCACGTTAAGGGTTAGGGTTAGGGTTAGGGTTAGGGAATGGGGATTGATTAGGGTACAGGTTATGGTACGGCAATGGCTTAGGGTTACCGTACGATAGAGGGCATGGTTTAGTGTTGATATACTGGTTAAAATTAGGACACGGGTGAGAGTAAAGTTTCTGGTGAGTGTCATGGTTAGGTTTCAGGTTAGGGTTAGGGTTAGGGAATGGAGAGGGATTAGGGTACAGGTTAGGGTACCGCTGCGGTTTAGTGTTAGCGTACGTGTGAGGGCACGAGTTAGTCTCGGTGTCCTGGTTAAGATTAGGGCACGGGTGAGGGTAAGGCTTCGGGTGAGGGTCAGGGTTAGGATTCGTGTTAGGGTTAGGGTTAAGGAATGCAGAGGGATTAGGGTACAGCTTAGGGTACGACAGTGCTTAAAGGTTAGATTTCGTGTGAGGGCAAGGGTTAGTGTTAGTGTCCTGGTTAAGATTAGGGCACGGGTGAGGGTAAGGTTTCGGGTGAGGGTCAGGGATAGAATTCGGGTTAGCGTTAGGGTTAGGGAATGGGGAGATATTAGGGCACAGTTTAGGGTACCACACCTCTTAAGGTTTAGCATACGTGTGAGGTCACTAGTTAGTGTTAGTGTACTGCTTAAGATTAGGGCACGGGTGAGGGTAAGGCCTCGGAATAGGGTCACGTTAAGGGTTAGGGTTACGGTTAGGGTTAGGGAATGGGGATTGATTAGGGTACAGGTTAGGGTACGGCAATGGCTTAGGTTTAGCGTACGTTAGAGGCCATGTGTTAGTGTTGATGTACTGGTTAAAATTAGGACACGGGTTAGGGTAAAGTTTCGGGTGAGTGTCATGGTTAGGTTTCAGGTTAGGGTTAGGGTTAGGGAATGGAGAGGGATTAGGGTACAGGTTAGGGTACCGCTGCTGTTTAGTGTTAGCGTACATGTGAGGGCACGAGTTAGTCTTGGTGTCCTGGTTAAGATTAGGGCACGGGTGAGGGTAAGGCTTCTTGTGAGGGTCAGGGTTAGGATTCGGGTTAGGGTTAGGGTTAGGGAATGGAGAGGGATTAGGGTACTGTTTAGGGTACGACAATTCCTAAGGGTTAGCGTAAGTGTGAGGGCACGAGTTAGTGTTGGTGTACTGGTTAAGACAAGGGCACCGATGAGGGTAAGGCCTCGGAAAAGGGTCACGTTCAGGGTTTCGCTTAGGGTAAGGGTTAGGGAATGGGGAGGGATTAGGGTACAGGATAGGGTACGACAATGCTTAAGTGTTAGCGTACTTTTGAGGGCATGAGTTAGAGTTTGTGTACTGGTTAAGATTAGGGCATTGGTTAGGGTAGGGCATCGGAAGTGGGTCAGGTTTAGGGATGGGGTTAGGGTTAGGGTTAAGGAATGGGGAGGGATTAGGGTACAATTTAGGGTACGACAACGCTTAAGGTTTAGCGTTCGTGTGAGGGCAAGGGTTTGTGTTAGTGTCCTGGTTAAGATTAGGGCACGGGTGAGGGTAAGGCTTCAAGTGAGGGTCAGGGTTAGGATTCGGGTTAGGGTTAGGGTTAGGGAATGGGGAGGGATTAGGGTACAGTTTAGGGTACGACAACGATTAAGGGTTAGCGTACGTGTGAGGGCACGAGTTAGTGTTGGTGTCCTGGTTAAGATTAGGGCACGGGTGAGGGTAAGGTTTCGGGTGAGGGTCAGGGATAGAATTTGGGTTAGGGTTAGATTTAGGGAATGGGGAGATATTAGGGCACAGTTTAGGGTACCACAACGCTTAAGGTTTAGCATACGTGTGAGGTCACTAGTTAGTGTTAGTGTACTGCTTACGATTAGGGCACGGGGGAGGGTAAGGCTTCGGGTGAGGGTCAGGGTTAGGATTCGTGTTAGGGTTAGGGTTAAGGAATGCAGAGGGACTAGGGTACAGCTTAGGGTACGACAGTGCTTAAGGGTTAGCGTTCGTGTGAGGGCAAGGGTTAGTGTTCGTGTACTGGTTAAGATTAGGGCACGGGTGAGGGTAAGGCTTCAGGTGAGGGTCAGGGTTAGGATTCGGGTTAGGGTTAGATTTAGGGAATGGGGAGATATTAGGGCACAGTTTAGGGTACCACAATGCTTAAGGTTTAGCATTCGTGTGAGGTCACTAGTTAGTGTTAGTGTACTGCTTACGATTAGGGCCCGGGTGAGGGTAAGGCCTCGGAAGAGGGTCACGTTAAGGGTTAGGGTTAGGGTTAGGGTTAGGGAATGGGGATTGATTAGGGTACAGGTTAGGGTACGGCAATGGCTTAGGGTTAGCGTACGTTAGAGGGCATGGGTTAGTGTTGATGTACTGGTTAAAATTAGGACACGGGTGAGGCTAAAGGTTCGGGTGAGTGTCATGGTTAGGTTTCAGGTTAGGGTTAGGGTTAGGGAATGGAGAGGGATTAGGGTACAGGTTAGGGTACCGCTGTGGTTTAGTGTTAGCGTACGTGTGAGGGCACGAGTTAGTCTTGGTGTCCTGGTTAAGATTAGGGCACGGGTGAGGGTAAGGTTTCGGGTGAGGGTCAGGGTTAGGATTCGGGTTAGGGTTAGGGTTAGGGAATGGAGAGGGATTAGGGTACAGGTTAGGGTACGACAATGCTTAAGGGTTAGCGTAAGTGTGAGGGCACGAATTAGTGTTGGTGTACTGGTTAAGACAAGGGCACCGATGAGGGTAAGGCCTCGGAAAAGGGTCACGTTCAGGGTTTCGCTTAGGGTTAGTGTTAGGGAATGGGGAGGGATTAGGGTACAGGATAGGGTACGACAATGCTTAAGGGTTAGCAGACTTTTGAGGGCATGAGTTAATGTTTGTGTAGTGGTTAAGATTAGGGCATTGGTTAGGGTAGGGCATCGGAAATGGGTCAGGTTTAGGGATGGGGTTAGGGTTAAGGTTAAGGAATGGGGAGGGATTAGGGTACAATTTAGGGTACGAAAACGCGTAAGGTTTAGCGTACGTGTGAGGGCACGAGTTAGTGTTGGTGTCCTGGTTAAGATTAGGGCACGGGTGAACGTAAGGCTTCGGGTGAGGGTCAGGGTTAGGATTCGTGTTAGGGTTAGGGTTAAGGAATGCAGAGGGATTAGGGTACAGCTTAGGGTACGAGAGTGCTTAAGGGTTAGCGTTCGTGTGAGGGCAAGTGTTGGTGTTAGTGTCCTGGTTAAGATAAGGGCACGGGTGAGGGTAAGGTTTCGGGTGAGGGTCAGGGATAGAATTCGGGTTAGGGTTAGGGTAAGGGAATGGGGAGATATTAGGGCACAGTTTAGGGTACCACAACGCTTAAGGTTTAGCGTACGTGTGAGGTCACTAGTTAGTGTTAGTGTACTGCTTACGATTAGGGCACGGGTGAGGGTAAGGCCTCGGAAGAGGGTCACGTTAAGGGTTAGGGTTAGGGTTAGGGTTAGGGAATGGGGATTGATTAGGGTACAGGTTATGGTACGGCAATGGCTTAGGGTTAGCGTACGATAGAGGGCATGGTTTAGTGTTGATATACTGGTTAAAATTAGGACACGGGTGAGAGTAAAGTTTCTGGTGAGTGTCATGGTTAGGTTTCAGGTTAGGGTTAGGGTTAGGGAATGGAGAGGGATTAGGGTACAGGTTAGGGTACCGCTGCGGTTTAGTGTTAGCGTACGTGTGAGGGCACGAGTTAGTCTTGGTGTCCTGGTTAAGATTAGGGCACGGGTGAGGGTAAGGCTTCGGGTGAGGGTCAGGGTTAGGATTCGTGTTAGGGTTAGGGTTAAGGAATGCAGAGGGATTAGGGTACAGCTTAGGGTACGACAGTGCTTAAAGGTTAGATTTCGTGTGAGGGCAAGGGTTAGTGTTAGTGTCCTGGTTAAGATTAGGGCACGGGTGAGGGTAAGGTTTCGGGTGAGGGTCAGGGATAGAATTCGGGTTAGCGTTTGGGTTAGGGAATGGGGAGATATTAGGGCACAGTTTAGGGTACCACACCTCTTAAGGTTTAGCATACGTGTGAGGTCACTAGTTAGTGTTAGTGTACTGCTTAAGATTAGGGCACGGGTGACGGTAAGGCCTCGGAAGTGGGTCACGTTAAGGGTTAGGGTTACGGTTAGGGTTAGGGAATGGGGATTGATTAGGGTACAGGTTAGGGTACGGCAATGGCTTAGGGTTAGCGTACGTTAGAGGCCATGTGTTAGTGTTGATGTACTGGTTAAAATTAGGACACGGGTGAGGGTAAAGTTTCGGGTGAGTGTCATGGTTAGGTTTCAGGTTAGGGTTAGGGTTAGGGAATGGAGAGGGATTAGGGTACAGGTTAGGGTACCGCTGCTGTTTAGTGTTAGCGTACATGTGAGGGCACGAGTTAGTCTTGGTGTCCTGGTTAAGATTAGGGCACGGGTGAGGGTAAGGCTTCTTGTGAGGGTCAGGGTTAGGATTCGGGTTAGGGTTAGGGTTAGGGAATGGAGAGGGATTAGGGTACTGTTTAGGGTACGACAATTCCTAAGGGTTAGCGTAAGTGTGAGGGCACGAGTTAGTGTTGGTGTACTGGTTAAGACAAGGGCACCGATGAGGGTAAGGCCTCGGAAAAGGGTCACGTTCAGGGTTTCGCTTAGGGTAAGGGTTAGGGAATGGGGAGGGATTAGGGTACAGGATAGGGTACGACAATGCTTAAGTGTTAGCGTACTTTTGAGGGCATGAGTTAGAGTTTGTGTACTGGTTAAGATTAGGGCATTGGTTAGGGTAGGGCATCGGAAGTGGGTCAGGTTTAGGGATGGGGTTAGGGTTAGGGTTAAGGAATGGGGAGGGATTAGGGTACAATTTAGGGTACGACAACGCTTAAGGTTTAGCGTTCGTGTGAGGGCAAGGGTTTGTGTTAGTGTCCTGGTTAAGATTAGGGCACGGGTGAGGGTAAGGCTTCAAGTGAGGGTCAGGGTTAGGATTCGGGTTAGGGTTAGGGTTAGGGAATGGGGAGGGATTAGGGTACAGTTTAGGGTATGACAACAATTAAGGGTTAGCGTACGTGTGAGGGCACGAGTTAGTGTTGGTGTCCTGGTTAAGATTAGGGCACGGGTGAGGGTAAGGTTTCGGGTGAGGGTCAGGGATAGAATTTGGGTTAGGGTTAGATTTAGGGAATGGGGAGATATTAGGGCACAGTTTAGGGTACCACAACGCTTAAGGTTTAGCATACGTGTGAGGTCACTAGTTAGTGTTAGTGTACTGCTTACGATTAGGGCACGGGGGAGGGTAAGGCTTCGGGTGAGGGTCAGGGTTAGGATTCGTGTTAGGGTTAGGGTTAAGGAATGCAGAGGGACTAGGGTACAGCTTAGGGTACGACAGTGCTTAAGGGTTAGCGTTCGTGTGAGGGCAAGGGTTAGTGTTCGTGTCCTGGTTAAGATTAGGGCACGGGTGAGGGTAAGGCTTCAGGTGAGGGTCAGGGTTAGGATTTGGGTTAGGGTTAGGGTTAGGGAAAGGGGAGATATTAGGGCACAGTTTAGGGTACCACAACATTTAAGGTTTAGCGTACGTGTGAGGTCACTAGTTAGTGTTAGTTTACTGCTTACGATTAGGGCACGGGGGAGGGTAAGGCCTCGGAAGAGGGTCACGTTAAGGGTTAGGGTTAGGGTTAGGGTTAGGGAATGGGGATTGATTAGGGTACAGGTTAGGGTACGACAATGGCTTAGGGTTAGCGTACGTTAGAGGGCATGGTTTAGTGTTGATGTACTGGTTAAAATTAGGACACGGGTGATGGTAAAGTTTCGGGTGAGTGTCATGGTTAGGTTTCAGGTTAGGGTTAGGGTTAGGGAATGGAGAGGGATTAGGGTAAAGTTTAGGGTACTGCTGCGGTTTAGTGTTAGCGTACGTGTGAGGGCACGAGTTAGTCTTGGTGTCCTGCTTAAGATTAGGGCACTTGTGAGGGTAAGGCTTCGGGTGAGGGTCAGTGTTAGGAGTCGTGTTAGGGTTAGGGTTAAGCAATGCAGAGGGATTAGGGTACAGCTTAGGGTACGACAGTGCTTAAGGGTTAGCCTTCGTGTGAGGGCACGAGTTAGTGTTGGTGTACTGGTTAAGACAAGGGCACCGATGAGGGTAAGGCCTCGGAAAAGGGTCACGTTCAGGGTTTCGCTTAGGGTTAGGTTTAGGGAATGGGGAGGGATTAGGGTACAGGATAGGGTACGACAATGCTTAAGGTTTAGACTACGTTTGAGGGCATAAGTTAGTGTTTGTGTACTGGTTAAGATTAGGGCATTGGTTAGGGTAGGGCATCGGAAGTGGGTCAGGTTTAGGGATGGGGTTAGTGTTAGGGTTAAGGAATGGGGAGGGATTAGAGTACAATTTAGGGTACGACAACGCTTAAGGTTTAGCGTACATGTGAGGGCACAAGTTAGTGTTGGTGTCCTGGTTAAGATTAGGGCACGGGTGAGGGTAAGGCTTCAAGTGAGGGTCAGGGTTCGGATTCGGGTTAGGGTTAGGGTTAGGGAATGGGGAGGGATTAGGGTACAGTTTAGGGTACGAAAACGATTAGGGGTTAGCGTACGTGTGAGGGCACGAGTTAGTGTTGGTGTCCTGGTTAAGATTAGGGCACGGGTGAGGGTAAGGTTTCGGGTGAGGGTCAGGGATAGAATTCGGGTTAGGGTTAGATTTAGGGAATGGGGAGCTATTAGGGCACAGTTTAGGGTACCACAACGCTTAAGGTTTAGCATACGTGTGAGGTCACTAGTTAGTGTTAGTGTACTGCTTACGATTAGGGCACGGGTGAGGGTAAGGCCTCGGAAGAGGGTCAGGTTAAGGGTTAGGGTTAGGGTTAGGGTTAGGGAATGGGGATTGATTAGGGTACAGGTTAGGGTACGGCAATGGCTTAGGGTTAGCGTACGTTAGAGGGCATGGGTTAGTGTTGATGTACTGGTTAAAATTAGGACACGGGTGAGGGTAAAGGTTCGGGTGAGTGTCATGGTTAGGTTTCAGGTTAGGGTTAGGGTTAGGGAATGGAGAGGGATTAGGGTACAGGTTAGGGTACCGCTGTGGTTTAGTGTTAGCGTACGTGTGAGGGCACGAGTTAGTCTTGGTGTCCTAGTTAAGATTAGGGCACGGGTGAGGGTAAGGTTTCGGGTGAGGGTCAGGTTTAGGATTCTGGTTAGGGTTAGGGTTAGAGAATGGAGAGGGATTAGGGTATGGTTTAAGGTACGACAATTCCTAAGGGTTAGCGTAAGTGTGAGGGCACGAGTTAGTGTTGGTGTACTGGTTAAGACAAGGGCACCGATGAGAGTAAGGCCTCGGAAAAGGGTCACGTTCAGGGTTTCGCTTAGGGTTAGGGTTAGGGAATGGGGAGGGATTAGGGTACAGGATAGGGTAGGACAATGCTTAAGGTTTAGACTACGTTTGAGGGCATAAGTTAGTGTTTGTTTACTGGTTAAGATTAGGGCATTGGTTAGGGTAGGGCATCGGAAGTGGGTCAGGTTTAGGGATGGGGTTAGGGTTAGGGTTAAGGAATGGGGAGGGGTTACGTTACAATTTAGGGTACGACAACGATTAAGGTTTAGCGTACATGTGAGGGCACGAGTTAGTGTTGGTGTCCTGGTTAAGATTAGGGCACGGGTGAGGGCAAGGCTTCGGGTGAGGGTCAGGGTTAGGATTCGTGTTAGGGTTAGGGTTAAGGAATGCAGAGGGATTAGGGTACAGCTTAGGGTACGATAGTGCTTAAGGGTTAGCGTTCGTGTGAGAGCAAGGGTTAGTGTTAGTGTCCTGGTTAAGATTAGGGCACGGGTGAGGGTAAGGCTTCAGGTGAAGGTCACGGTTAGGATTCGGGTTAGGGTTAGGATTAGGGAATGGGGAGATATTAGGACACAGTTTAGGGTACCACAACGCTTAAGGTTTAGCGTACCTGTGAGGTCACTAGTTAGTGTTAGTGTACTGCTTATGATTAGGGCACGGGTGAGGGTAAGGCATCGGAAGAGGGTCACGTTAAGGGTTAGGGTTAGGGTTAGGGTTAGGGAATGGGGATTGATTAGGGTACAGGTTAGGGTACGGCAATGGCTTAGGGTTAGCGTACGTTAGAGGGCATGGGTTAGTGTTGATATACTGGTAAAAATTAGGACACGGGTGAGGGTAAAGTTTCGGGTGAGTGTCATGGTTAGGTTTCAGGTTAGGGTTAGGGTTAGGGAATGGAGAGGGATTAGGGTACAGGTTAGGGTACCGCTGTGGTTTAGTGTTAGCGTACGTTTGAGGGCACAAGTTAGTCTTGGTGTCCTGGTTAAGATTAGGGCACGGGTGAGGGTAAGGATTCGGGTGAGGGTCAGGGTTAGGATTCGGGTTAGGTTTAGGGTTAGGGAATGGAGAGGGATTAGGGTACAGGTTAGGGTACGACAATGCTTAAGGGTTAGCGTAAGTGCGAGGGCACGAGTTAGTGTTGGTGTACTGGTTAAGACAAGGGCACCGATGAGGGTAAGGCCTCGGAAAGGGGTCACGTTCAGGGTTTCGCTTAGGGTTAGGGTTAGGGAATGGGGAGGGATTAGGGTACAGGATAGGGTACGACAATGCTTAAGGGTTAGCGTACTTTTGAGGGCATGAGTTAGTGTTTGTGTACTGGTTAAGATTAGGGCATTGGTTAGGGTAGGGCATCGGAAATGTGTCAGGTTTAAGGATGGGGTTAGGGTTAGTGTTAAGGAATGAGGAGGGATTAGGGTACAATTTATGGTACGACAACGCTTAAGGTTTAGCGTACGTGTGAGGGCACGAGTTAGTGTTGGTGTCCTGGTTAAGATTAGGGCACGGGTGAGGGTAAGGCTTCGGGTGAGGGTCAGGGTTAGGATTCGTGTTAGGGTTAGGGTTAAGGAATGCAGAGGGATTAGGGTACAGCTTAGGGTACGACAGTGCTTAAGGGTTAGCGTTCGTGTGAGGGCAAGCGTTAGTGTTAGTGTCCTGGTTAAGATTAGGGCACGGGTGAGGGTAAGGCTTCATGTGAGGGTCAGGGTTAGGATTCCGGTTAGGGTTAGGGTTAGGGAAAGGGGAGATATTAGGGCACAGTTTAGGGTACCACAACGCTTAAGGTTTAGCATACGTGTGAGGTCACTAGTAAGTGTTAGTGTACTGCTTACGATTAGGGCACGGGGGAGGGTAAGGCCTCAGAAGAGGGTCACGTTAAGGGTTAGGGCTAGGGTTAGGGTTAGGGAATGGGGATTGATTAGGGTACAGGTTAGGGTACGGCAATGTCTTAGGGTTAGCGTACGTTAGAGGGCATGGGTTAGTGTTGATGTACTGGTTAAAATTAGGACACGGGTGAGGGTAAAGTTTCGGGTGAGTGTCGTGGTTAGGTTTCAGGTTAGGGTTAGGGTTAGGGAATGGAGAGGGATTAGGGTACAGGTTAGGGTACGACAATGCTTAAGGGTTAGCGTAAGTGTGAGGGCACGAGTTAGTGTTGGTGTACTGGTTAAGACAAGGGCACCGATGAGGGTAAGGCCTCGGCAAAGTGTCACGTTCAGGGTTTCGCTTAGGGTTAGGGTTAGGGAATGGGGAGGGATTAGGGTACAGGATAGGGTACGACAATGCTTAAGGGTTAGCGTTCGTTTGAGGGCATGAGTTAGTGTTTGTGTACTGGTTAAGATTAGCGCATTGGTTAGGGTAGGGCATCGGAAGTGGGTCGGGTTTAGGAATGGGGTTAGGGTTAGGGTTAAGGAATGGGGAGGGATTAGGGTACAATTTAGGGTACGACAACGCTTAAGGTTTAGCGTACGTGTGAGGGCACGTGTTAGTGTTGGTGTCCTGGTTAAGATTAGGGCACGGGTGAGGGTAAGGCTTCAGGTGAGGGTCTGGGTTAGGATTCGGGTTAGGGTTAGGGTTAGGGAATGGGGAGGGATTAGGGTACAGTTTAGAGTACGACAACGTTTAAGCGTTAGCGTACGTGTGAGGGCACGCGTTAGTGTTGGTGTCCTGGTTAAGATTAGGGCACGGGTTAGGGTAAGGTTTCGGGTGAGGGTCAGGGAGAGAATTCGGGTTAGGTTTAGGGTTAGGGAATGGGGAGATATTAGGGCACAGTTTAGGGTACCACAACGCTTAAGGTTTAGCGTACGTGTGAGGTCACTAGTTAGTGTTAGTGTACTGCTTACGATTAGGGCACGGGTGAGGGTAAGGCCTCGGAAGAGGGTCACGTTAAGGTTTAGGGTTAGGGTTAGGGTTAGGTAATGGGGTTTGATTAGGGTACAGGTTATGTTACGGCGATGGCTTAGGGTTAGCGTACGTTAGAGGGCATCGTTTAGTGTTGATGTACTGGTTAAAATTAGGACACGGGTGAGGGTAAAGTTTCGGGTGAGTGTCATGGTTAGGTTTCAGGTTAGGGTTAGGGTTAGGGAATGGAGAGGGATTAGGGCACAGGTTAGGGTACCGCTGTGGTTTATTGTTAGCGTACGTGTGAGGGCACGAGTTAGTCTTGGTGTCCTGGTTAAGATTAGGGCACGGGTGAAGGTAAGGCTTCGGGTGAGGGTCAGGTTTAGGATTCGTGTTAGGGTTAGGGTTAAGGAATGCAGAGGGATTAGGGTACAGCTTAGGGTACGACAGTGCTTAAGGGTTAGCGTTCGTGTGAGGGCAAGTGTTAGTGTTAGTGTCCTGGTTAAGATAAGGGCACGGGTGAGGGTAAGGTTTCGGGTGAGGGTCAGGGATAGAATTCGGGTTAGGGTTAGGGTAAGGGAATGGGGAGATATTAGGGCACAGTTTAGGGTACCACAACGCTTAAGGTTTAGCGTACGTGTGAGGTCACTAGTTAGTGTTAGTGTACTGCTTACGATTAGGGCACGGGTGAGGATAAGGCCTCGGAAGAGGGTCACGTTAAGGGTTAGGGTTAGGGTTAGGGAATGGGGATTGATTAGGGTACAGGTTATGGTACGGCAATGGCTTAGGGTTAGCGTACGATAGAGGGCATGGTTTAGTGTTGATATACTGGTTAAAATTAGGACACGGGTGAGAGTAAAGTTTCTGGTGAGTGTCATGGTTAGGTTTCAGGTTAGGGTTAGGGTTAGGGAATGGAGAGGGATTAGGGTACAGGTTAGGGTACCGCTGCGGTTTAGTGTTAGCGTACGTGTGAGGGCACGAGTTAGTCTTGGTGTCCTGGTTAAGATTAGGGCACGGGTGAGGATAAGGCTTCGGGTGAGGGTCAGGTTTAGGATTCGGGTTAGGGTTAGGGTTTGGGAATGGAGAGGGATTAGGGTACAGGTTAGGGTATGACAATGCTTAAGGGTTAGCGTACGTGTGAGGGCACGAGTTAGTGTTGGTTTACTGGTTAAGACAAGGGCACCGATGAGGGTAAGTCCTCGGAAAAGTGTCACGTTCAGGGTTTCGGTTAGGGTTACGTTTAGGGAATGGGGAGGGATTAGGGTACAGGATAGGGTACGACAATGCTTAAGGGTTAGCGTACGTTTGAGGGCATGAGTTAGTGTTTGTGTACTGGTTAAGTTTAGGGCATTGGTTAGGTTAGGGCATCGGAAGTGGTACAGGTTTAGGGATGGGGTTAGGGTTAGGGTTAAGGAATGGTGAGGGATTAGGGTATAATTTAAGGTACGACAACGCTTAAGGTTTAGCGTACGTGTGAGGGCACGAGTTAGTGTTGGTGTCCTGGTTAAGATTAGGGCACAGGTGAGGGTAAGGCTTCGGGTGAGGGTCAGGGTTAGGATTCGTGTTAGGGTTAGGGTTAAGGAATGCAGAGGGATTAGGGTACAGCTTAGGGTACGACAGTGCTTAAGGTTTACCGTTCGTGTGAGGGCAAGGGTTAGTGTTAGTTTCCTGGTTAAGATTAGGGCACGGGTGTGGGGAAGGCTTCAGGTGACGGTCAGGGTTAGGATTCGGGTTAGGGTTAGGGTTAGGGAATGGGGAGGGATTAGGGTACAGTTTAGGGTACGACAACGATTAAGGGTTAGCGTACGTGTGAGGGCACGAGTTAGTGTTGGTGTCCTGGTTAAGATTAGGGCAGGGGTGAGGGTAAGGTTTCGGGTGAGGGTCAGGGATAGAATTCGGATTTGGGTTAGGGTTAGGGAATGGGGAGATATTAGGGCACAGTTTAGGGTACCACAACACTTAAAGTTTAGCGTACGTGTGAGTTCACCAGTTAGTGTTAGTGTACTGCTTACGATTAGGGCACGGGTGAGGGTAAGGTCTCGGAAGAGGGTCACATTAAGGGTTAGGGTTAGGGTTAGGGTTAGGGAATGGGGATTGATTAGGGTACAGGTTATGTTACGGCAATGGCTTAGGGTTAGCGTACGTTAGAGGGCATGTGTTAGTGTTGATGTACTGGTTAAAATTAGGACACGGGTGAGGGTAAAGTTTCAGGTGAGTGTCATGGTTAGGTTTCAGGTGAGGGTTAGGGTTAGGGAATGGAGAGGGATTAGGGTACAGGTTAGGGTACGACAATGCTTAAGGTTTAGCGTAAGTGTGAGGGCATGAGTTAGTGTTGGTGTACTGGTTAAGACAAGGGCACCGATGATGGTAAGGCCTCGGAAAAGGGTCACGTTCAGGGTTTCGGTTAGGGTTAGGGTTAGGGAATGGGGAGCGATTAGGTTACAGGATAGGGTACGACAATGCTTAAGGGTTAGCATAAGTGGGAGGGCACGAGTTAGTGTTGGTGTACTGGTTAAGACAAGGGCACCGATGAGGGTAAGGCCTCGGAAAAGGGTCACGTTCAGTGTTTCGGTTATGGTTAGGGTTCGGGAATGGGGAGGGATTAGGGTACAGGATAGGGTACGACAATGCTTAAGGGTTAGCGTACGTTTGAGGGCATGAGTTAGTGTTTGTGTAGTGGTTAAGATTAGGGCATTGGTTAGGGTAGGGCATCGGAAGTGGTTCAGGTTTAGGGATGTAGTTAGGGTTAGGGTTAAGGAATGGGGAGGGATTAGGGTACAATTTAGGGTAAGAAAACGCTTAAGGTTTAGCGTACGTGTGAGGGCACAAGTTAGTGTTGGTGTCCTGGTTAAGATTAGGGCACGGGTGAAGGTAAGGCTTCGGGTGAGGGTCAGGTTTAGGATTCGTGTTAGGGTTAGGGTTAAGGAATGCAGAGCGATTAGGGTACAGCTTAGGGTACGACAGTGCTTAAGGGTTAGCGTTCGTGTGAGGGCAAGGGTTAGTGTTAGTGTCCTGGTTAAGATAAGGGGACGGGTGAGGGTAAGGCTTCAGGTGAGGGTCTGGGTTTGGATTCGGGTTAGGGTTAGGGTTAGGGAATGGGGAGGGATTAGGGTACAGTTTAGGGTACCACAACGCTTAAGGTTTAGCATACGTGTGAGGTCACTAGTTAGTGTTAGTGTACTGCTTACGATTAGGGCACGGGTGATGGTAAGGCCTCGGAAGAGGGTCACGTTAAGGGTTATGGTTAGGATTAGGGTTAGGGAATGGGGATTGATTAGGGTACAGGTTATGGTACGGCAATGGCTTAGGGTTAGCGTACGTTAGAGGGCATGGGTTAGTGTTGGTGTACTGGTTAAAATTAGGACATGGGTGAGGGTAAAGTTTCGGGTGAGTGTAATGGTTAGGTTTCAGGTTAGGGTTAGGGTTAGGGAATGGAGAGGGATTAGGGTACAGGTTAGGGTACCGCTGCGGTTTAGTGTTAGCGTACGTGTGAGGGCACGAGTTAGCCTTGGTGTCCTGGTTAAGATTAGGGCACGGGTGAGGGTAAGGTTTCGGGTGAGGGTTAGGGTTAGGATTCGGGTTAGGGTTAGGGTTAGGGAATGGAGAGGGATTAGGGTACAGGTTAGGGTACGACAATGCTTAAGGTTTAGCGTAAGTGTGAGGGCACGAGTTAGTGTTGGTGTACTGCTTAGTACAAGGGCACCGATGAGGGTAAGGCCTCGGAAAAGGGTCACGTTCAGGGTTTCGGTTAGGGTTAGGGTTAGGGAATGGGGAGGGATTAGGGTACAGGATAGGGTACGACAATGCTTAAGGGTTAGCGTACTTTTGAGGGCATGAGTTAGAGTTTGTGTACTGGTTAAGATTAGGGCATTGGTTAGTTTAGGGCATCGGAAGTGGGTCAGGTTTAGGGATGGGGTTAGGGTTAGGGTTAAGGAATGGGGAGGGATTAGGGTACAATTTTGGGTACGACAACGCTTAAGGTTTAGCGTACGTGTGAGGGCACGAGTTAGTTTTGGTTTCCTGGTTAAGATTAGGGCACGGGTGAGGGTAAGGCTTCGGGTGAGGGTCCTGGTTAGGATTCGTGTTAGGGTTAGGGTTAAGGAATGCAGAGGGATTAGGGTACAGCTTAGGGTACGACAGTGCTTAAGGGTTAGCGTTCGTGTGAGGGCAAGGGTTAGTGTTAGTGTCCTGGTTAAGATTAGGGCACGGGTGAGGGTTAGGCTTCAGGTGAGGGTCAGAGTTAGGATTCGGGTTAGGGTTAGGGTTAGGGAAAGGGGAGATATTAGGGCACAGTTTAGGGTACGACAACGATTAAGGGTGGGCGTACGTGTGAGGGCATGAGTTAGTGTTGGTGTCCTGGTTAAGATTAGGGCACGGGTGAGGGTAAGGTTTCGGGTGAGGGTCAGGGATAGAATTCGAGTTAGGGTTAGGGTTAGGGAATGGGAAGATATTAGGGCACAGCTTAGGGGACCACAACGCTTAAGGTTTAGCGTACGTGTGAGGTCACTAGTTAGTGTTAGTGTACTGCTTACGATTAGGGCACGGGTGAGGGTAAGGCCTCGGAAGAGGGTCACGTTAAGGGTTAGGGTTTGGGTTAGGGTTAGGGAATGGGGATTGATTAGGGTACAGGTTAGTGTACGGCAATGTCTTAGGGTTAGCATACGTTAGAGGGCATGGGTTAGTGTTGATGTACTGGTTAAAATTAGGACACGGGTGAGGGTAAAGTTTCGGGTGAGTGTCATGGTTAGGTTTCAGGTAAGGGTTAGGGTTAGGGAATGGAGAGGGCTTAGGGTACAGGTTAGGGTACGACAATGCTTAAGGGTTAGCGTAAGTGTGAGGGCACGAGTTAGTGTTGGTGTACTGGTTAAGACAAGGGCACCGATGAGGGTAAGGCCTCGGCAAAGTGTCACGTTCAGGGTTTCGCTTAGGGTTAGGGTTAGGGAATGGGGAGGGATTAGGGTACAGGATAGGGTACGACAATGCTTAAGGGTTAGCATTCGTTTGAGGGCATCAGTTAGTGTTTGTGTACTGGTTAAGATTAGCGCATTGGTTAGGGTATGGCATCGGAAGTGGGTCGGGTTTAGGAATGGGGTTAGGTTTAGGGTTAAGGAATGGGGACGGATTAGGGTACAATTTAGGGTACGACAACGCTTAAGGTTTAGCGTACGTGTGAGGGCACGAGTTAGTGTTGGTGTCCTGGTTAAGATTAGGGCACGGTTGAGGGTAAGGCTTCAGGTGAGGGTCTGGGTTAGGATTCGGGTTAGGGTTAGGGTTAGGGAATGGGGAGGGATTAGGGTACAGTTTAGAGTACGACAACGTTTAAGCGTTAGCGTATGTGTGAGGGCACGAGTTAGTGTTGGTGTCCTGGTTAAGATTAGGGCACGGGTGAGGGTAAGGCCTCGGAAGAGGGTCACGTTAAGGTTTAGGGTTAGGGTTAGGGTTAGGTAATGGGGTTTGATTAGGGTACAGGTTATGTTACGGCGATGGCTTAGGGTTAGCGTACGTTAGAGGGCATTGTTTAGTGTTGATGTACTGGTTAAAATTAGGACACGGGTGAGGGTAAAGTTTCGGGTGAGTGTCATGGTTAGGTTTCAGGTTAGGGTTAGGGTTAGGGAATGGAGAGGGATTATGCTGCACAGGTTAGGGTACCGCTGTGGTTTATTGTTAGCGTACGTGTGAGGGCACGAGTTAGTCTTGGTGTCCTGGTTAAGATTAGGGCACGGGTGAGGGTAAGGCTTCGTGTGAGGGTCAGGTTTAGGATTCGGGTTAGGGTTACGGTTAGGGAATGGAGAGGGGTTAGGGTACAGGTTAGGGTACGACAATGCTTAAGGGTTAGCGTAAGTGTGAGGGCATGAGTTAGTGTTGGTGTACTGGTTAAGAGAAGGGCACCGATGACGGTAAGGCCTCGGCAAAGGGTCACGTTCAGGGTTTCGGTTACGGTTAGGTTTCGGGAATGGGGAGGGATTAGGGTACAGGATAGGGTACGACAAAGCTTAAGGGTTAGCGTACGTTTGAGGGCATGAGTTAGTGTTTGTGTACTGGTTAAGATTAGGGCATTGGTTAGGGTAGGGCATCGGAAGTGGTTCAGGATTAGGGATGTAGTTAGGGTTAGGGTTAAGGAATGGGGAGGGATTAGGGTACAATTTAGGGTACGAAAACGCTTAAGGTTTAGCGTACGTGTGAGGGCACGAGTTAGTGTTGGTGTCCTGGTTAAGATTAGGGCACGGGTGAACGTAAGGCTTCGGGTGAGGGTCAGGTTTAGGATTCGTGTTAGGGTTAGGGTTAAGGAATGCAGAGGGATTAGGGTACAGCTTAGGGTACGACAGTGCTTAAGGGTTAGCGTTCGTGTGAGGGCAAGGGTTAGTGTTAGTGTCCTGGTTAAGATTAGCGCACGGGTGAGGTTAAGGTTTCGGGTGAGGGTCAGGGATAGAATTCGGGTTAGGGTTAGGGTTAGGGAATGGGGACATATTAGGGCACAGTTTAGGGTACCACAACTCTTAAGGTTTAGCATACGTGTGAGGTCACTAGTTAGTGTTAGTGTACTGCTTACGATTAGGGCACGGGTGAGGGTAAGGCCTCCGAAGTGGGTCACGTTAAGGGTTAGGGTTAGGGTTAGGGTTAGGGAATGGGGATTGTTTAGGGTACAGTTTAGGGTACGGCAATGGCTTAGGGTTAGCGTACGTTAGAGGGCATGGGTTAGTGCTGATGTACTGGTTAAAATTAGGACACGGTTGAGGGTAAAGTTTCGGGTGAGTGTCATGGTTAGCCTTCAGGTTAGGGTTAGGGTTAGGGAATGGAGAGGGATTAGGGTACAGGTTAGGGTACCACTGCGGTTTATTGTTAGCATACTTGTGAGGGCACGAGATAGTCTTGGTGTCCTGGTTAAGATTAGGGCACGGGTGAGGGTAAGGCTTCGGTGAGGGTCAGGTTTAGGATTCGGGTTAGTGTTAGGGTTAGGGAATGGAGAGGGATTAGGGTACAGGTTAGGGTACGACAATGCTTAAGGGTTAGCGTAAGTGTGAGGGCACGAGTTAGTGTTGGTGTCCTGGTTAAGATTAGGGCACGGGTGAAGGTAAGGCTTCGGGTGAGGGTCAGGTTTAGGATTCGTGTTAGGGTTAGGGTTAAGGAATGCAGAGCGATTAGGGTACAGCTTAGGGTACGACAGTGCTTAAGGGTTAGCGTTCGTGTGAGGGCAAGGGTTAGTGTTAGAGTCCTGGTTAAGATTAGGGGACGGGTGAGGGGAAGGCTTCAGGTGAGGGTCTGGGTTTGGATTCGGGTTAGGGTTAGGGTTAGGGAATGGGGAGGGATTAGGGTACAGTTTAGGGTACGACAACGATTAAGGGTTAGCGTACGTGTGAGGGCACGAGTTAGTGTTGGTGTCCTGGTTAAGATTAGGGCACGGGTGAGGGAAAGGTTTCGGGAGAGGGTCAGGGATAGAATTCGGGTTAGAGTTAGGGTTAGGGAATGGGGAGATATTAGGGCACAGTTTAGGGTACCACAACACTTAAGGTTTAGCGTACGTGTGAGGTCACTAGTTAGTGTTTGTGTACTGCTTACGATTAGGGCACGGGAGAGGGTAAGGCCTCGGAAGAGGGTCATATTAAGGGTTAGGGTTAGGGAATGGGGATTGATTAGGGTACAGTTTAGGGTACGGCAATGGCTTAGGGTTAGCGTACGTTAGAGGGCATGGGTTAGTGCTGATGTACTGGTTAAAATTAGGACACGGTTGAGGGTAAAGTTTCGGGTGAGTGTCATGGTTAGCCTTCAGGTGAGGGTTAGGGTTAGGGAATGGAGAGGGATTAGGGTACAGGTTAGGGTACCGCTGCGGTTTATTGTTAGCATACTTGTGAGGGCACGAGATAGTCTTGGTGTCCTGGTTAAGATTAGGCCACGGGTGAGGGTAAGGCTTCGGTGAGGGTCAGGTTTAGGATTCGGGTTAGTGTTAGGGTTAGGGAATGGAGAGGGATTAGGGTACAGGTTAGGGTACGACAATGCTTAAGGGTTAGCGTAAGTGTGAGGCCACGAGTTAGTGTTGGTGTACTGGTTAAGACAAGGGCACTGATGAAGGTAAGGCCTCAGAAAAGGGTCACGTTCAGTGTTTCGGTTAGCGTTAGGGTTAGGGAATGGGGAGGGTTTAGGGTACAGGATATTGTACGACAATGCTTAAGGTTTAGCGTACGTTTGAGGGCAAGAGTTAGTGTTTGTGTACTGGTTAAGATTAGGGCATTGTTTAGGGTAGGGCATCGGAAGTGGGTCAGGTTTAGGAATGGGGTTAGGGTTAGGGTTAAGGAATGGGGAGGGATTAGGGTACAGTTTATGGTACGACAACGATTAAGGGTTAGCGTACGTGTGAGGGCACGAGTTAGTGTTGGTGTCCTGGTTAAGATTAGGTCATGGGTGAGGGTATGGTTTCGGGTGAGGGTCAGGGATAGAATTCGGGTTAGGGATAGGGTTAGGGAATGGGGAGATATTAGGACACAGTTTAGCATACCACAACGCTTAAGGTTTAGCGTAAGTGTGAGGTCACTAGTTAGTGTTAGTGTACTGCTTACGATTAGGGCACGGGTGAGGGTAACGCCTCGGAAGAGGGTCACGTTAAGGGTTATGGTTAGGGTTAGGGTTAGGGAATTGGGATTGATTAAAGTACAGGTTATGGTACGGCGATGGCTTAGGGTTAGCGTACGTTAGAGGGCATGGGTTAGTGTTGATGTACTGGTTAAAATTAGAACACGGGTGAGGGTAAAGTTTCGGGTGAGTGTCATGGATAGGTTTCAGGTTAGGGTTAGGGTTAGGGAATGGAGAGGATTTAGGGTACAGGTTAGGGTACCGCTGCGGTTTAGTGTTAGCGTATGTGTGAGGGTACGAGTTAGTCTTGGTGTCCTGGTTAAGATTAGGACACGGGTGAGGGTAAGGCTTCGTGTGAGGGTCAGGGTTAGGATTCGGGTTAGGGTTACGGTTAGGGAATGGAGAGGGATTAGGGTACAGGTTAGGGTACGACAATGCTTAAGGTTTAGCGTAAGTGTGAGGGCATGAGTTAGTGTTGGTGTACTGGTTAAGACAAGGGCACCGATGATGGTAAGGCCTCGGAAAAGGGTCACGTTCAGGGTTTCGGTTAGGGCTAGGGTTAGGGAATGGGGAGCGATTAGGTTACAGGATAGGGTACGACAATGCTTAAGGGTTAGCATAAGTGGGAGGGCACGAGTTAGTGTTGGTGTACTGGTTAACACAAGAACACCGATGAGGGTAAGGCCTCGGAAAAGGGTCACGTTCAGTGTTTCGGTTACGGTTAGGGTTCGGGAATGGGGAGGGATTAGGGTACAGGATAGGGTACGACAATGCTTAAGGGTTAGCGTAAGTTTGAGGGCATGAGTTAGTGTTTGTGTACTGGTTAAGATTAGGGCATTGGTTAGGGTAGGGCATCGGAAGTGGGTCAGGTTTAGGGATGTAGTTAGGTTTAGGGTTAAGGAATGGGGAGGGATTAGGGTACAATTTAGGGTACGAAAACGCTTAAGGTTTAGCGTACGTGTGAGGGCACGAGTTAGTGTTGGTGTCCTGGTTAAGATTAGGGCACGGGTGAAGGTAAGGCTTCGGGTGAGGGTCAGCTTTAGGATTCGTGTTAGGGTTAGGGTTAAGGAATGCAGAGGGATTAGGGTACAGCTTAGGGTACGACAGTGCTTAAGGGTTAGCGTTCGTGTGAGGGCAAGGGTTAGTGTTAGTGTCCTGGTTAAGATTAGGGAACGGGTGAGGGTAAGGCTTCAGGTGAGGGTCTGGGTTAGGATTCGAGTTAGGGTTAGGGTTAGGGAATGGGGAGGGATTAGGGTACAGTTTAGGGTACGACAACGATTAAGGGTTAGCGTACGTGTGAGGGCACGAGTTAGTGTTGGTGTCCTGGTTAAGATTAGGGCAGGGGTGAGGGTAAGGTTTCGGGTGAGGGTCAGGGATAGAATTCGGATTTGGGTTAGGGTTAGGGAATGGGGAGATATTAGGGCACAGTTTAGGGTACCACAACTCTTAAGGTTTAGCGTACGTGTGAGTTCACCAGTTAGTGTTAGTGTACTGCTTACGATTAGGGCACGGGTGAGGGTAAGGCCTCGGAAGAGGGTCACATTAAGGGTTAGGGTTAGGGTTAGGGTTAGGGAATGGGGATTGATTAGGGTACAGGTTATGTTACGGCAATGGCTTAGGGTTAGCGTACGTTAGAGGGCATGGGTTAGTGTTGATGTACTGGTTAAAATTAGGACACGGGTGAGGGTAAAGTTTCAGGTGAGTGTCATGGTTAGGTTTCAGGTGAGGGTTAGGGTTAGGGAATGGAGAGGGATTAGGGTACAGGATAGGGTACCGCTGCGTTTTAGTGTTAGCGTATGTGTGAGGGCACGAGTTAGTCTTGGTGTCCTGGTTAATATTAGGGCACGGGTGAGGGTAAGGCTTCGTGTGAGGGTCAGGGTTAGGATTCGGGTTAGGGTTAGGGTTAGGGAATGGAGAGGGATTAGGGTACAGGATAGGGTACGACAATGCTTAAGGGTTAGCGTACATTTGAGGGCATGAGTTAGTGTTTGTGTACTGGTTAAGATTAGGGCATTGGTTAGAGTAGGGCATCGGAAGTGGGTTAGGTTTAGGAATGGGGTTAGGGTTAGGGTTTAGGAATGGGGAGGGATTAGGGTACAATTTAGAGTAGGACAACGCTTAAGGTTTAGCGTACGTGTGAGGGCACGAGTTAGTGTTGGTGTCCTGGTTAAGTTTAGGGCACGGGTGAGGGAAAGGTTTCGGGTGAGGGACAGGGATAGAATTCGGGTTAGAGTTAGGGTTAGGGAATGGGGAGATATTAGGGCACAGTTTAGGGTACCACAACGCTTAAGGTTTAGCGTACGTGTGAGGTCACTAGTTAGTGTTAGTGTACTGCTTACGATTAGGGCACGGGGGAGGGTAAGGCCTCGGAAGAGGTCCACGTTAAGGGTTAGGGTTAGGGTTAGGGTTAGGGAATGGGGATTGATTACGGTACAGGTTATGGTACGGCAATGACTCAAGGTTAGCGTACGTTGGAGGGCATGGGTTAGTGTTGATGTACTGGTTAAAATTAGGACACGGGTGAGGGTAAAGTTTCAGGTGAGTGTCATGGTTAGGTTTAAGGTTAGGGTTAGGGTTAGGGAATGGAGAGGGATTAGGGTACAGGTTAGGGTACCGCTGCGGTTTAGTGTTAGCGTACGTGTGAGGGCACGAGTTAGTCTTGGTGTCCTGGTTAAGATTAGGGCACGGGTGAGGGTAAGGCTTCGGGTGAGGGTCAGGTTTAGGATTCGGGTTAGGGTTAGGGTAAGAGAATGGAGAGGGATTAGGGCACAGGTTAGGGTATGACAATGCTTATGGTTTAGCGTACGTGTGAGGGCACGAGTTAGTGTTGGTTTACTGGTTAAGACAAGGGCACCGATGAGGGTAAGGCCTCGGAAAAGGGTCACGTTCAGGGTTTCGGTTAGGGTTACGTTTAGGGAATGGGGAGGGATTAGGGTACAGGATAGGGTACGACAATGCTTAAGGGTTAGAGTACGTTTGAGGGCATGAGTTAGTGTTTGTGTACTGGTTAAGTTTAGGGCATTGGTTAGGTTAGGGCATCGGAAGTGGTACAGGTTTAGGGATGGGGTTAGGGTTAGGGTTAAGGAATGGGGAGGGATTAGGGTATAATTTAGGGTACGACAACGCTTAAGGTTTAGCGTACATGTGAGGGCACGAGTTAGTGTTGGTGTCCTGGTTAAGATTAGGGCACAGGTGAGGGTAAGGCTTCGGGTGAGGGTCACGGTTAGGATTCGTGTTAGGGTTAGGGTTAAGGAATGCAGAGGGATTAGGGTACAGCTTAGGGTACGACAGTGCTTAAGGGTTACCGTTCGTGTGAGGGCAAGGGTTAGTGTTAGTGTCCTGGTTAAGATTAGGGCACGGGTGAGGGTAAGTCTTCAGGTGACGGTCAGGGTTAGGATTCGGTTTAAGGTTAGGGTTAGGGAATGGGGAGGGATTAGGGTACAGGATAGGGTACGACAATGCTTAAGGTTTAGCGTACGTTTGAGGGCAAGAGTTAGTGTTTGTGTACTGGTTAAGATTAGGGCATTGTTTAGGGTAGGGCATCGGAAGTGGGTCAGGTTTAGGAATGGGGTTAGGGTTAGGGTTAAGGAATGGGGAGGGATTATAGTACAGTTTAGGGTACGACAACGATTAAGGGTTAGCGTACGTGTGAGGGCACGAGTTAGTGTTGGTGTCCTGGTTAAGATTAGGTCACGGGTGAGGGTATGGTTTCGGGTGAGGGTCAGGGATAGAATTCGGGTTAGGGATAGGGTTAGGGAATGGGGAGATATTAGGGCACAGTTTAGCATACCACAACGCTTAAGGTTTAGCGTACGTGTGAGGTCACTAGTTTGTGTTAGTGTACTGCTTACGATTAGGGCACGGGTGAGGGTAAAGCCTCGGAAGAGGGTCACGTTAAGGGTTATGGTTAGGGTTAGGGTTAGGGAATTGGGATTGATTAAAGTACAGGTTATGGTACGGCGATGGCTTAGGGTTAGCTTACGTTAGAGGGCATGGGTTAGTGTTGATGTACTGGTTAAAATTAGAACACGAGTGAGGGTAAAGTTTCGGGTGAGTGCCATGGATAGGTTTCAGGTTAGGGTTAGGGTTAAGGAATGGAGAGGATTTAGGGTACAGGTTAGGGTACCGCTGCGGTTTAGTGTTAGCGTATGTGTGAGGGTACGAGTTAGTCTTGGTGTCCTGGTTAAGATTAGGGCACGGGTGAGGGTAAGGCTTCGTGTGAGGGTCAGGGTTAGGATTCGGGTTAGGGTTACGGTTAGGGAATGGAGAGGGATTAGGGTACAGGTTAGGGTACGACAATGCTTAAGGTTTAGCGTAAGTGTGAGGGCATGAGTTAGTGTTGGTGTACTGGTTAAGACAAGGGCACCGATGATGGTAAGGCCTCGGAAAAGGGTCACGTTCAGGGTTTCGGTTAGGGCTAGGGTTAGGGAATGGGGAGCGATTAGGTTACAGGATAGGGTACGACAATGCTTAAGGGTTAGCATAAGTGGGAGGGCACGAGTTAGTGTTGGTGTACTGGTTAACACAAGAACACCGATGAGGGTAAGGCCTCGGAAAAGGGTCACGTTCAGTGTTTCGGTTACGGTTAGGGTTCGGGAATGGGGAGGGATTAGGGTACAGGATAGGGTACGACAATGCTTAAGGGTTAGCGTAAGTTTGACGGCATGAGTTAGTGTTTGTGTACTGGTTAAGATTAGGGCATTGGTTAGGGTAGGGCATCGGAAGTGGGTCAGGTTTAGGGATGTAGTTAGGTTTAGGGTTAAGGAATGGGGAGGGATTAGGGTACAATTTAGGGTACGAAAACGCTTAAGGTTTAGCGTACGTGTGAGGGCACGAGTTAGTGTTGGTGTCCTGGTTAAGATTAGGGCACGGGTGAAGGTAAGGCTTCGGGTGAGGGTCAGGTTTAGTATTCGTGTTAGGGTTAGGGTTAAGGAATGCAGAGGGATTAGGGTACAGCTTAGGGTACGACAGTGCTTAAGGGTTAGCGTTCGTGTGAGGGCAAGGGTTAGTGTTAGTGTCCTGGTTAAGATTAGGGAACGGGTGAGGGTAAGGCTTCAGGTGAGGGTCTGGGTTAGGATTCGAGTTAGGGTTAGGGTTAGGGAATGGGGAGGGATTAGGGTACAGTTTAGGGTACGACAACGATTAAGGGTTAGCGTACGTGTGAGGGCACGAGTTAGTGTTGGTGTCCTGGTTAAGATTAGGGCAGGGGTGAGGGTAAGGTTTCGGGTGAGGGTCAGGGATAGAATTCGGATTTGGGTTAGGGTTAGGGAATGGGGAGATATTAGGGCACAGTTTAGGGTACCACAACTCTTAAGGTTTAGCGTACGTGTGAGTTCACCAGTTAGTGTTAGTGTACTGCTTACGATTAGGGCACGTGTGAGGGTAAGGCCTCGGAAGAGGGTCACATTAAGGGTTAGGGTTAGGGTTAGGGTTAGGGAATGGGGATTGATTAGGGTACAGGTTATGTTACGGCAATGGCTTAGGGTTAGCGTACGTTAGAGGGCATGGGTTAGTGTTGATGTACTGGTTAAAATTAGGACACGGGTGAGGGTAAAGTTTCAGGTGAGTGTCATGGTTAGGTTTCAGGTGAGGGTTAGGGTTAGGGAATGGAGAGGGATTAGGGTACAGGATAGGGTACCGCTGCGTTTTAGTGTTAGCGTATGTGTGAGGGCACGAGTTAGTCTTGGTGTCCTGGTTAATATTAGGGCACGGGTGAGGGTAAGGCTTCGTGTGAGGGTCAGGGTTAGGATTCGGGTTAGGGTTAGGGTTAGGGAATGGAGAGGGATTAGGGTACAGGATAGGGTACGACAATGCTTAAGGGTTAGCGTACATTTGAGGGCATGAGTTAGTGTTTGTGTACTGGTTAAGATTAGGGCATTGGTTAGAGTAGGGCATCGGAAGTGGGTTAGGTTTAGGAATGGGGTTAGGGTTAGGGTTTAGGAATGGGGAGGGATTAGGGTACAATTTAGAGTAGGACAACGCTTAAGGTTTAGCGTACGTGTGAGGGCACGAGTTAGTGTTGGTGTCCTGGTTAAGTTTAGGGCACGGGTGAGGGAAAGGTTTCGGGTGAGGGACAGGGATAGAATTCGGGTTAGAGTTAGGGTTAGGGAATGGGGAGATATTAGGGCACAGTTTAGGGTACCACAACGCTTAAGGTTTAGCGTACGTGTGAGGTCACTAGTTAGTGTTAGTGTACTGCTTACGATTAGGGCACGGGGGAGGGTAAGGCCTCGGAAGAGGTCCACGTTAAGGGTTAGGGTTAGGGTTAGGGTTAGGGAATGGGGATTGATTACGGTACAGGTTATGGTACGGCAATGGCTCAAGGTTAGCGTACGTTGGAGGGCATGGGTTAGTGTTGATGTACTGGTTAAAATTAGGACACGGGTGAGGGTAAAGTTTCAGGTGAGTGTCATGGTTAGGTTTAAGGTTAGGGTTAGGGTTAGGGAATGGAGAGGGATTAGGGTACAGGTTAGGGTACCGCTGCGGTTTAGTGTTAGCGTACGTGTGAGGGCACGAGTTAGTCTTGGTGTCCTGGTTAAGATTAGGGCACGGGTGAGGGTAAGGCTTCGGGTGAGGGTCAGGTTTAGGATTCGGGTTAGGGTTAGGGTAAGAGAATGGAGAGGGATTAGGGCACAGGTTAGGGTATGACAATGCTTATGGTTTAGCGTACGTGTGAGGGCACGAGTTAGTGTTGGTTTACTGGTTAAGACAAGGGCACCGATGAGGGTAAGGCCTCGGAAAAGGGTCACGTTCAGGGTTTCGGTTAGGGTTACGTTTAGGGAATGGGGAGGGATTAGGGTACAGGATAGGGTACGACAATGCTTAAGGGTTAGAGTACGTTTGAGGGCATGAGTTAGTGTTTGTGTACTGGTTAAGTTTAGGGCATTGGTTAGGTTAGGGCATCGGAAGTGGTACAGGTTTAGGGATGGGGTTAGGGTTAGGGTTAAGGAATGGGGAGGGATTAGGGTATAATTTAGGGTACGACAACGCTTAAGGTTTAGCGTACATGTGAGGGCACGAGTTAGTGTTGGTGTCCTGGTTAAGATTAGGGCACAGGTGAGGGTAAGGCTTCGGGTGAGGGTCACGGTTAGGATTCGTGTTAGGGTTAGGGTTAAGGAATGCAGAGGGATTAGGGTACAGCTTAGGGTACGACAGTGCTTAAGGGTTACCGTTCGTGTGAGGGCAAGGGTTAGTGTTAGTGTCCTGGTTAAGATTAGGGCACGGGTGAGGGTAAGTCTTCAGGTGACGGTCAGGGTTAGGATTCGGTTTAAGGTTAGGGTTAGGGAATGGGGAGGGATTAGGGTACAGGATAGGGTACGACAATGCTTAAGGTTTAGCGTACGTTTGAGGGCAAGAGTTAGTGTTTGTGTACTGGTTAAGATTAGGGCATTGTTTAGGGTAGGGCATCGGAAGTGGGTCAGGTTTAGGAATGGGGTTAGGGTTAGGGTTAAGGAATGGGGAGGGATTATAGTACAGTTTAGGGTACGACAACGATTAAGGGTTAGCGTACGTGTGAGGGCACGAGTTAGTGTTGGTGTCCTGGTTAAGATTAGGTCACGGGTGAGGGTATGGTTTCGGGTGAGGGTCAGGGATAGAATTCGGGTTAGGGATAGGGTTAGGGAATGGGGAGATATTAGGGCACAGTTTAGCATACCACAACGCTTAAGGTTTAGCGTACGTGTGAGGTCACTAGTTTGTGTTAGTGTACTGCTTACGATTAGGGCACGGGTGAGGGTAAAGCCTCGGAAGAGGGTCACGTTAAGGGTTATGGTTAGGGTTAGGGTTAGGGAATTGGGATTGATTAAAGTACAGGTTATGGTACGGCGATGGCTTAGGGTTAGCTTACGTTAGAGGGCATGGGTTAGTGTTGATGTACTGGTTAAAATTAGAACACGAGTGAGGGTAAAGTTTCGGGTGAGTGCCATGGATAGGTTTCAGGTTAGGGTTAGGGTTAAGGAATGGAGAGGATTTAGGGTACAGGTTAGGGTACCGCTGCGGTTTAGTGTTAGCGTATGTGTGAGGGTACGAGTTAGTCTTGGTGTCCTGGTTAAGATTAGGGCACGGGTGAGGGTAAGGCTTCGTGTGAGGGTCAGGGTTAGGATTCGGGTTAGGGTTACGGTTAGGGAATGGAGAGGGATTAGGGTACAGGTTAGGTTACGAAAATGCTTAAGGTTTAGCGTAAGTGTGAGGGCATGAGTTAGTGTTGGTGTACTGGTTAAGACAAGGGCACCGATGACGGTAAGGCCTCGGAAAAGGGTCACGTTCAGGGTTTCGGTTAGGGTTAGGGTTAGGGAATGGGGAGGGATTAGGTTACAGAATAGGGTACGACAATTCCTAAGGGTTAGAATAAGTGGGAGGGCACGAGTTAGTGTTGGTGTACTGGTTAAGACAAGGGCACCGATGAGGGTAAGCCCTCGGAAAAGGGTCACGTTCAGGGTTTCGCTTAGGGTTAGGGTTTGGGAATGGGGAGGGATTAGGGTACAGGATAGGGTACGACAATGCTTAAGGTTTAGACTTCGTTTGAGGGCATAAGTTAGTGTTTGTGTACTGGTTAAGATTAGGGCATTGGTTAGGGTAGGGCATCGGAAGTGGTTCAGGTTTAGGGATGGGATTAGGGTTAGGGTTAAGGAATGGGGAGGGATTAGGTTACAATTTAGGGTACAACAACGATTAAGGTTTAGCGTACGTGTGAGGGCACGAGTTAGTGTTGGTGTCCTAGTTAAGATTAGGGCACGGGTGAGGGTAAGGCTTCGGGTGAGGGTCAGGGTTAGGATTCGTGTTAGGCTTAGGGTTAAGGAATGCAGAGGGATTAGGGTACAGCTTAGGGTACGATAGTGCTTAAGGGTTAGCGTTCGTGTGAGGGCAAGGGTTAGTGTTAGTGTCCTGGTTAAGATTAGGGTACGGGTAAGGGTAAGGCTTCAGGTGAGGTTCAGGGTTAGGATTCGGGTTAGGGTTAGGGTTAGGGAATGGGGAGATATTAGGACACAGTTTAGGGTACCACAACGCTTAAGGTTTAGCGTACCTGTGAGGTCACTAGTTAGTGTTAGTGTACTGCTTACGATTAGGGCACTGGTGAGGGTAAGGCCTCGGAAGAGGGTCACGTTAAGGGTTAGGGTTAGGGTTAGGGTTAGGGAATGGGCATTGATTAGGGGACAGGTTAGGGTACGGCAATGGCATAGGGTTAGCGTACGTTAGAGGGCATGGGTTAGTGTTGATGTACTGGTTAAAATTAGGACACGGGTGAGGGTAAAGTTTCGGGTGAGTGTCATGGTTAGGTTTCAGGTTAGGGTTAGGGTTAGGGAATGGAGAGGGATTAGGGTACAGGTTAGGGTACCGCTGTGGTTTAGTGTTTGCGTACGTTTGAGGGCACGAGTTAGTCTTGGTGTCCTGGTTAAGATTTGGGCACGGGTGACGGTAAGGTTTCGGGTGAGGGTCAGGGTTAGGATTCGGGTTAGGGTTAGGGGTAGGGAATGGAGAGGGATTAGGGTACAGGTTAAGGTACGACAATGCTTAAGGGTTAGCGTAAGTGTGAGGGCACGAGTTAGTGTTGGTGTACTGGTTAAGACAAGGGCACCGATGAGGGTAAGGCCTCGGAGAAGGGTCACGTTCAGGGTTTCGCTTATGGTTAGGGTTAGGGAATGGGGAGGGATTAGGGTACAGGATAGGGTACGACAATGCTTAAGGGTTAGCGTACTTTTGAGGGCATGAGTTAGTGTTTGTGTACTGGTTAAGATTAGGGCATTGGTTAGAGTAGGGCATCGGAAATGGGTCAGGTTTAGGGATGGGGTTAGGGTTTGGGTTAAGGAATGGGGAGGGATTAGGGTACAATTTAGGGTACGACAACGCTTAAGGTTTAGCGTACGTGTGAGGGCACGAGTTAGTGTTGGTGTCCTGGTTAAGATTAGGGCACGGGTGAGGGTAAGGCTTCAGGTGAGGGTCAGGGTTAGGATTCGGGTTAGGGTTAGGGTTAGGGAATGGGGAGGGATTAGGGTACAGTTTAGGGTACGACAACGATTAAGGGCTAGCGTACGTGTGAGGGCACGAGTTAGTGTTGGTGTCCTGGTTAAGATTAGGGCACGGGTGAGGGTAAGGTTTCGGGTGAGGGTCAGGGATAGAATTCGGGTTAGGGTTAGATTTAGGGAATGGGGAGATATTAGGGCACAGTTTAATGTACCACAACGCTTAAGGTTTAGCATACGTGTGAGGTCACAAGTTAGTGTTAGTGTACTGCTTTCGATTAGGGAACGGGTGAGGGTAAGGCTTCGGAACAGGGTCACGTTAAGGGTTAGGGTTAGGGTTAGGGTTAGGGAATGGGGATTGATTAGGGTACAGGTTAGGGTACGGCAATGGCTTAGGGTTAGCGTACGTTAGAGGGCATGGGTTAGTGTTGATGTACTGGTTAAAATTAGGACACGGGTGAGGGTAAAGTTTCGGGTGAGTGTCATGGTTAGGTTTCAGGTTAGGGTTAGGGTTAGGGAATGGAGAGGAATTAGGGTACAGGTTAGGGTACCTCTGCGGTTTAGTGTTAGCGTACGTGTGAGGGCACGAATTAGTCTTGGTGTCCTGGTTAAGATTAGGGCACGGGTGAGGGTAAGGTTTCGGGTGAGGGTCAGGGTTAGGATTCGGGTTAGGTTTAGCGTTAGGGAATGGAGAGGGATTAGGGTACAGGTTAGGGTACGACAATGCTTAAGGTTTAGCGTAAGTGCGAAGGCACGAGTTAGTGTTGGTGTACTGGTTAAGACAAGGGCACCGATGAGGGTAAGGCCTCGGAAAAGGGTCACGTTCAGGGTTTCGCTTAGGGTTAGGGTTAGGGAATGGGGAGGGATTAGGGTACAGGATAGGGTACGACAATGCTTAAGGGTTAGCGTACTTTTGAGGGCATGAGTTAGAGTTTGTGTACTGGTTAAGTTTAGGGCATTGGTTAGGGTAGGGCATCGGAAGTGGGTCAGGTTTAGGGATGGGGTTAGGGTTAGGGTTAAGGAATGGGGAGGGATTAGGGTACAATTTAGGGTACGACAACGCTTAAGGTTTAGCGTACGTGTGAGGGCACGAGTTAGTGTTGGTGTCCTGGTTAAGATTAGGGCACGGGTGAGGGTAAGGCTTCAGGTGAGGGTCAGGGTTAGGATTCGGGTTAGGGTTAGGGTTAGGGAATGGGGAGGGATTAGGGTACAGTTTAAGGTACGACAACGATTAAGGGCTAGCGTACGTGTGAGGGCACGAGTTAGTGTTGGTGTCCTGGTTAAGATTAGGGCACGGGTGAGGGTAAGGTTTCGGGTGAGGGTCAGGGATAGAATTCGGGTTAGGGTTAGATTTAGGGAATGGGGAGATATTAGGGCACAGTTTAATGTACCACAACGCTTAAGGTTTAGCATACGTGTGAGGTCAAAAGTTAGTGTTAGTGTACTGCTTTCGATTAGGGAACGGGTGAGGGTAAGGCTTCGGAAGAGGGTCACGTTAAGGGTTAGGGTTAGGGTTAGGGTTAGGGAATGGGGATTGATTAGGGTACAGGTTAGGGTACGGCAATGGCTTAGGGTTAGCGTACGTTAGAGGGCATGGGTTAGTGTTGATGTACTGGTTAAAATTAGGACACGGGTGAGGGTAAAGTTTCGGGTGAGTGTCATGGTTAGGTTTCAGGTTAGGGTTAGGGTTAGGGAATGGAGAGGAATTAGGGTACAGGTTAGGGTACCTCTGCGGTTTAGTGTTAGCGTACGTGTGAGGGCACGAGTTAGTCTTGGTGTCCTGGTTAAGATTAGGGCACGGGTGAGGGTAAGCTTTCGGGTGAGGGTCAGGGTTAGGATTCGGGTTAGGGTTAGGGTTAGGGAATGGAGAGGGATTAGGGTACAGGTTAGGGTACGACAATGCTTAAGGTTTAGCGTAAGTGCGAGGGCACGAGTTAGTGTTGGTGTACTGGTTAAGACAAGGGCACCGATGAGGGTAAGGCCTCGGAAGAGGGTCACGTTCAGGGTTTCGCTTAGGGTTAGGGTTAGGGAATGGGGAGGGATTAGGGTACAGGATAGGGTACGACAATGCTTAAGGGTTAGCGTACTTTTGAGGGCATGAGTTAGAGTTTGTGTACTGGTTAAGATTAGGGCATTGGTTAGGGTAGGGCATCGGAAGTGGGTCAGGTTTAGGGATGGGGTTAGGGTTAGGGTTAAGGAATGGGGAGGGATAAGGGTACAATTTAGGGTACGACAACGCTTAAGGTTTAGCGTACGTGTGAGGGCACGAGTTAGTGTTGGTGTCCTGGTTAAGATTAGGGCACGGGTGAGGGTAAGGCTTCGGGTGAGGGTCAGGGTTAGGATTCGTGTTAGGGTTAGGGTTAAGGAATGCAGAGGGATTAGGGTACAGCTTAGGGTACGACAGTGCTTAAGGGTTAGCGTTCGTGTGAGGGCAAGGGTTAGTGTTAGCGTCCTGTTTAAGATTAGGGCACGGGTGAGGGTAAGGTTTCGGGTGAGGGTCAGGGATAGAATTCGGGTTAGGGTTAGGGTTAGGGAATGGGGAGATATTAGGGCACAGTTTAGGGTACCACAACTCTTAAGGTTTAGCATACGTGTGAGGTCACTAGTTAGTGTTAGTGTACTGCTTACGATTAGGGCACGGGTGAGGGTAAGGCATCGGAAGAGGGTCACATTAAGGGTTAGGGTTAGGGTTAGGGTTAGGGAATGGGGATTGATTAGGGTACAGGTTAGGGTACGGCAATGGCTTAGGGTTAGCGTACGTTAGAGGGCATGGGTTAGTGTTGATGTACTGGTTAAAATTAGGACACGGGTGAGGGTAAAGTTTCGGGTGAGTGTCATGGTTAGGTTTCAGGTTAGGGTTAGGGTTAGGGAATGGAGAGGGATTAGGGTACAGGTTAGGGTACCGCTGTGGTTTAGTGTTAGCGTACGTTTGAGGGCACGAGTTAGTCTTGGTATCCTGGTTAAGATTAGGGCACGGGTGAGGGTAAGGCTTCTTGTGAGGGTCAGGGTTAGCATTCGGTTTAGGGTTAGGGTTAGGGAATGGAGAGGGATTAGGGTACTGTTTAGGGTACGACAATTCCTAAGGGTTAGCGTAAGTGTGAGGGCACGAGTTAGTGTTGATGTACTGGTTAAGACAAGGGCACCGATGAGGGTAAGGCCTCGGAAAAGGGTGACGTGCAGGATTTCGCTTAGGGTTAGGGTTTGGGAATGGGGAGGGATTAGGGTACAGGATAGGGTACGACAATGCTTAAGGGTTAGCGTACTTTTGAGGGCATGAGTTAGTGTTTGTGTACTGGTTAAGATTAGGGCATTGGTTAGGGTAGGGCATCGGAAATGGGTCAGGTTTAGGGATGGGGTTAGGGTTAGGGTTAAGGAATGGGGAGGGATTAGGGTACAATTTAGGGTACGACAACGCTTAAGGTTTAGCGTACGTGTGAAGGCACGAGTTTGTGTTGGTGTCCTGGTTAAGATTAGGGCACGGGTGAGGGTAAGGCTTCAGGTGAGGGTCAGGGTTAGGATTCGGGTTAGGGTTAGGTTTAGGGAATGGGGAGGGATTAGGGTACAGTTTAGGGTACGACAACGATTAAGGATTAGCATACGTGTGAGGGCACGAGTTAGTGTTGGTGTCCTGGTTAAGATTAGGGCACGGGTGAGGGTAAGGTTTCGGGTGAAGGTCAGGGATAGAATTCGGGTTAGGGTTAGGGTTAGGGAATGGGGAGATATTAGGGCACAGTTTAGGGTACCACAACGCTTAAGGTTTTGCGTACGTGTGAGGTCACTAGTTAGTGTTAGTGTACTGCTTACGATTAGGGCCCGGGGGAGGGTAAGGCCTCAGAAGAGGGTCACGTTAAGGGTTAGGGTTAGGGTTAGGGTTAGGGAATGGGGATTGATTAGCGTACAGGTTAGGGTACGGCAATGGCTTAGGGTTAGCGTACGTTAGAGGGCATGGGTTAGTGTTGATGTACTGGTTAAAATTAGCACACGGGTGATGGTAAAGTTTCGGGTGAGTGTCATGGATAGGTTTCAGGTTAGGGTTAGGGTTAGGGAATGGAGAGGGATTAGGGTACAGGTTAGGGTACCGCTGCGGTTTAGTGTTAGCGTACGTGTGAGGGCACGAGTTAGTCTTGGTGTCCTGGTTAAGATTAGGGCACGGGTGAGCGTAAGGTTTCGGGTGAGGGTCAGGGTTAGGATTCGGGTTAGGGTTAGGGTTAGGGAATGGAGAGGGATTAGGGTACTGGTTAGGGTACGACAATGCCTAAGGGTTAGCGTAAGTGTGAGGGCACGAGTTAGTGTTGGTGTACTGGTTAAGACAAGGGCACCGATGAGGGTAAGGCCTCGGAAAAGGGTCACGTTCAGGGTTTCGCTTAGGGTTAGGGTTAGGGAATGGGGAGGGATTAGGGTACAGGATAGGGTACGACAAAGCTTAAGGGTTAGCATACGCTTGAGGGCATGAGTTAGTGTTTGTGTACTGGTTAAGATTAGGACATTGGTTAGGGTAGGGCATCGGAAGAGGGTCAGGTTTAGGGATGGGGTTAGGGTTAGGCTTAAGGAATGGGGAGGGATTAGGGTACAATTTAGGGTACGACAACGCTTAAGGTTTAGCGTACGTGTGAGGGCACGAGTTAGTGTTGGTGTCCTGGTTAACATTAGGGCACGGGTGAGGGTAAGGCTTCAGGTGAGGGTCAGGGTTAGGATTCGGGTTAGGGTTAGGGTTAGGGAATGGGGAGGGATTAGGGTACAGTTTAGGGTACGACAACGATTAAGGGCTAGCGTACGTGTGAGGGCACGAGTTAGTGTTGGTGTCCTGGTTAAGATTAGGGCACGGGTCAGGGTAAGGTTTCGGGTGAGGGTCAGGGATAGAATTCGGGTTAGGGTTAGGGTTAGGGAATGGGGAGATATTAGGGCACAGTTTAGGGTACCACAACTCTTAAGGTTTAGCATACGTGTGAGGTCACTAGTTAGTGTTAGTGTACTGCTTACGATTAGGGCACGGGTGAGGGTAAGGCATCGGAAGAGGGTCACGTTAAGGGTTAGGGTTAGGGTTAGGGTTAGGGAATGGGGATTGATTAGGGTATAGGTTAGGGTACGGCAATGGCTTAGGTTTAGCGTACGTTAGAGGGCATGGGTTAGTGTTGATGTACTGGTTAAAATTAGGACACAGGTGAGGGTAAAGTTTCGGGTGAGTGTCATGGTTAGGTTTCAGGTTAGGGTTAGGGTTAGGGAATGGAGAGGGATTAGGGTACAGGTTAGGGTACCGCTGTGGTTTAGTGTTAGCGTACGTTTGAGGGCACGAGTTAGTCTTGGTATCCTGGTTAAGATTAGGGCACGGGTGAGGGTAAGGCTTCTTGTGAGGGTCAGGGTTAGGATTCGGGTTAGGGTTAGGGTTAGGGAATGGAGAGGGATTAGGGTACTGGTTAGGGTACGACAATGCTTAAGGGTTAGAGTAAGTGTGAGGGCACGAGTTAGTGTTGGTGTACTGGTTAAGACAAGGGCACCGATGAGGGTAAGGCCTCGGAAAAGGGTCACGTTCAGGGTTTCGCTTAGGGTTAGGGTTAGAGAATGGGGAGGGATTAGGGTACAGGATAGGGTATGACAAAACTTAAGGATTAGCATACGTTTGAGGGCATGAGTTAGTGTTTGTGTACTGGTTAAGATTAGGGCATTGGTTAGGGTAGGGCATCGGAAGAGGGTCAGGTTTAGGGATGGGGTTAGGGTTAGGCTTAAGGAATGGGGAGGGATTAGGGTACAATTTAGGGTACGACAACGCTTAAGGTTTAGCGTACGTGTGAAGGCACGAGTTAGTGTTGGTGTCCTGGTTAAGATTAGGGCACGGGTGAGGGTAAGGCTTCAGGTGAGGGTCAGGGTTAGGATTCGGGTTAGGGTTAGGTTTAGGGAATGGGGAGGGATTAGGGTACAGTTTAGGGTACGACAACGATTAAGGATTAGCATACGTGTGAGGGCACGAGTTAGTGTTGGTGTCCTGGTTAAGATTAGGGCACGGGTGAGGGTAAGGTTTCGGGTGATGGTCAGGGATAGAATTCGGGTTAGGGTTAGGGTTAGGGAATGGGGAGATATTAGGGCACAGTTTAGGGTACCACAACGCTTAAGGTTTTGCGTACGTGTGAGGTCACTAGTTAGTGTTAGTGTACTGCTTACGATTAGGGCCCGGGGGAGGGTAAGGCCTCAGAAGAGGGTCACGTTAAGGGTTAGGGTTAGGGTTAGGGTTAGGGAATGGGGATTGATTAGCGTACAGGTTAGGGTACGGCAATGGCTTAGGGTTAGCGTACGTTAGAGGGCATGGGTTAGTGTTGATGTACTGGTTAAAATTAGCACACGGGTGATGGTAAAGTTTCGGGTGAGTGTCATGGATAGGTTTCAGGTTAGGGTTAGGGTTAGGGAATGGAGAGGGATTAGGGTACAGGTTAGGGTACCGCTGCGGTTTAGTGTTAGCGTACGTGTGAGGGCACGAGTTAGTCTTGGTGTCCTGGTTAAGATTAGGGCACGGGTGAGCGTAAGGTTTCGGGTGAGGGTCAGGGTTAGGATTCGGGTTAGGGTTAGGGTTAGGGAATGGAGAGGGATTAGGGTACTGGTTAGGGTACGACAATGCCTAAGGGTTAGCGTAAGTGTGAGGGCACGAGTTAGTGTTGGTGTACTGGTTAAGACAAGGGCACCGATGAGGGTAAGGCCTCGGAAGAGGGTCACGTTCAGGGTTTCGCTTAGGGTTAGGGTTAGGGAATGGGGAGGGATTAGGGTACAGGATAGGGTACGACAAAGCTTAAGGGTTAGCATACGCTTGAGGGCATGAGTTAGTGTTTGTGTACTGGTTAAGATTAGGACATTGGTTAGGGTAGGGCATCGGAAGAGGGTCAGGTTTAGGGATGGGGTTAGGGTTAGGCTTAAGGAATGGGGAGGGATTAGGGTACAATTTAGGGTACGACAACGCTTAAGGTTTAGCGTACGTGTGAGGGCACGAGTTAGTGTTGGTGTCCTGGTTAACATTAGGGCACGGGTGAGGGTAAGGCTTCAGGTGAGGGTCAGGGTTAGGATTCGGGTTAGGGTTAGGGTTAGGGAATGGGGAGATATTAGGGCACAGTTTAGGGTACCACAACTCTTAAGGTTTAGCATACGTGTGAGGTCACTAGTTAGTGTTAGTGTACTGCTTACGATTAGGGCACGGGTGAGGGTAAGGCATCGGAAGAGGGTCACGTTAAGGGTTAGGGTTAGGGTTAGGGTTAGGGAATGGGGATTGATTAGGGTATAGGTTAGGGTACGGCAATGGCTTAGGTTTAGCGTACGTTAGAGGGCATGGGTTAGTGTTGATGTACTGGTTAAAATTAGGACACAGGTGAGGGTAAAGTTTCGGGTGAGTGTCATGGTTAGGTTTCAGGTTAGGGTTAGGGTTAGGGAATGGAGAGGGATTAGGGTACAGGTTAGGGTACCGCTGTGGTTTAGTGTTAGCGTACGTTTGAGGGCACGAGTTAGTCTTGGTATCCTGGTTAAGATTAGGGCACGGGTGAGGGTAAGGCTTCTTGTGAGGGTCAGGGTTAGGATTCGGGTTAGGGTTAGGGTTAGGGAATGGAGAGGGATTAGGGTACTGGTTAGGGTACGACAATGCTTAAGGGTTAGAGTAAGTGTGAGGGCACGAGTTAGTGTTGGTGTACTGGTTAAGACAAGGGCACCGATGAGGGTAAGGCCTCGGAAAAGGGTCACGTTCAGGGTTTCGCTTAGGGTTAGGGTTAGAGAATGGGGAGGGATTAGGGTACAGGATAGGGTATGACAAAACTTAAGGATTAGCATACGTTTGAGGGCATGAGTTAGTGTTTGTGTACTGGTTAAGATTAGGGCATTGGTTAGGGTAGGGCATCGGAAGAGGGTCAGGTTTAGGGATGGGGTTAGGGTTAGGCTTAAGGAATGGGGAGGGATTAGGGTACAATTTAGGGTACGACAACGCTTTAGGTTTAGCGTACGTGTGAGGGCACGAGTTAGTGTTGGTGTCCTGGTTAAGATTAGGGCACGGGTGAGGGTAAGGCTTCAGGTGAGGGTCAGGGTTAGGATTCGGGTTAGGGTTAGGGTTAGGGAATGGGGAGGGATTAGGGTACAGTTTAGGGTACGACAACGATTAAGGGCTAGCGTACGTGTGAGGGCACGAGTTAGTGTTGGTGTCCTGGTTAAGATTAGGGCACGGGTGAGGGTAAGGCTTCAGGTCAGGGTCAGGGTTAGGATTCGGGTTAGGGTTAGGATTAGGGAATGGGGAGATATTAGGACACAGTTTAGGGTACCGCAACGCTTAAGGTTTAGCGTACCTGTGAGGTCACTAGTTATTGTTAGTGTACTGCTTACGATTAGGGCACGGGTGAGGGTAAGGCCTCGGAAGAGGGTCAGGTTAAGGGTTAGGGTTAGGGAATGGGGATTGATTAGGGTACAGGTTAGGGTACGGCAATGGCTTAGGGTTAGCGTACGTTAGAGTGCATGGGTTAGTGTTGATGTACTGGTTAAAATTAGGACACGGGTGAGGGTAAAGTTTCGGGTGAGTGTCATGGTTAGGTTTCAGGTTAGGGTTAGGGTTAGGGAATGGAGAGGGATTAGGGTACAGGTTAGAGTACCGCTGCGGTTTAGTGTTAGCGTACGTGTGAGGGCACGAGTTTGTCTTGGTGTCCTGGTTAAGATTGGGGCAGGGGTGAGGATAAGGTTTCGCGTGAGGATCAGGGTTAGGATTCGGGTTAGTGTTAGGGTTAGGGAATGGAGAGGGATTAGGGTACAGGATAGGGTACGACAATGCTTAAGGTTTAGCGTACGTGTGAGGGCACGAGTTAGTGTTGGTGTCCTGGTTAAGATTAGGGCACGGGTGAGGGTAAGGCTTCGGGTGAGGGTCAGGGTTAGGATTCGTGTTAGGCTTAGGGTTAAGGAATGCAGAGGGATTAGGGTACAGCTTAGGGTACGATAGTGCTTAAGGGTTAGCGTTCGTGTGAGGGCAAGGGTTAGTGTTAGTGTCCTGGTTAAGATTAGGGTACGGGTAAGGGTAAGGCTTCAGGTGAGGGTCAGGGTTAGGATTCGGGTTAGGGTTAGGGTTAGGGAATGGGGAGATATTAGGACACAGTTTAGGGTACCACAACGCTTAAGGTTTAGCGTACCTGTGAGGTCACTAGTTAGTGTTAGTGTACTGCTTACGATTAGGGCACTGGTGAGGGTAAGGCCTCGGAAGAGGGTCACGTTAAGGGTTAGGGTTAGGGTTAGGGTTAGGGAATGGGGATTGATTAGGGGACAGGTTAGGGTACGGCAATGGCATAGGGTTAGCGTACGTTAGAGGGCATGGGTTAGTGTTGATGTACTGGTTAAAATTAGGACACGGGTGAGGGTAAAGTTTCGGGTGAGTGTCATGGTTAGGTTTCAGGTTAGGGTTAGGGTTAGGGAATGGAGAGGGATTAGGGTACAGGTTAGGGTACCGCTGTGGTTTAGTGTTTGCGTACGTTTGAGGGCACGAGTTAGTCTTGGTATCCTGGTTAAGATTAGGGCACGGGTGAGGGTAAGGCTTCTTGTGAGGGTCAGGGTTAGGATTCGGGTTAGGGTTAGGGTTAGGGAATGGAGAGGGATTAGGGTACTGTTTAGGGTACGACAATTCCTAAGGGTTAGCGTAAGTGTGAGGGCACGAGTTAGTGTTGGTGTACTGGTTAAGACAAGGGCACCGATGAGGGTAAGGCCTCGGAAAAGGGTGACGTGCAGGATTTCGCTTAGGGTTAGGGTTTGGGAATGGGGAGGGATTAGGGTACAGGATAGGGTACGACAATGCTTAAGGGTTAGCGTACTTTTGAGGGCATGAGTTAGTGTTTGTGTACTGGTTAAGATTAGGGCACGAGTGAGGGTAAGGCTTCGGGTGAGGGTCAGGGTTAGGATTCGTGTTAGGGTTAGGGTTAAGGAATGCAGAGGGATTAGGGTACAGCTTAGGGTACGAGAGTGCTTAAGGGTTAGCGTTCGTGTGAGGGCAAGTGTTGGTGTTAGTGTCCTGGTTAAGATAAGGGCACGGGTGAGGGTAAGGTTTCGGGTGAGGGTCAGGGATAGAATTCGGGTTAGGGTTAGGGTAAGGGAATGGGGAGATATTAGGGCACAGTTTAGGGTACCACAACGCTTAAGGTTTAGCGTACGTGTGAGGTCACTAGTTAGTGTTAGTGTACTGCTTACCATTAGGGCACGGGTGAGGGTAAGGCCTCGGAAGAGGGTCACGTTAAGGGTTAGGGTTAGGGTTAGGGTTAGGGAATGGGGATTGATTAGGGTACAGGTTATGGTACGGCAATGGCTTAGGGTTAGCGTACGATAGAGGGCATGGTTTAGTGTTGATATACTGGTTAAAATTAGGACACGGGTGAGAGTAAAGTTTCTGGTGAGTGTCATGGTTAGGTTTCAGGTTAGGGTTAGGGTTAGGGAATGGAGAGGGATTAGGGTACAGGTTAGGGTACCGCTGCGGTTTAGTGTTAGCGTACGTGTGAGGGCACGAGTTAGTCTTGGTGTCCTGGTTAAGATTAGGGCACGGGTGAGGGTAAGGCTTCGGGTGAGGGTCAGGGTTAGGATTCGTGTTAGGGTTAGGGTTAAGGAATGCAGAGGGATTAGGGTACAGCTTAGGGTACGACAGTGCTTAAAGGTTAGATTTCGTGTGAGGGCAAGGGTTAGTGTTAGTGTCCTGGTTAAGATTAGGGCACGGGTGAGGGTAAGGTTTCGGGTGAGGGTCAGGGATAGAATTCGGGTTAGCGTTTGGGTTAGGGAATGGGGAGATATTAGGGCACAGTTTAGGGTACCACACCTCTTAAGGTTTAGCATACGTGTGAGGTCACTAGTTAGTGTTAGTGTACTGCTTAAGATTAGGGCACGGGTGAGGGTAAGGCCTCGGAAGTGGGTCACGTTAAGGGTTAGGGTTACGGTTAGGGTTAGGGAATGGGGATTGATTAGGGTACAGGTTAGGGTACGGCAATGGCTTAGGGTTAGCGTACGTTAGAGGCCATGTGTTAGTGTTGATGTACTGGTTAAAATTAGGACACGGGTGAGGGTAAAGTTTCGGGTGAGTGTCATGGTTAGGTTTCAGGTTAGGGTTAGGGTTAGGGAATGGAGAGGGATTAGGGTACAGGTTAGGGTACCGCTGCTGTTTAGTGTTAGCGTACATGTGAGGGCACGAGTTAGTCTTGGTGTCCTGGTTAAGATTAGGGCACGGGTGAGGGTAAGGCTTCTTGTGAGGGTCAGGGTTAGGATTCGGGTTAGGGTTAGGGTTAGGGAATGGAGAGGGATTAGGGTACTGTTTAGGGTACGACAATTCCTAAGGGTTAGCGTAAGTGTGAGGGCACGAGTTAGTGTTGGTGTACTGGTTAAGACAAGGGCACCGATGAGGGTAAGGCCTCGGAAAAGGGTCACGTTCAGGGTTTCGCTTAGGGTAAGGGTTAGGGAATGGGGAGGGATTAGGGTACAGGATAGGGTACGACAATGCTTAAGTGTTAGCGTACTTTTGAGGGCATGAGTTAGAGTTTGTGTACTGGTTAAGATTAGGGCATTGGTTAGGGTAGGGCATCGGAAGTGGGTCAGGTTTAGGGATGGGGTTAGGGTTAGGGTTAAGGAATGGGGAGGGATTAGGGTACAATTTAGGGTACGCCAACGCTTAAGGTTTAGCGTTCGTGTGAGGGCAAGGGTTTGTGTTAGTGTCCTGGTTAAGATTAGGGCACGGGTGAGGGTAAGGCTTCAAGTGAGGGTCAGGGTTAGGATTCGGGTTAGGGTTAGGGTTAGGGAATGGGGAGGGATTAGGGTACAGTTTAGGGTATGACAACGATTAAGGGTTAGCGTACGTGTGAGGGCACGAGTTAGTGTTGGTGTCCTGGTTAAGATTAGGGCACGGGTGAGGGTAAGGTTTCGGGTGAGGGTCAGGGATAGAATTTGGGTTAGGGTTAGATTTAGGGAATGGGGAGATATTAGGGCACAGTTTAGGGTACCACAACGCTTAAGGTTTAGCATACGTGTGAGGTCACTAGTTAGTGTTAGTGTACTGCTTACGATTAGGGCACGGGGGAGGGTAAGGCTTCGGGTGAGGGTCAGGGTTAGGATTCGTGTTAGGGTTAGGGTTAAGGAATGCAGAGGGACTAGGGTACAGCTTAGGGTACGACAGTGCTTAAGGGTTAGCGTTCGTGTGAGGGCAAGGGTTAGTGTTCGTGTCCTGGTTAAGATTAGGGCACGGGTGAGGGTAAGGCTTCAGGTGAGGGTCAGGGTTAGGATTTGGGTTAGGGTTAGGGTTAGGGAAAGGGGAGATATTAGGGCACAGTTTAGGGTACCACAACATTTAAGGTTTAGCGTACGTGTGAGGTCACTAGTTAGTGTTAGTTTACTGCTTACGATTAGGGCACGGGGGAGGGTAAGGCCTCGGAAGAGGGTCACGTTAAGGGTTAGGGTTAGGGTTAGGGTTAGGGAATGGGGATTGATTAGGGTACAGGTTAGGGTACGACAATGGCTTAGGGTTAGCGTACGTTAGAGGGCATGGGTTAGTGTTGATGTACTGGTTAAAATTAGGACACGGGTGATGGTAAAGTTTCGGGTGAGTGTCATGGTTAGGTTTCAGGTTAGGGTTAGGGTTAGGGAATGGAGAGGGATTAGGGTAAAGTTTAGGGTACTGCTGCGGTTTAGTGTTAGCGTACGTGTGAGGGCACGAGTTAGTCTTGGTGTCCTGCTTAAGATTAGGGCACTTGTGAGGGTAAGGCTTCGGGTGAGGGTCAGTGTTAGGAGTCGTGTTAGGGTTAGGGTTAAGCAATGCAGAGGGATTAGGGTACAGCTTAGGGTACGACAGTGCTTAAGGGTTAGCCTTCGTGTGAGGGCACGAGTTAGTGTTGGTGTACTGGTTAAGACAAGGGCACCGATGAGGGTAAGGCCTCGGAAAAGGGTCACGTTCAGGGTTTCGCTTAGGGTTAGGTTTAGGGAATGGGGAGGGATTAGGGTACAGGATAGGGTACGACAATGCTTAAGGTTTAGACTACGTTTGAGGGCATAAGTTAGTGTTTGTGTACTGGTTAAGATTAGGGCATTGGTTAGGGTAGGGCATCGGAAGTGGGTCAGGTTTAGGGATGGGGTTAGTGTTAGGGTTAAGGAATGGGGAGGGATTAGAGTACAATTTAGGGTACGACAACGCTTAAGGTTTAGCGTACATGTGAGGGCACAAGTTAGTGTTGGTGTCCTGGTTAAGATTAGGGCACGGGTGAGGGTAAGGCTTCAAGTGAGGGTCAGGGTTAGGATTCGGGTTAGGGTTAGGGTTAGGGAATGGGGAGGGATTAGGGTACAGTTTAGGGTACGAAAACGATTAGGGGTTAGCGTACGTGTGAGGGCACGAGTTAGTGTTGGTGTCCTGGTTAAGATTAGGGCACGGGTGAGGGTAAGGTTTCGGGTGAGGGTCAGGGATAGAATTCGGGTTAGGGTTAGATTTAGGGAATGGGGAGCTATTAGGGCACAGTTTAGGGTACCACAACGCTTAAGGTTTAGCATACGTGTGAGGTCACTAGTTAGTGTTAGTGTACTGCTTACGATTAGGGCACGGGTGAGGGTAAGGCCTCGGAAGAGGGTCAGGTTAAGGGTTAGGGTTAGGGTTAGGGTTAGGGAATGGGGATTGATTAGGGTACAGGTTAGGGTACGGCAATGGCTTAGGGTTAGCGTACGTTAGAGGGCATGGGTTAGTGTTGATGTACTGGTTAAAATTAGGACACGGGTGAGGGTAAAGGTTCGGGTGAGTGTCATGGTTAGGTTTCAGGTTAGGGTTAGGGTTAGGGAATGGAGAGGGATTAGGGTACAGGTTAGGGTACCGCTGTGGTTTAGTGTTAGCGTACGTGTGAGGGCACGAGTTAGTCTTGGTGTCCTAGTTAAGATTAGGGCACGGGTGAGGGTAAGGTTTCGGGTGTGGGTCAGGTTTAGGATTCTGGTTAGGGTTAGGGTTAGAGAATGGAGAGGGATTAGGGTATGGTTTAGGGTACGACAATTCCTAAGGGTTAGCGTAAGTGTGAGGGCACGAGTTAGTGTTGGTGTACTGGTTAAGACAAGGGCACCGATGAGAGTAAGGCCTCGGAAAAGGGTCACGTTCAGGGTTTCGCTTAGGGTTAGGGTTAGGGAATGGGGAGGGATTAGGGTACAGGATAGGGTAGGACAATGCTTAAGGTTTAGACTACGTTTGAGGGCATAAGTTAGTGTTTGTTTACTGGTTAAGATTAGGGCATTGGTTAGGGTAGGGCATCGGAAGTGGGTCAGGTTTAGGGATGGGGTTAGGGTTAGGGTTAAGGAATGGGGAGGGGTTACGTTACAATTTAGGGTACGACAACGATTAAGGTTTAGCGTACATGTGAGGGCACGAGTTAGTGTTGGTGTCCTGGTTAAGATTAGGGCACGGGTGAGGGCAAGGCTTCGGGTGAGGGTCAGGGTTAGGATTCGTGTTAGGGTTAGGGTTAAGGAATGCAGAGGGATTAGGGTACAGCTTAGGGTACGATAGTGCTTAAGGGTTAGCGTTCGTGTGAGGGCAAGGGTTAGTGTTAGTGTCCTGGTTAAGATTAGGGCACGGGTGAGGGTAAGGCTTCAGGTGAAGGTCACGGTTAGGATTCGGGTTAGGGTTAGGATTAGGGAATGGGGAGATATTAGGACACAGTTTAGGGTACCACAACGCTTAAGGTTTAGCGTACCTGTGAGGTCACTAGTTAGTGTTAGTGTACTGCTTATGATTAGGGCACGGGTGAGGGTAAGGCATCGGAAGAGGGTCACGTTAAGGGTTAGGGTTAGGGTTAGGGTTAGGGAATGGGGATTGATTAGGGTACAGGTTAGGGTACGGCAATGGCTTAGGGTTAGCGTACGTTAGAGGGCATGGGTTAGTGTTGATATACTGGTAAAAATTAGGACACGGGTGAGGGTAAAGTTTCGGGTGAGTGTCATGGTTAGGTTTCAGGTTAGGGTTAGGGTTAGGGAATGGAGAGGGATTAGGGTACAGGTTAGGGTACCGCTGTGGTTTAGTGTTAGCGTACGTTTGAGGGCACAAGTTAGTCTTGGTGTCCTGGTTAAGATTAGGGCACGGGTGAGGGTAAGGATTCGGGTGAGGGTCAGGGTTAGGATTCGGGTTAGGGTTAGGGTTAGGGAATGGAGAGGGATTAGGGTACAGGTTAGGGTACGACAATGCTTAAGGGTTAGCGTAAGTGCGAGGGCACGAGTTAGTGTTGGTGTACTGGTTAAGACAAGGGCACCGATGAGGGTAAGGCCTCGGAAAGGGGTCACGTTCAGGGTTTCGCTTAGGGTTAGGGTTAGGGAATGGGGAGGGATTAGGGTACAGGATAGGGTACGACAATGCTTAAGGGTTAGCGTACTTTTGAGGGCATGAGTTAGTGTTTGTGTACTGGTTAAGATTAGGGCATTGGTTAGGGTAGGGCATCGGAAATGTGTCAGGTTTAAGGATGGGGTTAGGGTTAGTGTTAAGGAATGAGGAGGGATTAGGGTACAATTTATGGTACGACAACGCTTAAGGTTTAGCGTACGTGTGAGGGCACGAGTTAGTGTTGGTGTCCTGGTTAAGATTAGGGCACGGGTGAGGGTAAGGCTTCGGGTGAGGGTCAGGGTTAGGATTCGTGTTAGGGTTAGGGTTAAGGAATGCAGAGGGATTAGGGTACAGCTTAGGGTACGACAGTGCTTAAGGGTTAGCGTTCGTGTGAGGGCAAGCGTTAGTGTTAGTGTCCTGGTTAAGATTAGGGCACGGGTGAGGGTAAGGCTTCATGTGAGGGTCAGGGTTAGGATTCCGGTTAGGGTTAGGGTTAGGGAAAGGGGAGATATTAGGGCACAGTTTCGGGTACCACAACGCTTAAGGTTTAGCATACGTGTGAGGTCACTAGTAAGTGTTAGTGTACTGCTTACGATTAGGGCACGGGGGAGGGTAAGGCCTCAGAAGAGGGTCACGTTAAGGGTTAGGGCTAGGGTTAGGGTTAGGGAATGGGGATTGATTAGGGTACAGGTTAGGGTACGGCAATGTCTTAGGGTTAGCGTACGTTAGAGGGCATGGGTTAGTGTTGATGTACTGGTTAAAATTAGGACACGGGTGAGGGTAAAGTTTCGGGTGAGTGTCGTGGTTAGGTTTCAGGTTAGGGTTAGGGTTAGGGAATGGAGAGGGATTAGGGTACAGGTTAGGGTACGACAATGCTTAAGGGTTAGCGTAAGTGTGAGGGCACGAGTTAGTGTTGGTGTACTGGTTAAGACAAGGGCACCGATGAGGGTAAGGCCTCGGCAAAGTGTCACGTTCAGGGTTTCGCTTAGGGTTAGGGTTAGGGAATGGGGAGGGATTAGGGTACAGGATAGGGTACGACAATGCTTAAGGGTTAGCGTTCGTTTGAGGGCATGAGTTAGTGTTTGTGTACTGGTTAAGATTAGCGCATTGGTTACGGTAGGGCATCGGAAGTGGGTCAGGTTTAGGAATGGGGTTAGGGTTAGGGTTAAGGAATGGGGAGGGATTAGGGTACAATTTAGGGTACGACAACGCTTAAGGTTTAGCGTACGTGTGAGGGCACGTGTTAGTGTTGGTGTCCTGGTTAAGATTAGGGCACGGGTGAGGGTAAGGCTTCAGGTGAGGGTCTGGGTTAGGATTCGGGTTAGGGTTAGGGTTAGGGAATGGGGAGGGATTAGGGTACAGTTTAGAGTACGACAACGTTTAAGCGTTAGCGTACGTGTGAGGGCACGCGTTAGTGTTGGTGTCCTGGTTAAGATTAGGGCACGGGTTAGGGTAAGGTTTCGGGTGAGGGTCAGGGAGAGAATTCGGGTTAGGTTTAGGGTTAGGGAATGGGGAGATATTAGGGCACAGTTTAGGGTACCACAACGCTTAAGGTTTAGCGTACGTGTGAGGTCACTAGTTAGTGTTAGTGTACTGCTTACGATTAGGGCACGGGTGAGGGTAAGGCCTCGGAAGAGGGTCACGTTAAGGTTTAGGGTTAGGGTTAGGGTTAGGTAATGGGGTTTGATTAGGGTACAGGTTATGTTACGGCGATGGCTTAGGGTTAGCGTACGTTAGAGGGCATCGTTTAGTGTTGATGTACTGGTTAAAATTAGGACACGGGTGAGGGTAAAGTTTCGGGTGAGTGTCATGGTTAGGTTTCAGGTTAGGGTTAGGGTTAGGGAATGGAGAGGGATTAGGGCACAGGTTAGGGTACGACAATGCTTAAGGGTTAGCGTAAGTGCGAGGGCACGAGTTAGTGTTGGTGTACTGGTTAAGACAAGGGCACCGATGAGGGTAAGGCCTCGGAAAGGGGTCACGTTCAGGGTTTCGCTTAGGGTTAGGGTTAGGGAATGGGGAGGGATTAGGGTACAGGATAGGGTACGACAATGCTTAAGGGTTAGCGTACTTTTGAGGGCATGAGTTAGTGTTTGTGTACTGGTTAAGATTAGGGCATTGGTTAGGGTAGGGCATCGGAAATGTGTCAGGTTTAAGGATGGGGTTAGGGTTAGTGTTAAGGAATGAGGAGGGATTAGGGTACAATTTATGGTACGACAACGCTTAAGGTTTAGCGTACGTGTGAGGGCACGAGTTAGTGTTGGTGTCCTGGTTAAGATTAGGGCACGGGTGAGGGTAAGGCTTCGGGTGAGGGTCAGGGTTAGGATTCGTGTTAGGGTTAGGGTTAAGGAATGCAGAGGGATTAGGGTACAGCTTAGGGTACGACAGTGCTTAAGGGTTAGCGTTCGTGTGAGGGCAAGCGTTAGTGTTAGTGTCCTGGTTAAGATTAGGGCACGGGTGAGGGTAAGGCTTCATGTGAGGGTCAGGGTTAGGATTCCGGTTAGGGTTAGGGTTAGGGAAAGGGGAGATATTAGGGCACAGTTTAGGGTACCACAACGCTTAAGGTTTAGCATACGTGTGAGGTCACTAGTAAGTGTTAGTGTACTGCTTACGATTAGGGCACGGGGGAGGGTAAGGCCTCAGAAGAGGGTCACGTTAAGGGTTAGGGCTAGGGTTAGGGTTAGGGAATGGGGATTGATTAGGGTACAGGTTAGGGTACGGCAATGTCTTAGGGTTAGCGTACGTTAGAGGGCATGGGTTAGTATTGATGTACTGGTTAAAATTAGGACACGGGTGAGGGTAAAGTTTCGGGTGAGTGTCGTGGTTAGGTTTCAGGTTAGGGTTAGGGTTAGGGAATGGAGAGGGATTAGGGTACAGGTTAGGGTACGACAATGCTTAAGGGTTAGCGTAAGTGTGAGGGCACGAGTTAGTGTTGGTGTACTGGTTAAGACAAGGGCACCGATGAGGGTAAGGCCTCGGCAAAGTGTCACGTTCAGGGTTTCGCTTAGGGTTAGGGTTAGGGAATGGGGAGGGATTAGGGTACAGGATAGGGTACGACAATGCTTAAGGGTTAGCGTTCGTTTGAGGGCATGAGTTAGTGTTTGTGTACTGGTTAAGATTAGCGCATTGGTTAGGGTAGGGCATCGGAAGTGGGTCGGGTTTAGGAATGGGGTTAGGGTTAGGGTTAAGGAATGGGGAGGGATTAGGGTACAATTTAGGGTACGACAACGCTTAAGGTTTAGCGTACGTGTGAGGGCACGTGTTAGTGTTGGTGTCCTGGTTAAGATTAGGGCACGGGTGAGGGTAAGGCTTCAGGTGAGGGTCTGGGTTAGGATTCGGGTTAGGGTTAGGGTTAGGGAATGGGGAGGGATTAGGGTACAGTTTAGAGTACGACAACGTTTAAGCGTTAGCGTACGTGTGAGGGCACGCGTTAGTGTTGGTGTCCTGGTTAAGATTAGGGCACGGGTTAGGGTAAGGTTTCGGGTGAGGGTCAGGGAGAGAATTCGGGTTAGGTTTAGGGTTAGGGAATGGGGAGATATTAGGGCACAGTTTAGGGTACCACAACGCTTAAGGTTTAGCGTACGTGTGAGGTCACTAGTTAGTGTTAGTGTACTGCTTACGATTAGGGCACGGGTGAGGGTAAGGCCTCGGAAGAGGGTCACGTTAAGGTTTAGGGTTAGGGTTAGGGTTAGGTAATGGGGTTTGATTAGGGTACAGGTTATGTTACGGCGATGGCTTAGGGTTAGCGTACGTTAGAGGGCATCGTTTAGTGTTGATGTACTGGTTAAAATTAGGACACGGGTGAGGGTAAAGTTTCGGGTGAGTGTCATGGTTAGGTTTCAGGTTAGGGTTAGGGTTAGGGAATGGAGAGGGATTAGGGCACAAGTTAGGGTACGACAATGCTTAAGGGTTAGCGTAAGTGCGAGGGCACGAGTTAGTGTTGGTGTACTGGTTAAGACAAGGGCACCGATGAGGGTAAGGCCTCGGAAAGGGGTCACGTTCAGGGTTTCGCTTAGGGTTAGGGTTAGGGAATGGGGAGGGATTAGGGTACAGGATAGGGTACGACAATGCTTAAGGGTTAGCGTACTTTTGAGGGCATGAGTTAGTGTTTGTGTACTGGTTAAGATTAGGGCATTGGTTAGGGTAGGGCATCGGAAATGTATCAGGTTTAAGGATGGGGTTAGGGTTAGTGTTAAGGAATGAGGAGGGATTAGGGTACAATTTATGGTACGACAACGCTTAAGGTTTAGCGTACGTGTGAGGGCACGAGTTAGTGTTGGTGTCCTGGTTAAGATTAGGGCACGGGTGAGGGTAAGGCTTCGGGTGAGGGTCAGGGTTAGGATTCGTGTTAGGGTTAGGGTTAAGGAATGCAGAGGGATTAGGGTACAGCTTAGGGTACGACAGTGCTTAAGGGTTAGCGTTCGTGTGAGGGCAAGCGTTAGTGTTAGTGTCCTGGTTAAGATTAGGGCACGGGTGAGGGTAAGGCTTCATGTGAGGGTCAGGGTTAGGATTCCGGTTAGGGTTAGGGTTAGGGAAAGGGGAGATATTAGGGCACAGTTTAGGGTACCACAACGCTTAAGGTTTAGCATACGTGTGAGGTCACTAGTAAGTGTTAGTGTACTGCTTACGATTAGGGCACGGGGGAGGGTAAGGCCTCAGAAGAGGGTCAAGTTAAGGGTTAGGGCTAGGGTTAGGGTTAGGGAATGGGGATTGATTAGGGTACAGGTTAGGGTACGGCAATGTCTTAGGGTTAGCGTACGTTAGAGGGCATGGGTTAGTGTTGATGTACTGGTTAAAATTAGGACACGGGTGAGGGTAAAGTTTCGGGTGAGTGTCGTGGTTAGGTTTCAGGTTAGGGTTAGGGTTAGGGAATGGAGAGGGATTAGGGTACAGGTTAGGGTACAACAATGCTTAAGGGTTAGCGTAAGTGTGAGGGCACGAGTTAGTGTTGGTGTACTAGTTAAGACAAGGGCACCGATGAGGGTAAGGCCTCGGCAAAGTGTCACGTTCAGGGTTTCGCTTAGGGTTAGGGTTATGGAATGGGGAGGGATTAGGGTACAGGATAGGGTACGACAATGCTTAAGGGTTAGCGTTCGTATGAGGGCATGAGTTAGTGTTTGTGTACTGGTTAAGATTAGCGCATTGGTTAGGGTAGGGCATCGGAAGTGGGTCGGGTTTAGGAATGGGGTTAGGGTTAGGGTTAAGGAATGGGGAGGGATTAGGGTACAATTTAGGGTACGACAACGCTTAAGGTTTAGCGTACGTGTGAGGGCACGTGTTAGTGTTTGTGTCCTGGTTAAGATTAGGGCACGGGTGAGGGTAAGGCTTCAGGTGAGGGTCTGGGTTAGGATTCGGGTTAGGGTTAGGGTTAAGGAATGGGGAGGGATTAGGGTACAGTTTAGAGTACGACAACGTTTAAGCGTTAGCGTACGTGTGAGGGCACGCGTTAGTGTTGGTGTCCTGGTTAAGATTAGGGCACGGGTTAGGGTAAGGTTTCGGGTGAGGGTCAGGGAGAGAATTCGGGTTAGGTTTAGGGTTAGGGAATGGGGAGATATTAGGGCACAGTTTAGGGTACCACAACGCTTAAGGTTTAGCGTACGTGTGAGGTCACTAGTTAGTGTTAGTGTACTGCTTACGATTAGGGCACGGGTGAGGGTAAGGCCTCGGAAGAGGGTCACGTTAAGGTTTAGGGTTAGGGTTAGGGTTATGTAATGGGGTTTGATTAGGGTACAGGTTATGTTACGGCGATGGCTTAGGGTTAGCGTACGTTAGAGGGCATCGTTTAGTGTTGATGTACTGGTTAAAATTAGGACACGGGTGAGGGTAAAGTTTCGGGTGAGTGTCATGGTTAGGTTTCAGGTTAGGGTTAGGGTTAGGGAATGGAGAGGGATTAGGGCACAGGTTAGGGTACCGCTGTGGTTTATTGTTAGCGTACGTGTGAGGGCACGAGTTAGTCTTGGTGTCCTGGTTAAGATTAGGGCACGGGTGAAGGTAAGGCTTCGGGTGAGGGTCAGGTTTAGGATTCGTGTTAGGGTTAGGGTTAAGGAATGCAGAGGGATTAGGGTACAGCTTAGGGTACGACAGTGCTTAAGGGTTAGCGTTCGTGTGAGGGCAAGTGTTAGTGTTAGTGTCCTGGTTAAGATAAGGGCACGGGTGAGGGTAAGGTTTCGGGTGAGGGTCAGGGATAGAATTCGGGTTAGGGTTAGGGTAAGGGAATGGGGAGATATTAGGGCACAGTTTAGGGTACCACAACGCTTAAGGTTTAGCGTACGTGTGAGGTCACTAGTTAGTGTTAGTGTACTGCTTACGATTAGGGCACGGGTGAGGATAAGGCCTCGGAAGAGGGTCACGTTAAGGGTTAGGGTTAGGGTTAGGGAATGGGGATTTATTAGGGTACAGGTTATGGTACGGCAATGGCTTAGGGTTAGCGTACGATAGAGGGCATGGTTTAGTGTTGATATACTGGTTAAAATTAGGACACGGGTGAGAGTAAAGTTTCTGGTGAGTGTCATGGTTAGGTTTCAGGTTAGGGTTAGGGTTAGGGAATGGAGAGGGATTAGGGTACAGGTTAGGGTACCGCTGCGGTTTAGTGTTAGCGTACGTGTGAGGGCACGAGTTAGTCTTGGTGTCCTGGTTAAGATTAGGGCACGGGTGAGGATAAGGCTTCGGGTGAGGGTCAGGTTTAGGATTCGGGTTAGGGTTAGGGTTTGGGAATGGAGAGGGATTAGGGTACAGGTTAGGGTATGACAATGCTTAAGGGTTAGCGTACGTGTGAGGGCACGAGTTAGTGTTGGTTTACTGGTTAAGACAAGGGCACCGATGAGGGTAAGTCCTCGGAAAAGTGTCACGTTCAGGGTTTCGGTTAGGGTTACGTTTAGGGAATGGGGAGGGATTAGGGTACAGGATAGGGTACGACAATGCTTAAGGGTTAGCGTACGTTTGAGGGCATGAGTTAGTGTTTGTGTACTGGTTAAGTTTAGGGCATTGGTTAGGTTAGGGCATCGGAAGTGGTACAGGTTTAGGGATGGGGTTAGGGTTAGGGTTAAGGAATGGTGAGGGATTAGGGTATAATTTAAGGTACGACAACGCTTAAGGTTTAGCGTACGTGTGAGGGCACGAGTTAGTGTTGGTGTCCTGGTTAAGATTAGGGCACAGGTGAGGGTAAGGCTTCGGGTGAGGGTCAGGGTTAGGATTCGTGTTAGGGTTAGGGTTAAGGAATGCAGAGGGATTAGGGTACAGCTTAGGGTACGACAGTGCTTAAGGTTTACCGTTCGTGTGAGGGCAAGGGTTAGTGTTAGTTTCCTGGTTAAGATTAGGGCACGGGTGTGGGAAAGGCTTCAGGTGACGGTCAGGGTTAGGATTCGGGGTAGGGTTAGGGTTAGGGAATGGGGAGGGATTAGGGTACAGTTTAGGGTACGACAACGATTAAGGGTTAGCGTACGTGTGAGGGCACGAGTTAGTGTTGGTGTCCTGGTTAAGATTAGGGCAGGGGTGAGGGTAAGGTTTCGGGTGAGGGTCAGGGATAGAATTCGGATTTGGGTTAGGGTTAGGGAATGGGGAGATATTAGGGCACAGTTTAGGGTACCACAACACTTAAAGTTTAGCGTACGTGTGAGTTCACCAGTTAGTGTTAGTGTACTGCTTACGATTAGGGCACGGGTGAGGGTAAGGTCTCGGAAGAGGGTCACATTAAGGGTTAGGGTTAGGGTTAGGGTTAGGGAATGGGGATTGATTAGGGTACAGGTTATGTTACGGCAATGGCTTAGGGTTAGCGTACGTTAGAGGGCATGTGTTAGTGTTGATGTACTGGTTAAAATTAGGACACGGGTGAGGGTAAAGTTTCAGGTGAGTGTCATGGTTAGGTTTCAGGTGAGGGTTAGGGTTAGGGAACGGAGAGGGATTAGGGTACAGGTTAGGGTACGACAATGCTTAAGGTTTAGCGTAAGTGTGAGGGCATGAGTTAGTGTTGGTGTACTGGTTAAGACAAGGGCACCGATGATGGTAAGGCCTCGGAAAAGGGTCACGTTCAGGGTTTCGGTTAGGGTTAGGGTTAGGGAATGGGGAGCGATTAGGTTACAGGATAGGGTACGACAATGCTTAAGGGTTAGCATAAGTGGGAGGGCACGAGTTAGTGTTGGTGTACTGGTTAAGACAAGGGCACCGATGAGGGTAAGGCCTCGGAAAAGGGTCACGTTCAGTGTTTCGGTTATGGTTAGGGTTCGGGAATGGGGAGGGATTAGGGTACAGGATAGGGTACGACAATGCTTAAGGGTTAGCGTACGTTTGAGGGCATGAGTTAGTGTTTGTGTAGTGGTTAAGATTAGGGCATTGGTTAGGGTAGGGCATCGGAAGTGGTTCAGGTTTAGGGATGTAGTTAGGGTTAGGGTTAAGGAATGGGGAGGGATTAGGGTACAATTTAGGGTAAGAAAACGCTTAAGGTTTAGCGTACGTGTGAGGGCACAAGTTAGTGTTGGTGTCCTGGTTAAGATTAGGGCACGGGTGAAGGTAAGGCTTCGGGTGAGGGTCAGGTTTAGGATTCGTGTTAGGGTTAGGGTTAAGGAATGCAGAGCGATTAGGGTACAGCTTAGGGTACGACAGTGCTTAAGGGTTAGCGTTCGTGTGAGGGCAAGGGTTAGTGTTAGTGTCCTGGTTAAGATAAGGGGACGGGTGAGGGTAAGGCTTCAGGTGAGGGTCTGGGTTTGGATTCGGGTTAGGGTTAGGGTTAGGGAATGGGGAGGGATTAGGGTACAGTTTAGGGTACCACAACGCTTAAGGTTTAGCATACGTGTGAGGTCACTAGTTAGTGTTAGTGTACTGCTTACGATTAGGGCACGGGTGATGGTAAGGCCTCGGAAGAGGGTCACGTTAAGGGTTATGGTTAGGATTAGGGTTAGGGAATGGGGATTGATTAGGGTACAGGTTATGGTACGGCAATGGCTTAGGGTTAGCGTACGTTAGAGGGCATGGGTTAGTGTTGGTGTACTGGTTAAAATTAGGACATGGGTGAGGGTAAAGTTTCGGGTGAGTGTCATGGTTAGGTTTCAGGTTAGGGTTAGGGTTAGGGAATGGAGAGGGATTAGGGTACAGGTTAGGGTACCGCTGCGGTTTAGTGTTAGCGTACGTGTGAGGGCACGAGTTAGCCTTGGTGTCCTGGTTAAGATTAGGGCACGGGTGAGGGTAAGGTTTCGGGTGAGGGTTAGGGTTAGGATTCGGGTTAGGGTTAGGGTTAGGGAATGGAGAGGGATTAGGGTACAGGTTAGGGTACGACAATGCTTAAGGTTTAGCGTAAGTGTGAGGGCACGAGTTAGTGTTGGTGTACTGCTTAGTACAAGGGCACCGATGAGGGTAAGGCCTCGGAAAAGGGTCACGTTCAGGGTTTCGGTTAGGGTTAGGGTTAGGGAATGGGGAGGGATTAGGGTACAGGATAGGGTACGACAATGCTTAAGGGTTAGCGTACTTTTGAGGGCATGAGTTAGAGTTTGTGTACTGGTTAAGATTAGGGCATTGGTTAGTTTAGGGCATCGGAAGTGGGTCAGGTTTAGGGGTGGGGTTAGGGTTAGGGTTAAGGAATGGGGAGGGATTAGGGTACAATTTAGGGTACGACAACGCTTAAGGTTTAGCGTACGTGTGAGGGCACGAGTTAGTTTTGGTTTCCTGGTTAAGATTAGGGCACGGGTGAGGGTAAGGCTTCGGGTGAGGGTCCTGGTTAGGATTCGTGTTAGGGTTAGGGTTAAGGAATGCAGAGGGATTAGGGTACAGCTTAGGGTACGACAGTGCTTAAGGGTTAGCGTTCGTGTGAGGGCAAGGGTTAGTGTTAGTGTCCTGGTTAAGATTAGGGCACGGGTGAGGGTTAGGCTTCAGGTGAGGGTCAGAGTTAGGATTCGGGTTAGGGTTAGGGTTAGGGAAAGGGGAGATATTAGGGCACAGTTTAGGGTACGACAACGATTAAGGGTGGGCGTACGTGTGAGGGCATGAGTTAGTGTTGGTGTCCTGGTTAAGATTAGGGCACGGGTGAGGGTAAGGCCTCGGAAGAGGGTCACGTTAAGGTTTAGGGTTAGGGTTAGGGTTAGGTAATGGGGTTTGATTAGGGTACAGGTTATGTTACGGCGATGGCTTAGGGTTAGCGTACGTTAGAGGGCATTGTTTAGTGTTGATGTACTGGTTAAAATTAGGACACGGGTGAGGGTAAAGTTTCGGGTGAGTGTCATGGTTAGGTTTCAGGTTAGGGTTAGGGTTAGGGAATGGAGAGGGATTATGCTGCACAGGTTAGGGTACCGCTGTGGTTTATTGTTAGCGTACGTGTGAGGGCACGAGTTAGTCTTGGTGTCCTGGTTAAGATTAGGGCACGGGTGAGGGTAAGGCTTCGTGTGAGGGTCAGGTTTAGGATTCGGGTTAGGGTTACGGTTAGGGAATGGAGAGGGGTTAGGGTACAGGTTAGGGTACGACAATGCTTAAGGGTTAGCGTAAGTGTGAGGGCATGAGTTAGTGTTGGTGTACTGGTTAAGAGAAGGGCACCGATGACGGTAAGGCCTCGGCAAAGGGTCACGTTCAGGGTTTCGGTTACGGTTAGGTTTCGGGAATGGGGAGGGATTAGGGTACAGGATAGGGTACGACAAAGCTTAAGGGTTAGCGTACGTTTGAGGGCATGAGTTAGTGTTTGTGTACTGGTTAAGATTAGGGCATTGGTTAGGGTAGGGCATCGGAAGTGGTTCAGGATTAGGGATGTAGTTAGGGTTAGGGTTAAGGAATGGGGAGGGATTAGGGTACAATTTAGGGTACGAAAACGCTTAAGGTTTAGCGTACGTGTGAGGGCACGAGTTAGTGTTGGTGTCCTGGTTAAGATTAGGGCACGGGTGAACGTAAGGCTTCGGGTGAGGGTCAGGTTTAGGATTCGTGTTAGGGTTAGGGTTAAGGAATGCAGAGGGATTAGGGTACAGCTTAGGGTACGACAGTGCTTAAGGGTTAGCGTTCGTGTGAGGGCAAGGGTTAGTGTTAGTGTCCTGGTTAAGATTAGCGCACGGGTGAGGTTAAGGTTTCGGGTGAGGGTCAGGGATAGAATTCGGGTTAGGGTTAGGGTTAGGGAATGGGGACATATTAGGGCACAGTTTAGGGTACCACAACTCTTAAGGTTTAGCATACGTGTGAGGTCACTAGTTAGTGTTAGTGTACTGCTTACGATTAGGGCACGGGTGAGGGTAAGGCCTCCGAAGTGGGTCACGTTAAGGGTTAGGGTTAGGGTTAGGGTTAGGGAATGGGGATTGTTTAGGGTACAGTTTAGGGTACGGCAATGGCTTAGGGTTAGCATACGTTAGAGGGCATGGGTTAGTGCTGATGTACTGGTTAAAATTAGGACACGGTTGAGGGTAAAGTTTCGGGTGAGTGTCATGGTTAGCCTTCAGGTTAGGGTTAGGGTTAGGGAATGGAGAGGGATTAGGGTACAGGTTAGGGTACCACTGCGGTTTATTGTTAGCATACTTGTGAGGGCACGAGATAGTCTTGGTGTCCTGGTTAAGATTAGGGCACGGGTGAGGGTAAGGCTTCGGTGAGGGTCAGGTTTAGGATTCGGGTTAGTGTTAGGGTTAGGGAATGGAGAGGGATTAGGGTACAGGTTAGGGTACGACAATGCTTAAGGGTTAGCGTAAGTGTGAGGGCACGAGTTAGTGTTGGTGTACTGGTTAAGACAAGGGCACTGATGAGGGTAAGGCCTCGGAAAAGGGTCACGTTCAGTGTTTCGGTTAGGGTTAGGGTTAGGGAATGGGGAGGGTTTAGGGTACAGGATATTGTACGACAATGCTTAAGGTTTAGCGTACGTTTGAGGGCAAGAGTTAGTGTTTGTGTACTGGTTAAGATTAGGGCATTGTTTAGGGTAGGGCATCGGAAGTGGGTCAGGTTTAGGAATGGGGTTAGGGTTAGGGTTAAGGAATGGGGAGGGATTAGGGTACAGTTTATGGTACGACAACGATTAAGGGTTAGCGTACGTGTGAGGGCACGAGTTAGTGTTGGTGTCCTGGTTAAGATTAGGTCATGGGTGAGGGTATGGTTTTGGGTGAGGGTCAGGGATAGAATTCGGGTTAGGGATAGGGTTAGGGAATGGGGAGATATTAGGACACAGTTTAGCATACCACAACGCTTAAGGTTTAGCGTACGTGTGAGGTCACTAGTTAGTGTTAGTGTACTGCTTACGATTAGGGCACGGGTGAGGGTAACGCCTCGGAAGAGGGTCACGTTAAGGTTTACGGTTAGGGTTAGGGTTAGGGAATTGGGATTGATTAAAGTACAGGTTATGGTACGGCGATGGCTTAGGGTTAGCGTACGTTAGAGGGCATGGGTTAGTGTTGATGTACTGGTTAAAATTAGAACACGGGTGAGGGTAAAGTTTCGGGTGAGTGTCATGGATAGGTTTCAGGTTAGGGTTTGGGTTAGGGAATGGAGAAGATTTAGGGTACAGGTTAGGGTACCGCTGCGGTTTAGTGTTAGCGTATGTGTGAGGGTACGAGTTAGTCTTGGTGTCCTGGTTAAGATTAGGACACGGGTGAGGGTAAGGCTTCGTGTGAGGGTCAGGGTTAGGATTCGGGTTAGGGTTACGGTTAGGGAATGGAGAGGGATTAGGGTACAGGTTAGGGTACGACAATGCTTAAGGTTTAGCGTAAGTGTGAGGGCATGAGTTAGTGTTGTTGTACTGGTTAAGACAAGGGCACCGATGATGGTAAGGCCTCGGAAAAGGGTCACGTTCAGGGTTTCGGTTAGGGTTAGGGTTAGGGAATGGGGAGCGATTAGGTTACAGGATAGGGTACGACAATGCTTAAGGGTTAGCATAAGTGGGAGGGCACGAGTTAGTGTTGGTGTACTGGTTAACACAAGGACACCGATGAGGGTAAGGCCTCGGAAAAGGGTCTCGTTCAGTGTTTCGGTTACGGTTAGGGTTCGGGAATGGGGAGGGATTAGGGTACAGGATAGGGTACGACAATGCTTAAAGGTTAGCGTACGTTTGAGGGCATGAGTTAGTGTTTGTGTACTGGTTAAGATTAGGGCATTGGTTAGGGTAGGGCATCGGAAGTGGTTCAGGTTTAGGGATGTAGTTAGGGTTAGGGTTAAGGAATGGGGAGGGATTAGGGTACAATTTAGGGTACGAAAACGCTTAAGGTTTAGCGTACGTGTGAGGGCACGAGTTAGTGTTGGTGTCCTGGTTAAGATTAGGGCACGGGTGAAGGTAAGGCTTCGGGTGAGGGTCAGGTTTAGGATTCGTGTTAGGGTTAGGGTTAAGGAATGCAGAGGGATTAGGGTACAGCTTAGGGTACGACAGTGCTTAAGGGTTAGCGTTCGTGTGAGGGCAAGGGTTAGTGTTAGTGTCCTGGTTAAGATTAGGGGACGGGTGAGGGTAAGGCTTCAGGTGAGGGTCTGGGTTAGGATTCGGGTTAGGGTTAGGGTTAGGGAATGGGGAGGGATTAGGGTACAGTTTAGGGTACGACAATGATTAAGGGTTAGCGTACGTGTGAGGGCACGAGTTAGTGTTGGTGTCCTGGTTAAGATTAAGGCAGGGGTGAGGGTAAGGTTTCGGGTGAGGGTCAGGGATAGAATTCGGATTTGGGTTAGGGTTAGCGAATGGGGAGATATTAGGGCACAGTTTAGGGTACCACAACTCTTAAGGTTTAGCGTACGTGTGAGTTCACCAGTTAGTGTTAGTGTACTGCTTACGATTAGGGCACGGGTGAGGGTAAGGCCTCGGAAGAGGGTCACATTAAGGGTTAGGGTTAGGGTTAGGGTTAGGGAATGGGGATTGATTAGGGTAGAGGTTATGTTACGGCAATGGCTTAGGGTTAGCGTACGTTAGAGGGCATGGGTTAGTGTTGATGTACTGGTTAAAATTAGGACACGGGTGAGGGTAAAGTTTCAGGTGAGTGTCATGGTTAGGTTTCAGGTGAGGGTTAGGGTTAGGGAATGGAGAGGGATTAGGGTACAGGTTAGGGTACGACAATGCTTAAGGTTTAGCGTAAGTGTGAGGGCATGAGTTAGTGTTGGTGTACTGGTTAAGACAAGGGCACCGATTATGGTAAGGCCTCGGAAAAGGGTCACGTTCAGGGTTTCGGTTAGGGTTAGGGTTAGGGAATGGGGAGCGATTAGGTTACAGGATAGGGTAAGACAATGCTTAAGGGTTAGCATAAGTGGGAGGGCACGAGTTAGTGTTGGTGTACTGGTTAAGACAAGGGCACCGATGAGGGTAAGGCCTCGGAAAAGGGTCACGTTCAGTGTTTCGGTTACGGTTAGGTTTCGGGAATGGGGAGGGATTAGGGTACAGGATTGGGTACGACAATGCTTAAGGGTTAGCGTACGTTTGAGGGCATGAGTTAGTGTTTGTGTACTGGTTAAGATTAGGGCATTGGTTAGGGTAGGGCATCGGAAGTGGTTCAGGTTTAGGGATGTAGTTAGGGTTAGGGTTAAGGAATGGGGAGGGATTAGGGTACAATTTAGGGTACGAAAACGCTTAAGGTTTAGCGTACGTGTGAGGGCACGAGTTAGTGTTGGTGTCCTGGTTAAGATTAGGGCACGGGTGAAGGTAAGGCTTCGGGTGAGGGTCAGGTTTAGGATTCGTGTTAGGGTTAGGGTTAAGGAATGCAGAGCGATTAGGGTACAGCTTAGGGTACGACAGTGCTTAAGGGTTAGCGTTCGTGTGAGGGCAAGGGTTAGTGTTAGAGTCCTGGTTAAGATTAGGGGACGGGTGAGGGGAAGGCTTCAGGTGAGGGTCTGGGTTTGGATTCGGGTTAGGGTTAGGGTTAGGGAATGGGGAGGGATTAGGGTACAGTTTAGGGTACGACAACGATTAAGGGTTAGCGTACGTGTGAGGGCACGAGTTAGTGTTGGTGTCCTGGTTAAGATTAGGGCACGGGTGAGGGAAAGGTTTCGGGAGAGGGTCAGGGATAGAATTCGGGTTAGAGTTAGGGTTAGGGAATGGGGAGATATTAGGGCACAGTTTAGGGTACCACAACACTTAAGGTTCAGTGTACGTGTGAGGTCACTAGTTAGTGTTTGTGTACTGCTTACGATTAGGGCACGGGAGAGGGTAAGGCCTCGGAAGAGGGTCATATTAAGGGTTAGGGTTAGGGAATGGGGATTGATTAGGGTACAGTTTAGGGTACGGCAATGGCTTAGGGTTAGCGTACGTTAGAGGGCATGGGTTAGTGCTGATGTACTGGTTAAAATTAGGACACGGTTGAGGGTAAAGTTTCGGGTGAGTGTCATGGTTAGCCTTCAGGTGAGGGTTAGGGTTAGGGAATGGAGAGGGATTAGGGTACAGGTTAGGGTACCGCTGCGGTTTATTGTTAGCATACTTGTGAGGGCACGAGATAGTCTTGGTGTCCTGGTTAAGATTAGGCCACGGGTGAGGGTAAGGCTTCGGTGAGGGTCAGGTTTAGGATTCGGGTTAGTGTTAGGGTTAGGGAATGGAGAGGGATTAGGGTACAGGTTAGGGTACGACAATGCTTAAGGGTTAGCGTAAGTGTGAGGCCACGAGTTAGTGTTGGTGTACTGGTTAAGACAAGGGCACTGATGAAGGTAAGGCCTCAGAAAAGGGTCACGTTCAGTGTTTCGGTTAGCGTTAGGGTTAGGGAATGGGGAGGGTTTAGGGTACAGGATATTGTACGACAATGCTTAAGGTTTAGCGTACGTTTGAGGGCAAGAGTTAGTGTTTGTGTACTGGTTAAGATTAGGGCATTGTTTAGGGTAGGGCATCGGAAGTGGGTCAGGTTTAGGAATGGGGTTAGGGTTAGGGTTAAGGAATGGGGAGGGATTAGGGTACAGTTTATGGTACGACAACGATTAAGGGTTAGCGTACGTGTGAGGGCACGAGTTAGTGTTGGTGTCCTGGTTAAGATTAGGTCATGGGTGAGGGTATGGTTTCGGGTGAGGGTCAGGGATAGAATTCGGGTTAGGGATAGGGTTAGGGAATGGGGAGATATTAGGACACAGTTTAGCATACCACAACGCTTAAGGTTTAGCGTAAGTGTGAGGTCACTAGTTAGTGTTAGTGTACTGCTTACGATTAGGGCACGGGTGAGGGTAACGCCTCGGAAGAGGGTCACGTTAAGGGTTATGGTTAGGGTTAGGGTTAGGGAATTGGGATTGATTAAAGTACAGGTTATGGTACGGCGATGGCTTAGGGTTAGCGTACGTTAGAGGGCATGGGTTAGTGTTGATGTACTGGTTAAAATTAGAACACGGGTGAGGGTAAAGTTTCGGGTGAGTGTCATGGATAGGTTTCAGGTTAGGGTTAGGGTTAGGGAATGGAGAGGATTTAGGGTACAGGTTAGGGTACCGCTGCGGTTTAGTGTTAGCGTATGTGTGAGGGTACGAGTTAGTCTTGGTGTCCTGGTTAAGATTAGGACACGGGTGAGGGTAAGGCTTCGTGTGAGGGTCAGGGTTAGGATTCGGGTTAGGGTTACGGTTAGGGAATGGAGAGGGATTAGGGTACAGGTTAGGGTACGACAATGCTTAAGGTTTAGCGTAAGTGTGAGGGCATGAGTTAGTGTTGGTGTACTGGTTAAGACAAGGGCACCGATGATGGTAAGGCCTCGGAAAAGGGTCACGTTCAGGGTTTCGGTTAGGGCTAGGGTTAGGGAATGGGGAGCGATTAGGTTACAGGATAGGGTACGACAATGCTTAAGGGTTAGCATAAGTGGGAGGGCACGAGTTAGTGTTGGTGTACTGGTTAACACAAGAACACCGATGAGGGTAAGGCCTCGGAAAAGGGTCACGTTCAGTGTTTCGGTTACGGTTAGGGTTCGGGAATGGGGAGGGATTAGGGTACAGGATAGGGTACGACAATGCTTAAGGGTTAGCGTACGTTTGAGGGCATGAGTTAGTGTTTGTGTACTGGTTAAGATTAGGGCATTGGTTAGGGTAGGGCATCGGAAGTGGGTCAGGTTTAGGGATGTAGTTAGGGTTAGGGTTAAGGAATGGGGAGGGATTAGGGTACAATTTAGGGTACGAAAACGCTTAAGGTTTAGCGTACGTGTGAGGGCACGAGTTAGTGTTGGTGTCCTGGTTAAGATTAGGGCACGGGTGAAGGTAAGGCTTCGGGTGAGGGTCAGGTTTAGGATTCGTGTTAGGGTTAGGGTTAAGGAATGCAGAGGGATTAGGGTACAGCTTAGGGTACGACAGTGCTTAAGGGTTAGCGTTCGTGTGAGGGCAAGGGTTAGTGTTAGTGTCCTGGTTAAGATTAGGGAACGGGTGAGGGTAAGGCTTCAGGTGAGGGTCTGGGTTAGGATTCGAGTTAGGGTTAGGGTTAGGGAATGGGGAGGGATTAGGGTACAGTTTAGGGTACGACAACGATTAAGGGTTAGCGTACGTGTGAGGGCACGAGTTAGTGTTGGTGTCCTGGTTAAGATTAGGGCAGGGGTGAGGGTAAGGTTTCGGGTGAGGGTCAGGGATAGAATTCGGATTTGGGTTAGGGTTAGGGAATGGGGAGATATTAGGGCACAGTTTAGGGTACCACAACTCTTAAGGTTTAGCGTACGTGTGAGTTCACCAGTTAGTGTTAGTGTACTGCTTACGATTAGGGCACGGGTGAGGGTAAGGCCTCGGAAGAGGGTCACATTAAGGGTTAGGGTTAGGGTTAGGGTTAGGGAATGGGGATTGATTAGGGTACAGGTTATGTTACGGCAATGGCTTAGGGTTAGCGTACGTTAGAGGGCATGGGTTAGTGTTGATGTACTGGTTAAAATTAGGACACGGGTGAGGGTAAAGTTTCAGGTGAGTGTCATGGTTAGGTTTCAGGTGAGGGTTAGGGTTAGGGAATGGAGAGGGATTAGGGTACAGGATAGGGTACCGCTGCGTTTTAGTGTTAGCGTATGTGTGAGGGCACGAGTTAGTCTTGGTGTCCTGGTTAATATTAGGGCACGGGTGAGGGTAAGGCTTCGTGTGAGGGTCAGGGTTAGGATTCGGGTTAGGGTTAGGGTTAGGGAATGGAGAGGGATTAGGGTACAGGATAGGGTACGACAATGCTTAAGGGTTAGCGTACATTTGAGGGCATGAGTTAGTGTTTGTGTACTGGTTAAGATTAGGGCATTGGTTAGAGTAGGGCATCGGAAGTGGGTTAGGTTTAGGAATGGGGTTAGGGTTAGGGTTTAGGAATGGGGAGGGATTAGGGTACAATTTAGAGTAGGACAACGCTTAAGGTTTAGCGTACGTGTGAGGGCACGAGTTAGTGTTGGTGTCCTGGTTAAGTTTAGGGCACGGGTGAGGGAAAGGTTTCGGGTGAGGGACAGGGATAGAATTCGGGTTAGAGTTAGGGTTAGGGAATGGGGAGATATTAGGGCACAGTTTAGGGTACCACAACGCTTAAGGTTTAGCGTACGTGTGAGGTCACTAGTTAGTGTTAGTGTACTGCTTACGATTAGGGCACAGGGGAGGGTAAGGCCTCGGAAGAGGTCCACGTTAAGGGTTAGGGTTAGGGTTAGGGTTAGGGAATGGGGATTGATTACGGTACAGGTTATGGTACGGCAATGGCTCAAGGTTAGCGTACGTTGGAGGGCATGGGTTAGTGTTGATGTACTGGTTAAAATTAGGACACGGGTGAGGGTAAAGTTTCAGGTGAGTGTCATGGTTAGGTTTAAGGTTAGGGTTAGGGTTAGGGAATGGAGAGGGATTAGGGTACAGGTTAGGGTACCGCTGCGGTTTAGTGTTAGCGTACGTGTGAGGGCATGAGTTAGTCTTGGTGTCCTGGTTAAGATTAGGGCACGGGTGAGGGTAAGGCTTCGGGTGAGGGTCAGGTTTAGGATTCGGGTTAGGGTTAGGGTAAGAGAATGGAGAGGGATTAGGGCACAGGTTAGGGTATGACAATGCTTATGGTTTAGCGTACGTGTGAGGGCACGAGTTAGTGTTGGTTTACTGGTTAAGACAAGGGCACCGATGAGGGTAAGGCCTCGGAAAAGGGTCACGTTCAGGGTTTCGGTTAGGGTTACGTTTAGGGAATGGGGAGGGATTAGGGTACAGGATAGGGTACGACAATGCTTAAGGGTTAGAGTACGTTTGAGGGCATGAGTTAGTGTTTGTGTACTGGTTAAGTTTAGGGCATTGGTTAGGTTAGGGCATCGGAAGTGGTACAGGTTTAGGGATGGGGTTAGGGTTAGGGTTAAGGAATGGGGAGGGATTAGGGTATAATTTAGGGTACGACAACGCTTAAGGTTTAGCGTACATGTGAGGGCACGAGTTAGTGTTGGTGTCCTGGTTAAGATTAGGGCACAGGTGAGGGTAAGGCTTCGGGTGAGGGTCACGGTTAGGATTCGTGTTAGGGTTAGGGTTAAGGAATGCAGAGGGATTAGGGTACAGCTTAGGGTACGACAGTGCTTAAGGGTTACCGTTCGTGTGAGGGCAAGGGTTAGTGTTAGTGTCCTGGTTAAGATTAGGGCACGGGTGAGGGTAAGGCTTCAGGTGACGGTCAGGGTTAGGATTCGGTTTAAGGTTAGGGTTAGGGAATGGGGAGGGATTAGGGTACAGGATAGGGTACGACAATGCTTAAGGTTTAGCGTACGTTTGAGGGCAAGAGTTAGTGTTTGTGTACTGGTTAAGATTAGGGCATTGTTTAGGGTAGGGCATCGGAAGTGGGTCAGGTTTAGGAATGGGGTTAGGGTTAGGGTTAAGGAATGGGGAGGGATTATAGTACAGTTTAGGGTACGACAACGATTAAGGGTTAGCGTACGTGTGAGGGCACGAGTTAGTGTTGGTGTCCTGGTTAAGATTAGGTCACGGGTGAGGGTATGGTTTCGGGTGAGGGTCAGGGATAGAATTCGGGTTAGGGATAGGGTTAGGGAATGGGGAGATATTAGGGCACAGTTTAGCATACCACAACGCTTAAGGTTTAGCGTACGTGTGAGGTCACTAGTTTGTGTTAGTGTACTGCTTACGATTAGGGCACGGGTGAGGGTAACGCCTCGGAAGAGGGTCACGTTAAGGGTTATGGTTAGGGTTAGGGTTAGGGAATTGGGATTGATTAAAGTACAGGTTATGGTACGGCGATGGCTTAGGGTTAGCTTACGTTAGAGGGCATGGGTTAGTGTTGATGTACTGGTTAAAATTAGAACACGAGTGAGGGTAAAGTTTCGGGTGAGTGCCATGGATAGGTTTCAGGTTAGGGTTAGGGTTAAGGAATGGAGAGGATTTAGGGTACAGGTTAGGGTACCGCTGCGGTTTAGTGTTAGCGTATGTGTGAGGGTACGAGTTAGTCTTGGTGTCCTGGTTAAGATTAGGGCACGGGTGAGGGTAAGGCTTCGTGTGAGGGTCAGGGTTAGGATTCGGGTTAGGGTTACGGTTAGGGAATGGAGAGGGATTAGGGTACAGGTTAGGTTACGAAAATGCTTAAGGTTTAGCGTAAGTGTGAGGGCATGAGTTAGTGTTGGTGTACTGGTTAAGACAAGGGCACCGATGACGGTAAGGCCTCGGAAAAGGGTCACGTTCAGGGTTTCGGTTAGGGTTAGGGTTAGGGAATGGGGAGGGATTAGGTTACAGGATAGGGTACGACAATTCCTAAGGGTTAGCATAAGTGGGAGGGCACGAGTTAGTGTTGGTGTACTGGTTAAGACAAGGGCACCGATGAGGGTAAGCCCTCGGAAAAGGGTCACGTTCAGGGTTTCGCTTAGGGTTAGGGTTTGGGAATGGGGAGGGATTAGGGTACAGGATAGGGTACGACAATGCTTAAGGTTTAGACTTCGTTTGAGGGCATAAGTTAGTGTTTGTGTACTGGTTAAGATTAGGGCATTGGTTAGGGTAGGGCATCGGAAGTGGTTCAGGTTTAGGGATGGGATTAGGGTTAGGGTTAAGGAATGGGGAGGGATTAGGTTACAATTTAGGGTACGACAACGATTAAGGTTTAGCGTACGTGTGAGGGCACGAGTTAGTGTTGGTGTCCTAGTTAAGATTAGGGCACGGGTGAGGGTAAGGCTTCGGGTGAGGGTCAGGGTTAGGATTCGTGTTAGGCTTAGGGTTAAGGAATGCAGAGGGATTAGGGTACAGCTTAGGGTACGATAGTGCTTAAGGGTTAGCGTTCGTGTGAGGGCAAGGGTTAGTGTTAGTGTCCTGGTTAAGATTAGGGTACGGGTAAGGGTAAGGCTTCAGGTGAGGGTCAGGGTTAGGATTCGGGTTAGGGTTAGGGTTAGGGAATGGGGAGATATTAGGACACAGTTTAGGGTACCACAACGCTTAAGGTTTAGCGTACCTGTGAGGTCACTAGTTAGTGTTAGTGTACTGCTTACGATTAGGGCACTGGTGAGGGTAAGGCCTCGGAAGAGGGTCACGTTAAGGGTTAGGGTTAGGGTTAGGGTTAGGGAATGGGCATTGATTAGGGGACAGGTTAGGGTACGGCAATGGCATAGGGTTAGCGTACGTTAGAGGGCATGGGTTAGTGTTGATGTACTGGTTAAAATTAGGACACGGGTGAGGGTAAAGTTTCGGGTGAGTGTCATGGTTAGGTTTCAGGTTAGGGTTAGGGTTAGGGAATGGAGAGGGATTAGGGTACAGGTTAGGGTACCGCTGTGGTTTAGTGTTTGCGTACGTTTGAGGGCACGAGTTAGTCTTGGTGTCCTGGTTAAGATTTGGGCACGGGTGACGGTAAGGTTTCGGGTGAGGGTCAGGGTTAGGATTCGGGTTAGGGTTAGGGGTAGGGATTGGAGAGGGATTAGGGTACAGGTTAAGGTACGACAATGCTTAAGGGTTAGCGTAAGTGTGAGGGCACGAGTTAGTGTTGGTGTACTGGTTAAGACAAGGGCACCGATGAGGGTAAGGCCTCGGAGAAGGGTCACGTTCAGGGTTTCGCTTATGGCTAGGGTTAGGGAATGGGGAGGGATTAGGGTACAGGATAGGGTACGACAATGCTTAAGGGTTAGCGTACTTTTGAGGTCATGAGTTAGTGTTTGTGTACTGGTTAAGATTAGGGCATTGGTTAGGGTAGGGCATCGGAAATGGGTCAGGTTTATGGATGGGGTTAGGGTTTGGGTTAAGGAATGGGGAGGGATTAGGGTACAATTTAGGGTACGACAACGCTTAAGGTTTAGCGTACGTGTGAGGGCACGAGTTAGTGTTGGTGTCCTGGTTAAGATTAGGGCACGGGTGAGGGTAAGGCTTCAGGTGAGGGTCAGGGTTAGGATTCGGGTTAGGGTTAGGGTTAGGGAATGGGGAGGGATTAGGGTACAGTTTAGGGTACGACAACGATTAAGGGCTAGCGTACGTGTGAGGGCACGAGTTAGTGTTGGTGTCCTGGTTAAGATTAGGGCACGGGTGAGGGTAAGGTTTCGGGTGAGGGTCAGGGATAGAATTCGGGTTAGGGTTAGATTTAGGGAATGGGGAGATATTAGAGCACAGTTTAATGTACCACAACGCTTAAGGTTTAGCATACGTGTGAGGTCACAAGTTAGTGTTAGTGTACTGCTTTCGATTAGGGAACGGGTGAGGGTAAGGCTTCGGAACAGGGTCACGTTAAGGGTTAGGGTTAGGGTTAGGGTTAGGGAATGGGGATTGATTAGGGTACAGGTTAGGGTACGGCAATGGCTTAGGGTTAGCGTACGTTAGAGGGCATGGGTTAGTGTTGATGTACTGGTTAAAATTAGGACACGGGTGAGGGTAAAGTTTCGGGTGAGTGTCATGGTTAGGTTTCAGGTTAGGGTTAGGGTTAGGGAATGGAGAGGAATTAGGGTACAGGTTAGGGTACCTCTGCGGTTTAGTGTTAGCGTACGTGTGAGGGCACGAATTAGTCTTGGTGTCCTGGTTAAGATTAGGGCACGGGTGAGGGTAAGGTTTCGGGTGAGGGTCAGGGTTAGGATTCGGGTTAGGGTTAGCGTTAGGGAATGGAGAGGGATTAGGGTACAGGTTAGGGTACGACAATGCTTAAGGGTTAGCGTAAGTGCGAGGGCACGAGTTAGTGTTGGTGTACTGGTTAAGACAAGGGCACCGATGAGGGTAAGGCCTCGGAAAAGGGTCACGTTCAGGGTTTCGCTTAGGGTTAGGGTTAGGGAATGGGGAGGGATTAGGGTACAGGATAGGGTACGACAATGCTTAAGGGTTAGCGTACTTTTGAGGGCATGAGTTAGAGTTTGTGTACTGGTTAAGTTTAGGGCATTGGTTAGGGTAGGGCATCGGAAGTGGGTCAGGTTTAGGGATGGGGTTAGGGTTAGGGTTAAGGAATGGGGAGGGATTAGGGTACAATTTAGGGTACGACAACGCTTAAGGTTTAGCGTACGTGTGAGGGCACGAGTTAGTGTTGGTGTCCTGGTTAAGATTAGGGCACGGGTGAGGGTAAGGCTTCAGGTGAGGGTCAGGGTTAGGATTCGGGTTAGGGTTAGGGTTAGGGAATGGGGAGGGATTAGGGTACAGTTTAGGGTACGACAACGATTAAGGGCTAGCGTACGTGTGAGGGCACGAGTTAGTGTTGGTGTCCTGGTTAAGATTAGGGCACGGGTGAGGGTAAGGTTTCGGGTGAGGGTCAGGGATAGAATTCGGGTTAGGGTTAGATTTAGGGAATGGGGAGATATTAGGGCACAGTTTAATGTACCACAACGCTTAAGGTTTAGCATACGTGTGAGGTCAAAAGTTAGTGTTAGTGTACTGCTTTCGATTAGGGAACGGGTGAGGGTAAGGCTTCGGAAGAGGGTCACGTTAAGGGTTAGGGTTAGGGTTAGGGTTAGGGAATGGGGATTGATTAGGGTACAGGTTAGGGTACGGCAATGGCTTAGGGTTAGCGTACGTTAGAGGGCATGGGTTAGTGTTGATGTACTGGTTAAAATTAGGACACGGGTGAGGGTAAAGTTTCGGGTGAGTGTCATGGTTAGGTTTCAGGTTAGGGTTAGGGTTAGGGAATGGAGAGGAATTAGGGTACAGGTTAGGGTACCTCTGCGGTTTAGTGTTAGCGTACGTGTGAGGGCACGAGTTAGTCTTGGTGTCCTGGTTAAGATTAGGGCACGGGTGAGGGTAAGCTTTCGGGTGAGGGTCAGGGTTAGGATTCGGGTTAGGGTTAGGGTTAGGGAATGGAGAGGGATTAGGGTACAGGTTAGGGTACGACAATGCTTAAGGTTTAGCGTAAGTGCGAGGGCACGAGTTAGTGTTGGTGTACTGGTTAAGACAAGGGCACCGATGAGGGTAAGGCCTCGGAAGAGGGTCACGTTCAGGGTTTCGCTTAGGGTTAGGGTTAGGGAATGGGGAGGGATTAGGGTACAGGATAGGGTACGACAATGCTTAACGGTTAGCGTACTTTTGAGGGCATGAGTTAGAGTTTGTGTACTGGTTAAGATTAGGGCATTGGTTAGGGTAGGGCATCAGAAGTGGGTCAGGTTTAGGGATGGGGTTAGGGTTAGGGTTAAGGAATGGGGAGGGATAAGGGTACAATTTAGGGTACGACAACGCTTAAGGTTTAGCGTACGTGTGAGGGCACGAGTTAGTGTTGGTGTCCTGGTTAAGATTAGGGCACGGGTGAGGGTAAGGCTTCGGGTGAGGGTCAGGGTTAGGATTCGTGTTAGGGTTAGGGTTAAGGAATGCAGAGGGATTAGGGTACAGCTTAGGGTACGACAGTGCTTAAGGGTTAGCGTTCGTGTGAGGGCAAGGGTTAGTGTTAGCGTCCTGTTTAAGATTAGGGCACGGGTGAGGGTAAGGTTTCGGGTGAGGGTCAGGGATAGAATTCGGGTTAGGGTTAGGGTTAGGGAATGGGGAGATATTAGGGCACAGTTTAGGGTACCACAACTCTTAAGGTTTAGCATACGTGTGAGGTCACTAGTTAGTGTTAGTGTACTGCTTACGATTAGGGCACGGGTGAGGGTAAGGCATCGGAAGAGGGTCACATTAAGGGTTAGGGTTAGGGTTAGGGTTAGGGAATGGGGATTGATTAGGGTACAGGTTAGGGTACGGCAATGGCTTAGGGTTAGCGTACGTTAGAGGGCATGGGTTAGTGTTGATGTACTGGTTAAAATTAGGACACGGGTGAGGGTAAAGTTTCGGGTGAGTGTCATGGTTAGGTTTCAGGTTAGGGTTAGGGTTAGGGAATGGAGAGGGATTAGGGTACAGGTTAGGGTACCGCTGTGGTTTAGTGTTAGCGTACGTTTGAGGGCACGAGTTAGTCTTGGTATCCTGGTTAAGATTAGGGCACGGGTGAGGGTAAGGCTTCTTGTGAGGGTCAGGGTTAGCATTCGGGTTAGGGTTAGGGTTAGGGAATGGAGAGGGATTAGGGTACTGTTTAGGGTACGACAATTCCTAAGGGTTAGCGTAAGTGTGAGGGCACGAGTTAGTGTTGGTGTACTGGTTAAGACAAGGGCACCGATGAGGGTAAGGCCTCGGAAAAGGGTGACGTGCAGGATTACGCTTAGGGTTAGGGTTTGGGAATGGGGAGGGATTAGGGTACAGGATAGGGTACGACAATGCTTAAGGGTTAGCGTACTTTTGAGGGCATGAGTTAGTGTTTGTGTACTGGTTAAGATTAGGGCATTGGTTAGGGTAGGGCATCGGAAATGGGTCAGGTTTAGGGATGGGGTTAGGGTTAGGGTTAAGGAATGGGGAGGGATTAGGGTACAATTTAGGGTACGACAACGCTTAAGGTTTAGCGTACGTGTGAAGGCACGAGTTAGTGTTGGTGTCCTGGTTAAGATTAGGGCACGGGTGAGGGTAAGGCTTCAGGTGAGGGTCAGGGTTAGGATTCGGGTTAGGGTTAGGTTTAGGGAATGGGGAGGGATTAGGGTACAGTTTAGGGTACGACAACGATTAAGGATTAGCATACGTGTGAGGGCACGAGTTAGTGTTGGTGTCCTGGTTAAGATTAGGGCACGGGTGAGGGTAAGGTTTCGGGTGATGGTCAGGGATAGAATTCGGGTTAGGGTTAGGGTTAGGGAATGGGGAGATATTAGGGCACAGTTTAGGGTACCACAACGCTTAAGGTTTTGCGTACGTGTGAGGTCACTAGTTAGTGTTAGTGTACTGCTTACGATTAGGGCCCGGGGGAGGGTAAGGCCTCAGAAGAGGGTCACGTTAAGGGTTAGGGTTAGGGTTAGGGTTAGGGAATGGGGATTGATTAGCGTACAGGTTAGGGTACGGCAATGGCTTAGGGTTAGCGTACGTTAGAGGGCATGGGTTAGTGTTGATGTACTGGTTAAAATTAGCACACGGGTGATGGTAAAGTTTCGGGTGAGTGTCATGGATAGGTTTCAGGTTAGGGTTAGGGTTAGGGAATGGAGAGGGATTAGGGTACAGGTTAGGGTACCGCTGCGGTTTAGTGTTAGCGTACGTGTGAGGGCACGAGTTAGTCTTGGTGTCCTGGTTAAGATTAGGGCACGGGTGAGCGTAAGGTTTCGGGTGAGGGTCAGGGTTAGGATTCGGGTTAGGGTTAGGGTTAGGGAATGGAGAGGGATTAGGGTACTGGTTAGGGTACGACAATGCCTAAGGGTTAGCGTAAGTGTGAGGGCACGAGTTAGTGTTGGTGTACTGGTTAAGACAAGGGCACCGATGAGGGTAAGGCCTCGGAAAAGGGTCACGTTCAGGGTTTCGCTTAGGGTTAGGGTTAGGGAATGGGGAGGGATTAGGGTACAGGATAGGGTACGACAAAGCTTAAGGGTTAGCATACGCTTGAGGGCATGAGTTAGTGTTTGTGTACTGGTTAAGATTAGGACATTGGTTAGGGTAGGGCATCGGAAGAGGGTCAGGTTTAGGGATGGGGTTAGGGTTAGGCTTAAGGAATGGGGAGGGATTAGGGTACAATTTAGGGTACGACAACGCTTAAGGTTTAGCGTACGTGTGAGGGCACGAGTTAGTGTTGGTGTCCTGGTTAACATTAGGGCACGGGTGAGGGTAAGGCTTCAGGTGAGGGTCAGGGTTAGGATTCGGGTTAGGGTTAGGGTTAGGGAATGGGGAGGGATTAGGGTACAGTTTAGGGTACGACAACGATTAAGGGCTAGCGTACGTGTGAGGGCACGAGTTAGTGTTGGTGTCCTGGTTAAGATTAGGGCACGGGTCAGGGTAAGGTTTCGGGTGAGGGTCAGGGATAGAATTCGGGTTAGGGTTAGGGTTAGGGAATGGGGAGATATTAGGGCACAGTTTAGGGTACCACAACTCTTAAGGTTTAGCATACGTGTGAGGTCACTAGTTAGTGTTAGTGTACTGCTTATGATTAGGGCACGGGTGAGGGTAAGGCATCGGAAGAGGGTCACGTTAAGGGTTAGGGTTAGGGTTAGGGTTAGGGAATGGGGATTGATTAGGGTATAGGTTAGGGTACGGCAATGGCTTAGGTTTAGCGTACGTTAGAGGGCATGGGTTAGTGTTGATGTACTGGTTAAAATTAGGACACGGGTGAGGGTAAAGTTTCGGGTGAGTGTCATGGTTAGGTTTCAGGTTAGGGTTAGGGTTAGGGAATGGAGAGGGATTAGGGTACAGGTTAGGGTACCGCTGTGGTTTAGTGTTAGCGTACGTTTGAGGGCACGAGTTAGTCTTGGTATCCTGGTTAAGATTAGGGCACGGGTGAGGGTAAGGCTTCTTGTGAGGGTCAGGGTTAGGATTCGGGTTAGGGTTAGGGTTAGGGAATGGAGAGGGATTAGGGTACTGGTTAGGGTACGACAATGCTTAAGGGTTAGAGTAAGTGTGAGGGCACGAGTTAGTGTTGGTGTACTGGTTAAGACAAGGGCACCGATGAGGGTAAGGCCTCAGAAAAGGGTCACGTTCAGGGTTTCGCTTAGGGTTAGGGTTAGAGAATGGGGAGGGATTAGGGTACAGGATAGGGTATGACAAAACTTAAGGATTAGCATACGTTTGAGGGCATGAGTTAGTGTTTGTGTACTGGTTAAGATTAGGGCATTGGTTAGGGTAGGGCATCGGAAGAGGGTCAAGTTTAGGGATGGGGTTAGGGTTAGGCTTAAGGAATGGGGAGGGATTAGGGTACAATTTAGGGTACGACAACGCTTTAGGTTTAGCGTACGTGTGAGGGCACGAGTTAGTGTTGGTGTCCTGGTTAAGATTAGGGCACGGGTGAGGGTAAGGCTTCAGGTGAGGGTCAGGGTTAGGATTCGGGTTAGGGTTAGGGTTAGGGAATGGGGAGGGATTAGGGTACAGTTTAGGGTACGACAACGATTAAGGGCTAGCGTACGTGTGAGGGCACGAGTTAGTGTTGGTGTCCTGGTTAAGATTAGGGCACGGGTGAGGGTAAGGCTTCAGGTCAGGGTCAGGGTTAGGATTCGGGTTAGGGTTAGGATTAGGGAATGGGGAGATATTAGGACACAGTTTAGGGTACCGCAACGCTTAAGGTTTAGCGTACCTGTGAGGTCACTAGTTATTGTTAGTGTACTGCTTACGATTAGGGCACGGGTGAGGGTAAGGTCTCGGAAGAGGGTCAGGTTAAGGGTTAGGGTTAGGGAATGGGGATTGATTAGGGTACAGGTTAGGGTACGGCAATGGCTTAGGGTTAGCGTACGTTAGAGTGCATGGGTTAGTGTTGATGTACTGGTTAAAATTAGGACACGGGTGAGGGTAAAGTTTCGGGTGAGTGTCATGGTTAGGTTTCAGGTTAGGGTTAGGGTTAGGGAATGGAGAGGGATTAGGGTACAGGTTAGAGTACCGCTGCGGTTTAGTGTTAGCGTACGTGTGAGGGCACGAGTTTGTCTTGGTGTCCTGGTTAAGATTGGGGCAGGGGTGAGGATAAGGTTTCGCGTGAGGATCAGGGTTAGGATTCGGGTTAGTGTTAGGGTTAGGGAATGGAGAGGGATTAGGGTACAGGATAGGGTACGACAATGCTTAAGGTTTAGCGTACGTTTGAGGGCATGAGTTAGTGTTTGTGTACTGGTTAAGTTTAGGGCATTGGTTAGGTTAGGGCATCGGAAGTGGTACAGGTTTAGGGATGGGGTTAGGGTTAGGGTTAAGGAATGGGGAGGGATTAGGGTATAATTTAGGGTACGACAACGCTTAAGGTTTAGCGTACGTGTGAGGGCACGAGTTAGTGTTGGTGTCCTGGTTAAGATTAGGGCACAGGTGAGGGTAAGGCTTCGGGTGAGGGTCACGGTTAGGTTTCGTGTTAGGGTTAGGGTTAAGGAATGCAGAGGGATTAGGGTACAGCTTAGGGTACGACAGTGCTTAAGGGTTACCGTTCGTGTGAGGGCAAGGGTTAGTGTTAGTGTCCTGGTTAAGATTAGGGCACGGGTGAGGGTAAGGCTTCAGGTGACGGTCAGGGTTAGGATTCGGTTTAGGGTTAGGGTTAGGGAATGGGGAGGTATTAGGGTACAGTTTAGGGTACGACAACGATTAAGCGTTAGCGTACGTGTGAAGGCACGAGTTAGTGTTTGTGTCCTGGTTAAGATTAGGGCAGGGGTGAGGGTAAGGTTTCGGGTGAGGGTCAGGGATAGAATTCGTGTTAGGGTTAGGGTTAGGGAATGGGGAGATATTAGGGCACAGTTTAGGGGACCACAACGCTTAAGGTTTAGCGTACGTGTGAGGTCACTAGTTAGTGTTAGTGTACTGCTTACGATTAGGGCACGGGAGAGGGTAAGGCCTCGGAAGAGGGTCATGTTAAGGGTTAGGGTTAGGGAATGGGGATTGATTAGGGTACAGGTTAGGGTACGGCAATGGCTTAGGGTTAGCGTACGTTAGAGGGCATGGGTTAGTGCTGATGTACTGGTTAAAATTAGGACACGGTTGAGGGTAAAGTTTCGAGTGAGTGTCATGGTTAGCCTTCAGGTGAGGGTTAGGGTTAGGGAATGGAGAGGGATTAGGGTACAGGTTAGGGTACCGCTGCGGTTTATTGTTAGCATACTTGTGAGGGCACGAGTTAGTCTTGGTGTCCTGGTTAAGATTAGGCCACGGGTGAGGGTAAGGCTTCGGTGAGGGTCAGGTTTAGAATTCGGGTTAGTGTTAGGGTTAGGGAATGGAGAGGGATTAGGGTACAGGTTAGGGTACGACAATGCTTAAGGGTTAGCGTAAGTGTGAGGGCACGAGTTAGTGTTGGTGTACTGGTTAAGACAAGGGCACTGATGAGGGTAAGGCCTCGGAAAAGGGTCACGTTCAGGGTCTTGATTAGGGTTAGGGTTAGGGAATGGGGAGGGTTTAGGGTACAGGATATTGTACGACAATGCTTAAGGTTTAGCGCACGTTTGAGGGCAAGAGTTAGTGTTTGTGTACTGGTTAAGATTAGGGCATTGTTTAGGGTAGGGCATCGGAAGTGGGTCAGGTTTAGGAATGGAGTTAGGGTTAGGGTTAAGGAATGGGGAGGGATTAGGGTACAGTTTAGGGTACGACAACGATTAAGGGTTAGCGTACGTGTGAGGGCACGATTTAGTGTTGGTGTCCTGGTTAAGATTAGGTCAACGGGTGAGGGTATGGTTTCGGGTGAGGGTCAGGGATAGAATTAGGGTTAGGGATATGGTTAGGGAATGGGGAGATATTAGGACACAGTTTAGCATACCACAACGCTTAAGGTATAGCGTACTTGTGAGGTCACTTGTTAGTGTTAGTGTACTGCTTACGATTAGGGCACGGGTGAGGGTAACGCCTCGGAAGAGGGTCACGTTAAGGGTTATGGTTAGGGTTAGGGTTAGGGAATTGGGATTGATTAAAGTACAGGTTATGGTACGGCGATGGCTTAGGGTTAGCGTACGTTAGAGGGCATGGGTTAGTGTTGATGTACTGGTTAAAATTAGAACACGGGTGAGGGTAAAGTTTCGGGTGAGTGTCATGGATAGGTTTCAGGTTAGGGTTAGGGTTAGGGAATGGAGAGGATTTAGGGTACAGGTTAGGGTACCGCTGCGGTTTAGTGTTAGCGTATGTGTGAGGGTACGAGTTAGTCTTGGTGTCCTGGTTAAGATTAGGGCACGGGTGAGGGTAAGGCTTCGTGTGAGGGTCAGGGTTAGGATTCGGGTTAGGGTTACGGTTAGGGAATGGAGAGGGATTAGGGTACAGGTTAGGGTACGACAATGCTTAAGGTTTAGCGTAAGTGTGAGGGCTTGAGTTAGTGTTGGTGTACTGGTTAAGACAAGGGCACCGATGACGGTAAGGCCTCGGAAAAGGGTCACGTTCAGGGTTTCGGTTAGGGTTAGGGTTAGGGAATGGGGAGCGATTAGGTTACAGGATAGGGTACGACAATGCTTAAGGGTTAGCATAAGTGGGAAGGCACGAGTTAGTGTTGGTGTACTGGTTAAGACAAGGGCACCGATGAGGGTAAGGCCTCGGAAAAGGGTCACATTCAGTGTTTCGGTTACGGTTAGGGTTCGGGAATGGGGAGGGATTAGGGTACAGGATAGGGTACGACAATGCTTAAGGGTTAGCGTACGTTTGAGGGCATGAGTTAGTGTTTGTGTACTGGTTAAGATTAGGGCATTGGTTAGGGTAGGGCATCGGAAGTGGTTCAGGTTTAGGGATGTAGTTAGGGTTAGGGTTAAGGAATGGGGAGGGATTAGGGTACAATTTAGGGTACGAAAACGCTTAAGGTTTCGCGTACGTGTGACGGCACGAGTTAGTGTTGGTGTCCTGGTTAAGATTAGGGCACGGGTGAAGGTAAGGCTTCGGGTTGAGGGTCAGGTTTAGGATTCGTGTTAGGGTTAGGGTTAAGGAATGCAGAGGGATTAGGGTACAGCTTAGGGTACGACAGTGCTTAAGGGTTAGGGTTCGTGTGAGGGCAAGGGTTAGTGTTAGTGTCCTGGTTAAGATTAGGGCACGGGTGAGGGTAAGGCTTCAGGTGAGGGTCTGGGTGGGGATTCGGGTTAGGGTTGGGGTTAGGGAATGGGGAGGGATTAGTGTACAGTTTAGGGTACGACAACGATTAAGGGTTAGCGTACGTGTGAGGGCACGAGTTAGTGTTGGTGTCCTGGTTAAGATTAGGGCAGGGGTGAGGGTAAGGTTTCGGGTGAGGGTCAGGGATAGAATTCGGATTAGGGTTAGGGTTAGGGAATGGGGAGATATTAGGGCACAGTTTAGGGTACCACAACGCTTAAGGTTTAGCGTACGTGTGAGTTAACTAGTTAGTGTTAGTGTACTGCTTACGATTAGGGCACGGGTGAGGGTAAGGCCTCGGAAGAGGGTCACATTAAGGGTTAGGTTTAGGGTTAGGGTTAGGGAAAGGGGATTGATTACGGTACAGGTTATGGTACGGCAATGGCTTAAGGTTAGCGTACGATGGAGGGCATGGGTTAGTGTTGATGTACTGGTTAAAATTAGGACACGGGTGAGGGTAAAGTTTCGGGTGAGTGTCATGGTTAGGTTTCAGGTTAGGGTTAGGGTTAGGGAATGGAGAGGGATTAGGGTACAGGTTAGGGTACCGCTGCGGTTTAGTGTTAGCGTACGTGTGAGGGCACGAGTTAGTCTTGGTGTCCTGGTTAAGATTAGGCCACGGGTGAGGGTAAGGCTTCGGGTGAGGGTCAGGTTTGGGATTCGGGTTAGGGTTAGGGTTAGAGAATGGAGAGGGATTAGGGTACAGGTTAGGGTATGACAATGCTTAAGGGTTAGCGTACGTGTGAGGGCACAAATTAGTGTTGGTTTACTGGTTAAGACAAGGGCACCGATGAGGGTAAGGCCTCGGAAAAGGGTCACGTTCAGGGTTTCGGTTAGGGTTACGTTTAGGGAATGGGGATGGATTAGAGTACAGGATAGGGTACGACAATGCTTAAGGGTTAGCGTACGTTTGAGGGCATGAGTTAGTGTTTGTGTACTTGTTAAGTTTAGGGCATTGGTTAGGTTAGGGCATCGGAAGTGGTACAGGTTTAGGGATGGGGTTAGTGTTAGGGTTAAGGAATGGGGAGGGATTAGGGTATAATTTAGGGTACGACAACGCTTAAGGTTTAGCGTACGTGTGAGGGCACAAGTTAGTGTTGGTGTCCTGGTTAAGATTAGGGCACCGGTGAACGTAAGGCTTCGGGTGAGGGTCAGGTTTAGGATTCGTGTTAGGGTTAGGGTTAAGGAATGCAGAGGGATTAGGGTACAGCTTAGGGTACGACAGTGCTTAAGGGTTAGCGTTCGTGTGAGGGCAAGTGTTAGTGTTAGTGTCCTGGTTAAGATAAGGGCACGGGTGAGGGTAAGGTTTCGGGTGAGGGTCAGGGATAGAATTCGGGTTAGGGTTAGGGTTAGGGAATGGGGAGATATTAGGGCACAGTTTAGGGTACCACAACGCTTAATGTTTAGCGTACGTGTGAGGTCACTAGTTAGTGTTAGTGTACTGCTTACGATTAGGACACGGGTGAGGGTAAGGCCTCGGAAGAGGGTCACGTTAAGTGTTATGGTTAGGGTTAGGGTTAGGGAATGGGGATTGATTAGGGTACAGGTTATGGTACGGCAATGACTTAGGGTTAGCGTACGTTGGAGGGCATGGGTTAGTGTTGATGTACTGGTTAAAACTAGGACACGGGTGAGGGTAAAGTTTCGGGTGAGTGTCATGGTTAGGTTTCAGGTTAGGGTTAGGGTTAGGGAATGGAGAGGATTTAGGGTACAGGTTAGGGTACCGCTGCGGTTTAGTGTTAGCGTACGTGTGAGGGCATGAGTTAGTCTTGGTGTCCTGGTTAAGATTAGGGCACGGGTGAGGGTAAGGCTTCGGGTGAGGGTCAGGTTTAGTATTCGGGTTAGGGTTAGGGTTAGGGAATGGGGAGGGATTAGGGTACAGGATAGGGTACGACAATGCTTAAGGGTTAGCGTACGTTTGAGGACATGAGTTAGTGTTTGTGTACTGGTTAAGTTTAGGGCATTGGTTAGGTTAGGGCATCGGAAGTGGTACAGGTTTAGGGATGGGGTTAGGGTTAGGGTTAAGGAATGGGGAGGGATTAGGGTATAATTTAGGGTACGACAACGCTTAAGGTTTAGCGTACGTGTGAGGGCACGAGTTAGTGTTGGTGTCCTGGTTAAGATTAGGGCACAGGTGAGGGTAAGGCTTCGGGTGAGGGTCACGGTTAGGTTTCGTGTTAGGGTTAGGGTTAAGGAATGCAGAGGGATTAGGGTACAGCTTAGGGTACGACAGTGCTTAAGGGTTACCGTTCGTGTGAGGGCAAGGGTTAGTGTTAGTGTCCTGGTTAAGATTAGGGCACGGGTGAGGGTAAGGCTTCAGGTGACGGTCAGGGTTAGGATTCGGTTTAGGGTTAGGGTTAGGGAATGGGGAGGTATTAGGGTACAGTTTAGGGTACGACAACGATTAAGCGTTAGCGTACGTGTGAAGGCACGAGTTAGTGTTTGTGTCCTGGTTAAGATTAGGGCAGGGGTGAGGGTAAGGTTTCGGGTGAGGGTCAGGGGTAGAATTCGTGTTAGGGTTAGGGTTAGGGAATGGGGAGATATTAGGGCACAGTTTAGGGGACCACAACGCTTAAGGTTTAGCGTACGTGTGAGGTCACTAGTTAGTGTTAGTGTACTGCTTACGATTAGGCCACGGGAGAGGGTAAGGCCTCGGAAGAGGGTCATGTTAAGGGTTAGGGTTAGGGAATGGGGATTGATTAGGGTACAGGTTAGGGTACGGCAATGGCTTAGGGTTAGCGTACGTTAGAGGGCATGGGTTAGTGCTGATGTACTGGTTAAAATTAGGACACGGTTGAGGGTAAAGTTTCGAGTGAGTGTCATGGTTAGCCTTCAGGTGAGGGTTAGGGTTAGGGAATGGAGAGGGATTAGGGTACAGGTTAGGGTACCGCTGCGGTTTATTGTTAGCATACTTGTGAGGGCACGAGTTAGTCTTGGTGTCCTGGTTAAGATTAGGCCACGGGTGAGGGTAAGGCTTCGGTGAGGGTCAGGTTTAGAATTCGGGTTAGTGTTAGGGTTAGGGAATGGAGAGGGATTAGGGTACAGGTTAGGGTACGACAATGCTTAAGGGTTAGCGTAAGTGTGAGGGTACGAGTTAGTGTTGGTGTACTGGTTAAGACAAGGGCACTGATGAGGGTAAGGCCTCGGAAAAGGGTCAAGTTCAGGGTCTTGATTAGGGTTAGGGTTAGGGAATGGGGAGGGTTTAGGGTACAGGATATTGTACGACAATGCTTAAGGTTTAGCGCACGTTTGAGGGCAAGAGTTAGTGTTTGTGTACTGGTTAAGATTAGGGCATTGTTTAGGGTAGGGCATCGGAAGTGGGTCAGGTTTAGGAATGGAGTTAGGGTTAGGGTTAAGGAATGGGGAGGGATTAGGGTACAGTTTAGGGTACGACAACGATTAAGGGTTAGCGTACGTGTGAGGGCACGAGTTAGTGTTGGTGTCCTGGTTAAGATTAGGTCAACGGGTGAGGGTATGGTTTCGGGTGAGGGTCAGGGATAGAATTAGGGTTAGGGATATGGTTAGGGAATGGGGAGATATTAGGACACAGTTTAGCATACCACAACGCTTAAGGTTTAGCGTACTTGTGAGGTCACTTGTTAGTGTTAGTGTACTGCTTACGATTAGGGCACGGGTGAGGGTAACGCCTCGGAAGAGGGTCACGTTAAGGGTTATGGTTAGGGTTAGGGTTAGGGAATTGGGATTGATTAAAGTACAGGTTATGGTACGGCGATGGCTTAGGGTTAGCGTACGTTAGAGGGCATGGGTTAGTGTTGATGTACTGGTTAAAATTAGAACACGGGTGAGGGTAAAGTTTCGGGTGAGTGTCATGGATAGGTTTCAGGTTAGGGTTAGGGTTAGGGAATGGAGAGGATTTAGGGTACAGGTTAGGGTACCGCTGCGGTTTAGTGTTAGCGTATGTGTGAGGGTACGAGTTAGTCTTGGTGTCCTGGTTAAGATTAGGGCACGGGTGAGGGTAAGGCTTCGTGTGAGGGTCAGGGTTAGGATTCGGGTTAGGGTTACGGTTAGGGAATGGAGAGGGATTAGGGTACAGGTTAGGGTACGACAATGCTTAAGGTTTAGCGTAAGTGTGAGGGCTTGAGTTAGTGTTGGTGTACTGGTTAAGACAAGGGCACCGATGACGGTAAGGCCTCAGAAAAGGGTCACGTTCAGGGTTTCGGTTAGGGTTAGGGTTAGGGAATGGGGAGCGATTAGGTTACAGGATAGGGTACGACAATGCTTAAGGGTTAGCATAAGTGGGAAGGCACGAGTTAGTGTTGGTGTACTGGTTAAGACAAGGGCACCGATGAGGGTAAGGCCTCGGAAAAGGGTCACGTTCAGTGTTTCGGTTACGGATAGGGTTCGGGAATGGGGAGGGATTAGGGTACAGGATAGGGTACGACAATGCTTAAGGGTTAGCGTACGTTTGAGGGCATGAGTTAGTGTTTGTGTACTGGTTAAGATTAGGGCATTGGTTAGGGTAGGGCATCGGAAGTGGTTCAGGTTTAGGGATGTAGTTAGGGTTAGGGTTAAGGAATGGGGAGGGATTAGGGTACAATTTAGGGTACGAAAACGCTTAAGGTTTAGCGTACGTGTGACGGCACGAGTTAGTGTTGGTGTCCTGGTTAAGATTAGGGCACGGGTGAAGGTAAGGCTTCGGGTGAGGGTCAGGTTTAGGATTCGTGTTAGGGTTAGGGTTAAGGAATGCAGAGGGATTAGGGTACAGCTTAGGGTACGACAGTGCTTAAGGGTTAGGGTTCGTGGGAGGGCAAGGGTTAGTGTTAGTGTCCTGGTTAAGATTAGGGCACGGGTGAGGGTAAGGCTTCAGGTGAGGGTCTGGGTGGGGATTCGGGTTAGGGTTGGGGTTAGGGAATGGGGAGGGATTAGTGTACAGTTTAGGGTACGACAACGATTAAGGGTTAGCGTACGTGTGAGGGCACGAGTTAGTGTTGGTGTCCTGGTTAAGTTTAGGGCAGGGGTGAGGGTAAGGTTTCGGGTGAGGGTCAGGGATAGAATTCGGATTAAGGTTAGGGTTAGGGAATGGGGAGATATTAGGGCACAGTTTAGGGTACCACAACGCTTAAGGTTTAGCGTCCGTGTGAGTTAACTAGTTAGTGTTAGTGTACTGCTTACGATTAGGGCACGGGTGAGGGTAAGGCCCCGGAAGAGGGTCACATTAAGGGTTAGGGTTAGGGTTAGGGTTAGGGAAAGGGGATTGATTACGGTACAGGTTATGGTACGGCAATGGCTTAAGGTTAGCGTACGATGGAGGGCATGGGTTAGTGTTGATGTACTGGTTAAAATTAGGACACGGGTGAGGGTAAAGTTTCGGGTGAGTGTCATGGTTAGGTTTCAGGTTAGGGTTAGGGTTAGGGAATGGAGAGGGATTTGGGTACAGGTTAGGGTACCGCTGCGGTTTAGTGTTAGCGTACGTGTGAGGGCACGAGTTAGTCTTGGTGTCCTGGTTAAGATTAGGGCACGGGTGAGGGTAAGGCTTCGGGTGAGGGTCAGGTTTGGGATTCGGGTTAGGGTTAGGGTTAGAGAATGGAGAGGGATTAGGGTACAGGTTAGGGTATGACAATGCTTAAGGGTTAGCGTACGTGTGAGGGCACGAATTAGTGTTGGTTTACTGGTTAAGACAAGGGCACCGATGAGGGTAAGGCCTCGGAAAAGGGTCACGTTCAGGGTTTCGGTTAGGGTTACGTTTAGGGAATGGGGAGGGATTAGGGTACAGGATAGGGTACGACAATGCTTAAGGGTTAGCGTACGTTTGAGGGCATGAGTTAGTGTTTGTGTACTGGTTAAGTTTAGGGCATTGGTTAGGTTAGGGCATCGGAAGTGGTACAGGTTTAGGGATGGGGTTAGGGTTAGGGTTAAGGAATGGGGAGGGATTAGGGTATAATTTAGGGTACGACAACGCTTAAGGTTTAGCGTACGTGTGAGGGCACGAGTTAGTGTTGGTGTCCTGGTTAAGATTAGGGCACAGGTGAGGGTAAGGCTTCGGGTGAGGGTCACGGTTAGGATTCGTGTTAGGGTTAGGGTTAAGGAATGCAGAGGGATTAGGGTACAGCTTAGGGTACGACAGTGCTTAAGGGTTACCATTCGTGTGAGGGCAAGGGTTAGTGTTAGTGTCCTGGTTAAGATTAGGGCACGGGTGAGGGTAAGGCTTCAGGTGACGGTCAGGGTTAGGATTCTGTTTAGGGTTAGGGTTAGGGAATGGGGAGGGATTAGGGTACAGTTTAGGGTACAACAACGATTAAGCGTTAGCGTACGTGTGAAGGCACGAGTTAGTGTTTGTGTCCTGGTTAAGATTAGGGCAGGGGTGAGGGTAAGGTTTCGGATGAGGGTCAGGGATAGAATTCGGGTTAGGGTTAGGGTTAGGGAATGGGGAGATATTAGGGCACAGTTTAGGGTACCACAACGCTTAAGGTTTAGCGTACGTGTGAGGTCACTAGTTAGTGTTAGTGTACTGCTTACGATTAGGGCACGGGAGAGGGTAAGGCCTCGGAAGAGGGTCACGTTAAGGGTTAGGGTTAGGGAATGGGGATTGATTAGGGTACAGGTTAGAGTACGGCAATGGCTTAGGGTTAGCGTACGTTAGAGGGCATGGGTTAGTGCTGATGTACTGGTTAAAATTAGGACACGGTTGAGGGTAAAGTTTCGGGTGAGTGTCATGGTTAGCCTTCAGGTGAGGGTTAGGGTTAGGGAATGGAGAGGGATTAGGGTACAGGTTAGGGTACCGCTGCGGTTTATTGTTAGCATACTTGTGAGGGCACGAGTTAGTCTTGGTGTCCTGGTTAAGATTAGGGCACCGGTGAGGGTAAGGCTTCGGTGAGAGTCAGGTTTAGGATTCGGGTTAGTGTTAGGGTTAGGGAATGGAGAGGGATTAGGGTACAGGTTAGGGTACGACAATGCTTAAGGGTTAGCGTAAGTGTGAGGGCACGAGTTAGTGTTGGTGTACTGGTTAAGACAAGGGCACTGATGAGGGTAAGGCCTCGGAAAAGGGTCACGTTCAGGGTGTCGGTTAGGGTTAGGGTTAGGGAATGGGGAGGGTTCAGGGTACAGGATAGTGTACGACAATGCTTAAGGTTTAGCGTACGTTTGAGGCAAGAGTTAGTGTTTCTGTACTGGTTAAGATTAGGACATTGTTTAGGGTAGGGCATCGGAAGTGGGTCAGGTTTAGGAATGGGGTTAGGGTTAGGGTTATGGAATGGGGAGGAATTAGGGTACAGTTTAGGGTACGACAACGATTAAGGGTTAGCGTACGTGTGAGGGCACGAGTTAGTGTTGGTGTCCTGGTTAAGATTAGGTCACGGGTGAGGGTATGGTTTCGGGTGAGGGTCAGGGATAGAATTCGGGTTAGGGATAGGGTTAGGGAATGGGGAGATATTAGGACACAGTTTAGCATACCACAACGCTTAAGGTTTAGCGTACGTGCGAGGTCACTAGTTAGTGTTAGTGTACTGCTTACGATTACGGCACGGGTGAGGGTAACGCCTCGGAAGAGGGTCACGTTAAGGGTTATGGTTAGGGTTATGGTTAGGGAATTGGGATTGATTAAAGTACAGGTTATGGTACGGCGATGGCTTAGGGTTAGCCTACGTTAGTGGGCATGGGTTAGTGTTGATGTACTGGTTAAAATTAGAACACGGGTGAGGGTAAAGTTTCGGGTGAGTGTCATGGATAGGTTTCAGGTTAGGGTTAGGGTTAGGGAATGGAGAGGATTTAGGGTACAGGTTAGGGTACCGCTGCGGTTTAGTTTTAGCGTATGTGTGAGGGTACGAGTTAGTCTTGGTGTCCTGGTTAAGATTAGGGCACGGGTGAGGGTAAGGCTTCGTGTGAGGGTCAGGGTTAGGTTTCGGGTTAGGGTTACGGTTAGGGAATGGAGAGGGATTAGGGTACAGGTTAGGGTACGACAATGCTTAAGGTTTAGCGTAAGTGTGAGGGCATGAGTTAGTGTTGGTGTACTGGTTAAGACAAGGGCACCGATGACGGTAAGGCCTCGGAAAAGGGTCACGTTCAGGGTTTCGGTTAGGGTTAGGGATAGGGAATGGGGAGGGATTAGGTTACAGGATAGGGTACGACAATGCTTAAGGGTTAGCATAAGTGGGAGGGCACGAGTTAGTGTTGGTGTACTGGTGAAACAAGGGCACCGATGAGGGTAAGGCCTCGGAAAAGGGTCACGTTCAGTGTTTCGGTTACGGTTAGGGTTCGGGAATGGGGAGGGATTAGGGTACAGGATAGGGTACGACAATGCTTAAGGGTTAGCGTACGTTTGAGGGCATGAGTTAGTGTTTGTGTACTGGTTAAGATTAGGGCATTGGTTAGGGTAGGGCATCGGAAGTGGGTCAGGTTTAGGAATGGGGTTAGGGTTAGGGTTTAGGAATGGGGAGGGATTAGGGTACAATTTAGAGTAGGACAACGCTTAAGGTTTTGCGTACGTGTGAGGGCACGAGTTAGTGTTGGTGTCCTGGTTAAGATTAGGGCACGGGTGAGGGAAAGGTTTCGGGTGAGGGTCAGGGGTAGAATTCGGGTTAGAGTTAGGGTTAGGGAATGGGGAGATATTAGGGCACAGTTTAGGGTACCACAACGCTTAAGGTTTAGCGTACGTGTGAGGTCACTAGTTAGTGTTAGTGTACTGCTTACGATTAGGGCACGGGGGAGGGTATGGCCTCGGAAGAGGGTCACGTTAAGGGTTAGGGTTAGGGTTAGTGTTAGGGAATGGGGAATGATTACGGTACAGGTTATGGTACGGCAATGGCTTAAAGTTAGCGTACGTTGGAGGGCATGGGTTAGTGTTGATGTACTGGTTAAAATTAGGACACGGGTGAGGGTAAAGTTTCGGGTGAGTGTCATGGTTAGGTTTCAGGTTAGGGTTAGGGTTAGGGAATGGAGAGGGATTAGGGTACAGGTTAGGGTACCGCTGCGGTTTAGTGTTAGCGTACGTGTGAGGGCACGAGTTAGTCTTGGTGTCCTGGTTAAGATTAGGGCACGGGTGAGGGTAAGGCTTCGGGTGAGGGTCAGGTTTAGGATTCGGGTTAGGGTTAGGGTTAGAGAATGGAGAGGGATTAGGGTACAGGTTAGGGTATGACAATGCTTAAGGGTTAGCGTACGTGTGAGGGCACGAGTTAGTGTTGGTTTACTGGTTAAGACAAGGGCACCGATGAGGGTAAGGCCTCGGAAAATGGTCACGTTCAGGGTTTCGGTTAGGGTTACGTTTAGGGAATGGGGAGGGATTAGGGTACAGGATAGGGTACGACAATGCTTAAGGGTTAGCGTACGTTTGAGGGCATGAGTTAGTGTTTGTGTACTGGTTAAGTTTAGGGCATTGGTTAGGTTAGGGCATCGGAAGTGGTACAGGTTTAGGGATGGGGTTAGGGTTAGGGTTAAGGAATGGGGAGGGATTAGGGTATAATTTAGGGTACGAAAACGCTTAAGGTTTAGCGTACGTGTGAGGGCACGAGTTAGTGTTGGTGTCCTGGTTAAGATTAGGGCACGGGTGAGGGTAAGGCTTCGGGTGAGGGTCACGGTTATGATTCGTGTTAGGGTTAGGGTTAAGGAATGCAGAGGGATTAGGGTACAGCTTAGGGTACGACAGTGCTTAAGGGTTACCGTTCGTGTGAGGGCAAGGGTTAGTGTTAGTGTCCTGGTTAAGATTAGGGCACGGGTGAGGGTAAGGCTTCAGGTGACGGTCAGGGTTAGGATTCGGTTTAGGGTTAGGGTTAGGGAATGGGGAGGGATTAGGGTACAGTTTAGGGTACGACAACGATTAAGCGTTAGCGTACGTGTGAAGGCACGAGTTAGTGTTTGTGTCCTGGTTAAGATTAGGGCAGGGGTGAGGGTAAGGTTTCGGGTGAGGGTCAGGGATAGAATTCGGGTTAGGGTTAGGGTTAGGGAATGGGGAGATATTAGGGCACAGTTTAGGGTACCACAACGCTTAAGGTTTAGCGTACGTGTGAGGTCACTAGTTAGTGTTAGTGTACTGCTTACGATTAGGGCACGGGAGAGGGTAAGGCCTCGGAAGAGGGTCACGTTAAGGGTTAGGGTTAGGGAATGGGGATTGATTAGGGTACAGGTTAGGGTAAGGCAATGGCTTAGGGTTAGCGTACGTTAGAGGGCATGGGTTAGTGCTGATGTACTGCTTAAAATTAGGACACGGTTGAGGGTAAAGTTTCGGGTGAGTGTCATGGTTAGCCTTCAGGTGAGGCTTAGGGTTAGGGAATGGAGAGGGATTAGGGTACAGGTTATGGTACCGCTGCGGTTTATTGTTAGGATACTTGTGAGGGCACGAGTTAGTCTTGGTGTCCTGGTTAAGATTAGGGCACGGATGAGGGTAAGGCTTCGGTGAGGGTCAGGTTTAGGATTCAGGTTAGTGTTAGGGTTAGGGAATGGAGATTGATTAGGGTACAGGTTAGGGTACGACAATGCTTAAGGGTTAGCGTAAGTGTGAGGGCACGAGTTAGTGTTGGTGTACTGGTTAAGACAAAGGCACTGATGAGGGTAAGGCCTCGGAAAAGGGTCACGTTCAGGGTTTCGGTTAGGGTTAGGGCTAGGGAATGGGGAGGGTTTAGGGTACAGGATAGTGTACGACAATGCTTAAGGTTTAGCGTACGTTTGTGGGCAAGAGTTAGTGTTTGTGTACTGGTTAAGATTAGGGCATTGTTTAGGGTAGGGCATCGGAAGTGGGTCAGGTTTAGGAATGGGGTTAGGGTTAGGGTTAAGGAATGGGGAGGGATTAGAGTACAGTTTAGGGTACGACAACGATTAAGGGTTAGCGTACGTGTGAGGGCACGAGTTAGTGTTGGTGTCCTGGTTAAGATTAGGTCACGGGTGAGGGTATGGTTTCGGGTGAGGGTCAGGGATAGAATTCGGGTTAGGGATAGGGTTAGGGAATGGGGAGATATTAGGACACAGTTTAGCATACCACAACGCTTAAGGTTTAGCGTACGTGCGAGGTCACTACTTAGTGTTAGTGTACTGCTTACGATTAGGGCACGGGTGAGGGTAACACCTCGGAAGAGGGTCACGTTAAGGGTTATGGTTAGGGTTAGGGTTAGGGAATTGGGATTGATTAAAGTACAGGTTATGGTACGGCGATGGCTTAGGGTTAGCGTACGTTAGAGGGCATGGGTTAGTGTTGATGTACTGGTTAAAATTAGAACACGGGTGAGGGTAAAGTTTCGGGTGAGTGTCATGGATAGGTTTCAGGTTAGGGTTAGGGTTAGGGAATGGGGAGGGATTAGGTTACAGGATAGGGTACGACAATGCTTAAGGGTTAGCATAAGTGGGAGGGCACGAGTTAGTGTTGGTGTACTGGTTAAGACAAGGGCACCGATGAGGGTAAGGCCTCGGCAAAGGGTCACGTTCAGTGTTTCAGTTACGGTTAGGGTTCGGGAATGGGGAGGGATTAGGGTACAGGATAGGGTAGGACAATGCTTAAGGGTTAGCGTACGTTTGAGGGCATGAGTTAGTGTTTGTGTACTGGTTAAGATTAGGGCATTGGTTCCGGTAGGGCATCGGAAGTGGTTCAGGTTTAGGGATGTAGTTAGGGTTAGGTTTAAGGAATGGGGAGGGATTAGGGTACAATTTAGGGTACGAAAACGCTTAAGGTTTAGCGTACGTGTGAGGGCACGAGTTAGTGTTTGTGTCCTGGTTAAGATTAGGGCACGGGTGAGGGTAAGGCTTCAGGTGAGGGTCTGTGTTAGGATTCGGGTTAGGGTTAGGGTTAGGGAATGGGGAGGGATTAGGGTACAGTTTAGGGTACGACAACGATTAAGGGTTAGCGTACGTGTGAGGGCACGAGTTAGTGTTGGTGTCCTGGTTAAGATTAGGGCAGGGGTGAGGGTAAGGTTTCGGGTGAGGGTCAGGGATAGAATTCGGATTAGGGTTAGGGTTAGGGAATGGGGAGATATTAGGGCACAGTTTAGGGTACCACAACGCTTAAGGTTTAGCGTACATGTGAGGTCACGAGTTAGTGTTAGTGTACTGCTTACTATTAGGGCACGGGTGAGGGTAAGGCCTCGGAAGAGCGTCACGTTAAGGGTTAGGGTTAGGGTTAGGGTTAGGGAATGGGGATTGATTAGGGTACAGGTTAGGGTACGGCAATGGCTTAGGGTTAGCGTACGTTAGAGGGCATGGGTAAGTGTTGATGTACTGGTTAAAATTAGGACACGGGTGTGGGTAAAATTTCGGGTGAGTGTCATGGTTAGGTTTCAGGTTAGGGTTAGGGTTAGGGAATGGAGAGGGATTAGGGTACAGGTTAGGGTACTGCTGCGGTTTAGTGTTAGCGTACGTGTGAGGGCACGAGTTAGTCTTGGTGTCCTGGTTAAGATTAGGGCACGGTTGAGGGTAAGGCTTCGGGTGAGGGTCAGGGTTAGGATTCGGGTTAGGGTTAGGGTTAGGGAATGGAGAGGGATTAGGGTACAGGATAGGGTACGACAATGCTTAAAGGTTAACGTACGTTTGAGGGCATGAGTTAGTGTTTGTGTACTGTTTAAGATTAGGGCATTGGTTAGGGTAGGGCATCGGACGTGGTCAGGTTAAGGGATGGAGTTAGGGTTAGGGTTAAGGAATGGGGAGGTATTAGGGTACAATTTATGGTACGACAACGCTTAAGGTTTAGCGTACGTGCGAGGGCACGAGTTAGTGTTGGTGTCCTGGTTAAAATTAGGGCACGGGTGAGGGTAAGGCTTCGGGTGAGGGTCAGGGTTAGGATTCGTATTAAGGTTAGGGTTAAGGAATGCAGAGGGATTAGGGTACAGCTTAGGGTACGACAGCGCTTAAGGGTTAGCCTTCGTGTGAGGGCAAGGGTTAGTGTTAGTGTCCTGGTTAAGATTAGGGCACGGGTGAGGGTAAGGCTTCGTGTGAGGGTCAGGGTTAGGATTCGTGTTAGGGTTAGGGTTAAGGAATGCAGAGGGATTAGGGTACAGCTTACGGTACGATAGTGCTTAAGGGTTAGCTTTCGTGTGAGAGCAAGGGTTAGTGTTAGTGTCCTGGTTCAGATTAGGGCACGGGTGAGGGTAAGGCTTCAGGTGAGGGTCAGGGTTAGGATTCGGGTTAGGGTTAGGGAATGGGGAGGGATTAGGGTACAGTTTAGGGTACGACAACGATTAAGGGTTAGCGTACTTGTGAGGGAACGAGTTAGTGTTGGTGTCCTGGTTAAGATTAGGGCACGGGTGAGGGTAAGGTTTCGGGTGAGGTCCAGGGATAGAATTCGGGTTAGGGTTAGGGTTAGGGAATGGGGAGATATTAGGGCACAGTTTAGGGTAACACAACGCTTAAGGTTTACCGTACGTGTGAGGTCACTAGTTAGTGTTAGTGTACTGCTTACGATTAGGGCACGGGTGAGGGTAAGGCCTCGGAAGAGGGTCACGTTAAGGGTTAGGGTTAGGGTAAGGGTTAGGGAATGGGGATTGATTAGGGTACAGATTAGGGTACGGCAATGGCTTAGGGTTAGCGTACGTTAGAGGGTATGGGTTAGTGTTGATGTACTTGTTAAAATTAGGACACGGGTGAGGGTAAAGTTTCGGCTGAGTCTCATGGTTAGGTTTCAGGTTAGGGTTAGGGTTAGGGAATGGAGAGGGATTAGGGTACAAGTTAGGGTACCGCTGCGGTTTAGTGTTAGCGTACGTGTGAGGGCACGAGTTAGTCTTGGTGTCCTGGTTAAGATTAGGGCACGGGTGAGGGTAAGGCTTCGTGTGAGGGTCAGGGTTAGGATTCGGGTTAGGGTTAGGGTTAGGGAATGGAGAGGGATTAGGGTACTGGTTAGGGTACGACAATGCTTAAGGGTTAGCATAAGTGTGAGGGCACGAGTTAGTGTTGGTGTACTGGTTAAGACAAGGGAACCGATGTGGGTAAGGTCTCGGAAAAAGGTCACGTTCAGGTTTTCGCTTAGGGTTAGGGTTAGGGAATGGGGAGGGATTAGTGTACAGGATAGGGTACGACAATGCTTAAGTGTTAGCGTACTTTTGAGGGCATGAGTTAGAGTTTATGTACTGGTTAAGATTAGGGCATTGGTTAGGGTAGGGCATCGGAAGTGGGTCAGGTTTAGGGATGGGGTTAGGGTTAGGGTTAAGGAATGGGGAGGGATTAGGGTACAATTTAGGGTACGACAACGCATAAGGTTTAGCGTTCGTGTGAGAGCAAGGGTTAGTGTTAGTGTCCTGGTTAAGATTAGGGCACGGGTGAGGGTAAGGCTTCGGGTGAGGGTCAGGGTTAGGATTCGTGTTAGGGTTAGGGTTAAGGAATGCAGAGGGATTAGGGTACAGCTCACGGTACGATAGTGCTTAAGGGTTAGCGTTCGTGTGAGAGCAAGGGTTAGTCTTAGTGTCCTGGTTAAGATTAGGGCACGGGTGAGGGTAAGGCTTCAGGTGAGGGTCAGGGTTAGGATTGGGGTTAGGGTTAGGGTTAGGGAATGGGGAGTGATTAAGGTACAGTTTAGGGTACGACAACGATTAAGGGTTAGCGTTCGTGTGAGGGCATGAGTTAGTGTTGGTGTCCTGGTTAAGATTAGGGCACGGGTGAGGGTAAGGTTTCGGGTGAGGGTCAGGGATAGAATTCGGGTTAGGGTTAGGGTTAGGGAATGGGGAGATATTAGGGCACAGTTTAGGGTACCACAACGCTTAAGGTTTAGCGTACGTGTGAGGTCACTAGTTAGTGTTAGTGTACTGCTTACGATTAGGGCACGGGTGAGGGTAAGGCCTCGGAAGAGGGTCACGATAAGGGTTAGGGTTAGGGTTAGGGTTAGGAAATTTGGATTGATTAGAGTACAGGTTAGGTTACGGCAATGGCTTAGAGTTAGTGTACGTTAGAGGGCATGGGTTAGTGTTGATGTATTGGTTAAAATTAGGACACGGGTGAGTGTAAAGTTTCGGGTGAGTGTCATGGTTAGGTTTCAGGTTAGGGTTAGGGTTAGGGAATGGAGAGGGATTAGGGTACAGGTTAGGGTACCGCTGCGGTTTAGTGTTAGCGTACGTGTGAGGGCACGATTTAGTCTTGTTGTCCTGGTTAAGATTAGGGCACGGGTGAGGGTAAGGCTTCGGGTGAGGGTCAGAGTTAGGATTCGGGTTAGGGTTAGGGTTAGGGAATGGAGAGGGATTAGGGTACAGGTTAGGGTACGACAATGCTTAAGGGTTAGCATAAGTGTGAGGGCACGAGTTAGTGTTTGTGTACTGGCTAAGACAAGGGCACCGATGAGGGTAAGACCTCGGAAAAGGGTCACGTTCAGGGTTTCGCTTAGGGTTAGCGTTAGGGAATGGGGAGGGATAAGGGTACAGGATAGGGTACGACAAAGCTTAAGGTTTAGCGTACGTTTGAGGGCATGAGTTAGTGTTTGTGTACTGGTTAAGATTAGGGCATTGGTTAGGGTAGGGCATCGGAAGTGGTACAGGTTTAGGGATGGGGTTAGGGTTAGGGTTAAGGAATGGGGAGGGATTAGAGTACAATTTAGGGTACGACAACGCTTAAGGTTTAGCGTACATGTGAGGGCACGAGTTAGTGTTGGTGTCCTGGTTAAGATTAGGGCACGGGTGAGGGTAAGGCTTCGGGTGAGAGTCAGGGTTAGGATTCGTGTTAGGGTTAAGGTTAAGGAATGCAGAGGGATTAGGCTACAGCTTAGGGTACGACAGTGATTAAGGGTTAGCGTTCGTGTGAGGGCAAGGGTTAGTGTTAGTGTCCTGGTTAAGATTAGGGCACGGGTGAGGGTAAGGCTTCAGGTGAGGGTCAGGGTTAGGATTCGGGTTAGGGTTAGGGAATGGGGAGGGATTAGGGTACAGTTTAGGGTACGACAACGATTAAGGGTTAGCGTACTTGTGAGGGAACGAGTTAGTGTTGGTGTCCTGGTTAGGATTAGGGCACGGTTGAGGGTAAGGTTTCGGGTGAGGGCCAGGGATAGAATTCGGGTTAGGGTTAGGGTTAGGGAATGGGGAGATATTAAGGCACAGTTTACGGTACTACAACGCTTAAGGTTTAGCGTACATGTGAGGTCACAAGTTAGTGTTAGTGTACTGCTTACGATTAGGGCACGGGTGAGGGTAAGGCCTCAGAAGAGGGTCACGTTAAGTGTTAGGGTTAGGGTTAGGGTTAGGGAATGGGGATTGATTAGGGTACAGATTAGGGTACGGCAATGGCTTAGAGTTAGCGTACGTTAGAGGGTATGGGTTAGTGTTGATGTACTGGTTAAAATTAGGACACGGGTGAGGGTAAAGTTTCGGCTGAGTCTCATGGTTAGGTTTCAGGTTAGGGTTAGGGTTAGGGAATGGAGAGGGATTAGGGTACAGGTTAGGGTACCGCTGCGGTTTAGTGTTAGCGTACGTGTGAGGGCACAAGTTAGTCTTGGTGTCCTGGTGAAGATTAGGGCACCGGTGAGGGTAAGGTTTCAGGTGAGGGTCAGGGTAAGGATTCGGGTTAGGGTTAGGCTTAAGGAATGGGGAGGGATTAGGGTACAATTTAGGGTACGACAATGCTTAAGGTTTAGCGTTCGTGTGAGGGCAAGGGTTTGTGTTAGTGTCCTGGTTAAGATTAGGGCACGGGTGAGGGTAAGGCTTCGGGTGAGGGTCAGGGTTAGGATTCGTGTTAGGGTTAGGGTTAAGGAATGCAGAGGGATTAGGGTACAGCTTAGGGTACGACAGTGCTTAAGGGTTAGCGTTTGTGTGAGGGCACGAGTTAGTGTTGGTGTCCTGGTTAAGATTAGGGCACGGGTGAGGGTAAGGTTTCGGGTTATGGTCAGGGATAGAATTCGAGTTAGGGTTAGATTTAGGGAATGGGGAGATATTAGGGCACAGTTTAGGGTACCACAACGCTTAAGGTTTAGCATACGTGTGAGGTCACTAGTTAGTGTTAGTGTACTTCTTACGATTAGGGCACGGGTGAGGGTAAGGCTTCGGAAGAGGGTCACGTTAAGGGTTAGGGTTAGGGTTAGGGTTAGGGAATGGGGATTGATTAGGGTACAGGTTAGGGTACGGCAATGGCTTAGGGTTAGCGTACGTTAGAGGGCATGGGTTAGTGTTGATGTACTGGTTAAAATTAGGGCACGGGTGAGGGTAAAGTTTCGGGTGAGTGTCATCGTTAGGTTTCAGGTTAGGGTTAGGGTTATGGAATGGAGAGGGATTAGGGTACAGGTTAGGGTACCGCTGCGGTTTAGTGTTAGCGTACGTGTGAGGGCACGAGTTAGTCTTGGTGTCCTGGTTAAGATTAGGGCACTGGTGAGGTTAAGGTTTCGGGTGAGGTTCAGTGTTAGGATTCGGGTTAGGGTTAGGGTTAGGGAATGGAGAGGGATTAGGGTACAGGTTAGGGTACCGCTGCGGTTTAGTGTTACCGTACGTGTGAGGGCACGAGTTAGTCTTGGTGTCCTGGTTAAGATTAGGGCACGGGTGAGGTTAAGGCTTCTTGTGAGGGTCAGGGTTAGGATTTGGGTTAGGGTTAGGGTTAGGGAATGGAGAGGGATTAGGGTACTGGTTAGGGTACGACAATGCCTAAGGGTTAGCGTAAGTGTGAGGGCACGAGTTAGTGTTGGTGTACTGGTTAAGACAAGGGCACCGATGAGGGTAAGGCCTCGGAAAAGCGTCACGTTCAGGGTTTCGCTTAGGGAAAGGGTTAGGGAATGGGGAGGGATTAGGGTACAGGATAGGGTACGACAATGCTTAAGGGTTAGCGTACTTTTGAGGGCATGAGTTAGGGTTTGTGTACTGGTTAAGATTAGGGCATTGGTTAGGGTAGGGCATCGGAAGTGGGTCAGGTTTAGGGATGGGGTTAGGGTTAGGGTTAAGGAATGGGGAGGGATTAGGGTACAATTTAGGGTACGACAACGCTTAAGGTTTAGCGTACGTGTGAGGGCACGAGTTAGTGTTGATGTCCTGGTTAAGATTAGGGCACGGGTGAGGGTCAGGATTCGGGTGAGGGTCAGGGTTAGGATTCGTGTTAGGGTTAGGGTTAAGGAATGCAGAGGGATTAGGGTACAGCTTAGGGTACGACAGTGCTTAAGGGTTACCGTTCGTGTGAGGGCAAGGGTTAGTGTTAGTGTCCTGTTTAAGATTAGGGCACGGGTGAGGGTAAGGTTTCGGGTGAGGGTCAGGGATAGAATTCGGGTGAGGGTTAGGGTTAGGGAATGGGGAGATATTAGGGCACAGTTTAGGGTACCACAACGCTTAAGGTTTAGCATACGTGTGAGGTCACTACTTAGTGTTAGTGTACTGCTTACGATTAGGGCACGGGTGAGGGTAAGGCATCGGAAGAGGGTCACGTTAAGGGTTAGGGTTATGGTTAGGGTTAGGGAATGGGGATTGATTAGGGTACAGGTTAGGGTACGGCAATGGCTTAGGGTTAGCGTACGTTAGACGGCATGGGTTAGTGTTGATGTACTGGTTAAAATTAGGACACGGGTGAGGGTAAAGTTTCGAGTGAGTGTCATGGTTAGGTTTCAGGTTAGGGTTAGGGTTAGGGAATGGAGAGGGATTAGGGTACAGGTTAGGGTACCGCTGTGGTTTAGTGTTAGCGTACGTGTGAGGACACGAGTTAGTCTTAGTGTCCTGGTTAAGATTAGGGCACGGGTGAGGGTAAGGCTTCTTGTGAGGGTCAGGGTTAGGATTCGGGTTAGGGTTAGGGTTAGGGAATGGAGAGGGATTAGGGTACTGTTTAGGGTACGACAATTCCTAAGGGTTAGCGTAAGTGTGAGGGCACGAGTTAGTGTTGGTGTACTGGTTAAGACAAGGGCACCGATGAGGGTAAGGCCTCGGAAAAGGGTCACGTTCAGGGTTTCGCTTAGGGTTAGGGTTAGGGAATGGGGAGGGATTAGGGTACAGGATAGGGTACGACAATGCTTAAGGTTTAGACTACGTTTGAGGGCATAAGTTAGTGTTTGTGTACTGGTTAAGATTAGGGCATTGGTTAGGGTAGGGCATCGGAAGTGGGTCAGGTTTAGGGATGGGGTTAGGGTTAGGGTTAAGGAATGGGGAGGGATTAGAGTACAATTTAGGGTACGACAACGCTTAAGGTTTAGCGTACATGTGAGGGCACAAGTTAGTGTTGGTGTCCTGGTTAAGATTAGGGCACGGGTGAGAGTAAGGCTTCGGGTGAGGGTCAGGGTTAGGATTCGTGTTAGTGTTAAGGTTAAGGAATGCAGAGGGATTAGGCTACAGCTTAGGGTACGAAAGTGCTTAACGGTTAGCGTTCGTGTGAGGGCAAGCGTTAGTGTTAGTGTCCTGGTTAAGATTAGGGCACGGGTGAGGGTAAGGCTTCAGGTGAGGGTCAGGGTTAGGATTCGGGTTAGGGTTAGGGAATGGGGAGGGATTAGGGTACAGTTTAGGGTACGACAACGATTAAGGGTTAGCGTGCTTGTGAGGGAACGAGTTAGTGTTGGTGTCCTGGTTAAGATTAGGGCACGGGTGAGGGTAAGGTTTCGGGTGAGGGCCAGGGATAGAATTCGGGTTAGGGTTAGGGTTAGGGAATGGGGAGATATTAGGGCACAGTTTAGGGTACCACAGCGCTTAAGGTTTAGCGTACGTGTGAGGTCACTAGTTAGTGTTAGTGTACTGCTTACGATTAGGGTACAGGTGAGGGTAAGGCCTCGGAAGAGGGTCACGTTAAGGGTTAGGGTTAAGGTTAGGGTTAGGGAATGGGGATTGATTAGGGTACAGATTAGGGCACGGCAATGGCTTAGGGTTAGCGTACATTAGAGGGTATGGGTTAGTGTTGATGTACTGGTTAAAATTAGGACACGGGTGAGGGTAAGGTTTCGGGTGAGGGTCAGGGTTAGGATTCAGGTTAGGGTTAGGGTTAGGGAATGGAGAGGGATTAGGGTACAGTTTAGGGTACGACAATGCTTAAGGGTTAGCGTAAGTGTGAGGGCACGAATTAGTGTTGGTGTACTGCTTAAGACAAGGGCACCGATGAGGGTAAGGCCTCGGAGAAGGGTCACGTTCAGGGTTTCGCTTAGGGTTAGGGTTAGGGAATGGGGAGGGATTAGGGTACAGGATAGTGTACGACAATGCTTAAGGGTTAGCGTACTTTTGAGGGCATGAGTTAGTGTTTGTGTACTGGTTAAGATTAGGGCATTGGTTAGGGTAGGGCATCGGAAATGGGTCAGGTTTAGGGATGGGGTTAGGGTTAGGGTTAAGTAATGGGGAGGGATTAGTGTACAATTTACGGTACAACAACGCTTAAGGTTTAGCGTACGTGTGAGGGCACGAGTTAGTGTTGGTGTCCTGGTTAAGATTAGGACACGGGTGAGGGTAAGGCTTCGGGTGAGGGTCAGTGTTAGGATTCGTGTTAGGGTTAGGGTTAAGGAATGCAGAGGGATTAGGGTACAGCTTACGGTACGACAGTGCTTAAGGGTTAGCGTTCGTGTGAGGGCAAGGGTTAGTGTTCGTGTCCTGGTTAAGATTACGGCACGGGTGAGGGTAAGGCTTCAGGTGAGGGTCAGGGTTAGGATTCGGGTTAGGGTTAGGGTTAGGGAAAGGGGAGATATTAGGGCACAGTTTAGGGTACCACAACGTTTAAGGTTTAGCGTACGTGTGAGGTCACTAGTTAGTGTTAGTGTACTGCTTACGATTAGGGCACGGGGGAGGGTAAGGCCTCGGAAGAGGGTCACGTTAAGGGTTAGGGTTAGGGTTAGGGTTAGGGAATGGGGATTGATTAGGGTACAGGTTAGGGTACGGCAATGGCTTAGGGTTAGCGTACGTTAGAGGGCATGGGTTAGTGTTGATGTACTTGTTAAAATTAGGACACGGGTGATGGTAAAGTTTCGGGTTAGTGTCATGGTTAGGTTTCAGGTTAGGGTTAGTGTTAGGGAATGGAGAGGGATTAGGGTACAGGTTAGGGTACCGCTGCGGTTTACTGTTAGCGTACGTGTGAGGGCACGAGTTAGTGTTGGTTTCCTGGTTAAGATTAGGGCACTTGTGAGGGTAAGGCTTCGGGTGAGGGTCAGGGTTAGGATTCGTGTTAGGGTTAGGGTTAAGGAATGCAGAGGGATTAGGCTACAGCTTAGGGTACGACAGTGCTTAAGGGTTAGCGTTCGTGTGAGGGCAAGGGTTAGTGTTAGTGTCCTGGTTAAGATTAGTGCACGGGTGAGGGTAAGGCTTCAGGTGAGGGTCAGGGTTAGGATTCGGGTTAGGGTTAGGGTTAGGGAATGGGGAGGGATTAGGGTACAGTTTAGGGTACGACAACGATTAAGGGTTAGCGTACGTGTGAGGGCACGAGTTAGTGTTGGTGTCCTGGTTAAGATTAGGGCACGGGTGAGGGTAAGGTTTCGGGTTATGGTCAGGGATAGAATTCGGGTTAGGGTTAGATTTAGGGAATGGGGAGATATTAGGGCACAGTTTAGGGTACCACAACGCTTAAGGTTTAGCATACGTGTGAGGTCACTAGTTAGTGTTAGTGTACTGCTTACGATTAGGGCACGGGTGAGGGTAAGGCTTCGGAAGAGGGTCACGTTAAGGGTTAGGGTTAGGGTTAGGGTTAGGGAATGGGGATTGATTAGGGTACAGGTTAGGGTACGGCAATGGCTTAGGGTTAGCGTACGTTAGAGGGCATTGGTTAGTGTTGATGTATTGGTTAAAATTAGGACACGGGTGAGGGTAAAGTTTCGGGTGAGTGTCATCGTTAGGTTTCAGGTTAGGGTTAGGGTTAGGGAATGGAGAGGGATTAGGGTACAGGTTAGGGTACCGCTGCGGTTTAGTGTTAGCGTACGTGTGAGGGCACGAGTTAGTCTTGGTGTCCTGGTTAAGATTAGGGCACGGGTGAGGGTAAGGTTTCGGGTGAGGGTCAGGGTTAGGATTCGGGTTAGGGTTAGGGTTAGGGAATGGAGAGGGATTAGGGTACAGGTTAGGGTACGACAATGCTTAAGGTTTAGCGTAAGTGTGAGGGCACGAGTTAGTGTTCGTGTACTGGTTAAGACAAGGGCACCGATGAGGATAAGGCCTCGGAAAAGTGTCACGTTCAGGGTTTCGATTAGGGATAGGGTTAGGGAATGGGGAGGGATTAGGGTACAGGATAGGGTACGACAATGCTTAAGGGTTAGCGTACTTTTGAGGGCATGAGTTAGAGTTTGTGTACTGGTTAAGATTAGGGCATTGGTTAGGGTAGGGCATCGGAAGTCGGTCAGGTTTAGGGATGGGATTAGGGTTAGGGTTAAGGAATGGGGAGGGATTAGGGTACAATTTAGGGTACGACAACGCTTAAGGTTTATCGTACGTGTGAGGGCACGAGTTAGTGTTGGTGTCCTGGTTTAGATTAGGGCACGGGTGAGGGTAAGGCTTCGGGTGAGGGTCAGGGTTAGGATTCGTGTTAGGGTTAGGGTTAAGGAATGCAGAGGGATTAGGGTACAGCTTAGGGTACGACAGTGCTTAAAACTTAGCGTTCGTGTGAGGGCAAGGGTTAGTGTTAGTGTCCTGGTTAAGATTAGGGCACGGGTGAGGGTAAGGTTTCGGGTGAGGGTCAGGGATAGAATTCGGGTTAGCGTTAGGGTTAGGGAATGGGGAGATTGTTAGGGCACAGTTTAGGGTACCACAACTCTTAAGGTTTAGCATACGTGTGAGGTCACTAGTTAGTGTTAGTGTACTGCTTAAGATTAGAGCACGGGTGAGTGTAAGGCCTCGGAAGAGGGTCACGTTAAGGGTTAGGGTTACGGTTAAGGTTAGGGAATGGGGATTGATTAGGGTACAGGTTAGGGTATGGCCATGGCTTAGGGTTAGCGTACGTTAGAGGGCATGGGTTAGTGTTGATGTACTGGTTAAAATTAGGACACGGGTGAGAGTAAAGTTTCGGGTGAGTGTCATGGTTAGGTTTCAGGTTAGGGTTAGTGTTAGGGAATGGAGAGGGATTAGGGTACAGGTTAGGGTACCGCTGCGGTTTAGTGTTAGCGTATGTGTGAGGGCACGAGTTAGTCTTGGTGTCCTGGTTAAGATTAGGGCACGGGTGAGGGTAAGGCTTCTTGTGAGGGTCAGGGTTAGGATTCGGGTTAGGGTTAGGGTTAGGGAATGGAGAGGGATTAGGGTACTGTTTAGGGTACGACAATTCCTAAGGGTTAGCGTAAGTGTGAGGGCACGAGTTAGTGTTGGTGTACTGGTTAAGACAAGGGCACCGATGAGCGTAAGGCCTCGGAAAAGGGTCACGTTCAGGGTTTCGCTTAGGGTTAGGGCTAGGGAATGGGGAGGGATTAGGGTACAGGATAGGGTACGACAATGCTTAAGGTTTAGACTACGTTTGAGGGCATAAGTTAGTGTTTGTGTACTGGTTAAGATTAGGGCATTGGTTAGGGTAGGGCATCGGAAGTGGGTCAGGTTTAGGGATGGGGTTAGGGTTAGGGTTAAGGAATGGGGAGGGATTAGGTTACAATTTAGGTTACGACAACGATTAAGGTTTAGCGTACGTGTGAGGGCACGAGTTAGTGTTGGTGTCCTGTTTAATATTAGGGTACGGGTGAGGGTAAGGCTTCGGGTGAGGGTCAGGGTTAGGATTCGTGTTAGGGTTAGGGTTAAGGAATGCAGAGGGATTAGGGTACAGCTTAGGGAACGACAGTGTTTAAGGGTTAGGGTTCGTGTGAGGGCAAGGGTTAGTGTTAGTGTCCTGGTTAAGATTAGGGCACGGGTGAGGGTAAGGCTTCAGGTGAGGGTCAGGGTTAGGATTCGGGTTAGGGTTAGGGTTAGGGAAAGGGGAGATATTAGGGCACAGTTTAGGGTACCACAACGCTTAAGGTTTAGTGTACGTGTGAGGTCACTAGTTAGTGTTAATGTACTGCTTATGATTAGGGCACGGGGGAGGGTAAGGCCTCGGAAGAGGGCCACGTTAAGGGTTAGGGTTAGGGTTAGGGAATGGGGATTGATTAGGGTACAGGTTAAGGTACCGCTGCGGTTTAGTGTTAGCGTACGTGTGAGGGCACGACTTAGACTTGGTGTCCTGGTTAAGATTAGGGCACGGGTGATGGTAAGGCTTCGGGTGAGGTTCAGGGTTAGGATTTGGGTTAGGGTTAGGGTTAGGGAATGGAGAGGGATTAGGGTACAGGTTAGGGTACCGCTGCGGTTTAGTGTTAGCGTACGTGTGAGGGCACGAGATAGTCTTGGTGTCCTGGTTAAGATTAGAGCACGGGTGAGGTTAAGGCTTCTTGTGAGGGTCAGGGTTAGGATTTGGGTTAGGGTTAGGGTTAGGGAATGGAGAGGGATTAGGGTACTGGTTAGGGTACGACAATGCCTAAGGGTTAGCGTAAGTGTGAGGGCACGAGTTAGTGTTGGTGTACTGGTTAAGACAAGGGCACCGATGAGGGTAAGGCCTCAGAAAAGGGTCACGTTCAGGGTTTCGCTTAGGGTTAGGGTTAGGGAATGGGGAGGGATTAGGGTACAGGAGAGGGTACGACAATGCTTAAGGGTTAGCGTACGTTTGAGGGCATGAGTTAGTGTTTGTGTACTGGTTAAGATGAGGGCATTGGTTAGGGTAGGGCATCGGAAGTGGGTCAGGTTTAGGGATGGGGTTAGGGTTAGGTTTAAGGAATGGGGAGGGATTAGGTTACAATTTAGGGTACGACAATGCTTAAGGTTTAGCGTATGTGTGAGGGCACGAGTTAGTGTTGGTGTCCTGGTTAAGATTAGGGCACGGGTGAGGGTAAGGCTTCGGGTGAGGGTCAGGGTTAGGATTCGTGTTAGGGTTAGGGTTAGGGAATGCGGAGGGATTAGGGTACAGCTTAGGGTACAACAGTGCTTAAGGGTTAGCGTCCGTGTGAGGGCAAGGGTTAGTGTTAGTGTCCTGGTTAAGATTAGGGCACAGGTGAGGGTAAGGCTTCAGGTGAGGGTCAGGTTTAGGATTCGGGTTAGGGTTAGGATTAAGGAATGGGGAGATATTAGGACACAGTTTAGGGTACCACAACGCTTAAGGTTTAGCGTACCTGTGAGGTCACTAGTTAGTGTTAGTGTACTGCTTACGATTAGGGCACGGGTGAGGGTAAGGTCTCGGAAGAGGGTCACGTTAAGGGTTAGGGTTAGGGTTAGGGTTAGGGAATGGGGATTGATTAGGGTACAGGTTAAGGTACGGCAATGGCTTAGGGTTAGCGTACGTTAGAGGGCATGGGTTAGTGTTGATGTACTGGTTAAAATTAGGACACGGGTGAGGGTAAAGTTTCGGGTGAGTGTCATGGTTAGGTTTCAGGTTAGGGTTAGGGTTAGGGAATGGAGAGGGATTAGGGTACAGGTTAGGGTACTGCTGTGGTTTAGTGTTAGCGTACGTTTGAGGGCACGAGTTAGCCTTTGTGTCCTGGTTAAGATTAGGGCACGGGTGAGGGTAAGGTTTCGGGTGAGGGTCAGGGTTAGGATTCGGGTTAGGCTTAGGGTTAGGGAATGGAGAGGGATTAGGGTACAGTTTAGGGTACGACAATGCTTAAGGGTTAGCGTAAGTGTGAGGGCACGAGTTAGTGTTGGTGTACTGGTTAAGACAAGGGCACCGATGAGGGTAAGGCCTCGGAAAAGGGTCACGTGCAGGGTTTCGCTTAGGGTTAGGGTTAGGGAAAGGGGAGGGATTAGGGTACAGGATACGGTACGACAATGCTTAAGGGTTAGCGTACTTTTGAGGGCATGAGTTAGTGTTTGTGTACTGGTTAAGATTAGGGCATTGGTTAGGGTAGGGCATCGGAAATGGGTCAGGTTTAGGGATGGGGTTAGGGTTAGGGTTAAGGAATGGGGAGGGATTAGGGTACAATTTAAGGTACGACAACGCTTAAGGTTTAGCGTACGTGTGAGGGCACGAGTTAGTGTAGGTGTCCTGGTTAAGATTAGGGCACGGGTGAGGGTAAGGCTTCAGGTGAGGGTCAGGGTTAGGATTCGGGTTAGGGTTAGGGTTAGGGAATGGGAAGGGATTAGGGTACAGTTTAGGGTACGACAACGATTAAGGGTTAGCATACGTGTGAGGGCACGAGTTAGTGTTGGTGTCCTGGTTAAGATTAGGGCACGGGTGAGGGTAAGGTTTCGGGTGATGGTCAGGGATAGAATTCGGGTTAGGGTTAGATTCATGGAATGGGGAGATATTAGGGCACAGTTTAGGGTACCACAACGCTTAAGGTTTAGCATACGTGTGAGGTCACTAGTTAGTGTTAGTGTACTGCTTACGATTACGGCCAGGGTGAGGGTAAGGCCTCGGAAGAGGGTCACGTTAAGGGTTAGGGTTAGGGTTAGGGTTAGGGAATGGGGATTGATTAGGGTACAGGTTAGTGTACGGCAATGGCTTAGGGTTAGTGTACGTTAGAGGGCATGGGTTAGTGTTGATGTACTGGTTAAAATTAGGACACGGGTGAGGGTAAAGTTTCAGGTGAGTGTCATGGTTAGGTTTCAGGTTAGGGTTAGTGTTAGGGAATGGAGAGGGATTAGGGTACAGGTTAGGGTACCGCTGCGGTTTAGTGTTAGCGTACGTGTGAGGGCACGAGTTAGTCTTGGTGTCCTGGTTAAGATTAGGGCACGGGTGAGGGTAAGGTTTCGGGTGAGGGTCAGGGTTAGGATTCGGGTTAGGGTTAGGGTTAGGGAATGGAGAGGGATTAGGGTACAGGTTAGGGTACGACAATGCTTAAGGGTTATCGTAAGTGTGAGGGCAAGAGTTAGTGTTGGTGTACTGGTTAAGACAAGGGCACCGATGAGGGTAAGGCCTCGGAAAAGGGTCACGTTCAGGGTTTCGCTTAGGGAAAGGGTTAGGGAATGGGGAGGGATTAGGGTACAGGATAGGGTACGACAATGCTTAAGGGTTAGTGTACTTTTGAGGGCATGAGTTAGAGTTTGTGTACTGGTTAAGATTAGGGCATTGGTTAGGGTAGGGCATCGGAAGTGGGTCAGGTTTAGGGATGGGGTTAGGGTTAGGGTTAAGGAATGGGGAGGGATTAGGGTACAATTTAGTGTACGACAACGCTTAAGGTTTAGCGTACGTGTGAGGGCACGAGTTAGTGTTGATGTCCTGGTTAAGATTAGGGCACGGGTGAGGGTAAGGCTTCGGGTGAGGGTCAGGGTTAGGATTCGTGTTAGGGTTAGGGTTAAGGAATGCAGAGGGATTAGGGTACAGCTTAGGGTACGACAGTGCTTAAGGGTTAGCGTTGGTGTGAGGGCAAGGGTTAGTGTTAGTGTCCTGTTTAAGATTAGGGCACGGGTGAGGGTAAGGTTTCGGGTGAGGATCAGGGATAGAATTCGGGTGAGGGTTAGGGTTAGGGAATGGGGAGATTGTTAGGGTACAGTTTAGGGTACCACAACTCTTAAGGTTTAGCATACATGTGAGGTCACTAGTTAGTGTTAGTGTACTGCTTAAGATTAGAGCACGGGTGAGTGTAAGGCCTCGGAAGAGGGTCACGTTAAGGGTTAGGGTTACGGTTAAGGTTAGGGAATGGGGATTGATTAGGGTACAGGTTAGGGTATGGCCATGGCTTAGGGTTAGCGTACGTTAGAGGGCATGGGTTAGTGTTGATGTACTGGTTAAAATTAGGACACGGGTGAGAGTAAAGTTTCGGGTGAGTGTCATGGTTAGGTTTCAGGTTAGGGTTAGTGTTAGGGAATGGAGAGGGATTAGGGTACAGGTTAGGGTACCGCTGCGGTTTAGTGTTAGCGTACGTGTGAGGGCACGAGTTAGTCTTGGTGTCCTGGTTAAGATTAGGGCACGGGTGAGGGTAAGGCTTCTTGTGAGGGTCAGGGTTAGGATTCGGGTTAGGGTTAGGGTTAGGAAATGGAGAGGGATTAGGGTACTGTTTAGGGTACGACAATTCCTAAGGGTTAGCGTAAGTGTGAGGGCACGAGTTAGTGTTGGTTTACTGGTTAAGACAAGGGCACCGATGAGGGTAAGGCCTCGGAAAAGCGTCACGTTCAGGGTTTCGCTTAGGGTTAGGGCTAGGGAATGGGGAGGGATTAGGGTACAGGATAGGGTACGACAATGCTTAAGGTTTAGACTACGTTTGAGGGCATAAGTTAGTGTTTGTGTACTGGTTAAGATTAGGGCATTGGTTAGGGTAGGGCATCGGAAGTGGGTCAGGTTTAGGGATGGGGTTAGGGTTAGGGTTAAGGAATGGGGAGGTATTAGGTTACAATTTAGGTTACGACAACGATTAAGGTTTAGCGTACGTGTGAGGGCACGAGTTAGTGTTGGTGTCCTGGTTAATATTAGGGCACGGGTGACGGTAAGGCTTCGGGTGAGGGTCAGGGTTAGGATTCGTGTTAGGGTTAGGGTTAAGGAATGCAGAGGGATTAGGGTACAGCTTAGGGAACAACAGTGTTTAAGGGTTAGGGTTCGTGTGAGGGCAAGGGTTAGTGTTAGTGTCCTGGTTAAGATTAGGGCACGGGTGAGGGTAAGGCTTCAGGTGAGGGTCAGGGTTAGGATTCGGGTTAGGGTTAGGGTTAGGGAAAGGGGAGATATTAGGGCACAGTTTAGGGTACCACAACGCTTAAGGTTTAGTGTACGTGTGAGGTCACTAGTTAGTGTTAATGTACTGCTTATGATTAGGGCACGGGGGAGGGTAAGGCCTCGGAAGAGGGCCACGTTAAGGGTTAGGGTTAGGGTTAGGGAATGGGGATTGATTAGGGTACAGGTTAAGGTACCGCTGCGGTTTAGTGTTAGCGTACGTGTGAGGGCACGACTTAGACTTGGTGTCCTGGTTAAGATTAGGGCACGGGTGATGGTAAGGCTTCGGGTGAGGTTCAGGGTTAGGATTCGGGTTAGGGTTAGGGTTAGGGAATGGAGAGTGATTAGGGTACAGGTTAGGGTACCGCTGCGGTTTAGTGTTAGCGTACGTGTGAGGGCACGAGATAGTCTTGGTGTCCTGGTTAAGATTAGAGCACGGGTGAGGTTAAGGCTTCTTGTGAGGGTCAGGGTTAGGATTTGGGTTAGGGTTAGGGTTAGGGAATGGAGAGGGATTAGGGTACTGGTTAGGGTACGACAATGCCTAAGGGTTAGCGTAAGTGTGAGGGCACGAGTTAGTGTTGGTGTACTGGTTAAGACAAGGGCACCGATGAGGGTAAGGCCTCAGAAAAGGGTCACGTTCAGGGTTTCGCTTAGGGTTAGGGTTAGGGAATGGGGATTGATTAGGGTACAGGTTAGGGTACGGCAATGGCTTAGGGTTAGCGTACGTTAGAGGGCATTGGTTAGTGTTGATGTACTGGTTAAAATTAGGACACGGGTGATGGTAAAGTTTCGGGTGAGTGTCATGGTTAGGTTTCAGGTTAGGGTTAGGGTTAGGGAATGGAGAGGGATTAGGGTACAGGTTAGGGTACCGCTGCGGTTTACTGTTAGCGTACGTGTGAGGGCACGAGTTAGTCTTGGTGTCCTGGTTAAGATTAGGGCACGGGTGAGGGTAAGGCTTCGGGTGAGGGTCAGGGTTAGGATTCGGGTTAGGGTTAGGGTTAGGAAATGGGGAGGGATTAGGGTACAGTTTAGGGTACGACAGTGCTTAAGGGTTAGCGTTCGTGTGAGGGCAAGGGTTAGTGTTAGTGTCCTGGTTTAGATTAGGGCACGGGTGAGGGTAAGGCTTCAGGTGAGGGTCAGAGTTAGGATTCGGGTTAGGGTTAGGGTTAGGGAATGGGGAGATATTAGGGCACAGTTTAGGGTACCACAACGCTTAAGGTTTAGCGTACGTGTGAGGTCACTAGTTAGTGTTAGTGTACTGCTTACGATTAGGGCCCGGGGGAGGGTAAGGCCTCAGAAGAGGGTCACGTTAAGGGTTAGAGTTAGGGTTAGGGTTAGGGAATGGGGATTGATTAGCGTACAGGTTAGGGTACGGCAATGGCTTAGGGTTAGCGTACGTTAGAGGGCATGGGTTAGTGTTGATGTACTGGTTAAAATTAGCACACGGGTGATGGTAAAGTTTCGGGTGAGTGTCATGGATAGGTTTCAGGTTAGGGTTAGGGTTAGGGAATGGAGAGGGATTAGGGTACAGGTTAGGGTACCGCTGTGGTTTAGTGTTAGCGTACGTTTGAAGGCACGAGTTAGTCTTGGTGTCCTGGTTAAGATTAGGGCACGTGTGATGGTAAGGTTTCGGGTGAGGGTCAGGGTTAGGATTCGGGTTAGGGTTAGGGTTAGGGAACGGGGAGGGATTAGGGTACAGGATAGGGTATGATAATGCTTAAGGGTTACCGTACGTTTGAGGGCATGAGTTAGTGTTTGTGTACTGGTTAAGATTAGGGCATTGGTTAGGGTAGGGCATCGGAAGTGGGTCAGGTTTAGGGATGGGGTTAGGGTTAGGGTTAAGGAATGGGGAGGGATTAGGGTACAGTTTAGGGTACGACAATGCTTAAGGGTTAGCGTAAGTGTGAGGGCACGAGTTAGTGTTGGTGTACTGGTTAAGACAAGGGCACCGATGAGGGTAAGGCCTCGGAAAAGGGTCACGTGCAGGGTTTCGCTTAGGGTTAGGGTTAGGGAAAGGGGAGGGATTAGGGTACAGGATACGGTACGACAATGCTTAAGGGTTAGCGTACTTTTGAGGGCATGAGTTAGTGTTTGTGTACTGGTTAAGATTAGGGCATTGGTTAGGGTAGGGCATCGGAAATGGGTCAGGTTTAGGGATGGGGTTAGGGTTAGGGTTAAGGAATGGGGAGGGATTAGGGTACAATTTAAGGTACGACAACGCTTAAGGTTTAGCGTACGTGTGAGGGCACGAGTTAGTGTTGGTGTCCTGGTTAAGATTAGGGCACGGGTGAGGGTAAGGCTTCAGGTGAGGGTCAGGGTTAGGATTCGGGTTAGGGTTAGGGTTAGGGAATGGGAAGGGATTAGGGTACAGTTTAGGGTACGACAACGATTAAGGGTTAGCATACGTGTGAGGGCACGAGTTAGTGTTGGTGTCCTGGTTAAGATTAGGGCACGGGTGAGGGTAAGGTTTCGGGTGATGGTCAGGGATAGAATTCGGGTTAGGGTTAGATTCATGGAATGGGGAGATATTAGGGCACAGTTTAGGGTACCACAACGCTTAAGGTTTAGCATACGTGTGAGGTCACTAGTTAGTGTTAGTGTACTGCTTACGATTACGGCCAGGGTGAGGGTAAGGCCTCGGAAGAGGGTCACGTTAAGGGTTAGGGTTAGGGTTAGGGTTAGGGAATGGGGATTGATTAGGGTACAGGTTAGTGTACGGCAATGGCTTAGGGTTAGTGTACGTTAGAGGGCATGGGTTAGTGTTGATGTACTGGTTAAAATTAGGACACGGGTGAGGGTAAAGTTTCAGGTGAGTGTCATGGTTAGGTTTCAGGTTAGGGTTAGGGTTAGGAAATGGAGAGGGATTAGGGTACAGGTTAGGGTACGACAATGCTTAAGGGTTATCGTAAGTGTGAGGGCAAGAGTTAGTGTTGGTGTACTGGTTAAGACAAGGGCACCGATGAGGGTAAGGCCTCGGAAAAGGGTCACGTTCAGGGTTTCGCTTAGGGAAAGGGTTAGGGAATGGGGAGGGATTAGGGTACAGGATAGGGTACGACAATGCTTAAGGGTTAGTGTACTTTTGAGGGCATGAGTTAGAGTTTGTGTACTGGTTAAGATTAGGGCATTGGTTAGGGTAGGGCATCGGAAGTGGGTCAGGTTTAGGGATGGGGTTAGGGTTAGGGTTAAGGAATGGGGAGGGATTAGGGTACAATTTAGTGTACGACAACGCTTAAGGTTTAGCGTACGTGTGAGGGCACGAGTTAGTGTTGATGTCCTGGTTAAGATTAGGGCACGGGTGAGGGTAAGACTTCGGGTGAGGGTCAGGGTTAGGATTCGTGTTAGGGTTAGGGTTAAGGAATGCAGAGGGATTAGGGTACAGCTTAGGGTACGACAGTGCTTAAGGGTTAGCGTTCGTGTGAGGGCAAGGGTTAGTGTTAGTGTCCTGTTTAAGATTAGGGCACGGGTGAGGGTAAGGTTTCGGGTGAGGATCAGGGATAGAATTCGGGTGAGGGTTAGGGTTAGGGAATGGGGAGATATTAGGGCACAGTTTAGGGTACCACAACGCTTAAGGTTTAGCATACGTGTGAGGTCACTAGTTAGTGTTAGTGTACTGCTTACGATTAGGGCACGGGTGAGGGTAAGGCTTCGGATGAGGGTCAGGGTTAGGATTCGTGTTAGGGTTAGGGTTAGGGAATGCGGAGGGATTAGGGTGCAGCTTAGGGTACGACAGTGCTTAAGGGTTAGCGTTCGTGTGAGGGCAAGGGTTAGTGTTAGTGTCCTGGTTAAGATTAGGGCACGGGTGAGGGTAAGGCTTCAGGTGAGGGTCAGGTTTAGGATTCGGGTTAGGGTTAGGATTAGGGAATGGGGAGATATTAGGACACAGTTTAGGGTACCACAACGCTTAAGGTTTAGCGTACCTGTGAGGTCACTAGTTAGTGTTAGTGTACTGCTTACAATTAGGGCACGGGTGAGGGTAAGGCCTCGGAAGAGGGTCACGTTAAGGGTTAGGGTTAGGGTTAGGGTTAGGGAATGGGGATTGACTAGGGTACAGGTTAGGGTACGGCAATGGCTTAGGGTTAGCGTACGTTGGAGGGCATGGGTTAGTGTTGATTTACTGGTTAAAATTAGGACACGGGTGAGGGTAAAGTTTCAGGTGAGTGTCATGGTTAGGTTTCAGGTTAGGGTTAGGGTTAGGGAATGGAGAGGGATTAGGGTACAGGTTAGGGTACCGCTGCGGTTTAGTGTTAGCGTACGTGTGAGGGCACGAGTTAGTCTTGGTGTCCTGGTTAAGATTAGGGCACGGGTGAGGGTAAGGTTTCGGGTGAGGGTCAGGGTTAGGATTCGGGTTAGGGTTAGGGTTAGGGAATGGAGAGGGATTAGGGTACAGGTTAGGGTACGACAATGCTTAAGGGTTATCGTAAGTGTGAGGGCACGAGTTAGTGTTGGTGTACTGGTTAAGACAAGAGCACCGATGAGGGTAAGGCCTCGGAAAAGGGTCACGTTCAGGGTTTCGCTTAGGGAAAGGGTTAGGGAATGGGGAGGGATTAGGGTACAGGATAGGGTACGACAATGCTTAAGGGTTAGCGTACTTTTGAGGGCATGAGTTAGAGTTTGTGTACTGGTTAAGATTAGGGCATTGGTTAGGGTAGGGCATCGGAAGTGGGTCAGGTTTAGGGATGGGGTTAGGGTTAGGGTTAAGGAATGGGGAGGGATTATGGTACAATTTAGGGTACGACAACGCTTAAGGTTTAGCGTACGTGTGAGGGCACGAGTTAGTGTTGATGTCCTGGTTAAGATTAGGGCACGGGTGAGGGTAAGGCTTCGGGTGAGGGTCAGGGTTAGGATTCGTGTTAGGGTTAGGGTTAAGGAATGCAGAGGGATTAGGGTACAGCTTAGGGTACGACAGTGCTTAAGGGTTAGCGTTCGTGTGAGGGCAAGGGTTAGTGTTAGTGTCCTGTTTAAGATTAGGGCACGGGTGAGGGTAAGGTTTCGGGTGAGGGTCAGGGATAGAATTCGGGTGAGGGTTAGGGTTAGGGAATGGGGAGATATTAGGGCACAGTTTAGGGTACCACAACTCTTAAGGTTTAGCATACGTGTGAGGTCACTAATTAGTGTTAGTGTACTGCTTACGATTAGGGCACGGGTGAGTGTAAGGCCTCGGAAGAGGGTCACGTTAAGGGTTAGGGTTAGGGTTAGGGTTAGGGAATGGGGATTGATTAGGGTACAGGTTAGGGTACGGCAATGGCTTAGGGTTAGCGTACGTTAGAGGGCATGGGTTAGTGTTGATGTACTGGTTAAAATTAGGACACGGGTGATGGTAAAGTTTCGGGTGAGTATCATGGATAGGTTTCAGGTTACGGTTAGGGTTAGGGAATGGAGAGGGATTAGGGTACAGGTTAGGGTACCGCTGCGGTTTAGTGTTAGCGTACGTGTGAGGGCACGACTTAGTCTTGGTGTCCTGGTTAAGATTAGGGCACGGGTGAGGGTAAGGCTTCGGGTGAGGTTCAGGGTTAGGATTCGGGTTAGGGTTAGGGTTAGGGAATGGAGAGGGATTAGGGTACAGGTTAGGGTACCGCTGCGGTTTAGTGTTAGCGTACGTGTGACGGCACGAGTTAGTCTTGGTGTCCTGGTTAAGATTAGGGCACGGGTGAGGTTAAGGCTTCTTCTGAGGGTCAGGGTTAGGATTTGGGTTAGGGTTAGGAATAGGGAATGGAGAGGGATTAGGGTACTGGTTAGGGTACGACAATGCCTAAGGGTTAGCGTAAGTGTGAGGGCACGAGTTAGTGTTGGTGTACTGGTTAAGACAAGGGCACCGATGTGGGTAAGGCCTCAGAAAAGGGTCACGTTCAGGGTTTCGCTTAGGGTTAGGGTTAGGGAATGGGGAGGGATTAGGGTACAGGAGAGGGTACGACAATGCTTAAGGGTTAGCGTACGTTTGAGGGCATGAGTTAGTGTTTGTGTTCTGGTTAAGATGAGGGCATTGGTTAGGGTAAGGCATCGGAAGTGGGTCAGGTTTAGGGATGGGGTTAGGGTTAGGTTTAAGGAATGGGGAGGGATTAGGTTACAATTTAGGGCACGACAACGCTTAAGGTTTAGCGTATCTGTGAGGGCACGAGTTAGTGTTGGTGTCCTGGTTAAGATTAGGGCACGGGTGAGGGTAAGGCTTCGGGTGAGGGTCAGGGTTAGGATTCGTGTTAGGGTTAGGGTTAGGGAATGCGGAGGGATTAGGGTACAGCTTAGGGTACGACAGTGCTTAAGGGTTAGCGTCCGTGTGAGGGCAAGGGTTAGTGTTAGTGTCCTGGTTAAGATTAGGGCACGGGTGAGGGTAAGGCTTCAGGTGAGGGTCAGGTTTAGGATTCGGGTTAGGGTTAGGATTAGGGAATGGGGAGATATTAGGACACAGTTTAGGGTACCACAACGCTTAAGGTTTAGCGTACCTGTGCGGTCACTAGTTAGTGTTAGTGTACTGCTTACGATTAGGGCACGGGTGAGGGTAAGGCCTCGGAAGAGGGTCACGTTAAGGGTTAGGGTTAGGGTTAGGGTTAGGGAATGGGGATTGATTAGGGTACAGGTTAGGGTACGGCAATGGCTTAGGGTTAGCGTACGTTAGAGGGCATTGGTTAGTGTTGATGTACTGGTTAAAATTAGGACACGGGTGATGGTAAAGTTTCGGGTGAGTGTCATGGTTAGGTTTCAGGTTAGGGTTAGGGTTAGGGAATGGAGAGGGATTAGGGTACAGGTTAGGGTACCGCTGCGGTTTACTGTTAGCGTACGTGTGAGGGCACGAGTTAGTCTTGGTGTCCTGGTTAAGATTAGGGCACGGGTGAGGGTAAGGCTTCGGGTGAGGGTCAGGGTTAGGATTCGGGTTAGGGTTAGGGTTAGGGAATGGGGAGATATTAGGGCACAGTTTAGGGTACCACAACGCTTAAGGTTTAGCGTACGTGTGAGGTCACTGGTTAGTGTTAGTGTACTGCTTACGATTAGGGCCCGGGGGAGGGTAAGGCCTCAGAAGAGGGTCACGTTAAGGGTTAGAGTTAGGGTTAGGGTTAGGGAATGGGGATTGATTAGCGTACAGGTTAGGGTACGGCAATGGCTTAGGGTTAGCGTACGTTAGAGGGCATGGGTTAGTGTTGATGTACTGGTTAAAATTAGCACACGGGTGATGGTAAAGTTTCGGGTGAGTGTCATGGATAGGTTTCAGGTTAGGGTTAGGGTTAGGGAATGGAGAGGGATTAGGGTACAGGTTAGGGTACCGCTATGGTTTAGTGTTAGCGTACGTTTGAGGGCACGAGTTAGTCTTGGTGTCCTGGTTAAGATTAGGGCACGTGTGATGGTAAGGTTTCGGGTGAGGGTCAGGGTTAGGATTCGGGTTAGGGTTAGGGTTAGGGAACGGGGAGGGATTAGGGTACAGGATAGGGTATGATAATGCTTAAGGGTTACCGTACGTTTGAGGGCATGAGTTAGTGTTTGTGTACTGGTTAAGATTAGGGCATTGGTTAGGGTAGGGCATCGGAAGTGGGTCAGGTTTAGGGATGGGTTTAGGGTTAGGGTTAAGGAATGGGGAGGGATTAGGTTACAATTTAGGGTACGACAACGCTTAAGGTTTAGCGTACGTGTGAGGGCACGAGTTAGTGTTGGTGTCCTGATTAAGATTAGGGCACGGGTGAGGGTAAGGCTTCGGGTGAGGGTCATGGTTAGGATTCGGGTTAGGGTTAGGGTTAGGAAATGGGGAGGGATTAAGGTACAGTTTAGGGTACGACAGTGCTTAAGGGTTAGCGTTCGTGTGAGGGCAAGGGTTAGTGTTAGTGTCCTGGTTTAGATTAGGGCACGGGTGAGGGTAAGGCTTCAGGTGAGGGTCAGAGTTAGGATTCGGGTTAGGGTTAGGGTTAGGGAAAGGGGAGATATTAGGGCACAGTTTAGGGTACCACAACGCTTAAGGTTTAGCGTACGTGTGAGGTCACTATTTAGTGTTAGTGTACTGCTTACGATTAGGGCCCGGGGGAGGGTAAGGCCTCAGAAGAGGTTCACGTTAAGGGTTAGGGTTAGGGTTAGGGTTAGGGAATTGGGATTGATTAGCGTACAGGTTAGGGTACGGCAATGGCTTAGGGTTAGCGTACGTTAGAGGGCATGGGTTAGTGTTGATATACTGGTTAAAATTAGCACACGGGTGATGGTAAAGTTTCGGGTGAGTGTCATGGATAGGTTTCAGGTTAGGGTTAGGGTTAGGGAATGGAGAGGGATTAGGGTACAGGTTAGGGTACCGCTGTGGTTTAGTGTTAGCGTACGTTTGAGGGCACGAGTTAGTCTTGGTGTCCTGGTTAAGATTAGGGCACGGGTGAGGGTAAGGCTTCGGGTGAGGGTCAGGGTTAGGATTCGTGTTAGGGTTAGGGTTAAGGAATGCAGAGGGATTAGGGTACAGCTTAGGGTACGACAGTGCTTAAGAATTAGCGTTCGTGTGAGGGCAAGGGTTAGTGCTAGTGTCCTGGTTAAGATTAGGGTACGGGTGATGGTAAGGCTTCAGGTGAGGGTCAGGGTTAGGATTCGGGTTAGGGTTAGGGTTAGGGAAAGGGGAGATATTAGGGCACAGTTTAGGGTACCACAACGCTTAAGGTTTAGCGTACGTGTGAGGTCACTAGTTAGTGTTAGTGTACTGCTTACGATTAGGGCACGGGGGAGGGTAAGGCCTCGGAAGAAGGTCACATTAAGGGTTAGGGTTAGGGTTAGGGTTAGGGAATGGGGATTGATTAGGGTACAGGTTAGGGTATGGCAATGGCTTAGGGTTAGCGTACGTTAGAGGACATGGGCTAGTGTTGATGTCCTGGTTAAAATTAGGACACGGGTGATGGTAAAGTTTCGGGTGAGTGTCATGTTTAGGTTTCAGGTTAGGGTTAGGGTTAGGGAATAGAGAGGGATTAGGGTACAGGGTAGGGTACCGCTGCGGTTTACTGTTAGCGTACGTGTGAGGGCACGAGTTAGTTTTGGTGTCATGGTTAAGATTAGGGCACGGGTGAGGGTAAGGCTTCGGGTGAGGGTCAGGGTTAGGATTCGGGTTAGGGTTAGGGTTAGGGAATGGGGAGGGATTAGGGTAAAGTTTAGGGTACGAAAACGATTAAGGTTTAGCATACGTGTGAGGTCACTATTTAGTGTTAGTGTACTGCTTACGATTAGGGCACGGGTGAGGGTACGGCCTCGGAACAGGGTCACGTTAAGGGTTAGGGTTAGGCAATGGGGATTGATTAGGGTACAGGTTAGGGTACAGAAATGGCTTAGGGTTAGCGTACGTTAGAGGGCATGGGTTAGTGTTGATGTACTGGTTAAAATTAGGACACGGGTGAGGGTAAAGTTTCGGGTGAGTGTCATGGTTAGGTTTCAGGTTAGGGTTAGGGTTAGGGAATGGAGAGGGATTAGGGCACAGGTTAGGGTACCGCTGTGGTTTATTGTTAGCGTACGTGTGAGGGCATGAATTAGTCTTGGTGTCCTGGTTAAGATTAGGGCACGGGTGAGGGTAAGGTTTCGGGTGAGTGTCAGGGTTAGGATTCGGGTTAGGGTTAGGGTTAGGGAATGGAGAGGGATTAGGGTACTGGTTAGGGTACGACAATGCCTAAGGGTTAGCGTAAGTGTGAGGGCACGAGTTAGTGTTGGTGTACTGGTTAAGACAAGGGCACCGATGAGGGTAAGGCCTCGGAAAAGGGTCACGTTCAGGGTTTCGCTTAGGGTTAAGGTTAGGGAATGGGGAGGGATTAGGGTACAGGATAGGGTACGACAAAGCTTAAGGCTTAGCATACGTTTGAGGGCATGAGTTAGTGTTTGTGTACTGGTTAAGATTAGGGCATTGGTTAGGGTAGGGCATCGGAAGTGGGTCAGGTTTAGGGATGGGGTTAGGGTTAGGGTTAAGGAATGGGGAGGGATTAGGTTACAATTTAGGGTACGACAACGCTTAAGGTTTAGCGTACGTGTGAGGGCACGAGTTAGTGTTGGTGTCCTGGTTAAGATTAGGGCACGGGTGAGGGTAAGGCTTCGGGTGAGGGTCAGGGTTAGGATTCGTGTTAGGGTTAGTGTTAAGGAATGCAGAGGGATTAGGGTACAGCTTAGGGTACGATAGTGCTTAAGGGTTAGCGTTCGTGTGAGGGCAAGTGTTAGTGTTAGTGTCCTGGTTAAGATTAGGGCACGGGTGAGGGTAAGGCTTCAGGTGAGGGTCAGGGTTAGGATTCGGGTAAGGGATAGGATTAGGGAATGGGGAGATATTAGGACACAGTTTAGGGTACCACAACGCTTAAGGTTTAGCGTACCTGTGAGGTCACTAGTTAGTGTTAGTGTACTGCTTACGATTAGGGCACGGGTGAGGGTAAGGCTTCGGAAGAGGGTCACGTTAAGGGTTAGGGTTAGGGTTAGGGTTAGGGAATGGGGATTGATTAGGGTACAGGTTAGGGTACGGCAATGGCTTAGGGTTAGCGTACGTTAGAGGGCATGGGTTAGTGTTGATGTACTGGTTAAAATTAGGACACGGGTGAGGGTAAAGTTTCGGGTGAGTGTCATGGTTAGGTTTCAGGTTAGGGTTAGGGTTAAGGAATGGAGAGGGATTAGGGTACAGGTTAGGGTACCGCTGTGGTTTAGTATTAGCGTACGTTTGAGGGCACAAGTTAGTCTTGGTGTCCTGGTTAAGATTAGGGCACGGGTGAGGGTAAGGTTTCAGGTGAGGGTCAGGGTTAGGATTCGGGTTAGGGTTAGGGTTAGGGAATGGAGAGGGATTAGGGTACAGGTTAGGGTACGGCAATGCTTAAGGGTTAGCGTAAGTGTGAGGGCACGAGTTAGTGTTGGCGTACTGGTTAAGACAAGGGCACTGATGAGGGTAAGGCCTCGGAAAAGGGTCACGTTCAGGGTTTCGCTTAGGGTTAGGGTTAGGGAATGGGGAGGGATTAGGGTGCAGGATAGGGTACGACAATGCTTAAGGGTTAGCGTACTTTTGAGGGCATGAGTTAGAGTTTGTGTACTGGTTAAGATTAGGGCATTGGTTAGGGTAGGGCATCGGAAGTGGGTCAGGTATAGGGATGGGGTTAGGGTTAGTGTTAAGGAATGGGGAGGGATTAGGGTACAATTTAGGGTACGACAACGCTTAAGGTTTAGCGTACGTGTGAGGGCACGAGTTAGTGTTGGTGTCCTGGTTAAGATTATGGCACGGGTGAGGGTAAGGCTTCAGGTGAGGATCAGGGTTAGGATTCCGGTTAGGGTTAGGGTTAGGGAAAAGGGAGATATTAGGACACAGTTTAGGGTACCGCAACGCTTAAGGTTTAGCGTACCTGTGAGGTCACTAGTTAGTGTTAGTGTACTGCTTACGATTAGGGCACGGGTGAGGGTAAGGCCTCGGAAGAGGGTCACGTTAAGGGTTAGGGTTAGGGTTAGGGTTAGGGAATGGGGATTGATTAGGGTACAGGTTAGGGTACGGCAATGGCTTAGGGTTAGCGTACGTTAGAGGGCATGGGTTAGTGCTGATGTACTGGTTAAAATTAGGACACGGTTGAGGGTAAAGTTTCGGGTGAGTGTCATGGTTAGCCTTCAGGTGAGGTTTAGGGTTAGGGAATGGAGAGGGATTAGGGTACAGGTTAGGGTACCGCTGCGGTTTATTGTTAGCATACTTGTGAGGGCACGAGTTAGTCTTGGTGTCCTGGTTAAGATTAGGGCACGGGTGAGGGTAAGGCTTCGGTGAGGGTCAGGTTTAGGATTCGGGTTAGTGTTAGGGTTAGGGAATGGAGAGGGATTAGGGTACAGGTTAGGGTACGACAATGCTTAAGGGTTAGCGTAAGTGTGAGGGCACAAGTTAGTGTTGGTGTACTGGTTAAGACAAGGGCACTGATGAGGGTAAGGCCTCGGAAAAGGGTCACGTTCAGGGTTTCGATTAGGGTTAGGGTTAGGGAATGGGGAGGGTTTAGGGTACAGGATAGTGTACGACAATGCTTAAGGTTTAGCGTACGTTTGAGGGCAAGAGTTAGTGTTTGTGTACTGGTTAAGATTAGGGCATTGTTTAGGGTAGGGCATCGGAAGTGGGTCGGGTTTAGGAATGGGGTTAGGGTTAGGGTTAAGGAATGGGGAGGGATTAGGGTACAGTTTAGGGTACGACAACGATTAAGGGTTAGCGTACGTGTGAGGGCACGAGTTAGTGTTGGTGTCCTGGTTAAGATTAGGTCACGGGTGAGGGTATGGTTTCGGGTGAGGGTCAGGGATAGAATTCGGGTTAGGGATAGGGTTAGGGAATGGGGAGATATTAGGACACAGTTTAGCATACCACAACGCTTAAGGTTTAGCGTACGTGTGAGGTCACTAGTTAGTGTTAGTGTACTGCTTACGATTAGGGCACGGGTGAGGGTAACGCCTCGGAAGAGGGTCACGTTAAGGGTTATGGTTAGGGTTAGGGTTAGGGAATTGGGATTGATTAAAGTACAGGTTATGGTACGGCGATGGCTTAGGGTTAGCGTACGTTAGTGGGCATGGGTTAGTGTTGATGTACTGGTTAAAATTAGAACACGGGTGAGGGTAAAGTTTCGGGTGAGTGTCATGGATAGGTTTCAGGTTAGGGTTAGGGTTAGGGAATGGAGAGGATTTAGGGTACAGGTTAGGGTACCGCTGCGGTTTAGTGTTAGCGTATGTGTGAGGGTAAGAGTTAGTCTTGGTGTCCTGGTTAAGATTAGGGCACGGGTGAGCGTAAGGCTTCGTGTGAGGGTCAGGGTTAGGATTCGGGTTAGGGTTACGGTTAGGGAATGGAGAGGGATTAGGGTACAGGTTAGGGTACGACAATGCTTAAGGTTTAGCGTAAGTGTGAGGGCATGAGTTAGTGTTGGTGTACTGGTTAAGACAAGGGCACCGATGACGGTAAGGCCTCGGAAAAGGGTCACGTTCAGGGTTTCGGTTAGGGTTAGGGTTAGGGAATCGGGAGGGATTAGGTTACAGGATAGGGTACGACAATGCTTAAGGGTTAGCATAAGTGGGAGGGCACGAGTTAGTGTTGGTGTACTGGTTAAGACAAGGGCACCGATGAGGGTAAGGCCTCGGAAAAGGGTCACGTTCAGTGTTTCGGTTACGGTTAGGGTTCGGGAATGGGGAGGGATTAGGGTACAGGATAGGGTAGGACAATGCTTAAGGGTTAGCGTACGTTTGAGGGCATGAGTTAGTGTTTGTGTACTGGTTAAGATTAGGGCATTGGTTAGGGTAGGGCATCGGAAGTGGTTCAGGTTTAGGGATGTAGTTAGGGTTTGGGTTAAAGAATGGGGAGGGATTAGGGTACAATTTAGGGTACGAAAACGCTTAAGGTTTAGCGTACGTGTGAGGGCACGAGTTAGTGTTGGTGTCCTGGTTAAGATTAGGGCACGGGTGAAGGTAAGGCTTCGGGTGAGGGTCAGGTTTAGGATTCGTGTTAGGGTTAGGGTTAAGGAATGCAGAGGGATTAGGGTACAGCTTAGGGTACGACAGTGCTTAAGGGTTAGCGTTCGTGTGAGGGCAAGGGTTAGTGTTAGTGTCCTGGTTAAGATTAGGGCACGGGTGAGGGTAAGGCTTCGGTGAGGGTCTGGGTTAGGATTCGGGTTAGGGTTAGGGTTAGGGAATGGAGAGGGATTAGGGTACATGTTAGGGTACGACAATGCTTAAGGGTTAGCGTAAGTGTGAGGGCACGAGTTAGTGTTGGTGTACTGGTTAAGAGAAGGGCACTGATGAGGGTAAGGCCTCGGAAAAGGGTAACGTTCAGGGTTTCGATTAGGGTTAGGGTTAGGGAATGGGGAGGGTTTAGGATACAGGATAGTGTACGACAATGCTTAAGGTTTAGCGTACGTTTGAGGGCAAGAGTTAGTGTTTGTGTACTGGTTAAGATTAGGGCATTGTTTAGGGTAGGGCATCGGAAGTGGGTCAGGTTTAGGAATGGGGTTAGGGTTAGGGTTAAGGAATGGGGAGGGATTAGGGTACAGTTTAGGGTACGACAACGATTAAGGGTTAGCGTACGTGTGAGGGCACGAGTTAGTGTTGGTGTCCTGTTAAGATTAGGTCACGGGTGAGGGTATGGTTTCGGGTGAGGGTCAGGGATAGAATTCGGGTTAGGGATAGGGTTAGGGAATGGGGAGATATTAGGGCACAGTTTAGGGTACCACAACGCTTAAGGTTTAGCGTACGTGTGAGTTCACTAGTTAGTGTTAGCGTACTGCTTACGATTAGGGCACGGGTGAGGGTAAGGCCTCGGAAGAGGGTCACATTAAGGGTTAGGGTTAGGGTTAGGGTTAGGGAATGGGGATTGATTAGGGTACAGGTTATGTTACGGCAATGGCTTAGGGTTAGCGTACGTTAGACGGCATGGGTTAGTGTTGATGTACGGGTTAAAATTAGGACACGGGTGAGGGTAAAGTTTCGGGTGAGTGTCATGGATAGGTTTCAGGTGAGGGTTAGGGTTAGGGAATGGAGAGGGATTAGGGTACAGGTTAGGGTACCGCTGCGGTTTAGTGTTAGCGTACGTGTGAGGGCACGAGTTAGTCTTGGTGTCCTGGTTAAGATTAGGGCACGGGTGAGGGTAAGGCTTCGTGTGAGGGTCAGGGTTAGGATTCGGGTTAGTGTTAGGGTTAGGGAATGGAGAGGGATTAGGGTACAGGATAGGGTACGACAATGCTTAAGGGTTAGCGTTCGTTTGAGGGCATGAGTTAGTGTTTGTGTACTGGGTAAGATTAGGGCATTGGTTAGGGTAGGGCATCGGAAGTGGGTCAGGTTTAGGAATGGGGTTAGGGTTAGGGTTTAGGAATGGGGAGGGATTAGGGTACAATTTAGAGTAGGACAACGCTTAAGGTTTAGCGTACGTGTGAGGGCACGAGTTAGTGTTGGTGTCCTGGTTAAGATTAGGGCACGGGTGAGGGAAAGGTTTCGGGTGAGGGTCAGGGATAGAATTCGGGTTAGAGTTAGGGTTAGGGAATGGGGATTGATTAGGGTACAGGTTAGGGTACGGCAATGGCTTAGGGTTAGCGTACGTTAGAGGGCATGGGTTAGTGCTGATGTACTGGATAAAATTAGGACACGGTTGAGGGTAAAGTTTCGGGTGAGTGTCATGGTTAGCCTTCAGGTGAGGTTTAGGGTTAGGGAATGGAGAGGGATTAGGGTACAGGTTAGGGTACCGCTGCGGTTTATTGTTAGCATACTTGTGAGGGCACGAGTTAGTCTTGGTGTCCTGGTTAAGATTAGGGCACGGGTGAGGGTAAGGCTTCGGTGAGGGTCAGGTTTAGGATTCGGGTTAGTGTTAGGGTTAGGGAATGGAGAGGGATTAGGGTACAGGTTAGGGTACGACAATGCTTAAGGGTTAGCGTAAGTGTGAGGGCACAAGTTAGTGTTGGTGTACTGGTTAAGACAAGGGAACTGATGAGGGTAAGGCCTCGGAAAAGGGTCACGTTCAGGGTTTCGATTAGGGTTAGGGTTAGGGAATGGGGAGGGTTTAGGGTACAGGATAGTGTACGACAATGCTTAAGGTTTAGCGTACGTTTGAGGGCAAGAGTTAGTGTTTGTGTACTGGTTAAGATTAGGGCATTGTTTAGGGTAGGGCATCGGAAGTGGGTCGGGTTTAGGAATGGGGTTAGGGTTAGGGTTAAGGAATGGGGAGGGATTAGGGTACAGTTTAGGGTACGACAACGATTAAGGGTTAGCGTACGTGTGAGGGCACGAGTTAGTGTTGGTGTCCTGGTTAAGATTAGGTCACGGGTGAGGGTATGGTTTCGGGTGAGGGTCAGGGATAGAATTCGGGTTAGGGATAGGGTTAGGGAATGGGGAGATATTAGGACACAGTTTAGCATACCACAACGCTTAAGGTTTAGCGTACGTGTGAGGTCACTAGTTAGTGTTAGTGTACTGCTTACGATTAGGGCACGGGTGAGGGTAACGCCTCGGAAGAGGGTCACGTTAAGGGTTATGGTTAGGGTTAGGGTTAGGGAATTGGGATTGATTAAAGTACAGGTTATGGTACGGCGATGGCTTAGGGTTAGCGTACGTTAGTGGGCATGGGTTAGTGTTGATGTACTGGTTAAAATTAGAACACGGGTGAGGGTAAAGTTTCGGGTGAGTGTCATGGATAGGTTTCAGGTTAGGGTTAGGGTTAGGGAATGGAGAGGATTTAGGGTACAGGTTAGGGTACCGCTGCGGTTTAGTGTTAGCGTATGTGTGAGGGTAAGAGTTAGTCTTGGTGTCCTGGTTAAGATTAGGGCACGGGTGAGGGTAAGGCTTCGTGTGAGGGTCAGGGTTAGGATTCGGGTTAGGGTTACGGTTAGGGAATGGAAAGGGATTAGGGTACAGGTTAGGGTACGACAATGCTTAAGGTTTAGCGTAAGTGTGAGGGCATGAGTTAGTGTTGGTGTACTGGTTAAGACAAGGGCACCGATGACGGTAAGGCCTCGGAAAAGGGTCACGTTCAGGGTTTCGGTTAGGGTTAGGGTTAGGGAATGGGGAGGGATTAGGTTACAGGATAGGGTACGACAATGCTTAAGGGTTAGCATAAGTGTGAGGGCACGAGTTAGTGTTGGTGTACTGGTTAAGACAAGGGCACCGATGAGGGTAAGGCCTCGGAAAAGGGTCACGTTCAGTGTTTCGGTTACGGTTAGGGTTCGGGAATGGGGAGGGATTAGGGTACAGGATAGGGTAGGACAATGCTTAAGGGTTAGCGTACGTTTGAGGGCATGAGTTAGTGTTTGTGTACTGGTTAAGATTAGGGCATTGGTTAGGGTAGGGCATCGGAAGTGGTTCAGGTTTAGGGATGTAGTTAGGGTTAGGGTTAAAGAATGGGGAGGGATTAGGGTACAATTTAGGTTACGAAAACGCTTAAGGTTTAGCGTACGTGTGAGGGCACGAGTTAGTGTTGGTGTCCTGGTTAAGATTAGGGCACGGGTGAAGGTAAGGCTTCGGGTGAGGGTCAGGTTTAGGATTCGTGTTAGGGTTAGGGTTAAGGAATGCAGAGGGATTAGGGTACAGCTTAGGGTACGACAGTGCTTAAGGGTTAGCGTTCGTGTGAGGGCAAGGGTTAGTGTTAGTGTCCTGGTTAAGATTAGGGCACGGGTGAGGGTAAGGCTTCGGTGAGGGTCTGGGTTAGGATTCGGGTTAGGGTTAGGGTTAGGGAATGGAGAGGGATTAGGGTACATGTTAGGGTACGACAATGCTTCAGGGTTAGCGTAAGTGTGAGGGCACGAGTTAGTGTTGGTGTACTGGTTAAGAGAAGGGCACTGATGAGGGTAAGGCCTCGGAAAAGGGTAACGTTCAGGGTTTCGATTAGGGTTAGGGTTAGGGAATGGGGAGGGTTTAGGATACAGGATAGTGTACGACAATGCTTAAGGTTTAGCGTACGTTTGAGGGCAAGAGTTAGTGTTTGTGTACTGGTTAAGATTAGGGCATTGTTTAGGGTAGGGCATCGGAAGTGGGTCAGGTTTAGGAATGGGGTTAGGGTTAGGGTTAAGGAATGGGGAGAGATTAGGGTACAGGTTATGTTACGGCAATGGCTTAGGGTTAGCGTACGTTAGACGGCATGGGTTAGTGTTGATGTACGGGTTAAAATTAGGACACGGGTGAGGGTAAAGTTTCGGGTGAGTGTCATGGATAGGTTTCAGGTGAGGGTTAGGGTTAGGGAATGGAGAGGGATTAGGGTACAGGTTAGGGTACCGCTGCGGTTTAGTGTTAGCGTACGTGTGAGGGCACGAGTTAGTCTTGGTGTCCTGGTTAAGATTAGGGCACGGGTGAGGGTAAGGCTTCGTGTGAGGGTCAGGGTTAGGATTCGGGTTAGGGTTAGGGTTAGGGAATGGAGAGGGATTAGGGTACAGGATAGGGTACGACAATGCTTAAGGGTTAGCGTACGTTTGAGGGCATGAGTTAGTGTTTGTGTACTGGGTAAGATTAGGGCATTGGTTAGGGTAGGGCATCGGAAGTGGGTCAGGTTTAGGAATGGGGTTAGGGTTAGGGTTTAGGAATGGGGAGGGATTAGGGTACAATTTAGAGTAGGACAACGCTTAAGGTTTAGCGTACGTGTGAGGGCACGAGTTAGTGTTGGTGTCCTGGTTAAGATTAGGGCACGGGTGAGGGAAAGGTTTCGGGTGAGGGTCAGGGATAGAATTCGGGTTAGAGTTAGGGTTAGGGAATGGGGAGGGATTAGGGTACAGGTTAGGGTACCGCTGCGGTTTATTGTTAGCATACTTGTGAGGGCACGAGTTAGTCTTGGTGTCCTGGTTAAGATTAGGGCACGGGTGAGGGTAAGGCTTCGGTGAGGGTCAGGTTTAGGATTCGGGTTAGTGTTAGGGTTAGGGAATGGAGAGGGATTAGGGTACAGGTTAGGGTACGACAATGCTTAAGGGTTAGCGTAAGTGTGAGGGCACAAGTTAGTGTTGGTGTACTGGTTAAGACAAGGGCACTGATGAGGGTAAGGCCTCGGAAAAGGGTCACGTTCAGGGTTTGGATTAGGGTTAGGGTTAGGGAATGGGGAGGGTTTAGGGTACAGGATAGTGTACGACAATGCTTAAGGTTTAGCGTACGTTTGAGGGCAAGAGTTAGTGTTTGTGTACTGGTTAAGATTAGGGCATTGTTTAGGGTAGGGCATCGGAAGTGGGTCAGGTTTAGGAATGGGGTTAGGGTTAGGGTTAAGGAATGGGGAGGGATTAGGGTACAGTTTAGGGTACGACAACGATTAAGGGTTAGCGTACGTGTGAGGGCACGAGTTAGTGTTGGTGTCCTGGTTAAGATTAGGTCACGGGTGAGGGTATGGTTTCGGGTGAGGGTCAGGGATAGAATTCGGGTTAGGGATAGGGTTAGGGAATGGGGAGATATTAGGACACAGTTTAGCATACCACAACGCTTAAGGTTTAGCGTACGTGTGAGGTCACTAGTTAGTTTTAGTGTACTGCTTACGATTAGGGCACGGGTGAGGGTAACGCCTCGGAAGACGGTCACGTTAAGGGTTATGGTTAGGGTTAGGGTTAGGGAATTGGGATTGATTAAAGTACAGGTTATGGTACGGCGATGGCTTAGGGTTAGCGTACGTTAGTGGGCATGGGTTAGTGTTGATGTACTGGTTAAAATTAGAACACGGGTGAGGGTAAAGTTTCGGGTGAGTGTCATGGATAGGTTTCAGGTTAGGGTTAGGGTTAGGGAATGGAGAGGATTTAGGGTACAGGTTAGGGTACCGCTGCGGTTTAGTGTTAGCGTATGTGTGAGGGTAAGAGTTAGTCTTGGTGTCCTGGTTAAGATTAGGGCACGGGTGAGGGTAAGGCTTCGTGTGAGGGTCAGGGTTAGGATTCGGGTTAGGGTTACGGTTAGGGAATGGAGAGGGATTAGGGTACAGGTTAGGGCACGACAATGCTTAAGGTTTAGCGTAAGTGTGAGGGCATGAGTTAGTGTTGGTGTACTGGTTAAGACAAGGGCACCGATGACGGTAAGGCCTCGGAAAAGGGTCACGTTCAGGGTTTCGGTTAGGGTTAGGGTTAGGGAATGGGGAGGGATTAGGTTACAGGATAGGGTACGACAATGCTTTAGGGTTAGCATAAGTGGGAGGGCACGAGTTAGTGTTGGTGTACTGGTTAAGACAAGGGCACCGATGAGGGTAAGGCCTCGGAAAAGGGTCACGTTCAGTGTTTCGGTTACGGTTAGGGTTCGGGAATGGGGAGGGATTAGGGTACAGGATAGGGTAGGACAATGCTTAAGGGTTAGCGTACGTTTGAGGGCATGAGTTAGTGTTTGTGTACTGGTTAAGATTAGGGCATTGGTTAGGGTAGGGCATCGGAAGTGGGTCAGGTTTTGGAATGGGGTTAGGGTTAGGGTTAAGGAATGGGGAGGGATTAGGGTACAATTTAGGGTACGACAACGATTAAGGGTTAGCGTACGTGTGAGGGCACGAGTTAGTGTTGGTGTCCTGTTAAGATTAGGTCACGGGTGAGGGTATGGTTTCGGGTGAGGGTCAGGGATAGAATTCGGGTTAGGGATAGGGTTAGGGAATGGGGAGATATTAGGGCACAGTTTAGGGTACCACAACGCTTAAGGTTTAGCGTACGTGTGAGTTCACTAGTTAGTGTTAGTGTACTGCTTACGATTAGGGCACGGGTGAGGGTAAGGCCTCGGAAGAGGGTCACGTTAAGGGTTAGGGTTAGGGTTAGGGTTAGGGAATGGGGATTGATTAGGGTACAGGTTAGGGTACGGCAATGGCTTAGGGTTAGCGTACGTTAGAGGGCATGGGTTAGTGTTGATGTACTGGTCAAAATTAGGACACGGGTGAGGGTAAAGTTTCGGGTGAGTGTCATGGTTAGGTTTCAGGTTAGGGTTAGGGTTAAGGAATGGAGAGGGATTAGGGTACAGGTTAGGGTACCGCTGTGGTTTAGTATTAGCGTACGTTTGAGGGCACAAGTTAGTCTTGGTGTCCTGGTTAAGATTAGGGCACGGGTGAGGGTAAGGTTTCAGGTGAGGGTCAGGGTTAGGATTCGGGTTAGGGTTAGGGTTAGGGAATGGAGAGGGATTAGGGTACAGGTTAGGGTACGGCAATGCTTAAGGGTTAGCGTAAGTGTGAGGGCACGAGTTAGTGTTGGCGTACTGGTTAAGACAAGGGCACTGATGAGGGTAAGGCCTCGGAAAAGGGTCACGTTCAGGGTTTCGCTTAGGGTTAGGGTTAGGGAATGGGGAGGGATTAGGGTGCAGGATAGGGTACGACAATGCTTAAGGGTTAGCGTACTTTTGAGGGCATGAGTTAGAGTTTGTGTACTGGTTAAGATTAGGGCATTGGTTAGGGTAGGGCATCGGAAGTGGGTCAGGTATAGGGATGGGGTTAGGGTTAGTGTTAAGGAATGGGGAGGGATTAGGGTACAATTTAGGGTACGACAACGCTTAAGGTTTAGCGTACGTGTGAGGGCACGAGTTAGTGTTGGTGTCCTGGTTAAGATTATGGCACGGGTGAGGGTAAGGCTTCAGGTGAGGATCAGGGTTAGGATTCCGGTTAGGGTTAGGGTTAGGGAAAAGGGAGATATTAGGACACAGTTTAGGGTACCGCAACGCTTAAGGTTTAGCGTACCTGTGAGGTCACTAGTTAGTGTTAGTGTACTGCTTACGATTAGGGCACGGGTGAGGGTAAGGCCTCGGAAGAGGGTCACGTTAAGGGTTAGGGTTAGGGTTAGGGTTAGGGAATGGGGATTGATTAGGGTACAGGTTAGGGTACGGCAATGGCTTAGGGTTAGCGTACGTTAGAGGGCATGGGTTAGTGCTGATGTACTGGTTAAAATTAGGACACGGTTGAGGGTAAAGTTTCGGGTGAGTGTCATGGTTAGCCTTCAGGTGAGGTTTAGGGTTAGGGAATGGAGAGGGATTAGGGTACAGGTTAGGGTACCGCTGCGGTTTATTGTTAGCATACTTGTGAGGGCACGAGTTAGTCTTGGTGTCCTGGTTAAGATTAGGGCACGGGTGAGGGTAAGGCTTCGGTGAGGGTCAGGTTTAGGATTCGTGTTAGGGTTAGGGTTAAGGAATGCAGAGGGATTAGGGTACAGCTTAGGGTACGACAGTGCTTAAGGGTTAGCGTTCGTGTGAGGGCAAGGGTTAGTGTTAGTGTCCTGGTTAAGATTAGGGCACGGGTGAGGGTAAGGCTTCGGTGAGGGTCTGGGTTAGGATTCGGGTTAGGGTTAGGGTTAGGGAATGGAGAGGGATTAGGGTACATGTTAGGGTACGACAATGCTTAAGGGTTAGCGTAAGTGTGAGGGCACGAGTTAGTGTTGGTGTACTGGTTAAGAGAAGGGCACTGATGAGGGTAAGGCCTCGGAAAAGGGTAACGTTCAGGGTTTCGATTAGGGTTAGGGTTAGGGAATGGGGAGGGTTTAGGATACAGGATAGTGTACGACAATGCTTAAGGTTTAGCGTACGTTTGAGGGCAAGAGTTAGTGTTTGTGTACTGGTTAAGATTAGGGCATTGTTTAGGGTAGGGCATCGGAAGTGGGTCAGGTTTAGGAATGGGGTTAGGGTTAGGGTTAAGGAATGGGGAGGGATTAGGGTACAGTTTAGGGTACGACAACGATTAAGGGTTAGCGTACGTGTGAGGGCACGAGTTAGTGTTGGTGTCCTGTTAAGATTAGGTCACGGGTGAGGGTATGGTTTCGGGTGAGGGTCAGGGATAGAATTCGGGTTAGGGATAGGGTTAGGGAATGGGGAGATATTAGGGCACAGTTTAGGGTACCACAACGCTTAAGGTTTAGCGTACGTGTGAGTTCACTAGTTAGTGTTAGTGTACTGCTTACGATTAGGGCACGGGTGAGGGTAAGGCCTCGGAAGAGGGTCACATTAAGGGTTAGGGTTAGGGTTAGGGTTAGGGAATGGGGATTGATTAGGGTACAGGTTATGTTACGGCAATGGCTTAGGGTTAGCGTACGTTAGACGGCATGGGTTAGTGTTGATGTACGGGTTAAAATTAGGACACGGGTGAGGGTAAAGTTTCGGGTGAGTGTCATGGATAGGTTTCAGGTGAGGGTTAGGGTTAGGGAATGGAGAGGGATTAGGGTACAGGTTAGGGTACCGCTGCGGTTTAGTGTTAGCGTACGTGTGAGGGCACGAGTTAGTCTTGGTGTCCTGGTTAAGATTAGGGCACGGGTGAGGGTAAGGCTTCGTGTGAGGGTCAGGGTTAGGATTCGGGTTAGTGTTAGGGTTAGGGAATGGAGAGGGATTAGGGTACAGGATAGGGTACGACAATGCTTAAGGGTTAGCGTACGTTTGAGGGCATGAGTTAGTGTTTGTGTACTGGGTAAGATTAGGGCATTGGTTAGGGTAGGGCATCGGAAGTGGGTCAGGTTTAGGAATGGGGTTAGGGTTAGGGTTTAGGAATGGGGAGGGATTAGGGTACAATTTAGAGTAGGACAACGCTTAAGGTTTAGCGTACGTGTGAGGGCACGAGTTAGTGTTGGTGTCCTGGTTAAGATTAGGGCACGGGTGAGGGAAAGGTTTCAGGTGAGGGTCAGGGATAGAATTCGGGTTAGAGTTAGGGTTAGGGAATGGGGATTGATTAGGGTACAGGTTAGGGTACGGCAATGGCTTAGGGTTAGCGTACGTTAGAGGGCATGGGTTAGTGCTGATGTACTGGATAAAATTAGGACACGGTTGAGGGTAAAGTTTCGGGTGAGTGTCATGGTTAGCCTTCAGGTGAGGTTTAGGGTTAGGGAATGGAGAGGGATTAGGGTACAGGTTAGGGTACCGCTGCGGTTTATTGTTAGCATACTTGTGAGGGCACGAGTTAGTCTTGGTGTCCTGGTTAAGATTAGGGCACGGGTGAGGGTAAGGCTTCGGTGAGGGTCAGGTTTAGGATTCGGGTTAGTGTTAGGGTTAGGGAATGGAGAGGGATTAGGGTACAGGTTAGGGTACGACAATGCTTAAGGGTTAGCGTAAGTGTGAGGGCACAAGTTAGTGTTGGTGTACTGGTTAAGACAAGGGCACTGATGAGGGTAAGGCCTCGGAAAAGGGTCACGTTCAGGGTTTGGATTAGGGTTAGGGTTAGGGAATGGGGAGGGTTTAGGGTACAGGATAGTGTACGACAATGCTTAAGGTTTAGCGTACGTTTGAGGGCAAGAGTTAGTGTTTGTGTACTGGTTAAGATTAGGGCATTGTTTAGGGTAGGGCATCGGAAGTGGGTCAGGTTTAGGAATGGGGTTAGGGTTAGGGTTAAGGAATGGGGAGGGATTAGGGTACAGTTTAGGGTACGACAACGATTAAGGGTTAGCGTACGTGTGAGGGCACGAGTTAGTGTTGGTGTCCTGGTTAAGATTAGGTCACGGGTGAGGGTATGGTTTCGGGTGAGGGTCAGGGATAGAATTCGGGTTAGGGATAGGGTTAGGGAATGGGGAGATATTAGGACACAGTTTAGCATACCACAACGCTTAAGGTTTAGCGTACGTGTGAGGTCACTAGTTAGTTTTAGTGTACTGCTTACGATTAGGGCACGGGTGAGGGTAACGCCTCGGAAGACGGTCACGTTAAGGGTTATGGTTAGGGTTAGGGTTAGGGAATTGGGATTGATTAAAGTACAGGTTATGGTACGGCGATGGCTTAGGGTTAGCGTACGTTAGTGGGCATGGGTTAGTGTTGATGTACTGGTTAAAATTAGAACACGGGTGAGGGTAAAGTTTCGGGTGAGTGTCATGGATAGGTTTCAGGTTAGGGTTAGGGTTAGGGAATGGAGAGGATTTAGGGTACAGGTTAGGGTACCGCTGCGGTTTAGTGTTAGCGTATGTGTGAGGGTAAGAGTTAGTCTTGGTGTCCTGGTTAAGATTAGGGCACGGGTGAGGGTAAGGCTTCGTGTGAGGGTCAGGGTTAGGATTCGGGTTAGGGTTACGGTTAGGGAATGGAGAGGGATTAGGGTACAGGTTAGGGCACGACAATGCTTAAGGTTTAGCGTAAGTGTGAGGGCATGAGTTAGTGTTGGTGTACTGGTTAAGGCAAGGGCACCGATGACGGTAAGGCCTCGGAAAAGGGTCACGTTCAGGGTTTCGGTTAGGGTTAGGGTTAGGGAATGGGGAGGGATTAGGTTACAGGATAGGGTACGACAATGCTTTAGGGTTAGCATAAGTGGGAGGGCACGAGTTAGTGTTGGTGTACTGGTTAAGACAAGGGCACCGATGAGGGTAAGGCCTCAGAAAAGGGTCACGTTCAGTGTTTCGGTTACGGTTAGGGTTCGGGAATGGGGAGGGATTAGGGTACAGGATAGGGTAGGACAATGCTTAAGGGTTAGCGTACGTTTGAGGGCATGAGTTAGTGTTTGTGTACTGGTTAAGATTAGGGCATTGGTTAGGGTAGGGCATCGGAAGTGGGTCAGGTTTTGGAATGGGGTTAGGGTTAGGGTTAAGGAATGGGGAGGGATTAAGGTACAGTTTAGGGTACGACAACGATTAAGGGTTAGCGTACGTGTGAGGGCACGAGTTAGTGTTGGTGTCTTGGTTAAGATTAGGTCACGGGTGAGGGTATGGTTTCGGGTGAGGGTCAGGGATAGAATTCGGGTTAGGGATAGGGTTAGGGAATGGGGAGATATTAGGGCACAGTTTAGGGTACCACAACGCTTAAGGTTTAGCGTACGTGTGAGTTCACTAGTTAGTGTTAGTGTACTGCTTACGATTAGGGCACGGGTGAGGGTAAGGCCTCGGAAGAGGGTCACGTTAAGGGTTAGGGTTAGGGTTAGGGTTAGGGAATGGGGATTGATTACGGTACAGGTTATGGTACGGCAATGGCTTAAGGTTAGCGTATGTTGGAGGGCATGGGTTAGTGTTGATGTACTGGTTAAAATTAGGACACGGGTGAGGGTGAAGTTTCGGGTGAGTGTCATGGTTAGGTTTCAGGTTAGGGTTAGGGTTAGGGAATGGAGAGGGATTAGGGTACAGGTTAGGGTACTGCTGCGGTTTAGTGTTAGCGTACGTGTGAGGGCACGAGTTAGTCTTGGTGTCCTGGTTAAGATTAGGGCACGGGTGAGGGTAAGGCTTCGGGTGAGGGTCAGGTTTAGGATTCGGGTTAGGGTTAGGGTTAGGGAATGGAGAGGGATTAGGGTACAGGTTAGGGTATGACAATGCTTAAGGGTTAGCGTACGTGTGAGGGCACGAGTTAGTGTTGGTTTACTGGTTAAGACAAGGGCACCGATGAGGGTAAGGCCTCGGAAAAGGGTCACGTTCAGGGTTTCGGTTAGGGTTACGTTTAGGGAATGGGGAGGGATTAGGGTACAGGATAGGGTACGACAATGCTTAAGGGTTAGCGTACGTTTGAGGGCATGAGTTAGTGTTTGTGTACTGGTTAAGTTTAGGGCATTGGTTAGGTTAGGGCATCGGAAGTGGTACAGGTTTAGGGATGGGGTTAGGGTTAGGGTTAAGGAATGGGGAGGGATTAGGGTATAATTTAAGATACGACAACGCTTAAGATTTAGCGTACGTGTGAGGGCACGAGTTAGTGTTGGTGTCCTGGTTAAGATTAGGGCACAGGTGAGGGAATGGCTTCGGGTGAGGTTCACGGTTAGGATTCGTGTTAGGGTTAGGGTTAAGGAATACAGAGGGATTAGGGTACAGCTTAGGGTACGACAGTGCTTATGGGTTACCGTTCGTGTGAGGGCAAGGGTTAGTGTTAGTGTCCTGGTTAAGATTAGGGCACGGGTGAGGGTAAGGCTTCAGGTGACGGTCAGGGTTAAGATTCGGTTTAGGGTTAGGGTTAGGGAATGGGGAGGGATTAGGGTATAGTTTAGGGTACGACAACGATTAAGCGTTAGCGTACGTGTGAAGGCACTAGTTAGTGTTTGTGTCCTGGTTAAGATTAGGGCAGGGGTGAGGGTAAGGTTTCGGGTGAGGGTCAGGGATAGAATTCGGGTTAGGGTTAGGGTTAGGGAATGGGGAGATATTAGGGCACAGTTCAGGGTACCACAACGCTTAAGGTTTAGCGTACGTGTGAGGTCACTAGTTAGTGTTACTGAACTGCTTACGATTAGGGCACGGGAGAGGGTAAGGCCTCGGAAGAGGGTCACGTTAAGGGTTAGGGTTAGGGAATGGGGATTGATTAGGGTACAGGTTAGCGTACGGCAATGGCTTAGGGTTAGCGTACGTTAGAGGGCATGGGTTAGTGCTGATGTACTGGTTAAAATTAGGACACGGTTGAGGGTAAAGTTTCGGGTGAGTGTCATGGTTAGCCTTCAGGTGAGGGTTAGGGTTAGGGAATGGAGAGGGATTAGGGTACAGGTTAGGGTACCGCTGTGGTTTATTGTTAGCGTACTTGTGAGGGCACGAGTTAGTCTTGGTGTCCTGGTTAAGATTAGGGCACGGGTGAGGGTAAGGCTTCGGTGAGGGTCAGGTTTAGGATTCGGGTTAGTGTTAGGGTTAGGGAATGGAGAGGGATTAGGGTACAGGTTAGGGTACGACAATGCTTAAGGGTTAGCGTAAGTGTGAGGGCACGAGTTAGTGTTGGTGTACTGCTTACGATTAGGGCACGGGTGAGGGTAACGCCTCGGAAGAGGGTCACGTTAAGGGTTATGGTTAGGGTTAGGGTTAGGGAATTGGGAATGATTAAAGTACAGGTTATGGTACGGCGATGGCTTAGGGTTAGCGTACGTTAGAGGGCATGGGTTAGTGTTGATGTACTGGTTAAAATTAGAACACGGGTGAGGGTAAAGTTTCGGGTGAGTGTCATGGTTAGGTTTCAGGTTAGGGTTAGGGTTAGGGAATGGAGAGGGATTATGGTACAGTATAGGGTATGACAATGCTTAAAGGTTAGCGTAAGTGTGATTGCACGAGTTAGTGTTGGTTTACTGGTTAAGACAAGGGCACCGATGAGGGTAAGGCCTCGGTAAAGGGTCACGTTCAGGGTTTCGGTTAGGGTTAGTTCTAGGGAATGGGGAGGGATTAGGGTACCCGATAGGGCACGACAATGCTTAAGGGTTAGCGTACGTTTGAGGGCATGAGTTAGTGTTTGTGTACTGGTTAAGATTAGGGCATTGGTTAGGGTAGGGCATCGGAAGTGGGTCAGGTTTAGGGATGGGGTTGGGGTTAGGTTTAAGGAATGGGGATGGATTAAGGTATAATTTAGGGTACGACAACGCTTAAGGTTTAGCGTACGAGTGAGGGCACGAGTTAGTGTTGATGTCCTGGTTAAGATTAGGGCACAGGTGAGGGTAAGGCTTCGGGTGAGGGTTGGGGTTAGGATTCGTGTTAGGGTTAGGGTTAAGGAATGCAGAGGGATTAGGGTACAGTTTAGGGTACGACAACGATTAAGTGTTAGCGTAAGTGTGAGGGCACGAGTTAGTGTTGGTGTCCTGGTTAAGATTAGGGCACGGGTGAGGGTAAGGCCTCGGAAGAGGGTCACGTTAAGGGTTAGGGTTAGGGTTAGGGAATGGGGATTGATTAGGGTACAGGTTATGGTACGGCGATGGCTTAGGGTTAGCGTACGTTAGAGGGCATGGGTTAGTGTTGATGTACTGGTTAAAATTAGGACATGTGTGAGGGTAAAGTTTCGGGTGAGTTTCATGTTTACGTTTCAGGTTAGGGTTAGAGTTAGGGAATAGAGAGGGATTCGGGTACAGGTTAGGGTACCGCTGCAGTTTAGTGTTAGCATACGTGTGAGGGCACGAGTTAGTCTTGGTGTCCTGGTTACGATGAGGGCACGGATGAGGGTAAGGCTTCGTGTGAGGGTCAGGGTTAGGATTCGGGTTAGGGTTAGGGTTAGGGAATGGAGAGGGATGAGGGTACAGGTTAGGGTACGACAATGCTTAAGGGTTAGCGTAAGTGTGAGGGCACGAGTTAGTGTTGGTGTACTGGTTAAGACAAGGGCACCGATGAGGGTAAGGCCTCGGAAAAAGGTCACGTTCAGGGTTTCGGTTAGGGTTAGGGTTAGGGAATGGGGAGGGATTAGGGTACAGGATAGGTACGACAATGCTTAAGGGTTAGCGTTCGTTTGAGGGCATGAGTTAGTGTTTGTGTACTGGTTAAGATTAGGGCATTTGTTAGGGTAGGGCATCCGAAGTGGGTCAGGTTTAGGGATGGGGTTAGGGTTAGGGTTAAGGATTGGGGAGGGATTAGGGTGCAATTTAGGGTACAACAACGCTTAAGGTTTAGCGTACGTGTGAGGGCACGAGTTAGTGTTGGTGTCCTGGTTAAGATTAGGGCACGGGTGAGGGTAAGGCTTCGGGTGAGGGTCAGGGATAGAATTCGGGTTAGGGTTAAGGTTAGGGAATGGGGAGATATTAGGGCACAGTTTAGGGTACCACAACGCTTAAGGTTTAGCATAAGTGTGAGGTCACTAGTTAGTGTTAGTGTACTGCTTACGATTAGGGCACGGGTGAGGGTAAGGCCTCGGAAGAGGGTCATGTTAAGGGTTATGGTTAAGGTTAGGGTTAGGGAATGGGGAGGGATTAGGGTACAGTATAGGGTACGACAATGCTTAAGGGTTAGCGTACGTTTGAGGGCATGAGTTAGTGTTTCTTTACTGGTTAAGATTAGGGCATTGGTTAGGGTAGGGCATCGGAAGTGGGTCAGGTTTAGGAATGGGGTTAGGGTTAGGGTTAGGGAATGGGGAGGTATTAGGGCACAGTTTAGGGTACCACAATGCTTAAGGTTTATCGTACGTGTGAGGTCACTAGTTAGTGTTAGTGTACTGCTTACGATTAGGGCACGGGTGAGGGTAAGGTCTCGGAAGAAGGTCACGTTAAGGGTTAGGGTTAGGGTTAGGGTTAGGGAATGGGGATTGATTAGGGTACAGGTTAGGGTACGGCAATGGCTTAAGGTTAGCGTACGTTAGAGGGCATGGGTTAGTGTTGATGTACTGGGAAAAATTAGGACATGGGTGAGGGTAAAGTTTCGGGTGAGTGTCATGGTTAGGCTTCAGGTGAGGGTTAGGGTTAGGGAATGGAGAGAGATTAGGGTACAGGTTAGGGTACCGCTGCGGTTTAGTGTTAGCGTACGTGTGAGAGCACGAGTTAGTCTTGGTGTCCTGGTTAAGATTAGGGCACAGGTGAGGGTAAGGCTTCGGGTGAGGGTCAGGGTTAGGATTCGTGTTAGGGTTAGAGTTAAGGAATGCAGAGGGATTAGGGTACAGCTTAGGGTACGACAGTGCTTAAGGGTTAGCGTTCGTGTGAGGGCAAGGGTTAGTGTTAGTGTCCTGGTTAAGATTAGGGCACGTGTGAGGGTAAGGCTTCAGTTGACGGTCAGGGTTAGGATTCGGGTTAGGATTAGGGTTTGGAATGGGGAGGGATTAGGGTACAGTTTAGGGTACGACAACGATTAAGCGTTAGCGTACGTGTGAAGGAACGAGTTAGTGTTTGTGTCCTGGTTAAGATTAGGGCAGGGGTGAGGGTAAGGTTTCCAGTGAGGGTCAGGGATAGAATTCGGGTTAGGGTTAGGGTTAGGGAATGGGGAGATATTAGGGCACAGTTTAGGGTACCACAACGCTTAAGGTTTAGCGTACGTGTGAAGTCACTAGTTAGTGTTAGTGTACTGCTTACGATTAGGGCACGGGTGAGGGTAAGGCCTCGGAAGAGGGTCACGTTAAGGGTTACGGTTAGGGTTAGGGTTAGGGAATGGGGATTGATTAGGGTACAGGTTAGGGTACGGCAATGGCTTAGGGTTTGCGTACGTTAGAGGGCATGGGTTAGTGTTGATGTACTGGTTAAAATTAGGACACGGGTGAGAGTAAAGTTTCGGGTGAGTGTCATGGTTAGGTTTCAGGTTAGGGTTAGGGTTAGCGAATGGAGAGGGATTAGGGTACAGGTTAGGGTACCGCTGCGGTTTAGTGTTAGCGTACGTGTGAGGGCACGAGTTAGTCTTGGTGTCCTGGTTAAGATTATGGCACGGGTGAGGGTAAGGTTTCGGGTGAGGGTCAGGGAAAGGATTCGGGTTAGGATTAGGGTTAGGGAATGGAGAGGGATTAGGGTACAGGTTAGGGTACGACAATGCTTAAGGGTTAGCGTAAGTGTGAGGGCACGAGTTAGTGTTGGTGTACTGGTTAAGACAAGGACACCGATGAGGGTAAGGCCTCGGAAAAGGGTCACGTTCAGGTTTTCGCTTAGGGTTAGGGTTAGGGAATGGGGAGGGATTAGGGTACAGGATAGGGTACGACAATGCTTAAGGGTTAACGTACGTTTTTGGGCATGAGTTAGTGTTTGTGTACTGGTTAAGATTAGGGCATTTGTTAGGGTAGGGCATCGGAAATGGGTCAGGTTTAGGGATGGGGTTAGGGTTAGGGTTAAGGAATGGGGAGGGATTAGGGTACAATTTAGGGTACGACAACGCTTAAGGTTTAGCGTACGTGTGAGGGCACGAGTTAGTGTTGGTGTCCTGGTTAAGATTAGGGAACGGGTGATGGTAAGGCTTCGCGTGAGTGTCAGGGTTAGGATTCGGGTTAGGGTTAGGGTTAAGGAATGGGGAGATATTAGGGCACAGTTTAGGGTACCACAACGCTTAAGGTTTAGCGTACGTGTGAGGTCATTAGTTAGTGTTAGTGTACTGCTTACGATTAGGGCACGGGTGAGGGTAAGGCCTCGGAAGAGGGTCACGTTAAGGGTTAGGGTTAGGGTTAGGGTTAGGGTTAGGGAATGGGGATTGATTAGGGTACAGGTTAGGGTACGGCAATGGCTTAGGGTTAGCGTACGTTAGAGGGCATGGGTTAGTGTTGATGTACTGGTTAAAATTAGGACATGGGTGAGGGTAAAGTTTCAGGTGAGTGTCACGGTTAAGCTTCAGGGGAGGGTTAGGGCTAGGGAATGGAAAGGGATTAGGGTACAGTTTAGGGTACTGCTGCGGTTTAGTGTTAGCGTACGTGTGAGGGCACGAGTTATTCTTGGTGTCCTGATTAAGATTAGGTCACAGGTGAGGGTAAGGCTTCGGGTGAGGGTCAGGGTTAGGATTCGTGTTAGGGTTAGGGTTAAGGAATGCAGAGGGATTAGGGTACAGCTTAGGGTACGACAGTGCTTAAGGGTTAGCGTTCGTGTGAGGGCAAGGGGTAGTGTTAGTGTCCTGGTTAAGATTAGGGCACGGGTGAGGGTAAGGCTTCAGTTGACGGTCAGGGTTAGGATTCGGGTTAGGGTTAGGGTTGGGAATGCGGAGGGATTAGGGTAAATTTTCGGGTACGACAACGATTAAGCGTTAGCGTACGTGTGAAGGCACGAGTTAGTGTTTGTGTCCTGGTTAAGATTAGGGCAGGGGTGAGGGTATGGTTTCGGGTGAGGGTCAGGGATAGAATTCGGGTTAGGGTTAGGGTTAGGGAATGGGGAGATATTAGGGCACAGTTTAGGGTACCACAACGCTTAAGGTTTAGCGTACGTGTGAGGTCACTAGTTAGTGTTAGTGTACTGCTTACGATTAGGGCACGGGTGAGGGTAAGGCCTCGGAAGAGGGTCACGTTAAGGGTTACGGTTAGGGTTAGGGTTAGGGAATGGGGATTGATTAGGGTACAGGTTAGGGTACGGCAATGGCTTAGGGTTTGCGTACGTTAGAGGGCATGGGTTAGTGTGGATGTACTGGTTAAAATTAGGACACGGGTGAGGGTAAAGTTTCGGGTGAGTGTCATGGTTAGGTTTCAGGTTAGGGTTAGGGTTAGGGAATGGAGAGGGATTAGGGTACAGGTTAGGGTACGACAATGCTTAAGTGTTAGCGTAAGTGTGAGGGCACGAGTTAGTGTTGGTGTACTGGTTAAGACAAGGACACCGATGAGGGTAAGGCCTCGGAAAAGGGTCACGTTCAGGATTTCGCTTAGGGTTAGGGTTAGGGAATGGGGAGGGATTAGGGTACAGGATAGGGTGCGACAATGCTTAAGGGTTAACGTACGTTTTTGGTCATGAGTTAGTGTTTGTGTACTGGTTAAGATTAGGGCATTGGTTAGGGTAGGGCATCGGGAGTGGGTCAGGTTTAGGGATGGGGTTAGGGTTAGGGTTAAGGAATGGGGAGGGATTAGGGTACAATTTAGTGTACGACAACGTTTAAGGTTTAGCGTACGTGTGAGGGCACGAGTTAGTGTTGGTGTCCTGGTTAAGATTAGGGCACGGGTGAGGGTAAGGTTTCGGGTGAGGGTCAGGGATAGAATTCGGGTTAGGGTTAGGGTTAGGGAATGGGGAGATATTAGGGCACAGTTTAGGGTACCACAACGCTTAAGGTTTAGCGTACGTGTGAGGTCACTATTTAGTGTTAGTGTACTGCTTACGATTAGGGAACGGTTGAGGGTAAGGCCTCGGAAGAGGGTCACGTTAAGGGTTAGGATTAGGGTTAGGGTTAGAGAATGGGGATTGATTAGGGTACAGATTAGGGTACGGCAATGGCTTAGGGTTAGCATACGATAGAGGGCATGGGTTAGTGTTGATGTACTGGTTAAAATTAGGACATGGGTGAGGGTAAAGTTTCAGGTGAGTGTCATGGTTAGGCTTCAGGTGAGGGTTAGGGTTAGGGAATGGAGAGGGATTAGGGTACAGGTTAGGGTACCGCTGCGGTTTAGTGTTAGCGTACGTGTGAGGGCACGAGTTAGTCTTGGTGTCCTGGTTAAGATTAGGGCACAGGTGAGGGTAAGGCTTCGGGTGAGGGTCAGGGTTAGGATTCGTGTTAGGGTTAGTGTTAAGAAATGCAGAGGGATTAGGGTACAGCTTAGGGTACAACAGTGCTTAAGGGTTAGCGTTCGTGTGAGGGCAAGGGTTAGTGTTAGTGTCCTGGTTAAGATTAGGGCACGGGTGAGGGTAAGGCTTCAGTTGACGGTCAGGGTTAGGATTAGGGTTAGGGTTAGGGTTGGGAATGGGGAGGGATTAGGGTACAGTTTAGGGTACGACAACGATTAAGCGTTAGCGTACGTGTGAAGGCACGAGTTAGTGTTGGTGTCCTGGTTAAGATTAGGGCAGGCGTGAGGGTAAGGTTTCGGGTGAGGGTCAGGGATAGAATTCGGGTTAGGGTTAGGGTTAGGGAATGGGGAGATATTAGGGCACAGTTTAGGGTACCACAACGCTTAAGGTTTAGCGTACGTGTGAGGTCACTAGTTAGTGTTAGTGTACTGCTTACGATTAGGGCACGGGAGAGAGTAAGGCCTCGGAAGAGGGTCACGTTAAGGGTTAGGGTTAGGGAATGGGGATTGATTAGGGTACAGGTTATGGTACGGCAATGGCTTAGGGTTAGCGTACGTTAGAGGGCATGGGTTAGTGTTGATGTACTGGTTAAAATTAGGATACGGATGAGGGTAAAGTTTCGGGTGAGTGTCATGGATAGCCTTCAGGTGAGGGTTAGGGTTAGGGAATGGAGAGGGATTAGGGTACAGGTTAGGGAACCGCTGCGGATTATTGTTAGCCTACTTGTGAGGGCACGAGTTAGTCTTGGTGTCCTGGTTAAGATTAGGGCACGGGTGAGGGTAAGGCTTCGGGTGAGGGTCAGGGTGAGGATTCGGGTTAGTGTTAGGGTTAGGGAATGGAGAGGGATTAGGGTAGAGGTTAGGGTACCGCTGCGGTTTAGTGTTAGCGTACGTGTGAGAGCACAAGTTAGTCTTGGTGTCCTGGTTAAGATTAGGGCACAGGTGAGGGTAAGGCTTCGGGTGAGGGTCAGGGTTAGGATTCGTGTTAGGGTTAGGTTTAAGGAATGCAGAGGGATTAGGGTACAGCTTAGGGTACGACAGTGCTTAAGGGTTAGCGTTCGTGTGAGGGCAAGGGTTAGTGTTAGTGTCCTGGTTAAGATTAGGGCACGGGTGAGGGTAAGGCTTCAGTTGACGGTCAGGGTTAGGATTCGGGTTAGGGTTAGGGTTGGGAATGGGGAGGGATTAGTGTGCAGTTTAGGGTACGACAACGATTAAGCGTTAGCGTACGTGTGAAGGAACGAGTTAGTGTTTGTGTCCTGGTTAAGATTAGGGCAGGGGTGAGGGTAAGGTTTCGGGTGAGGTTCAGGGATAGAATTCGGGTTAGGGTTAGGGTTAGGGAATGGGGAGATATGAGGGCACAGTTTAGGGTACCACAACGCTTAAGGTTTAGCGTACGTGTGAGGTCACTAGTTAGTGTTAGTGTACTGCTTACGATTAGGGCACGGGTGAGGGTAAGGCCTCGGAAGAGGGTCACGTTAAGTGTTACGGTTAGGGTTAGGGTTAGGGAATGGGGATTGATTAGGGTACAGGTTAGGGTACGGCAATGGCTTAGGGTTTGCGTACGTTAGAGGGCATGGGTTAGTGTTGATGTACTGGTTAAAATTAGAACACGGGTGAGAGTAAAGTTTCGGGTGAGTGTCATGGTTAGGTTTCAGGTTAGGGTTAGGGTTAGGGAATGGAGAGGGATTAGGGTACAGGTTAGGGTACCGCTGCGGTTTAGTGTTAGCGTACGTGTGAGGACACGAGTTAGTCTTGGTGTCCTGGTTAAGATTAGGGCACAGGTGAGGGTAAGGTTTCGGGTGAGGGTCAGGGAAAGGATTCGGGTTAGGTTTAGGGTTAGGGAATGGAGAGGGATTAGGGTACAGGTTAGGGTACGACAATGCTTAAGTGTTAGCGTAAGTGTGAGGGCACGAGTTAGTGTTGGTGTACTGGTTAAGACAAGGACACCGATGAGGGTAAGGCCTCGGAAAAGGGTCACGTTCAGGTTTTCGCTTAGGGTTAGGGTTAGGGAATGGGGAGGGATTAGGGTACAGGATAGGGTACGACAATGCTTAAGGGTTAACATACGTTTTTGGGCATGAGTTAGTGTTTGTGTACTGGTTAAGATTAGGGCATTGGTTAGGGTAGGGCATCGGAAGTGGGTCAGGTTTAGGGATGGGGTTAGGGTTAGGGTTAAGGATTGGGGAGGGATTAGGGTACAATTTAGGGTACGACAACGCTTAAGGTTTAGCGTACGTGTGAGGGCACGAGTTAGTGTTGGTGTCCTGGTTAAGATTAGGGCACGGGTGAGGGTAAGGTTTTGGGTGAGAATCAGGGATAGAATTCGGGTTAGGGTTAGGGTTAGGGAATGGGGAGTTATTAGGGCACAGTTTAGGGTACCACAACGCTTAAGGTTTAGCGTACGTGTGAGGTCACTATTTAGTGTTAGTGTACTGCTTACGATTAGGGCACGGTTGAGGGTAAGGCCTCGGAAGAGGGTCACGTTAAGGGTTAGGGTTAGGGTTAGGGTTAGGGAATGGGGATTGATTAGTGTACAGGTTATGGTACGGCAATGGCTTAGGGTTAGCGTACGTTAGAGGGCATGGGTTAGTGTTGATGTACTGGTTAAAATTAGGACATGGGTGAGGGTAAAGTTTCAGGTGAGTGTCATGGTTAGGCTTCAGGTGAGGGTTAGGGTTAGGGAATGGAGAGGGATTAGGGTACAGGTTAGGGTACCGCTGCGGTTTAGTGTTAGCGTACGTGTGAGGGCACGAGTTAGTCTTGGTGTCCTGGTTAAGTTTAGGGCACAGGTGAGGGTAAGGCTTCGGGTGAGGGTCAGGGTTAGGATTCGTGTTAGGGTTAGGGTTAAGGAATGCAGAGGGATTAGAGTACAGCTTAAGGTACGACAGTGCTTAAGGTTTAGCGTTCGTGTGAGGCCAAGGGTTAGTGTTAGTGTCCTGGTTAACATTAGGGCACGGGTGAGGGTAAGGCTTCAGTTGACGGTCAGGGATAGGATTCGGGTTAGGGTTAGGGTTGGGAATGGGGAGGGATTAGGGTACAGTTTAGGGTACGACAACGATTAAGCGTTAGCGTACGTGTGAAGGCACGAGTTAGTGTTTGTGTCCTGGTTAAGATTAGGGCAGGGGTGAGGGTAAGGATTCGGGTGAGGTTCAGGGATAGAATTCGGGTTAGGGTTAGGGTTAGGGAATGGGGAGATATTAGGGCACAGTTTAGGGTACCACAACGCTTAAGGTTTAGCGTACGTGTGAGGTCACTAGTTAGTGTTAGTGTACTGCTTACGATTAGGGCACGGGTGAGGGTAAGGCCTCGGAAGAGGGTCACGTTAAGGGTTACGGTTAGGGTTAGGGTTAGGGAATGGGGATTGATTAGGGTACAGGTTAGGGTACGGCAATGGCTTAGGGTTTGCGTACGTTAGAGGGCATGGGTTAGTGTTGATGTACTGGTTAAAATTAGAACACGGGTGAGAGTAAAGTTTCGGGTGAGTGTCATGGTTAGGTTTCAGGTTAGGGTTAGGGTTAGGGAATGGAGAGGGATTAGGGTACAGGTTAGGGTAACGCTGCGGTTTAGTGTTAGCGTACGTGTGAGGACACGAGTTAGTCTTGGTGTCCTGGTTAAGATTAGGGCACAGGTGAGGGTAAGGTTTCGGGTGAGGGTCAGGGAAAGGATTCGGGTTAGGTTTAGGGTTAGGGAATGGAGAGGGATTAGGGTACAGGTTAGGGTACGACAATGCTTAAGTGTTAGCGTAAGTGTGAGGGCACGAGTTAGTGTTGGTGTACAGGTTAAGACAAGGACACCGATGAGGGTAAGGCCTCGGAAAAGGGTCACGTTCAGGTTTTCGCTTAGGGTTAGGGTTAGGGAATGGGGAGGGATTAGGGTACAGGATAGGGTACGACAATGCTTAAGGGTTAACATACGTTTTTGGGCATGAGTTAGTGTTTGTGTACTGGTTAAGATTAGGGCATTTGTTAGGGTAGGGCATCGGAAGTGGGTCAGGTTTAGGGATGGGGTTAGGGTTAGGGTTAAGGATTGGGGAGGGATTAGGGTACAATTTAGGGTACGACAACGCTTAAGGTTTAGCGTACGTGTGAGGGCACGAGTTAGTGTTGGTGTCCTGGTTAAGATTAGGGCACGGGTGAGGGTAAGGTTTTGGGTGAGAGTCAGGGATAGAATTCGGGTTAGGGTTAGGGTTAGGGAATGGGGAGTTATTAGGGCACAGTTTAGGGTACCACAACGCTTAAGGTTTAGCGTACGTGTGAGGTCACTATTTAGTGTTAGTGTACTGCTTACGATTAGGGCACGGTTGAGGGTAAGGCCTCGGAAGAGGGTCACGTTAAGGGTTAGGGTTAGGGTTAGGGTTAGGGAATGGGGATTGATTAGTGTACAGGTTATGGTACGGCAATGGCTTAGGGTTAGCGTACGTTAGAGGGCATGGGTTAGTGTTGATGTACTGGTTAAAATTAGGACATGGGTGAGGGTAAAGTTTCAGGTGAGTGTCATGGTTAGGCTTCAGGTGAGGGTTAGGGTTAGGGAATGGAGAGGGATTAGGGTACAGGTTAGGGTACCGCTGCGGTTTAGTGTTAGCGTACGTGTGAGGGCACGAGTTAGTCTTGGTGTCCTGGTTAAGTTTAGGGCACAGGTGAGGGTAAGGCTTCGGGTGAGGGTCAGGGTTAGGATTCGTGTTAGGGTTAGGGTTAAGGAATGCAGAGGGATTAGGGTACAGCTTAAGGTACAACAGTGCTTAAGGTTTAGCGTTCGTGTGAGGCCAAGGGTTAGTGTTAGTGTCCTGGTTAACATTAGGGCACGGGTGAGGGTAAGGCTTCAGTTGACGGTCAGGGTTAGGATTCGGGTTAGGGTTAGGGTTGGGAATGGGGAGGGATTAGGGTACAGTTTAGGGTACGACAACGATTAAGCGTTAGCGTACGTGTGAAGGCACGAGTTAGTGTTTGTGTCCTGGTTAAGATTAGGGCAGGGGTGAGGGTAAGGATTCGGGTGAGGTTCAGGGATAGAATTCGGGTTAGGGTTAGGGTTAGGGAATGGGGAGATATTAGGGCACAGTTTAGGGTACCACAACGCTTAAGGTTTAGCGTACGTGTGAGGTCACTAGTTAGTGTTAGTGTACTGCTTACGATTAGGGCACGGGTGAGGGTAAGGCCTCGGAAGAGGGTCACGTTAAGGGTTACGGTTAGGGTTAGGGTTAGGGAATGGGGATTGATTAGGGTACAGGTTAGGGTACGGCAATGGCTTAGGGTTTGCGTACGTTAGAGGGCATGGGTTAGTGTTGATGTACTGGTTAAAATTAGGACACGGGTGAGAGTAAAGTTTCGGGTGAGTGTCATGGTTAGGTTTCAGGTTAGGGTTAGGGTTAGGGAATGGAGAGGGATTAGGGTACAGGTTAGGGTACCGCTGCGGTTTAGTGTTAGCGTACGTGTGAGGGCACGAGTTAGTCTTGGTGTCCTGGTTAAGATTAGGGCACGGGTGAGGGTAAGGTTTCGGGTGAGGGTCAGGGAAAGGATTCGGGTTAGGATTAGGGTTAGGGAATGGAGAGGGATTAGGGTACAGGTTAGTGTACGACAATGCTTAAGGGTTAGCGTAAGTGTGAGGGCACGAGTTAGTGTTGGTGTACTGGTTAAGACAAGGACACCGATGAGGGTAAGGCCTCGGAAAAGGGTCACGTTCAGGTTTTCGCTTAGGGTTAGGGTTAGGGAATGGGGAGGGATTAGGGTACAGGATAGGGTACGACAATGCTTAAGGGTTAACGTACGTTTTGGGGCATGAGTTAGTGTTTGTGTACTGGTTAAGATTAGGGCATTTGTTAGGGTAGGGCATCGGAAGTGGGTCAGGTTTAGGGATGGGGTTAGGGTTAGGGTTAAGGAATGGGGAGGGATTAGGGTACAATTTAGGGTACGACAACGCTTAAGGTTTAGCGTACGTGTGAGGGGACGAGTTAGTGTTGGTGTCCTGGTTAAGATTAGGGCACGGGTGAGGGTAAGGTTTCGGGTGAGGGTCAGGGATAGAATTCGGGTTAGGATTAGGGTTAGGGAATGGGGAGATATTAGGGCACAGTTTAGGGTACCACAACGCTTAAGGTTTAGCGTACGTGTGAGGTCACTATTTAGTGTTAGTGTACTGCTTACGATTAGGGCACGGGTGAGGGTAAGGCCTCGGAAGAGGGTCACGTTAAGGGTTAGGGTTAGGGTTAGGGTTAGGGAATGGGGATTGATTAGGGTACAGGTTATTGTACGGCCATGGCTTAGGGTTAGCGTACGTTAGAGGGCATGGGTTAGTGTTGATGTAATGGTTAAAATTAGGACATGGGTGAGGGTAAAGTTTCAGGTGAGTGTCATGGTTAGGCTTCAGGTGAGGGTTAGGGTTAGGGAATGGAGAGGGATTAGGGTACATGTTAGGGTACCGCTGCGGTTTATTGTTAGCGTACGTGTGAGGGCACGAGTTAGTCTTGGTGTCCTGGTTAAGATTAGGTCACAGGTGAGGGTAAGGCTTCGGGTGAGGGTCAGGGTTAGGATTCGTGTTAGGGTTAGGGTTAAGGAATGCAGAGGGATTAGGGTACAGCTTAGGGTACGACAGTGCTTAAGGGTTAGCGTTCGTGTGAGGGCAAGGGTTAGTGTTAGTGTCCTGGTTAAGATTAGGGCACGGGTGAGGGTAAGGCTTCAGTTGACGGTCAGGGTTAGGATTCGGGTTAGGGTTAGGGTTGGGAATGGGGAGGGATTAGGGTACAGTTTAGGGTACGACAATGCTTAAGGGTTAGCGTACTTTTGAGGGCATGAGTTAGAGTTTGTGTACTGGTTAAGATTAGGGCATTGGTTAGTGTAGGGCATCGGAAGTGGGTCAGGTTTAGGGATGGGCTTAGGGTTAGGGTTAAGGAATGGGGAGGGATTAGGGTACAATTTAGGGTATGACAACTCTTAAGGTTTAGCGTACGTGTTAGGGCACGTGTTAGTGTTGGTGTCCTGGTTAAGATTAGGGCACGGGTGAGGGTAAGGCTTCGGGTGAGGGTCAGGGTTAGGATTCGTGTTAGGGTTAGGGTTAAGGAATGCAGAGGGATTAGGGTACAGCTTCGGGTACGACAGTGCTTAAGGGTTAGCGTTCGTGTGACGGTAAGTGTTAGTGTTAGTGTCCTGGTTAAGATTAGGGCACGGGTGAGGTTAAGGCTTCAGATGAGGGTCAGGGTTAGGATTCAGTTTAGTGTTAGGGTTAGGGAATGGGGAGGGATTAGGGTACAGTTTAGGGTACGACAACGATTAAGGGTTAGCGTACGTGTGAGGGCACGAGTTGGTGTTGGTGTCCTGGTTAAGATTAGGGCACGGGTGAAGGTAAGGCTTCGGGTGAGGGTCATGTTTAGGATTCGGTTTAGGTTTAGGGTTAGGGAATGGAGAGGGATTCGGGTACAGGTTAGGGTACAACAATGCTTAAGGGTTAGCGTACGTGTGAGGGCACGAGTTAGTGTTGGTGTCCTGGTTAAGATTAGGGCACGGGTGAGGGTTAGGCCTCGGGTGAGTGTCAGGGTTAGGATTCGTGTTAGGGTTAGGGTTAAGGAATGCAGAGGGATTCTGTCGCGTGTTCAGTTCCTCTTCACAGCCTTACTTCAGTATATTTTTGGATGACAGGGTTCATTTGTTACTCTGCAGGTTTGTGAAGTACAGTGTTTTTAAGTTTTTTTCTCAACTAACTTTCTCGTGATCTTACCACAATACAGCAAAATTGCTTCAGGCCCTAATCTGGTTTCTGCATGGCATGCTGTGCCTTTGGTGAATTCTTCTTCCTGGCTGGAAATCAGAGTTCAATGTGCCCGTTCAAACACAGAGTTAGTTGCTCATTGTTTCTCCCTATTCCTGTTCACCTTCAGAAGAAATTGCGAACTTTGCCAAACAGGGGGTTAAACATTGTTTCTCATAATGTGGAGAGAGATAGTAAAGCTTATGGAAAGGGGATCCCGAGTAACAGGGGGCAAAAACTGAGATGAGTGTTAGAAAATTTGCTCGATCACTTGGTTGACCACAATTTGGGTTTCTCATGCATATTTTAACTGAAGGATGAATCCCGTAAACCTGGAGATTTGAAAGCCATGGAATGGGGACCATGCACTATTCCATCAAAGGGTCTTCATTCGCTCATGAAACCTCAGCAATCCTATCAGCCCCAAGTGTCCAGCCTTGTATCTCCCCCAGCTGTGTATGTAGAGAGAAATCCAGGTTTCATCACAAGCCCTGAATGAAAGAGTTAAGAATTTCTCTCTATTTCACTGTTTTTGTGTTTTGTTTTTGCAATTTATTTTTATAATAGGATATAGCTAATTTTCACTGCTGTGTTTGTGCCGCTGTACACACACATGATTCTATTACAGCGACCTACAAATACATGGGTTTTAAGTTTCTTCGTGGTCAGGTATATTCCTAGGCAGTGAAAACAGGGTGTCAAGTCCATTTCGTTGAGCAAGGTGTAGGTCTTGTCTAGTATATATTTGGCTTATGGAATGGTATCTGTACTAATTTCAACCTCTGCTCTTATACAGCCTCCCAACTCACCTTTTCCATTAAGCAACCTTAAGTTTCTTTGGTAAATGTGAGACTATTGTGTTTTGTCATACAGTTCATGTGTAGCCATGTTTACATTCTGGTATTAGTGATAACTTATGATGTTTCTTTTTCTGTGTGACTTATTTCACTTAGAATCATCGTACCTAAACCACTTATTATGCTGCTACGGGCCTGGTGACATTAATTTCATTGCTGAGTAACATTCTATTGTACTTAAGTACCACAACTTCTATATCTATTTTTTCTCTTTCTGGGCTATTGAAATTGTACCATAGTCGAGGTTCTTGTAAACAGAGCAGCCCCAAACTTTGGGGTGGCTGTGTCTTTTTCAGTTGAATTTTCCTAATCTGTAGGACCATAAGTGGAAGTGCCCTCGGTTCTGTAGCTTGGTTTTTTATATGTTTCAGAAAACACCGTATACTTCTCCAGAGTGGCTGTTGGCAATTTACATCCCACCCAACAGCATAAAAAGGCTGCCTGTTCCCCACTTTCTGTCCTGCCTCTCTGGATTTTACAATTTTTTCAGACAGCTCTTTTGAGCATTGGGACGTGAGACTTCATTGTAGTGCGGATTTCCATTGCAGGCTTTCTCGGTTGGCCAAAAAGGGCGTATGCATATTTTCCTGAATATAATCAGGAAAAAATGCATATGCTCTTTTTGGCCATGTGCATCACTGTTGAAGTTGTGCCTCTTTCCCTATGCTTTAAATGTAATTCCAATCTATCACTTGAAATCGCTTTCCTGCAATTCTCCCTCGCTTTCAAGTCTTCTTCGCATCTTTACTTCAATATATTTCTGGATGATAGCAGTCATTTGTAACTCTGCTGTTTTGTGAATTACAGTTCCTCTGAGCTCCTTTTGTCAGCTCCCTTTCTTGTGAGCTGACTGAAAAACTGCAAGATTGCTTCAATCCATATTCTTGTTTTCAGGCGACTTGCTGAGCCTTTGCTTAATACTTCTTCCTCATGTGAATTGAGAGTGAAATGTGCCCATCAAAGCCCTTACGGCTAATTTTTCATTGTTTCTCCCTCTTCCCATTGATCCTCTGTACTAATTGCAGACTGTGCAAAACAGGAAATTAAAGGCATTGACTATGCAAGTGGTGTGATTGTTAGTAAAGCGGCTGGAATGTTGATCCTGTGACCCAGTAGAGGAAAAATGAGGTGCGTTTTAGAAACCTTTCCCAATCACATGGTATACCATCTGTTGGGTTTCTCATGCATGGTTTTGCTGTAAGAAGATTCCCTTAAACCTGGAGTGTTGTGACCCACGGAATGAGTAGCTTTAAGTATTGTATTAGAGGTTCGGCATTTGCTCACCAAAGCTAACCAATCCTCACAGCCCCATGTGTCCAGCCTTATGTCTTATCCAGCTATGGGTTTCTATGTGATCAATCCACTTTGCATCACAGCCCCTGAATCAATTTTGTACGAGTGTTTCTCTCTTTCTTTGTCTCTGTGTTTTGTTTTTAAAATTTATTTTTATAATGGTGTTTAGCTGATTATCACTGCTGTGTTTGTGCCACTCTGCACACACTTGAGTCCCTTATGGAGATATATCAATATATAGGTTTTAAGATTCCTACTACTCACATATATTCCTCTGTGGTGAATAGGGTGTGTTGAGGCCAGTTCATTGAGCAAGGTGTAGATCTTGTCTATTACGTATTTGGTTTATTGAATGGTATCTGTGTTCATTTCAAACTCTGATTTTATGCATCACCCCACCTCACCTTTCCCCTTAAGCTGGCATAAGTGTGTTTTCTAAATGTGAGACACTCTTGTTTTGTAATTCAGTTGTTGTGCAGTCATATTTACATTCCCTCTATGAGTGATATCTTATGATATGTTTCTTTTTCTGTGTGACTTAAGTCAAGCAGTATCGTCGAAACTCGATCCACTCTTTATGCTTCTACTAGCCTTATTACATTGATTTCATAGTGAAGAGATATTCCATTGTGCGTAAGTATCACACCTTCCTTATCCATTGTTCTCTTTCCTGGGGTATTTAAGGTGTACTGAAGTCGAGGTTCTTGTAAACAGAGCAGCCCTAAACTTTGCTGTGCCTGTGTCTTTTTGATTTTTAGACTTCCCTAGATATGCTCCTGTGATTGCAAGTGCCCTATGCTCTGTAGCTCTGCTTTTTAGATGATTTACAAACCAGGATACACTTCTCCAGAGTGCCTCTTCTCAGTTTACACACAGCCCATCAGTGTATAAAGGCTGCCTGTTCTCCATGGCCTGTCCTGCATTTCTGCGTTTTACAATTTTTTCAGATGGCCCTTTTGACCGGTGGGAAATGAGAGTTCTTTGGTGTGCAGATTTGCATTGCTTGCTTTCTTGGTTGCCCATAAAGTGCATATGCGTGTTTTCCTGAATATATTCAGGAGAAGATGCATACGCCCTTTTTGGCCAACTGCACCATTTTAGAAATCCTGCCGCCTTGGGATGTAGGCAGAGTGCGAACTTTAGATGATTGATGCCGTAAGGGTCAGAAGCACTCACCAACGGCTTCCCTTAGGTTACATTTTAACTGTCATTGATCGATGATGTCAATAAATATATCTATGCTTTTTCAGATTTTTTCCCCTTACACGTTATTGCAAAATATTGAGTGTAGTTCCCTATGCTATATAGTAGTTCCTTGTTGATGATCTACTTTATACATAACAGTGTGTATGTGTTAATCCCAAACTGTTAATTTATCCCTCCTCCCACTTTCCCCTTTGGTAATAATAAATTATAAGATTTTATACTTCTCAGAAATGGGGGAGCTGAAACAGAGGTATAATTTTCAATGGAAAAGCATTTAATACAAGATTGAAGCTTTAACCAAGATTATTAGATGTGCATCCTTGGAAAGAAATCACTTCATTTCTCTAATATTGACCTGACAAATAAGACAAATCTTTTCACTGAACTTGCTTATAATAGAATGATGGAAATATAAAATGGAAGTGTTAGAAACATCTTATTTTACCCGAGCCTTATACACTGTTCTATGTTAATTACAGTTTGGCTCACACATCTGTTTATTGAAGTTACAATGTTATCAATTTCTGTTACTCATCCTCCACAATGGACCCCAACAAGTATCCCCCTGCCCAGTGTCATTGGAGCCAACAGATCGAGACTGAGTTTGGTTCAGAAGCAAAGGAAACTATATTTTGATCAGAGAATGGAGAAGTGAGAGAATGCGCTACCCCACAGGCTGTGTGTTGGCCTGCTGTGTACAGGTCCTGTCAGAGTCAGTGGGAGGGAGGGGGCGGAGCTCTCAGAGGCCGGGTTGGATGCAGCTCAGGCTCTATATCTTGGAGCCTGCACTGGGCCCCAGGAGCTGAAGTGTCGACCCAGCCATTCTGCAGTAGGAAATCTGGTCTAAAGTGCCGGGTGTGGCAGCTCTGCATGCGGGAACCTAGGAGCACTTGAAATTAGGCAAATCACAAAGGGTAACAAAGGTTAGACTTTATTTTATTGCCCAGATTCTATTTTTATGTCCCAAGGATTTTTAATGGGCTTTGCTGGTGACAAAGCCCTCCTCTGCCTTTTGTCCCGTTCCTCATTCTTGGAGTGCTGAGTGTGCAGACCCCTCTTCTGTAACTGCTGAGTGCTGAGTTGGGAGCCCTCATACCCGGGGGTGAGAGTCAGAACTTCTCCCCAGCAGCCTCCAGGTGAGATTCATTGTCCCCAGAGCTGCTGCCTCCCTGCTCGTCCACCTGAGTACCAGCATTGGAAGTGTTATAGATTCTAATGATCTTTAAGGGTACAGGAAAGGGATGTGCAGAGACAATGTGGAGGCAGGTTTTACCCCACCGCACATTTGTTAGGCCACCTTAGGCTGACCATTTCTGCCAGCCTAGATGCTCTGACCAGCAGTCTTTGTTTTCTTCAATTAGGCCCCTGAATTAATGTAAAAACAGTACCATGTGTCAGAGCCTTGCCTGCTCAACTCCCAGTCAGTCCAGGGTCAGTGGTGATGCAACACCATGATGGACACTGAGTCAACAGCCTTTTGAGGTAGCCAGGACTGCAGCTGGTCTTATTGGCCACCATCACCACGGTGGCTGTAGGATTTTCTATGGTGACAATGTGATATATGGTTCCCCTGCCAAGCTTATTAGCTCCCCTCTGGGTGCAGTAAGCCCTGAAAGCAGTAGTCTACTCTTTTTTGACACACTCTTGTTGTTTTCTGAGAGAAACTCCAGGTAAAGTGATGGTTACACAAGTTGCCATGGGGCCCCGTTGCCCCCAGTTGTCTTTCTGGTGGTTGGAGTTGGAGGGTCTCCTCACTCGAGGTCAGTGTGCCCATGGAGCGAACCCTGCAACCTCAGGGCATGTTTGGTGGTTAGGATCAACACATGGGGTCCTTTTCCCTTAGGAGGGAGGTGGCCTTTCAGGCTGCTGATTTCCAGGTTTTTAGATACTGCCAGTATCCTGGCCAGATGTGGTGGTGGACCAAGCCCCTTGGTGACCGTAGTTTATCCTACCTGGTTAGCATTCTTGCGTTGTTCCTTTTCAAGTGGTCCCGGTTTTTGCACTAATACTCCAATGGCAATTCACCTTTCACCAGGAATGTAAAGGTCAAAGGGTTTAGCTAAATTAGGGAGTTCCAGGTCAAGGGTCTGAATTGACCGCTCTTTCCATTCTTGAAAGACCACTTCTGGATTCTATTCAAAAGGATCATCATCTTTTCCTTTCAGTGTTTCATATAGAGGCCCAGCTATTAGACTGTAGTTCGGGATCCAGATGCAGCAAACCCCAGCCTCCCCAGGAACTCCTAAGCTGTCTTCTACTTTTAGAAGGGCTAAGGCTGCAAATGGTTTCTTCCCTTTCCTGGGATGGGCTTCTCAGACCTTCTGTGAGAACGAAGCCCAGGCAGGTCACCTTAGTGTGTGATATTTGAGCTTTTTCTTGGACAACTTCTATCCTATATTGGCTTGGTAGTTCAGAGGCCTCCTTAGTAGAGCTGGCGATTAGATTGGTGTCTGCATATTGAAGGAGGGTTTCCTTTTCCAGAGGTAGAACTTTTAGGTCTTTAGCTAAGCTTTCCCAAAGATGGTGTGGGAATTTTTATACCCTTGGGGCGAGGCGGCCCAGCAGTATTATTTTTGTTGTATGTTGAGTCCTGCCAGTCACGAGGCAAAATTTCTTGTGACTCTGGGACTAATGGAATGCAAAAGAAGGCATCATTGAAGTCTAATACAGAACACCATGTCCTGGTGGTTGGTAGAATGACTAGCAGTGTGTAGGAATTAGGAACTACTAGAGGTATACCCTCGGTGGCATAACTGACTGTCCTGACATCCTTTACCAGGTCCCCAGCGGCCCATTTGTCTCTCGTGGTCAGGCAATTTCCAGGATATGGAGCTCACCTGGGCAGGTACCTCACCCCCACCCCAGCTCATTGGGCTCTCCTGGTCAAGCCCCTCCCAGGATACAGATCTACCCTTGCAGGTACCGTGGCAGGGCTGGGCAAAGAGGAACCGTGCACATAGCCCTCATTGCAGAGCAACCTCAGCTCACCTGTCTCTCAGAGCTGACACAGAGCACCTCAGAGCAGGACTTGAACTAACAAACAGCAGCTCCGACATGTCTGTGACCCTGGGCATCACTCTGCAGGGCCTCCCTCTGCCTGGTCTTCCAGACACTTCCACTGCACCCAGGGCACCAAGCCGCTGCCTCCAGCCACCACTCACCTCTCCTCTCCCTGACTTCTGTGTCTCACTCATTAGGAGACGATTTTCTTGAAGCTGTCTCCCACTCATGGGCCAGATAAAATGATTCGAAAACAAGCCAGAGCTGCAGCCCCTTGTGTATCCGGACTTTCAAGAGCCTACACCTGTTGCTTGGAGATGGCCCGTTCAGCAAGGTAAATTTTCTGCAACTGTGAGCCCCTGAGTAGTGAGGATTGGCTGACCTGTGCAGCCTGACCAATCGGGCCAGCCCTCCCCAGGTGTGCATGTTTTGAGGTCAATATAAACACCGCACCAGGCAGCAAGAGCCCCTGCAGCTCTGCCTGACACCATATTCTCTGTCCTGTCATTAGTCTCGGGGCTGGGCTGGTGGGAGGGATTGAGAAGCCACGGCTTTGTGAGAGGCCTAGTGTGAGTTGGGCTCTGCTGGACTTTCTGCAGCAGTTTCCAGGCTGCCACCTGCTAAAGAAGAAGATCTGTCACCTATAACTGCTGCTGGAATTTCTCCCTGGGCAGAGGTGAGGGAGGAAAAAAAGCAGTGGGGGCGGGACAGGAGGGGTTTCTCAGGCAGGGAAATGGAAGGCTTCCAGAAGAGCACCCAGGGCCAGGACCATCCTGGCTGGCCTGCAGGCACCAAGTCGGCCGGCATGCTGTCGCTTGTGTGGCTCCACGGCCCTTCCTCTAGGCTTTCAAGTCCTTGCACATATTCAGGTGTTTTACCTGGGAAGGGTGGGAACAGTTCAGCAGCAGCTGGCCTGGGCCTCAGCTCACGTTTACTCACAGAGGTCTCGGCACAGTCCCCCAGCTTTACAATGAGGACACTTGTTGTGTGGGGGCTGCTGGTTGATTGGGAGATGATTCCCCTCACTGACCAACTTCAGAATTGTTTACAACTGGAGCAAGTGCCCTGATACGGTTTTCCTCTGTGTAACTGGTGGGTTCTGTTTAGTTCTTTTTTTTTTTTTTTTTTTTTTTTCTTTATTTTGGGTTCTAGGTAGATTTTATTCCTCTTTTTTGTATTTACAGATATAAGCATGGAAATAATGTATTCATATAAATGCACGTATGTGAAGGGAAGAACCTTTTTTTCTGTTTTAATTGTTTTTTAAATTTTGAACTATATTTTAGTTTTTTATACAGCAGGTTTTTATTGGTTATCTATTTTACACTTGGTTATCTATTTATCTATTGGTTATCTATTTTATACATATAAATGCCAATCTGAATCTCTCAACTCCTCCCACCACCTAACCCCCACAGCTTTCCCCACTTGATGTCCATATGTTTTTTTCTCTACATCTGTTGCTCTATTTCTGCCTTGCAAACTGGTTCATCTGCACAATTTTTCTAGGTTCCACATATATGAATTCATATACAATATTTGTTTTTCTCTTTCTGACATACTTCACTCTCTATGACAGTCTCTAGATCCATTGACATCTCTACAAATGATCCAACTTCATTCATTCTTATGGCTGAGTAATATTCCATTTTATATATGTATCATCTCTTTATGCATTCATGTGTCTGTGGACATTTAGGTTGCTTCCATTACCTGGCTATTATAGTGATGCAATGAACTTTGTGGTGAAAACCTCCTCTTTATTTTTGTTTTTTTTCTGGATATATGCCCAGGAGTGAGATGGCTGGATCATATGGTAATTTATGGTTAGTTTTTAAGGAACCTCCGTGCTGTTCTCTATTGTAACTGTATCAATTTACATTCCCAACAATAGTGGAAGAGGTTTCCTTTTCTCCACACCATTCGAGCCTTTGTTGTTTGCAGAATTTCTGATAATGCCCATTCTAACAGGTGTTAGGTGATACTTCATTGTTGAGTTTATTTCTTTGAGCAAGGAGTAGGTCCTGTCTATTACATACTTGGCTTATGGAATGGTTTTTGGGCTAATTTCAATCTCTGGTTTTATGACGCACTCCAACTCAACTTTCCCCTTAAAAAAAGCATAAGATTGTTTCCTAAAAGTGAGACTCTGTTGTGTTTTGTAATTCAGTTCATGTGTAGCCAAGTTTACATTCCCTTTATTAGTGATAACTTATAAGAATTTTCTTTTTCTGTGTGACTTATTTCACATAGAATCATCGTACTGGAATCCATTCATTTTGCTTCTACAGGCCTGATTACATTAATATCACTGTTGAGTGATATTTCATTATACAAAAGAAGCACAAGGTCTTTATCCATTTTTTTCTGTCCAGGATATATAAGTTGTACTGTAGTGGACATTGCTGAAAACACAGCAGTCCTAAATATTGGTGTGGCTGTGTCTTCCTCCTTTAAATTCTCCTAAGCTATAGGGCCATAAGTGGAAGTGCCCTAGGCTCTGTGGCTTTGATTTTTAGATGTTTCAGGAAACACCATACACATCTCCACAGTACTCGTTGGCAATTTACATCCCGCCAATCAGCATAACCAAGCTCCCTGTACTCCATGGCCAGTCCTGTCTCTCGGGATTTTACACTTTTTTCAGACGACACTTTAAAGCGGTGGGAAGTGAGACTTCATTGTAGTGCAAATTTCCGTTACAGGCTTGTTTGTTGGCCAAAAAGAGGGTATGCGTTTTTTCTGGAATATATTCAGGAAAAAACACATACGCCCTTTTTAGCTAAGTGTATCATTGTCGAAGTGCTGCCTCTTTTCCTTTACTTTCAGAGCAATTTTAATCTACCACCGGATATCTGTTTTCTGCAATTCTGCCTCGCGTTCAAGTCCTCTTCACAGCCTTCCTTCAATATATTTTTGGATGATAGGGGTCATGTGTAATTGTGCAGGATTGTGAATTACAGTGTTCAAAAAGCTCCTTTTTTCAACTAGCTTCCTTGTGAGCTGACTGCAAAACCGAAGAATTGCTTCAGGCCCTAACCTGGTTCTGGCAAGGCACGCTGAGCCTTTGGTGAATTCTTCTCCCTGGTGGGAAATCAGAGTTCAATGTGCCCGTCCAAACACATAGAGATAGTCCCTCATTGGATCTCCTTATTCCTGGTCATCTTCTACAGAAATTACTAACTGTGAAACCGTTCATCTGGAGCCGTGTTTATACTCCCGGTGTTAGTGATATGTTGTGATGTTTCTTTTTCTGTGTGACTTATTTCACTTAGAAGCATCGTACCTACATCCACTCATTATGCTGCTACTGGTCTGTTGCCATTGATTTCGTTGTTGAGTGATATTCCATTGTAGGGATGTACCACAACTTCTATATCCATTTTTCTCTTTCTGGGCTATTAAAGTTGTACCATAGTCAAGGTTCCCGTACACAGAGAAGCTCCAGACTTTGGTGTGGCTGGGTCTTTTTCATTTAAATTTTCCGAATCTACAGCACCATAAGTGGAAGTGCCCTAGGCTCTCTAGCTTGATTTTTTCTTTGTTCCAGGAAACACCATCCACTTCTCCAGAGTGGCTGTTGGCAATTTACATCCCGCCAATGAGCATAACAAGGCTGCCGGTTCTCCATGGCCTGTCCTCCTCTCTGGATTTTACACTTTTTTCGGACGGCCCTTTTGATCGGTGGGAAGTGAGACTTGCTTGTGGTGCGGATTTCCATTGCAGGCTTGCTTGGTTGGCCAAAAAGGGCGTATGCGTTTTTTCCTGAATATATTCAGGAAAAAACGCATACGCCCTTTTTGGCCAAGTGCATCACTGTCGAACTGCTGCCTCTTTTCCTATTCTTTCAGAGCAATTCTTATCTACCCCCTGATATCTTTTTTCTGCAATTCTGTGTCGCGTTCAAGTCCTCTTCACAGCCTGCCTTCAATAAATTTTTGGATGATAGGGGTCATTTGGAACTCTGCAGTATTGTGAGTTACAGTGCCAAAAAACTCCTTTTCTCAACTCGCTTTCTTTTGAGCTGACCGCAAACCCGAAGAATTGTTTCAGGCCCTAATCTCATTCCGGCATGGCACGCTGACCCTTTGGTGAATTCTCCATCCTGTAGGGAAATCAGAGTTCAATGTGCCCGTCCAAACACATCGAGTTAGCCGCTCATTGGTTCTCCTTATTCCTGTTCAATTTCCACGGAAATTGCAAACTGTGCCAAACAAGATGTCAAAGGCACTGACTCTCCAAGTGGGGAGAATGTTAATATTGCATCTGGAAAGGCGAACTCGAGTACCAGGGGGCGAAAATGGCGATGAGTTTTAGAAATTTTGCCTGATCACTTCGTGGACCATATTCTGGGTTTTCCATGCATATTTTAGCTGAAGGATAAATCCCTTAAACGTGGAGATTTGGGACCCGTGGAATGGGAACCATGCACCATTACCTCAAAGGGTCTGCATTCCCTCACCAATAGTATCAGCCCCAAGTGTCCAGCCTTATCTCTCCCCCAACTGTGGATGTAGAGGTGGTAAATCCAAGATTCCTCACAATCCCTGAAGGACTTATTTAAGAATTTCTCTCTATTTCACAGTCCTTGTGATTTCTTTTTCAAATTTATTTTTATAAGGGGATTTAGCTACTTTACACTGCTGTGTGTATGCTGCTGTACACAAATGATTTTCTTATGGAGACCTATAAATGTACGGGTTTTAATTTTCTTCATAGTCAGGTATATTCCTAGGTTTTGAATACGGGGTGTTGAGTCCATTTGGTAGAGCGAGGAGTAGGTCTTGTCTAATATATATTTGGCTTATGGAATGGTATCTGTCCTAATGTCAACCTCTGGTTTTATGCAGCCTCCCCACTCTCCTTTCCCCTTAAGCAAGCCTAAGTTTCTTTTGTAAATGAGAAACTCTGTTGTGTTTTGAAATGCAGTTCACGCGTAGCCGTGTTTACATTCACTGTATTAGTGATATCTTATGATGTTTCTTTTTCTGTGTGACTTATTTCACTTAGAATCATCGTAATTAAATCCATTCATTATGCTGCTACTGGTCTGTTGCCATTGAGTTCATTGTTGAGTGATATTCCATTGTAAGGATGTACCACAACTTCTATATCCATTTTTCTCTTTCTGGGATATTGAATTTGTACCATAGTCAAGGTTTCCGTACACAGAGCAGCCCCAAACTTTGGTGTTGCTGTGTCTTTGTCATTTAAATTTTCCGAATGTACAGCACTATAAGTGGAAGTGCCCTAGGCTCTCTAGCTTGTTTTTTTCTTTGTTCCAGGAAACACCATCCACTTCTCCAGAGTGGCTGTTGGCAATTTACATCCCGCCCATCAGCATAACAAGGCTGCCGGTACTCCATGGCCTGTTCTGCCTCTCTGGATTTTACACTTCTTTCTGACGGCCCTTTTGATCAGTGGGAACTGAGGCTTCATTGTAGTGCGGATTTCCATTGCATGCTTGATGGGTTGGCCAAAAAGGGCGTATGCGTTTTTTCCTGAATATATTCAGGAAAAAAACGCATACACACTTTTTGGCCAAGTGCATCACTGTGGATCTGCTGCCTCTTTTCCTACGCTTTCAGAGCAATTCTTGTCTACCACCTGATATCTGTTTTCTGCAATTCTGGGTCGCATTAAATTCCTCTTCACAGCCTTCCTTCAATAAATTTTTGGATAATAGGGGTCATTTGGAACTCTACAGGATTGTGAGTTACAGTGCCAAAAATCTCCTTTTCTCAACTCGCTTTCTTGTTAGCTGACCGCAAACCTGAAGAATTGCTTCAGGCCCTAATCTCGTTCTGGCATGGCACGAGGAGCCTTTGGTGAATTCTTCTTCCTGTAGGGAAATCAGAGTTCAATGTGCCCGTCCAAACACATCGAGTTAGCCGCTCATTCGTTCTCCTTATTCCTGTTCATCTTCCACAGAAATTGCAAACTGTGCCAAACAAGAGGTCAAAGACACTGACTCTCCAAGTGGGGCGAATGTTAATATCGCATCTGGAACGGCGAACTCGAGTACGAGGTGGCCAAAATAGCGATGATAAGTTTTAGAAATTTTGCCTGATCACTTCGTGGACCGTATTCTGGGTTTTCCATGCATATTTTAGCTGAAGGATAAATCCCTTAAACGTGGAGATTTGGGACCCGTGTAATGGGAACCATGCACCATTACCTCAAAGGGTCTGCATTCCCTCACCAATAGTATCAGGCCCAAGTGTGCAGCCTTATCTCTCCCACAGCTGTGGATGTAGAGGTGGTAATCCAAGATTCCTCACAAGCCCTCAAGGACTTATTTGAGAATTTCTCTCTATTTCACAGTCCTTCTGTTTTCTTTTTCAAATTTATTTTTATAAAGGGATTTAGCTTATTTACACTGCTGGGTGTATGCTGCTGTACACAAAAGATTTTCTTATGGAAACCAATAAATGTATGGGTTTTAATTTTCTTCATAGTCAGGTATATTTCTAGGTTTTGAATACGGGGTGTTGAGTCCATTTGGTAGAGCGAGGTGTAGGTCTTGTCTAATATATATTTGGCTTATGGAATGGTATCTGTCCTAATGTCAACCTCTGGTTTTATGCAGCCTCCCCACTCTCCTTTCCCCTTAAGCAAGCCAAAGTTTCTTTTGTAAATGAGAGACTCTGTTGTGTTTTGAAATGCAGTTCACGCGTAGCCGTGTTTACATTCCCTGTATTAGTGATATCTTATGATGTTTCTTTTTCTGTGTGACTTATTTCACTTAGAATCATCGTAACTAAATCCACTCATTATGCTGCTACTGGTCTGTTGCCATTGATTTCATTGTTGAGTGATATTCCATTGTAAGGATGTACCACAACTTCTATATCCATTTTTCTCTTTCTGGGATATTGAATTTGTACCATAGTCAAGGTTTCCGTACACAGAGCAGCCCCAAACTTTGGTGTTGCTGTGTCTTTGTCATTTAAATTTTCCGAATGTACAGCACTATAACTGGAAGTGCCCTAGGCTCTCTACCTTGTTTTTTTCTTTGTTCCAGGAAACACCATCCTCTTCTCCAGAGTGGCTGTTGACAATTTACATCCCGCCCATCAGCATAACAAGGCTGCCGGTACTCCATGGCCTGTTCTGCCTCTCTGGATTTTACACTTCTTTCTGACGGCCCTTTTGATCAGTGGGAACTGAGGCTTCATTGTAGTGCGGATTTCCATTGCAGGCTTGATGGGTTGGCCAAAAAGGGCGTATGCGTTTTTTCCTGAATATATTCAGGAAAAAAACGCATACACACTTTTTGGCCAAGTGCATCACTGTGGAACTGCTGCCTCTTTTCCTACGCTTTCAGAGCAATTCTTGTCTACCACCTGATATCTGTTTTCTGCAACCCTGCGTCGCTTTCAAGTCCTCTTCACAGCCTTCCTTCAATAAATTTTTGGATGATAGGGGTAATTTGGAACTCTGCAGGATTTTGAGTTACAGTGCCAAAAATCTCCTTTTAACAACTCGCTTTCTTGTGAGCTGACTGCAAACCGGAAGAATTGCTTCAGGCCCTAATCTCGTTCCGCCATGACACGCTGAGCCTTTGGTGAATTCTTCTTCCTGTAGGGAAATCAGAGTTCAATGTGCCCGTCCAAACACTTCGAGTTAACCGCTCATTGGTTCTCCTTATTCCTGATCATCTTCTACAGAAACTGCAAACTGTGCGAAACAAGAGGTTAAAGGCACTGACTCTCCAAGTGGGGAGAATGTTAATATCGCATATGGAAAGGCGAACTCGACTACCAGGGGGCGAAAATGGCGATGAGTTTTAGAAATTTTGCCTGATCACTTCGTGGACCATATTCTGGGTTTTCCATGCATATTTTAGCTGAAGGATAAATCCCTTATACGTGGAGATTTGGGACCGGTGGAATGGGAACCATGCACATTTACCTCAAAGGGTCTGCATTCCCTCACCAATAGTATCAGCCCCAAGTGTCCAGCCTTATCTCTCCCACAGCTGTGGATGTAGAGGTGGTAATCCAAGATTCCTCACAAGCCCTCAAGGACTTACTTGAGAATTTCTCTCTATTTCACAGTCCTTGTGATTTCTTTTTCAAATTTATTTTTATAAGGGGATTTAGCTTATTTACACTGCTGTGTGTATGCTGTTGTTCACAAATTATTTTCTTATGGAGACCTATAAATGTACGGATTTTAATTTTCTTCATAGTCAGGTATATTCCTAGGTTTTGAATACGGGGTGTTGAGTCCATTTGGTAGAGCGAGGAGTAGGTCTTGTCTAATATATATTTGGCTTATGGAATGGTATCTGTCCTAATGTCAACCTCTGGTTTTATGCAGCCTCCCCACTCTCCTTTCTCCTTAAGCAAGCATAAGTTTCTTTTGTAAATGAGAGACTCTGTTGTGTTTTGTAATGCAGTTCACACGTAGCCGTGTTTACATTCCCTGTATTAGTGATATCTTATGATGTTTCTTTTTCTGTGTGACTTATTTCACTTAGAATCATCGTAACTAAATCCACTCATTATGCTGCTACTGGTCTGTTGCCATTGATTTCATTGTTGAGTGATATTCCATTGTAGGGATGTACCACAACTTCTATATCCATTTTTCTCTTTCTGGGCTATTAAAGTTGTACCATAGTCAAGGTTCCCGTACACAGAGAGGCTCCAGACTTTGGTGTGGCTGTGTCTTTTTCATTTAAATTTTCCGAATCTATAGCACCATAAGTGGAAGTGCCCTAGGCTCTCTAGCTTGGTTTTTTCTTTGTTCCAGGAAACACCATTCACTTCTCCAGAGTGGCTGTTGGCAATTTTCATCCCGCCCATGAGCATAAAAAGGCTGCCGGTTCTCCATGGCCTGTCCTCCTCTCTGGATTTTACAATTTTTTCGGACGGCCCTTTTGATCGGTGGGAAGTGAGACTTCATTGTGGTGAGGATTTCCTTTGCAGGCTTGCTTGGTTGGCCAAAAAGGGCGTATGCGTTTTTTCCTGAATATATTCAGGAAAAAACGCATACGCCCTTTTTGGCCAAGTGCATCACTGTCGAACTGCTGCCTCCTTTCCTATTCTTTCACAGCAATTCTTATCTACCCCCTGATATATTTTTTCTGCAATTCTGCTTGGCGTTCAAGTCTGCTTCACAGGCTTCCTTCAATAAATTTTTGGATGATAGGGGTAATTTGGAACTCTGCAGGATTTTGAGTTACAGTGCCAAAAATCTCCTTTTAACAACTCGCTTTCTTGTGAGCTGACTGCAAACCGGAAGAATTGCTTCAGGCCCTAATCTCGTACCGGCATGGCACGCTGAGCCCTTGGTGAATTCTTCTTCCTGTAGGGAAATCAGAGTTCAATGTGCCCGTCCAAACACTTCGAGTTATCCGCTCATTGGCTCTCCTTATTCCTGATCAACTTCTACAGTAACTGCAAACTGTGTGAAACAAGAGGTCAAAGGCACTGACTCTCCAAGTGGGGAGAATGTTAATATCGCATCTGGAAAGGCGAAGTCGACTAAGAGGGGGCGAAAATGGCGATGAGTTTTAGAAATTTTGCCTGATCACTTCGTGGACCATATTCTGGGTTTTCTATGCATATTTTAGCTGAAGGATAAATCCCTTAAACGTGGAGATTTGGGACCCGTGGAATGGGAACCATGCACCATTACCTCAAAGGGTCTGCATTCCCTCACCAATAGTATCAGCGCCAAGTGTCCAGCCTTATCTCTCCCACAGCTGTGGATGTAGAGGTGGTAATCCAAGATTCCTCACAAGCCCTCAAGGACTTATTTGAGAATTTCTCTCTATTTCACAGTCCTTGTGTTTTCTTTTTCAAATTTATTTTTATAAAGGGATTTAGCTTATTTACACTGCTGGGTGTATGCTGCTGTACACAAATGATTTTCTTATGGAAACCAATAAATGTATGGGTTTTATTTTTCTTCATAGTCAGGTATATTTCTAGGTTTTGAATACGGGGTGTTGAGTCCATTTGGTTGAGCAATGAGTAGGTCTTGTCTAATATATATTTGGCTTATGGAATGGTATCTGTCCTAATGTCAACCTCTGGTTTTATGCAGCCTCCCCACTCTCCTTTCCCCTTAAGCAAGCCAAAGTTTCTTTTGTAAATGAGAGACTCTGTTGTGTTTTGAAATGCAGTTCACGCGTAGCCGTGTTTACATTCACTGTATTAGTGATATCTTATGATGTTTCTTTTTCTGTGTGACTTATTTCACTTAGAATCATCGTAATTAAATCCACTCATTATGCTGCTACTGGTCTGTTGCCATTGATTTCATTGTTGAGTGATATACCATTGTAAGGATGTACCACAACTTCTATATCCATTTTTCTCTTTCTGGGATATTGAATTTGTACCATAGTCAAGGTTTCCGTACACAGAGCAGCCCCAAACTTTGGTGTTGCTGTGTCTTTGTCATTTAAATTTTCCGAATCTACAGCACTATAAGTGGAAGTGCCCTAGGCTCTCTAGCTTGTTTTTTTCTTTGTTCCAGGAAACACCATCCACTTCTCCAGAGTGGCTGTTGGCAATTTACATCCCGCCCATCAGCATAACAAGGCTGCCGGTACTCCATGGCCTGTTCTGCCTCTCTGGATTTTACACTTCTTTCTGACGGCCCGTTTGATCAGTGGGAAGTGAGGCTTCATTGTAGTGCGGATTTCCATTGCAGGCTTGATGGCTTGGCCAAAAAGGTCGTATGCGTTTTTTTCTGAATATATTCAGGAAAAAAACGCATACACACTTTTTGGCCAAGTGCATCACTGTGGAACTGCTGCCTCTTTTCCTACGCTTTCAGAGCAATTCTTTTCTACCACCTGATATCTGTTTTCTGCAACTCTGCGTCGCATTCAAGTCCTCTTCACAGCCTTCCTTCAATAAATTTTTGGATGATAGGGGTAATTTGGAACTCTGCAGGATTTTGAGTTACAGTGCCAAAAATCTCCTTTTCTCAACTCGCTTTCTTGTGAGCTGACTGCAAACCGGAAGAATTGCTTCAGGCACTAATCTCGTTCCGGCATGGCACGCTGAGCCTTTTGTGAATTCTTCTTCCTGTAGGGAAATCAGAGTTCAATGTGCCCGTCCAAACACTTCGAGTTAACCGCTCATTGGCTCTCCTTATTCCTGATCAACTTCTACAGTAACTGCAAACTGTGCCAAACAAGAGGTCAAAGACACTGACTCTCCAAGTGGGGCGAATGTTAATATCGCATCTGAAACGGCGAACTCGAGTACCAGGTGGCCAAAATGGCGATAAGTTTTAGAAATTTGGCCTGATCACTTCGTGGACCATATTCTGGGTTTTCCATGCATATTTTAGCTGAAGGATAAATCCCTTAAACGTGGAGATTTGGGACCCGTGGAATGGGAACCATGCACCGTTACCTCAAAGGGTCTGCATTCCCTCACCAATAGTATCAGTCCCAAGTGTCCAGCCTTAACTCTCCCACAGCTGTGGATGTAGAAGTGGTAAATCCTAGATTCCTCACAAGCCCTCAAGGACTTATTTGAGAATTTGTCTCTGTTTCACAGTCCTTGTGTTTTCTTTTTCAAATTTATTTTTATAAAGGGATTTAGCTTATTTACACTGCTGGGTGTATGCTGCTGTACACAAAAGATTTTCTTATGGAAACCAATAAATGTATGGGTTTTAATTTTCTTCATAGTCAGGTATATTCCTAGGTTTTGAATACGGGGTGTTGAGTCCATTTGGTTGAGCAATGAGTAGGTCTTGTCTAATATATATTTGGCTTATGGAATGGTATCTGTCCTAATGTCAACCTCTGGTTTTATGCAGCCTCCCCACTCTCCTTTCCCCTTAAGCAAGCATAAGTTTCTTTTGTAAATGAGAGACTCTGTTGTGTTTTGAAATGCAGTTCACGCATAGCCGTGTTTACATTCCCTGTATTAGTGATATCTTATGATGTTTCTTTTTCTGTGTGACTTATTTCACTTAGAATCATCGTAACTAAATCCACTCATTATGCTGCTACTGGTCTGTTGCCATTGATTTCATTGTTGAGTGATATTCCATTGTAAGGATGTACCACAACTTCTATATCCATTTTTCTCTTTCTGGGATATTGAAGTTGTACCATAGTCAAGGTTTCCGTACACAGAGCAGCCCCAAACTTTGGTGTTGCTGTGTCTTTGTCATTTAAATTTTCCGAATGTACAGCACTATAAGTGGAAGTGCCCTAGGCTCTCTAGCTTGTTTTTTTCTTTGTTCCAGGAAACACCATCCACTTCTCCAGAGTGGCTGTTGGCAATTTACATCCCGCCCATCAGCATAACAAGGCTGCCGGTACTCCATGGCCTGTTCTGCCTCTCTGGATTTTACACTTCTTTCTGACGGCCCTTTTGATCAGTGGGAAGTGAGGCTTCATTGTAGTGCGGATTTCTATTGAAGGCTTGATGGGTTGTCCAAAAAGGGCGTATGCGTTTTTTCCTGAATATAATCAGGAAAAAACGCATACGTCCTTTTTGGCCAAGTGCATCACTGTGGAACTGCTGCCTCTTTTCCTACGCTTTCAGAGCAATTCTTGTCTACCCCGTGATATCTGTTTTCTGCAATTCTGCGTCGCATTCAAGTCCTCTTCACAGCCTTCCTTCAATAAATTTTTGGATGATAGGGGTAATTTGGAACTCTGCAGGATTGTGAGTTACAGTGCCAAAAATCTCCTTTTCTCAACTCGCTTTCTTGTGAGCTGACTGCAAACCGGAAGAATTGCTTCAGGCACTAATCTCGTTCCGGCATGGCACGCTGAGCCTTTTGTGAATTCTTCTTCCTGTAGGGAAATCCGAGTTCAATGTGCCCGTCCAAACACTTCGAGTTAACCGCTCATTGGCTCTCCTTATTCCTGATCAACTTCTACAGTAACTGCAAACTGTGCCAAACAAGAGGTCAAAGACACTGACTCTCCAAGTGGGGCGAATGTTAATATCGCATCTGAAACGGCGAACTCGAGTACCAGGTGGCCAAAATGGCGATAAGTTTTAGAAATTTGGCCTGATCACTTCGTGGACCATATTCTGGGTTTTCCATGCATATTTTAGCTGAAGGATAAATCCCTTAAACGTGGAGATTTGGGACCCGTGGAATGGGAACCATGCACCGTTACCTCAAAGGGTCTGCATTCCCTCACCAATAGTATCAGTCCCAAGTGTCCAGCCTTAACTCTCCCACAGCTGTGGATGTAGAAGTGGTAAATCCAAGATTCCTCACAAGCCCTCAAGGACTTATTTGAGAATTTGTCTCTGTTTCACAGTCCTTGTGTTTTCTTTTTCAAATTTATTTTTATAAAGGGATTTAGCTTATTTACACTGCTGGGTGTATGCTGCTGTACACAAAAGATTTTCTTATGGAAACCAATAAATGTATGGGTTTTAATTTTCTTCATAGTCAGGTATATTCCTAGGTTTTGAATACGGGGTGTTGAGTCCATTTGGTTGAGCAATGAGTAGGTCTTGTCTAATATATATTTGGCTTATGGAATGGTATCTGTCCTAATGTCAACCTCTGGTTTTATGCAGCCTCCCCACTCTCCTTTCCCCTTAAGCAAGCATAAGTTTCTTTTGTAAATGAGAGACTCTGTTGTGTTTTGAAATGCAGTTCACGCATAGCCGTGTTTACATTCCCTGTATTAGTGATATCTTATGATGTTTCTTTTTCTGTGTGACTTATTTCACTTAGAATCATCGTAACTAAATCCACTCATTATGCTGCTACTGGTCTGTTGCCATTGATTTCATTGTTGAGTGATATTCCATTGTAAGGATGTACCACAACTTCTATATCCATTTTTCTCTTTCTGGGATATTGAAGTTGTACCATAGTCAAGGTTTCCGTACACAGAGCAGCCCCAAACTTTGGTGTTGCTGTGTCTTTGTCATTTAAATTTTCCGAATGTACAGCACTATAAGTGGAAGTGCCCTAGGCTCTCTAGCTTGTTTTTTTCTTTGTTCCAGGAAACACCATCCACTTCTCCAGAGTGGCTGTTGGCAATTTACATCCCGCCCATCAGCATAACAAGGCTGCCGGTACTCCATGGCCTGTTCTGCCTCTCTGGATTTTACACTTCTTTCTGACGGCCCTTTTGATCAGTGGGAAGTGAGGCTTCATTGTAGTGCGGATTTCTATTGCAGGCTTGATGGGTTGTCCAAAAAGCGCGTATGCGTTTTTTCCTGAATATAATCAGGAAAAAACGCATACGTCCTTTTTGGCCAAGTGCATCACTGTGGAACTGCTGCCTCTTTTCCTACGCTTTCAGAGCAATTCTTGTCTATCCCCTGATATCTGTTTTCTACAATTCTGCGTCGCATTCAAGTCCTCTTCACAGCCTTCCTTCAATAAATTTTTGGATGATAGGGGTAATTTGGAACTCTGCAGGATTGTGAGTTACAGTGCCAAAAATCTCCTTTTAACAACTCGCTTTCTTGTTACCTGACCGCAAACCCGAAGAATTGCTTCAGGCCCTAATCTCGTTCCGGCATGGCACGCTGAGCCTTTGGTGAATTCTTCTTCCTGTAGGGAAATCAGAGTTCAATGTGCCCGTCCAAACACTTCGAGTTAACCGCTCTTTGGTTCTCCTTATTCCTGATCATCTTCTACAGAAACTGCAAACTGTGCGAAACAAGAGGTCAAAGGCACTGACTCTCCAAGTGGGGAGAATGTTAATATCGCATCTGGAAAGGCAAACTCGACTACCAGGGGGCGAAAATGGCAATGAGTTTTAGAAATTTTGCCTGATCACTTCGTGGACCATATTCTGGGTTTTCCATGCATATTTTAGCTGAAGGATAAATCCCTTAAACGTGGAGATTTGGGACCCGTGGAATGGGAACCATGCACCATTACCTCAAAGGGTCTGCATTCCCTCACCAATAGTATCAGCCCCAAGTGTCCAGCCTTATCTCTCCCACAGCTGTGGATGTAGAGGTGGTAATCCAAGATTCCTCACTAGCCCTCAAGGACTTATTTGAGAATTTCTCTCTATTTCACAGTCCTTGTGTTTTCTTTTTCAAATTTATTTTTATAAAGGGATTTAGGTTATTTACACTGCTGGGTGTATGCTGCTGTACACAAATGATTTTCTTATGAAACCAATAAATGTATGGGTTTTAATTTTCTTCATAGTCAGGTATATTCCTAGGTTTTGAATACGGGGTGTTGAGTCCATTTGGTTGAGCAATGAGTAGGTCTTGTCTAATATATATTTGGCTTATGGAATGGTATCTGTCCTAATGTCAACCTCTGGTTTTATGCAGCCTCCCCACTCTCCTTTCCCCTTAAGCAAGCCTAAGTTTCTTTTGTAAATGAGAGACTCTGTTGTGTTTTGAAATGAAGTTCACACGTAGCCGTGTTTACATTCACTGTATTAGTGATATCTTATGATGTTTCTTTTTCTGTGTGACTTATTTCACTTAGAATCATCGTAATTAAATCCACTCTTTATGCTGCTACTGGTCTGTTGCCATTGATTTCATTGTTGAGTGATATTCCATTGTAAGGATTTACCACAACTTCTATATCCATTTTTCTCTTTCTGGGATATTGAATTTGTACCATAGTCAAGGTTTCCGTACACAGAGCAGCCCCAAACTTTGGTGTTGCTGTGTCTTTGTCATTTAAATTTTCCGAATGTACAGCACTATAAGTGGAAGTGCCCTAGGCTCTCTAGCTTGTTTTTTTCTTTGTTCCAGGAAACACCATCCACTTCTCCAGAGCGGCTGTTGGCAATTTACATCCCGCCCATCAGCATAACAAGGCTGCCGGTACTCCATGGCCTGTTCTGCCTCTCTGGATTTTACACTTCTTTCTGACGGCCCTTTTGATCAGTGGGAAGTGAGGCTTCATTTTAGTGCGGATTTCCATTGCATGCTTGATGGGTTGGCCAAAAAGGGCGTATGCGTTTTTTCCTGAATATATTCAGGAAAAAAACGCATACACACTTTTTGGCCAAGTGCATCACTGTGGATCTGCTGCCTCTTTTCCTACGCTTTCAGAGCAATTCTTGTCTACCACCTGATATCTGTTTTCTGCAATTCTGGGTCGCATTAAATTCCTCTTCACAGCCTTGCTTCAATAAATTTTTGGATAATAGGGGTCATTTGGAACTCTACAGGATTGTGAGTTACAGTGCCAAAAATCTCCTTTTCTCAACTCGCTTTCTTGTTAGCTGACCGCAAACCCGAAGAATTGCTTCAGGACCTAATCTCGTTCTGGCATGGCACGAGGAGCATTTGGTGAATTCTTCTTCCTGTAGGGAAATCAGAGTTCAATGTGCCCGTCCAAACACATCGAGTTAGCCGCTCATTCGTTCTCCTTATTCCTGTTCATCTTCCACAGAAATTGCAAACTGTGCCAAACAAGAGGTCAAAGACACTAACTCTCCAAGTGGGGAGAATGTTAATATCGCATCTGGAACGGCGAACTCGAGTACCAGGTGGCCAAAATGGTGATAAGTTTTAGAAATTTTGCCTGATCACTTCGTGGACCATATTCTGGGTTTTCCATGCATATTTTAGCTGAAGGATAAATCCCTTAAACGTGGAGATTTGGGACCCGTGTAATGGGAACCATGCACCATTACCTCAAAGGGTCTGCATTCCCTCACCAATAGTATCAGCCCCAAGTGTCCAGCCTTATCTCTCCCACAGCTGTGGATGTAGAGGTGGTAATCCAAGATTCCTCACTAGCCCTCAAGGACTTATTTGAGAATTTCTCTCTATTTCACAGTCCTTCTGTTTTCTTTTTCAAATTTATTTTTATAAAGGGATTTAGGTTATTTACACTGCTGGGTGTATGCTGCTGTACACAAATGATTTTCTTTTGAAACCAATAAATGTATGGGTTTTAATTTTCTTCATAGTCAGGTATATTCCTAGGTTTTGAATACGGGGTGTTGAGTCCATTTGGTTGAGCAATGAGTAGGTCTTGTCTAATATATATTTGGCTTATGGAATGGTGTCTGTCCTAATGTCAACCTCTGGTTTTATGCAGCCTCCCCACTCTCCTTTCCCCTTAAGCAAGCCTAAGTTTCTTTTGTAAATGAGAGACACTGTTGTGTTTTGAAATGCAGTTCACGCATAGCCGTGTTTACATTCCCTGTATTAGTGATATCTTATGATGTTTCTTTTTCTGTGTGACTTATTTCACTTAGAATCATCATAACTAAATCCACTCATTATGCTGCTACTGGTCTGTTGCCATTGATTTCATTGTTGAGTGATATTCCATTGTAAGGATGTACCACAACTTCTATATCCATTTTTCTCTTTCTGGGATATTGAGTTTGTACCATAGTCAAGGTTTCCGTACACAGAGCAGCCCCAAACTTTGGTGTTGCTGTGTCTTTGTCATTTAAATTTTCCGAATGTACAGCACTATAAGTGGAAGTGCCCTAGGTTCTCTAGCTTGTTTTTTTCTTTGTTCCAGGAAACACCATCCACTTCTCCAGAGTGGCTGTTGGCAATTTACATCCCGCCCATCAGCATAACAAGGCTGCCGTTACTCCATGGCCTGTTCTGACTCTCTGGATTTTACACTTATTTCTGTCGGCCCTTTTGATCAGTGGGAAGTGAGGCTTCATTGTAGTGCGGATTTCCATTGCAGGCTTGATGGGTTGGCCAAAAAGGGCGTATGCGTTTTTTCCTGAATATATTCAGGAAAAAAACGCATACACACTTTTTGGCCAAGTGCATCACTGTGGAACTGCTGCCTCTTTTCCTACGCTTTCAGAGCAATTCTTGTCTACCACCTGATATCTGTTTTCTGCAATTCTGCGTCGCTTTCAAGTCCTCTTCACAGCCTTCCTTCAATAAATTTTTGGATAGGAGGGGTCATTTGGAACTCTACAGGATTGTGAGTTACAGTGCCAAAAATCTCCATTTCTCAACTCGCTTTCTTGTTAGCTGACCGCAAACCCGAAGAATTGCTTCAGGCCCTAATCTCGTTCCGGCATGGCATGCTGAGCCTTTGGTGAATTCTTCTTCCTGTAGGGAAATCAGAGTTCAATGTGCCCGTCCAAACACTTCGAATTAACCGCTCATTGGTTCTCCTTATTCCTGATCATCTTCTACAGAAACTGAAAACTCTGCTAAACAAGAGGTCAAAGGCACTGACTCTCCAAGTGGGGAGAATGTTAATATCGCATCTGGAAAGGCGAACTCGACTACCAGGGGGCGAAAATGGCAATGAGTTTTAGAAATTTTGCCTGATCACTTCGTGGACCATATTCTGGGTTTTCCATGCATATTTTAGCTGAAGGATAAATCCCTTAAACGTGGAGATTTGGGACCCGTGGAATGGGAACCATGCACCGTTACCTCAAAGGGTCTGCATTCCCTCACCAATAGTATCAGCCCCAAGTATCCAGCCTTATCTCTCCCACAGCTGTGGATGTAGAGGTGGTAATCCAAGATTCCTCACAAGCCCTCAAGGACTTATTTGAGAATTTGTCTCTATTTCACAGTCCTTGTGTTTTCTTTTTCAAATTTATTTTTATAAAGGGATTTAGCTTATTTACACTGCTGGGTGTATGCTGCTGTACACAAAAGATTTTCTTATGGAAACCAATAAATGTATGGGTTTTAATTTTCTTCATAGTCAGGTATATTCCTAGGTTTTCAATACGGGGTGTTGAGTCCATTTGGTTGAGCAATGAGTAGGTCTTGTCTAATATATATTTGGCTTATGGAATGGTATCTGTCCTAATGTCAACCTCTGGTTTTATGCAGCCTCCCCACTCTCCTTTCCCCTTAAGCAAGCCTAAGTTTCTTTTGTAAATGAGAGACTCTGTTGTGTTTTGAAATGAAGTTCACACGTAGCCGTGTTTACATTCACTGTATTAGTGATATCTTATGATGTTTCTTTTTCTGTGTGACTTATTTCACTTAGAATCATCGTAATTAAATCCACTCTTTATGCTGCTACTGGTCTGTTGCCATTGATTTCATTGTTGAGTGATATTCCATTGTAAGGATTTACCACAACTTCTATATCCATTTTTCTCTTTCTGGGATATTGAATTTGTACCATAGTCAAGGTTTCCGTACACAGAGCAGCCCCAAACTTTGGTGTTGCTGTGTCTTTGTCATTTAAATTTTCCGAATGTACAGCACTATAAGTGGAAGTGCCCTAGGCTCTCTAGCTTGTTTTTTTCTTTGTTCCAGGAAACACCATCCACTTCTCCAGAGCGGCTGTTGGCAATTTACATCCCGCCCATCAGCATAACAAGGCTGCCGGTACTCCATGGCCTGTTCTGCCTCTCTGGATTTTACACTTCTTTCTGACGGCCCTTTTGATCAGTGGGAAGTGAGGCTTCATTGTAGTGCGGATTTCCATTGCATGCTTGATGGGTTGGCCAAAAAGGGCGTATGCGTTTTTTCCTGAATATATTCAGGAAAAAAACGCATACACACTTTTTGGCCAAGTGCATCACTGTGGATCTGCTGCCTCTTTTCCTACGCTTTCAGAGCAATTCTTGTCTACCACCTGATATCTGTTTTCTGCAATTCTGGGTCGCATTAAATTCCTCTTCACAGCCTTCCTTCAATAAATTTTTGGATAATAGGGGTCATTTGGAACTCTACAGGATTGTGAGTTACAGTGCCAAAAATCTCCTTTTCTCAACTCGCTTTCTTGTTAGCTGACCGCAAACCCGAAGAATTGCTTCAGGACCTAATCTCGTTCTGGCATGGCACGAGGAGCATTTGGTGAATTCTTCTTCCTGTAGGGAAATCAGAGTTCAATGTGCCCGTCCAAACACATCGAGTTAGCCGCTCATTCGTTCTCCTTATTCCTGTTCATCTTCCACAGAAATTGCAAACTGTGCCAAACAAGAGGTCAAAGACACTAACTCTCCAAGTGGGGAGAATGTTAATATCGCATCTGGAACGGCGAACTCGAGTACCAGGTGGCCAAAATGGTGATAAGTTTTAGAAATTTTGCCTGATCACTTCGTGGACCATATTCTGGGTTTTCCATGCATATTTTAGCTGAAGGATAAATCCCTTAAACGTGGAGATTTGGGACCCGTGTAATGGGAACCATGCACCATTACCTCAAAGGGTCTGCATTCCCTCACCTATAGTATCAGCCCCAAGTGTCCAGCCTTATCTCTCCCACAGCTGTGGATGTAGAGGTGGTAATCCAAGATTCCTCACAAGCCCTCAAGGACTTATTTGAGAATTTGTCTCTATTTCACAGTCCTTGTGTTTTCTTTTTCAAATTTATTTTTATAAAGGGATTTAGCTTATTTACACTGCTGGGTGTATGCTGCTGTACACAAAAGATTTTCTTATGGAAACCAATAAATGTATGGGTTTTAATTTTCTTCATAGTCAGGTATATTCCTAGGTTTTGAATACGGGGTGTTGAGTCCATTTGGTTGAGCAATGAGTAGGTCTTGTCTAATATATATTTGGCTTATGGAATGGTGTCTGTCCTAATGTCAACCTCTGGTTTTATGCAGCCTCCCCACTCTCCTTTCCCCTTAAGCAAGCCTAAGTTTCTTTTGTAAATGAGAGACACTGTTGTGTTTTGAAATGCAGTTCACGCATAGCCGTGTTTACATTCCCTGTATTAGTGATATCTTATGATGTTTCTTTTTCTGTGTGACTTATTTCACTTAGAATCATCGTAACTAAATCCACTCATTATGCTGCTACTGGTCTGTTGCCATTGATTTCATTGTTGAGTGATATTCCATTGTAAGGATGTACCACAACTTCTATATCCATTTTTCTCTTTCTGGGATATTGAGTTTGTACCATAGTCAAGGTTTCCGTACACAGAGCAGCCCCAAACTTTGGTGTTGCTGTGTCTTTGTCATTTAAATTTTCCGAATGTACAGCACTATAAGTGGAAGTGCCCTAGGTTCTCTAGCTTGTTTTTTTCTTTGTTCCAGGAAACACCATCCACTTCTCCAGAGTGGCTGTTGGCAATTTACATCCCGCCCATCAGCATAACAAGGCTGCCGTTACTCCATGGCCTGTTCTGCCTCTCTGGATTTTACACTTCTTTCTGTCGGCCCTTTTGATCAGTGGGAAGTGAGGCTTCATTGTAGTGCAGATTTCCATTGCAGGCTTGATGGGTTGGCCAAAAAGGGCGTATGCGTTTTTTCCTGAATATATTCAGGAAAAAAACGCATACACACTTTTTGGCCAAGTGCATCACTGTGGAACTGCTGCCTCTTTTCCTACGCTTTCAGAGCAATTCTTGTCTACCACCTGATATCTGTTTTCTGCAATTCTGCGTCGCTTTCAAGTCCTCTTCACAGCCTTCCTTCAATAAATTTTTGGATAGGAGGGGTCATTTGGAACTCTACAGGATTGTGAGTTACAGTGCCAAAAATCTCCATTTCTCAACTCGCTTTCTTGTTAGCTGACCGCAAACCCGAAGAATTGCTTCAGGCCCTAATCTCGTTCCGGCATGGCATGCTGAGCCTTTGGTGAATTCTTCTTCCTGTAGGGAAATCAGAGTTCAATGTGCCCGTCCAAACACTTCGAATTAACCGCTCATTGGTTCTCCTTATTCCTGATCATCTTCTACAGAAACTGCAAACTCTGCTAAACAAGAGGTCAAAGGCACTGACTCTCCAAGTGGGGAGAATGTTAATATCGCATCTGGAAAGGCGAACTCGACTACCAGGGGGCGAAAATGGCAATGAGTTTTAGAAATTTTGCCTGATCACTTCGTGGACCATATTCTGGGTTTTCCATGCATATTTTAGCTGAAGGATAAATCCCTTAAACGTGGAGATTTGGGACCCGTGGAATGGGAACCATGCACCGTTACCTCAAAGGGTCTGCATTCCCTCACCAATAGTATCAGCCCCAAGTGTCCAGCCTTATCTCTCCCACAGCTGTGGATGTAGAGGTGGTAATCCAAGATTCCTCACAAGCCCTCAAGGACTTATTTGAGAATTTGTCTCTATTTCACAGTCCTTGTGTTTTCTTTTTCAAATTTATTTTTATAAAGGGATTTAGCTTATTTACACTGCTGGGTGTATGCTGCTGTACACAAAAGATTTTCTTATGGAAACCAATAAATGTATGGGTTTTAATTTTCTTCATAGTCAGGTATATTTCTAGGTTTTGAATACGGGGTGTTGAGTCCATTTGGTTGAGCAATGAGTAGGTCTTGTCTAATATATATTTGCCTTATGGAATGGTATCTGTCCTAATGTCAACCTCTGGTTTTATGCAGTCTCCCCAATCTCCTTTCCCCTTAAGCAAGCCTAAGTTTCTTTTGTAAATGAGAGACTCTGTTGTGTTTTGAAATGCAGTTCACGCGTAGCCGTGTTTACATTCACTGTATTAGTGATATCTTATGATGTTTCTTTTTCTGTGTGACTTATTTCACTTAGAATCATCGTAATTAAATCCACTCTTTATGCTGCTACTGGTCTGTTGCCATTGATTTCATTGTTGAGTGATATTCCATTGTAAGGATTTACCACAACTTCTATATCCATTTTTCTCTTTCTGGGATATTGAATTTGTACCATAGTCAAGGTTTCCGTACACAGAGCAGCCCCAAACTTTGGTGTTGCTGTGTCTTTGTCATTTAAATTTTCCGAATGTACAGCACTATAAGTGGAAGTGCCCTAGGCTCTCTAGCTTGTTTTTTTCTTTGTTCCAGGAAACACCATCCACTTCTCCAGAGCGGCTGTTGGCAATTTACATCCCGCCCATCAGCATAACAAGGCTGCCGGTACTCCATGGCCTGTTCTGCCTCTCTGGATTTTACACTTCTTTCTGACGGCCCTTTTGATCAGTGGGAAGTGAGGCTTCATTGTAGTGCGGATTTCCATTGCATGCTTGATGGGTTGGCCAAAAAGGGCGTATGCGTTTTTTCCTGAATATATTCAGGAAAAAAACGCATACACACTTTTTGGCCAAGTGCATCACTGTGGATCTGCTGCCTCTTTTCCTACGCTTTCAGAGCAATTCTTGTCTACCACCTGATATCTGTTTTCTGCAATTCTGGGTCGCATTAAATTCCTCTTCACAGCCTTCCTTCAATAAATTTTTGGATAATAGGGGTCATTTGGAACTCTACAGGATTGTGAGTTACAGTGCCAAAAATCTCCTTTTCTCAACTCGCTTTCTTGTTAGCTGACCGCAAACCCGAAGAATTGCTTCAGGCCCTAATCTCATTCTGGCATGGCACGAGGAGCATTTGGTGAATTCTTCTTCCTGTAGGGAAATCAGAGTTCAATGTGCCCGTCCAAACACATCGAGTTAGCCGCTCATTCGTTCTCCTTATTCCTGTTCATCTTCCACAGAAATTGCAAACTGTGCCAAACAAGAGGTCAAAGACACTAACTCTCCAAGTGGGGAGAATGTTAATATCGCATCTGGAACGGCGAACTCGAGTACCAGGTGGCCAAAATGGTGATAAGTTTTAGAAATTTTGCCTGATCACTTCGTGGACCATATTCTGGGTTTTCCATGCATATTTTAGCTGAAGGATAAATCCCTTAAACGTGGAGATTTGGGACCCGTGTAATGGGAACCATGCACCATTACCTCAAAGGGTCTGCATTCCCTCACCAATAGTATCAGCCCCAAGTGTCCAGCCTTATCTCTCCCACAGCTGTGGATGTAGAGGTGGTAATCCAAGATTCCTCACAAGCCCTCAAGGACTTATTTGAGAATTTGTCTCTATTTCACAGTCCTTGTGTTTTCTTTTTCAAATTTATTTTTATAAAGGGATTTAGCTTATTTACACTGCTGGGTGTATGCTGCTGTACACAAAAGATTTTCTTATGGAAACCAATAAATGTATGGGTTTTAATTTTCTTCATAGTCAGGTATATTCCTAGGTTTTGAATACGGGGTGTTGAGTCCATTTGGTTGAGCAATGAGTAGGTCTTGTCTAATATATATTTGGCTTATGGAATGGTGTCTGTCCTAATGTCAACCTCTGGTTTTATGCAGCCTCCCCACTCTCCTTTCCCCTTAAGCAAGCCTAAGTTTCTTTTGTAAATGAGAGACACTGTTGTGTTTTGAAATGCAGTTCACGCATAGCCGTGTTTACATTCCCTGTATTAGTGATATCTTATGATGTTTCTTTTTCTGTGTGACTTATTTCACTTAGAATCATCGTAACTAAATCCACTCATTATGCTGCTACTGGTCTGTTGCCATTGATTTCATTGTTGAGTGATATTCCATTGTAAGGATGTACCACAACTTCTATATCCATTTTTCTCTTTCTGGGATATTGAGTTTGTACCATAGTCAAGGTTTCCGTACACAGAGCAGCCCCAAACTTTGGTGTTGCTGTGTCTTTGTCATTTAAATTTTCCGAATGTACAGCACTATAAGTGGAAGTGCCCTAGGTTCTCTAGCTTGTTTTTTTCTTTGTTCCAGGAAACACCATCCACTTCTCCAGAGTGGCTGTTGGCAATTTACATCCCGCCCATCAGCATAACAAGGCTGCCATTACTCCATGGCCTGTTCTGCCTCTCTGGATTTTACACTTCTTTCTGTCGGCCCTTTTGATCAGTGGGAAGTGAGGCTTCATTGTAGTGCGGATTTCCATTGCAGGCTTGATGGGTTGGCCAAAAAGGGCGTATGCGTTTTTTCCTGAATATATTCAGGAAAAAAACGCATACACACTTTTTGGCCAAGTGCATCACTGTGGAACTGCTGCCTCTTTTCCTACGCTTTCAGAGCAATTCTTGTCTACCACCTGATATCTGTTTTCTGCAATTCTGCGTCGCTTTCAAGTCCTCTTCACAGCCTTCCTTCAATAAATTTTTGGATAGGAGGGGTCATTTGGAACTCTACAGGATTGTGAGTTACAGTGCCAAAAATCTCCATTTCTCAACTCGCTTTCTTGTTAGCTGACCGCAAACCCGAAGAATTGCTTCAGGCCCTAATCTCGTTCCGGCATGGCATGCTGAGCCTTTGGTGAATTCTTCTTCCTGTAGGGAAATCAGAGTTCAATGTGCCCGTCCAAACACTTCGAATTAACCGCTCATTGGTTCTCCTTATTCCTGATCATCTTCTACAGAAACTGCAAACTCTGCTAAACAAGAGGTCAAAGGCACTGACTCTCCAAGTGGGGAGAATGTTAATATCGCATCTGGAAAGGCGAACTCGACTACCAGGGGGCGAAAATGGCAATGAGTTTTAGAAATTTTGCCTGATCACTTCGTGGACCATATTCTGGGTTTTCCATGCATATTTTAGCTGAAGGATAAATCCCTTAAACGTGGAGATTTGGGACCCGTGGAATGGGAACCATGCACCGTTACCTCAAAGGGTCTGCATTCCCTCACCAATAGTATCAGCCCCAAGTATCCAGCCTTATCTCTCCCACAGCTGTGGATGTAGAGGTGGTAATCCAAGATTCCTCACAAGCCCTCAAGGACTTATTTGAGAATTTGTCTCTATTTCACAGTCCTTGTGTTTTCTTTTTCAAATTTATTTTTATAAAGGGATTTAGCTTATTTACACTGCTGGGTGTATGCTGCTGTACACAAAAGATTTTCTTATGGAAACCAATAAATGTATGGGTTTTAATTTTCTTCATAGTCAGGTATATTCCTAGGTTTTCAATACGGGGTGTTGAGTCCATTTGGTTGAGCAATGAGTAGGTCTTGTCTAATATATATTTGGCTTATGGAATGGTATCTGTCCTAATGTCAACCTCTGGATTTATGCAGCCTCCCCACTCTCCTTTCCCCTTAAGCAAGCCTAAGTTTCTTTTGTAAATGAGAGACTCTGTTGTGTTTTGAAATGCAGTTCACGCGTAGCCGTGTTTACATTCCCTGTATTAGTGATATCTTATGATGTTTCTTTTTCTGTGTGACTTATTTCACTTAGAATCATCGTAACTAAATCCACTCATTATGCTGCTACTGGTCTGTTGCCATTGATTTCATTGTTGAGTGATATTCCATTGTAAGGATGTACCACAACTTCTATATCCATTTTTCTCTTTCTGGGATATTGAGTTTGTACCATAGTCAAGGTTTCCGTACACAGAGCAGCCCCAAACTTTGGTGTTGCTGTGTCTTTGTCATTTAAATTTTCCGAATGTACAGCACTATAAGTGGAAGTGCCCTAGGCTCTCTAGCTTGTTTTTTTCCTTGTTCCAGGAAACACCATCCACTTCTCCAGAGTGGCTGTTCGCAATTTACATCCCGCCCATCAGCATAACAAGGCTGCCGGTACTCCATGGCCTGTTCTGCCTGTCTGGATTTTACACTTCTTTCTGTCGGCCCTTTTGATCAGTGGGAAGTGAGGCTTCTTTGTAGTGCGGATTTCCATTGCAGGCTTGATGGGTTGTCCAAAAAGGGCGTATGCGTTTTTTCCTGAATATATTCAGGAAAAAAACGCATACACACTTTTTGGCCAAGTGCATCACTGTGGAACTGCTGCCTCTTTTCCTACGCTTTCAGAGCAATTCTTGTCTACCACCTGATATCTGTTTTCTGCAATTCTGCGTCACATTCAATTCCTCTTCACAGCCTTCCTTCAATAAATTTTTGGATAATAGGGGTCATTTGGAACTCTACAGGATTGTGAGTTACAGGGCCAAAAATCTCCTTTTCTCAACTCGCTTTCTTGTTACCTGACCGCAAACCCGAAGAATTGCTTCAGGCCCTAATCTCGTTCTGGCATGGCACGAGGAGCCTTTGTTGAATTCTTCTTCCTGTAGGGAAATCAGAGTTCAATGTGCCCGTCCAAACACATCGAGTTAGCCGCTCATTCGTTCTCCTTATTCCTGTTCATCTTCCACAGAAATTGCAAACTGTGCCAAACAAGAGGTCAAAGACACTGACTCTCCAAGTGGGGCAAATGTTAATATCGCATCTGGAACGGCGAACTCGAGTACCAGGTGGCCAAAATGGCGATAAGATTTAGAAATTTTGCCTGATCACTTCGTGGACCATATTCTGGGTTTTCCATGCATATTTTAGCTGAAGGATAAATCCCTTAAACGTGGAGATTTGGGACCCGTGGAATGGGAACCATGCACCGTTACCTCAAAGGGTCTGCATTCCCTCACCAATAGTATCAGCCCCAAGTGTCCAGCCTTATCTCTCCCACAGCTGTGGATGTAGAGGTGGTAATCCAAGATTCCTCACAAGAACTCAAGGACTTATTTGAGAATTTGTCTCTATTTCACAGTCCTTGTGTTTTCTTTTTCAAATTTATTTTTATAAAGGGATTTAGCTTATTTACACTGCTGGGTGTATGCTGCTGTACACAAAAGATTTTCTTATGGAAACCAATAAATGTATGGGTTTTAATTTTCTTCATAGTCAGGTATATTCCTAGGTTTTGAATACGGGGTGTTGAGTCCATTTGGTTGAGCAATGAGTAGGTCTTGTCTAATATATATTTGGCTTATGGAATGGTGTCTGTCCTAATGTCAACCTCTGGTTTTATGCAGCCTCCCCACTCTCCTTTCCCCTTAAGCAAGCCTAAGTTTCTTTTGTAAATGAGAGACACTGTTGTGTTTTGAAATGCAGTTCACGCATAGCCGTGTTTACATTCCCTGTATTAGTGATATCTTATGATGTTTCTTTTTCTGTGTGACTTATTTCACTTAGAATCATCGTAACTAAATCCACTCATTATGCTGCTACTGGTCTGTTGCCATTGATTTCATTGTTGAGTGATATTCCATTGTAAGGATGTACCACAACTTCTATATCCATTTTTCTCTTTCTGGGATATTGAGTTTGTACCATAGTCAAGGTTTCCGTACACAGAGCAGCCCCAAACTTTGGTGTTGCTGTGTCTTTGTCATTTAAATTTTCCGAATGTACAGCACTATAAGTGGAAGTGCCCTAGGTTCTCTAGCTTGTTTTTTTCTTTGTTCCAGGAAACACCATCCACTTCTCCAGAGTGGCTGTTGGCAATTTACATCCCGCCCATCAGCATAACAAGGCTGCCATTACTCCATGGCCTGTTCTGCCTCTCTGGATTTTACACTTCTTTCTGTCGGCCCTTTTGATCAGTGGGAAGTGAGGCTTCATTGTAGTGCGGATTTCCATTGCAGGCTTGATGGGTTGGCCAAAAAGGGCGTATGCGTTTTTTCCTGAATATATTCAGGAAAAAAACGCATACACACTTTTTGGCCAAGTGCATCACTGTGGAACTGCTGCCTCTTTTCCTACGCTTTCAGAGCAATTCTTGTCTACCACCTGATATCTGTTTTCTCCAATTCTGCGTCGCTTTCAAGTCCTCTTCACAGCCTTCCTTCAATAAATTTTTGGATAGGAGGGGTCATTTGGAACTCTACAGGATTGTGAGTTACAGTGCCAAAAATCTCCTTTTCTCAACTCGCTTTCTTGTTAGCTGACCGCAAACCCGAAGAATTGCTTCAGGCCCTAATCTCGTTCCGGCATGGCATGCTGAGCCTTTGGTGAATACTTCTTCCTGTAGGGAAATCAGAGTTCAATGTGCCCGTCCAAACACTTCGAGTTAACCGCTCATTGGTTCTCCTTATTCCTGATCATCTTCTACAGAAACTGCAAACTGTGCCAAACAAGAGGTCAAAGGCACTGACTCTCCCAGTGGGGAGAATGTTAATATCGCATCTGGAACGGCGAACTCGAGTATCAGGGGGCGAAAATGGCGATGAGTTTTAGAAATTTTGCCTGATCACTTCGTGGACCATATTCTGGGTTTTCCATGCATATTTCAGCTGAAGGATAAATCCCTTAAACGTGGAGATTTGGGACCCGTGGAATGGGAACCAAGCACCATTACCTCAAAGTGTCTGCATTCCCTCACCAATAGTATCAGCCCCAAGTGTCCAGCCTTATCTCTCCCACAGCTGTGGATGTAGAGGTGGTAATCCAAGATTCCTCACAAGCCCTCAAGGACTTATTTGAGAATTTGTCTCTATTTCACAGTCCTTGTGTTTTCTTTTTCAAATTTATTTTTATAAAGGGATTTAGCTTATTTACACTGCTGGGTGTATGCTGCTGTACACAAAAGATTTTCTTATGGAAACCAATAAATGTATGGGTTTTAATTTTCTTCATAGTCAGGTATATTCCTAGGTTTTCAATACGGGGTGTTGAGTCCATTTGGTTGAGCAATGAGTAGGTCTTGTCTAATATATATTTGGCTTATGGAATGGTATCTGTCCTAATGTCAACCTCTGGTGTTATGAAGCCTCCCCACTCTCCTTTCCCCTTAAGCAAGCCTAAGTTTCTTTTGTAAATGAGAGACTCTGTTGTGTTTTGAAATGCAGTTCACGCGTAGCCGTGTTTACATTCCCTGTATTAGTGATATCTTATGATATTTCTTTTTCTGTGTGACTTATTTCACTTAGAATCATCGTAACTAAATCCACTCATTATGCTGCTACTGGTCTGTTGCCATTGATTTCATTGTTGAGTGATATTCCATTGTAAGGATGTACCACAACTTCTATATCCATTTTTCTCTTTCTGGGATATTGAAGTTGTACCATAGTCAAGGTTTCCGTAAACAGAGCAGCCCCAAACTTTGGTGTTGCTATGTCTTTGTCATTTAAATTTTCCGAATGTACAGCACTATAAGTGGAAGTGCCCTAGGCTCTCTAGCTTGTTTTTTTCTTTGTTCCAGGAAACACCATCCACTTCTCCAGAGTGGCTGTTGGCAATTTACATCCCGCCCATCAGCATAACAAGGCTGCCGGTACTCCATGGCCTGTTCTGCCTCTCTGGATTTTACACTTCTTTCTGACGGCCCTTTTGATCAGTGGGAAGTGAGGCTTCATTGTAGTGCGGATTTCCATTGCAGGCTTGATGGGTTGGCCAAAAAGGTCGTATGCGTTTTTTCCTGTATATATTCAGGAAAAAAACGCATACACACTTTTTGGCCAAGTGCATCACTGTGGATCTGCTGCCTCTTTTCCTATGCTTTCAGAGCAATTCTTGTCTACCACCTGATATCTGTTTTCTGCAATTCTGGGTCGCATTAAATTCCTCTTCACAGCCTTCCTTCAATAAATTTTTGGATAATAGGGGTCATTTGGAACTCTACAGGATTGTGAGTTACAGTGCCAAAAATCTCCTTTTCTCAACTCGCTTTCTTGTTAGCTGACCGCAAACCCGAAGAATTGCTTCAGGCCCTAATCTCGTTCTGGCATGGCACGAGGAGCCTTTGGTGAATTCTTCTTCCTGTAGGGAAATCAGAGTTCAATGTGCCCGTCCAAACACATCGAGTTAGCCGCTCATTCGTTCTCCTTATTCCTGTTCATCTTCCACAGAAATTGCAAACTGTGCCAAACAAGAGGTCAAAGACACTAACTCTCCAAGTGGGGAGAATGTTAATATCGCATCTGGAACGGCGAACTCGAGTACCAGGTGGCCAAAATGGTGATAAGTTTTAGAAATTTTGCCTGATCACTTCGTGGACCATATTCTGGGTTTTCCATGCATATTTTAGCTGAAGGATAAATCCCTTAAACGTGGAGATTTGGAACCCGTGTAATGGGAACCATGCACCATTACCTCAAAGGGTCTGCATTCCCTCACCAATAATATCAGCCCCAAGTGTCCAGCCTTATCTCTCCCACAGCTGTGGATGTAGAGGTGGTAATCCAAGATTCCTCACAAGCCCTCAAGCACTTATTTGAGAATTTGTCTCTATTTCACAGTCCTTGTGTTTTCTTTTTCAAATTTATTTTTATAAAGGGATTTAGCTTATTTACACTGCTGGGTGTATGCTGCTGTACACAAAAGATTTTCTTATGGAAACCAATAAATGTATGGGTTTTAATTTTCTTCATAGTCAGGTATATTCCTAGGTTTTGAATACGGGGTGTTGAGTCCATTTGGTTGAGCAATGAGTAGGTCTTGTCTAATATATATTTGGCTTATGGAATGGTGTCTGTCCTAATGTCAATCTCTGGTTTTATGCAGCCTCCCCACTCTCCTTTCCCCTTAAGCAAGCCTAAGTTTCTTTTGTAAATGAGAGACTCTGTTGTGTTTTGAAATGCAGTTCACGCGTAGCCGTGTTTACATTCCCTGTATTAGTGATATCTTATGATGTTTCTTTTTCTGTGTGACTTATTTCACTTAGAATCATCGTAACTAAATCCACTCATTATGCTGCTACTGGTCTGTTGCCATTGATTTCATTGTTGAGTGATATTCCATTGTAAGGATATACCACAACTTCTATATCCATTTTTCTCTTTCCGGGATATTGAGGTTGTACCATAGTCAAGGTTTCCGTACACAGAGCAGCCCCAAACTTTGGTGTTGCTGTGTCTTTGTCATTTAAATTTTCCGAATGTACAGCACTATACGTGGAAGTGCCCTAGGCTCTCTAGCTTGTTTTTTTCTTTGTTCCAGGAAACATCATCCACTTCTCCAGAGTGGTTGTTGGCAATTTACATCCCGCCCATCAGCATAACAAGGCTGCCGTTACTCCATGGCCTGTTCTGACTCTCTGGATTTTACACTTCTTTCTGTCGGCCCTTTTGATCAGTGGGAAGTGAGGCTTCATTGTAGTGCGGATTTCCATTGCAGGCTTGATGGGTTGGCCAAACAGGGCGTATGCGTTTTTTCCTGAATATATTCAGGAAAAAAACGCATACACACTTTTTGGCCAAGTGCATCACTGTGGAACTGCTGCATCTTTTCCTACGCTTTCAGAGCAAATCTTGTCTACCACCTGATATCTGTTTTCTGCAATTCTGCGTCGCTTTCAAGTCCTCTTCACAGCCTTCCTTCAATAAATTTTTGGATAGGAGGGGTCATTTGGAACTCTACAGGATTGTGAGTTACAGTGCCAAAAATCTCCTTTTCTCAACTCGCTTTCTTGTTAGCTGACCGCAAACCCGAAGAATTGCTTCAGGCCCTAATCTCGTTCCGGCATGGCATGCTGAGCCTTTGGTGAATTCTTCTTCCTTTAGGGAAATCAGAGTTCAATGTGCCCGTCCAAACACTTCGAGTTAACCGCTCATTGGTTCTCCTTATTCCTGATCATCTTCTACAGAAACTGCAAACTGCGCGAAACAAGAGGTCAAAGGCACTGACTCTCCCAGTGGGGAGAATGTTAATATCGCATCTGGAACGGCGAACTCGAGTATCAGGGGGCGAAAATGGCGATGAGTTTTAGAAATTTTGCCTGATCACTTCGTGGACCATATTCTGGGTTTTCAATGCATTTTTCAGCTGAAGGATAAATCCCTTAAACGTGGAGATTTGGGACCCGTGGAATGGGAACCATGCACCATTACCTCAAAGGGTCTGCATTCCCTCACCAATAGTATCAGCCCCAAGTGTCCAGCCTTATCTCTCCCACAGCTGTGGATGTAGAGGTGGTAATCCAAGATTCCTCACAAGCCCTCAAGGACTTATTTGAGAATTTGTCTCTATTTCACAGTCCTTGTGTTTTCTTTTTCAAATTTATTTTTATAAATGGATTTAGCTTATTTACACTGCTGGGTGTATGTTGCTGTACACAAAAGATTTTCTTATGGAAACCAATAAATGTATGGGTTTTAATTTTCTTCATAGTCAGGTATATTTCTAGGTTTTGAATACGGGGTGTTGAGTCCATTTGGTTGAGCGAGGAGTAGGTCTTGTCTAATATATATTTGGCTTATGGAATGGTATCTGTCCTAAAGTCAACCTCTGGTTTTATGCAGCCTCCCCACTCTCCTTTCCCCTTAAGCAAGCCTAAGTTTCTTTTGTAAATGAGAGACTCTGTTGTGTTTTGAAATGCAGTTCACGCGTAGCCGTGTTTACATTCCCTGTATTAGTGATATCTTATGATATTTCTTTTTCTGTGTGACTTATTTCACTTAGAATCATCGTAACTAAATCCACTCATTATGCTGCTACTGGTCTGTTGCCATTGATTTCATTGTTGAGTGTTATTCCTTTGTAAGGATGTACCACAACTTCTATATCCATTTTTCTCTTTCTGGGATATTGAAGTTGTACCATAGTCAAGGTTTCCGTACACAGAGCAGCTCCAAACTTTGGTGTTGCTGTGTCTTTGTCATTTAAATTTTCCGAATGTACAGCACTATAAGTGGAAGTGCCCTAGGCTCTCTAGCTTGTTTTTTTCTTTGTTCCAGGAAACACCATCCACTTCTCCAGAGTGGCAGTTGGCAATTTACATCACGCCCATCAGCATAACAAGGCTGCCGGTACTCCATGGCCTGTTCTGCCTCTCTGGATTTTACACTTCTTTCTGACGGCCCTTTTGATCAGTGGGAAGTGAGGCTTCATTGTAGTGCGGATTTCCATTGCAGGCTTGATGGGTTGGCCAAAAAGGGCGTATGCGTTTTTTCCTGAATATATTCAGGAAAAAAACGCATACACACTTTTTGGCCAAGTGCATCACTGTGGAACTGCTGCCTCTTTTCCTACGCTTTCAGAGCAATTCTTGTCTACCACCTGATATCTGTTTTCTGCAATTCTGCGTCACATTCAATTCCTCTTCACAGCCTTCCTTCAATAAATTTTTGGATAATAGGGGTCATTTGGAACTCTACAGGATTGTGAGTTACAGTGCCAAAAATCTCCTTTTCTCAACTCGCTTTCTTGTTAGCTGACCGCAAACCCGAAGAATTGCTTCAGGCCCTAATCTCGTTCTGGCATGGCACGAGGAGCCTTTGGTGAATTCTTCTTCCTGTAGGGAAATCAGAGTTCAATGTGCCCGTCCAAACACATCGAGTTAGCCGCTCATTCGTTCTCCTTATTCCTGTTCATCTTCCACAGAAATTGCAAACTGTGCCAAACAAGAGGTCAAAGACACTGACTCTCCATGTGGGGCGAATGTTAATATCGCATCTGGAACGGCGAACTCGAGTACCAGGTGGCCAAAATGGCGATAAGATTTAGAAATTTTGCCTGATCACTTCGTGGACCATATTCTGGGTTTTCCATGCATATTTTAGCTGAAGGATAAATCCCTTAAACGTGGAGATTTGGGACCCGTGGAATGGGAACCATGCACCGTTACCTCAAAGGGTCTGCATTCCCTCACCAATAGTATCAGCCCCAAGTGTCCAGCCTTATCTCTCCCACAGCTGTGGATGTAGAGGTGGTAATCCAAGATTCCTCACAAGCCCTCAAGGACTTATTTGAGAATTTGTCTCTATTTCACAGTCCTTGTGTTTTCTTTTTCAAATTTATTTTTATAAAGGGATTTAGCTTATTTACACTGCTGGGTGTATGCTGCTGTACACAAAAGATTTTCTTATGGAAACCAATAAATGTATGGGTTTTAATTTTCTTCATAGTCAGGTATATTTCTAGGTTTTGAATACGGGGTGTTGAGTCCATTTGGTTGAGCAATGAGTAGGTCTTGTCTAATATATATTTGGCTTATGGAATGGTATCTGTCCTAATGTCAACCTCTGGTTTTATGCAGCCTCCCCACTCTCCTTTCCCCCTAAGCAAGCCTAAGTTTCTTTTGTAAATGAGAGACTCTGTTGTGTTTTGAAATGCAGTTCATGCGTAGCCGTGTTTACATTCCCTGTATTAGTGATATCTTATGATGTTTCTTTTTCTGTGTGACTTATTTCACTTAGAATCATCGTAACTAAATCCACTCATTATGCTGCTACTGGTCTGTTGCCATTGATTTCATTGTTGAGTGATATTCCATTGTATGGATGTACCACAACTTCTATATCCATTTTTCTCTTTCTGGGATATTGAAGTTTTACCATAGTCAAGGTTTCCCTACACAGAGCAGCCCCAAACTTTGGTGTTGCTGTGTCTTTTTCATTTAAATTTTCCGAATCTATAGCACCATAAGTGGAAGTGCCCTAGGCTCTCTAGCTTGTTTTCTTCTTTGTTCCAGGAAACACCATCCACTTCACCAGAGTAGCTGTTGGAAATTTACATACCGCCCATCAGCATAACAAGGCTGCCGGTTCTCCATGGCCTGTCCTGCCTCTCTGGATTTTACACTTTTTTCGGACGGCCCTTTTGATCGGTGGGAAGTGAGACTTCATTGTAGTGTGGACTTCCATTGCAGTCTTGCTTGGTTGGCCAAAAAGGGCGTATGCCTTTTTTCCTGAATATAATCAGGAAAAAACGCATACGTGCTTTTTGGCCAAGTGCATCACTGTGGAACTGCTGCCTCTTTTCCTACGCTTTCAGAGCAATTCTTGTCTACCCCCTGATATCTGTTTTCTGCAATTCTGCGTCGCATTCAAGTCCTCTTCACTGCCTTCCTTCAATAAATTTTTGGATGATAGGGGTAATTTGGAACTCTGCAGGATTTTGAGTTACAGTGCCAAAAATCTCCTTTTAACAACTCACTTTCTTGTGAGCTGACTGCAAACCGGAAGAATTGCTTCAGGCCCTAATCTCGTTCCGGCATGGCACGCTGAGCCTTTGGTGAATTCTTCTTCCTGTAGGGAAATCAGAGTTCAATGTGCCCGTCCAAACACTTCGAGTTAACCGCTCATTGGTTCTCCTTATTCCTGATCATCTTCTACAGAAACTGCAAACTGTGCGAAACAAGAGGTCAAAGGCACTGAATCTCCAAGTGGGGAGAATGTTAATATCGCATCTGGAAAGGCGAACTCGACAACCAGGGTGCGAAAATGGCGATGAGTTTTAGAAATTTTGCCTGATCACTTCGTGGACCATATTCTGGGTTTTCCATGCATATTTTAGCTGAAGGATAAATCCCTTAAACGTGGAGATTTGGGACCCGTGGAATGGGAACCATGCACCATTACCTCAAAGGGTCTGCATTCCCTCACCAATAGTATCAGCCCCAAGTGTCCAGCCTTAACTCTCCCACAGCTGTGGATGTAGAGGTGGTAATCCAAGATTCCTCACAAGCCCTCAAGGACTTATTTGAGAATTTCTCTCTATTTCACAGTCCTTTTGTTTTCTTTTTCAAATTTATTTTTATAAAGGGATTTAGGTTATTTACACTGCTGGGTGTATGCTGCTGTACACAAATGATTTTCTTATGGAAACCAATAAATGTATGGGTTTTAATTTTCTTCATAGTCAGGTATATTCCTAGGTTTTGAATACGGGGTGTTGAGTCCATTTGGTTGAGCAATGAGTAGGTCTTTTCTAATATATATTTGGCTTATGGAATGGTATCTGTCCTAATGTCAACCTCTGGTTTTATGCAGCCTCCCCACTCTCCTTTCCCCTTAAGCAAGCCTAAGTTTCTTTTGTAAATGAGAGACTCTGTTGTGTTTTGAAATGCAGTTCATGCGTAGCCATGTTTACATTCACTGTATTAGAGATATCTTATGATGTTTCTTTTTCTGTGTGACTTATTTCACTTAGAATCATCGTAATTAAATCCACTCTTTATGCTGCTACTGGTCTGTTGCCATTGATTTCATTGTTGAGTGATATTCCATTGTAAGGATTTACCACAACTTCTATATCCATTTTTCTCTTTCTGGGATATTGAATTTGTACCATAGTCAAGGTTTCCGTACACAGAGCAGCCCCAAACTTTGGTGTTGCTGTGTCTTTGTCATTTAAATTTTCCGAATCTACAGCACTATAAGTGGAAGTGCCCTAGGCTCTCTAGCTTGTTTTTTTCTTTGTTCCAGGAAACACCATCCACTTCTCCAGAGTGGCTGTTGGCAATTTACATCCCGCCCATCAGCATAACAAGGCTGCCATTACTCCATGGCCTGTTCTGCCTCTCTGGATTTTACACTTCTTTCTGACGGCCCTTTTGATCAGTGGGAAGTGAGGCTTCATTGTAGTGCAGATTTAGATTGCAGGCTTGATGGGTTGGCCAGAAAGGGCGTATGCGTTTTTTCCTGAATATATTCAGGAAAAAAACGCATACACACTTTTTGGCCAAGTGCATCACTGTGGAACTGCTGCCTCTTTTCCTTCGCTTTCAGAGCAATTCTTGTCTACCACCTGATATCTGTTTTCTGCAATTCTGGGTCGCATTAAATTCCTCTTCACAGCCTTCCTTCAATAATTTTTTCGATAATAGGGGTCATTTGGAACTCTACAGGATTGTGAGTTACAGTGCCAAAAATCTCCTTTTCTGAACTCGCTTTCTTGTTAGCTGACCGCAAACCCGAAGAATTGCTTCAGGCCCTAATCTCGTTCTGGCATGGCACGAGGAGCCTTTGGTGAATTCTTCTTCCTGTAGGGAAATCAGAGTTCAATTTGCCCGTCCAAACACATCGAGTTAGCCGCTCATTCGTTCTCCTTATTCCTGTTCATCTTCCACAGAAATTGCAAACTGTGCCAAACAAGAGGTCAGAGATACTAACTCTCCAAGTGGGGAGAATGTTAATATCGCATCTGGAATGGCGAACTCGAGTACCAGGTGGCCAAAATGGCGATAAGTTTTAGAAATTTTGCCTGATCACTTCGTGGACCATATTCTGGGTTTTCCATGCATATTTTAGCTAAAGGATAAATCCCTTAAACGTGGAGATTTGGGACCCGTGTAATGGGAACCATGCACCATTACCTCAAAGGGTCTGCATTCCCTCAACAATAGTATCAGCCCCAAGTGTCCAGCCTTATCTCTCCCACAGCTGTGGATGTAGAGGTGGTAATCCAAGATTCCTCACAAGCCCTCAAGGACTTATTTGAGAATTTGTCTCTATTTCACAGTCCTTGTGTTTTCTTTTTCAAATTTATTTTTATAAAGGGATTTAGCTTATTTAAACTGCTGGGTGTATGCTGCTGTACACAAAATATTTTCTTATGGAAACCAATAAATGTATGGGTTTTAATTTTCTTCATAGTCAGGTATATTCCTAGGTTTTGAATACGGGGTGTTGAGTCCATTTGGTTGAGCAATGAGTAGGTCTTGTCTAATATATATTTGGCTTATGGAATGCTGTCTGTCCTAATGTCAACCTCTGGTTTTATGCAGCCACCCCACTCTCCTTTCCCCTTAAGCAAGCCTAAGTTTCTTTTGTAAATGAGAGACTCTGTTGTGTTTTGAAATGCAGTTCACGCGTAGCCGTGTTTACATTCCCTGTATTAGTGATATCTTATGATGTTTCTTTTTCTGTGTGACTTATTTCACTTAGAATCATCGTAACTAAATCCACTCATTATGCTGCTACTGGTCTGTTGCCTTTGATTTCATTGTTGAGTGATATTCCATTGTAAGGATGTACCACAACTTCTATATCCATTTTTCTCTTTCTAGGATATTGAAGTTGTACCATAGTCAAGGTTTCCGTACACAGAGCAGCCCCAAACTTTGGTGTTGCTGTGTCTTTGTCATTTAAATTTTCCGAATGTACAGCACTATAAGTGGAAGTGCCCTAGTCTCTCTAGCTTGTTTTTTTCTTTGTCCAGGAAACACCATCCACTTCTCCAGAGTAGCTGTTGGAAATTTACATCCCGCCCATCAGCATAACAAGGCTGCCGGTTCTCCATGGCCTGTCCTGCCTCTCTGGATTTTACACTTTTTTCGGACGGCCCTTTTGATCGGTGGGAAGTGAGACTTCATTGTAGTGTGGACTTCCATTGCAGTCTTGCTTGGTTGGCCAAAAAGGGCGTATGCCTTTTTTCCTGAATATAATCAGGAAAAAACGCATACGTCCTTTTTGGCCAAGTGCATCACTGTGGAACTGCTGCCTCTTTTCCTACGCTTTCAGAGCAATTCTTGTCTACCCCCTGATATCTGTTTTCTGCAATTCTGCGTCGCATTCAAGTCCTCTTCACTGCCTTCCTTCAATAAATTTTTGGATGATAGGGGTAATTTGGAACACTGCAGGATTTTGAGTTACAGTGCCAAAAATCTCCTTTTAACAACTCGCTTTCTTGTGAGCTGACTGCAAACCGGAAGAATTGCTTCAGGCCCTAATCTCGTTCCGGCATGGCACGCTGAGCCTTTGGTGAATTCTTCTTCCTGTAGGGAAATCAGAGTTCAATGTGCCCGTCCAAACACTTCGAGTTAACCGCTCATTGGTTCTCCTTATTCCTGATCATCTTCTACAGAAACTGCAAACTGTGCGAAACAAGAGGTCAAAGGCACTGAATCTCCAAGTGGGGAGAATGTTAATATCGCATCTGGAAAGGCGAACTCGACAACCAGGGTGCGAAAATGGCGATGAGTTTTAGAAATTTTGCCTGATCACTTCGTGGACCATATTCTGGGTTTTCCATGCATATTTTAGCTGAAGGATAAATCCCTTAAACGTGGAGATTTGGGACCCGTGGAATGGGAACCATGCACCATTACCTCAAAGGGTCTGCATTCCCTCACCAATAGTATCAGCCCCAAGTGTCCAGCCTTAACTCTCCCACAGCTGTGGATGTAGAGGTGGTAATCCAAGATTCCTCACAAGCCCTCAGGGACTTATTTGAGAATTTCTCTCTATTTCACAGTCCTTTTGTTTTCTTTTTCAAATTTATTTTTATAAAGGGATTTAGGTTATTTACACTGCTGGGTGTATGCTGCTGTACACAAATGATTTTCTTATGGAAACCAATAAATGTATGGGTTTTAATTTTCTTCATAGTCAGGTATATTCCTAGGTTTTGAATACGGGGTGTTGAGTCCATTTGGTTGAGCAATGAGTAGGTCTTTTCTAATATATATTTGGCTTATGGAATGGTATCTGTCCTAATGTCAACCTCTGGTTTTATGCAGCCTCCCCACTCTCCTTTCCCCTTAAGCAAGCCTAAGTTTCTTTTGTAAATGAGAGACTCTGTTGTGTTTTGAAATGCAGTTCATGCGTAGCCGTGTTTACATTCACTGTATTAGAGATATCTTATGATGTTTCTTTTTCTGTGTGACTTATTTCACTTAGAATCATCGTAATTAAATCCACTCTTTATGCTGCTACTGGTCTGTTGCCATTGATTTCATTGTTGAGTGATATTCCATTGTAAGGATTTACCACAACTTCTATATCCATTTTTCTCTTTCTGGGATATTGAATTTGTACCATAGTCAAGGTTTCCGTACACAGAGCAGCCCCAAACTTTGGTGTTGCTGTGTCTTTGTCATTTAAATTTTCCGAATGTACAGCACTATAAGTGGAAGTGCCCTAGGCTCTCTAGCTTGTTTTTTTCTTTGTTCCAGGAAACCTCATCCACTTCTTCAGAGTGGCTGTTGGCAATTTACATCCCGCCCATCAGCATAACAAGGCTGCCGGTACTCCATGGCCTGTTCTGCCTCTCTGGATTTTACACTTCTTTCTGACGGCCCTTTTGATCAGTGGGAAGTGAGGCTTCATTGTAGTGCAGATTTAGATTGCAGGCTTGATGGGTTGGCCAGAAAGGGCGTATGCGTTTTTTCCTGAATATATTCAGGAAAAAAACGCATACACACTTTTTGGCCAAGTGCATCACTGTGGAACTGCTGCCTCTTTTCCTTCGCTTTCAGAGCAATTCTTGTCTACCACCTGATATCTGTTTTCTGCAATTCTGGGTCGCATTAAATTCCTCTTCACAGCCTTCCTTCAATAATTTTTTCGATAATAGGGGTCATTTGGAACTCTACAGGATTGTGAGTTACAGTGCCAAAAATCTCCTTTTCTGAACTCGCTTTCTTGTTAGCTGACCGCAAACCCGAAGAATTGCTTCAGGCCCTAATCTCGTTCTGGCATGGCACGAGGAGCCTTTGGTGAATTCTTCTTCCTGTAGGGAAATCAGAGTTCAATTTGCCCGTCCAAACACATCGAGTTAGCCGCTCATTCGTTCTCCTTATTCCTGTTCATCTTCCACAGAAATTGCAAACTGTGCCAAACAAGAGGTCAGAGACACTAACTCTCCAAGTGGGGAGAATGTTAATATCGCATCTGGAATGGCGAACTCGAGTACCAGGTGGCCAAAATGGCGATAAGTTTTAGAAATTTTGCCTGATCACTTCGTGGACCATATTCTGGGTTTTCCATGCATATTTTAGCTAAAGGATAAATCCCTTAAACGTGGAGATTTGGGACCCGTGTAATGGGAACCATGCACCATTACCTCAAAGGGTCTGCATTCCCTCAACAATAGTATCAGCCCCAAGTGTCCAGCCTTATCTCTCCCACAGCTGTGGATGTAGAGGTGGTAATCCAAGATTCCTCACAAGCCCTCAAGGACTTATTTGAGAATTTGTCTCTATTTCACAGTCCTTGTGTTTTCTTTTTCAAATTTATTTTTATAAAGGGATTTAGCTTATTTACACTGCTGGGTGTATGCTGCTGTACACAAAATATTTTCTTATGGAAACCAATAAATGTATGGGTTTTAATTTTCTTCATAGTCAGGTATATTCCTAGGTTTTGAATACGGGGTGTTGAGTCCATTTGGTTGAGCAATGAGTAGGTCTTGTCTAATATATATTTGGCTTATGGAATGCTGTCTGTCCTAATGTCAACCTCTGGTTTTATGCAGCCACCCCACTCTCCTTTCCCCTTAAGCAAGCCTAAGTTTCTTTTGTAAATGAGAGACTCTGTTGTGTTTTGAAATGCAGTTCACGCGTAGCCGTGTTTACATTCCCTGTATTAGTGATATCTTATGATGTTTCTTTTTCTGTGTGACTTATTTCACTTAGAATCATCGTAACTAAATCCACTCATTATGCTGCTACTGGTCTGTTGCCATTGATTTCATTGTTGAGTGATATTCCATTGTAAGGATGTACCACAACTTCTATATCCATTTTTCTCTTTCTAGGATATTGAAGTTGTACCATAGTCAAGGTTTCCGTACACAGAGCAGCCCCAAACTTTGGTGTTGCTGTGTCTTTGTCATTTAAATTTTCCGAATGTACAGCACTATAAGTGGAAGTGCCCTAGTCTCTCTAGCTTGTTTTTTTCTTTGTCCAGGAAACACCATCCACTTCTCCAGAGTGGCTGTTGGCAATTTACATCCCGCCCATCAGCATAACAAGGCTGCCGGTACTCCATGGCCTGTTCTGCCTGTCTGGATTTTACACTTCTTTCTGTCGGCCCTTTTGATCAGTGGGAAGTGAGGCTTCATTGTAGTGCAGATTTCCATTGCAGGCTTGATGGGTTGGCCAAAAATGGCGTATGCGTTTTTTCCTGAATATATTCAGGAAAAAAACGCATACACACTTTTTGGCCAAGTGCATCACTGTGGAACTGCTGCCTCTTTCCCTACGCTTTCAGAGCAAATCTTGTCTACCACCTGATATCTGTTTTCTGCAATTCTGCGTCGCATTCAAGTCCTCTTCACAGCCTTCCTTCAATAAATTTTTGGATAGGAGGGGTCATTTGGAACTCTACAGGATTGTGAGTTACAGTGCCAAAAATCTCCTTTTCTCAACTCGCTTTCTTGTGAGCTGGCCGCAAACCCGAAGAATTGCTTCAGGCCCTAATCTCGTTCCGGCATGGCACGAGGAGCCTTTGGTGAATTCTTCTTCCTGTAGGGAAATCAGAGTTCAATGTGCCCGTCCAAACACATCGAGTTAGCCGCTCATTGGTTCTCCTTATTCCTGTTCATCTTCCACGGAAATTGCAAACTGTGCCAAACAAGATGTCAAAGGCACTGACTCTCCAAGTGGGGAGAATGTTAATATCGCATCTGGAAAGGCGAACTCGAGTACCAGGGGGCGAAAATGGCGATGAGTTTTAGAAATTTTGCCTGACCACTTCGTGGACCATATTCTGGGTTTTCCATGCATATTTTAGCTGAAGGATAAATACCTTACACGTGGAGATTTGGGACCCGTGGAATGGGAACCATGCACCATTACCTCAAAGGGTCTGCATTCCCTCACCAATAGTATCAGCCTCAAGTGTGCAGCCTTATCTCTCCCCAGGCTGTGGATGTAGAGGTGGTAAATCCAAGATTCCTCACAAGCCCTGAAGGACTTATTTAAGAATTTGTCCCTATTTCACAGTCCTTGGGTATTCTTTTTCAAATTTATTTTTATAAGGGCATTTAGCTTATTTACACTGCTGTGTGTATGCTGCTGTACACAAATGATTTTCTTATGGAGACCTATAAATGTATGGGTTTTAATTTTCTTCATAGTCACGTATATTCCTAGGTTTTGAATACGGTGTGTTGAGTCCATTTGGTTGAGCGAGGAGTAGGTCTTGTCTAATATATATTTGGCTTATGGAATGGTATCTGTCCTAATGTCAACCTCTGGTTTTATGCAGCCTCCCCACTCTCCTTTCCCCTTAAGCAAGCATAAGTTTCTTTTGTAAATGTGAGACTCTGTTGTGTTTTGTAATGCAGTTCACGTGTTGCTGTGTTTACATTCCCGGTATTAGTGATATCTTATGATGTTTCTTTTTCTGTGTGACTTATTTCACTTAGAATCATCGTAACTAAATCCACTCATTATGCTGCTACTGGTCTGTTGCCATTGATTTCATAGTTGAGTGATATTCCATTGTAGGGATGTACCACAACTTCTATATCCATTTTTCTCTTTCTGGGCTATTGAAGTTGTACCATAGTCAAGATTCCCGTACACAGAGCAGCCCCAAACTTTGGTGTGGCTCTGTCTTTTTCATTTAAATTTTCCGAATCTATAGCACCATAAGTGGAAGTGCCCTAGGCTCTCTAACTTGGTTTTTTCTTTGTTCCAGGAAACACCATCCACTTCTCCATAGTGGCTGTTGGCAATTTACATCCCGCCCATCAGCATAACAAGGCTGCCGGTTCTCCATGGCCTGTCCTGCCTCTCTGGATTTTACACTTTTTTCGGACGGCCCTTTTGATCGGTGGGAAGTGAGACTTCATTGTAGTGCGGATTTCCATTGCAGGCTTGCTTGGTTGGCCAAAAAGGGCGTATGTTTTTGTTTCCTGAATATATTCAGGAAAAAAAGCATACGCCCTTTTTGGCCAAGTGCATCACTGTCGAACTGCTGCCTCTTTTCCTGCGCTTTCAGAGCAATACTTATCTACCACCTGATATCTGTTTTCTGCAATTCTGTGTCACGTTCAAGTCCTCTTCACAGCCTTCCTTCAATAAATTTTTGGATGATAGGTGTCATTTGAAACTCTACAGGATTGTGAGTTACAGTGCCAAAAATTTCCTTTTCTCAACTAGCTTTCTTGTTAGCTGACCGCAAACCGAAGAATTGCTGCAGACCTTAATCTCGTTCCCGCATGGCACGCTGAGCCTTTGGTGAATTTTTCTTCCTGTAGGGAAATAAGAGTTCAATGTGCCCGTCCAAACACATTGAGTTAGCCGCTCATTGGTTCTCCATATTCCTGATCATCTTCTACAGAAATTGCAAACTGTGCGAAACAAGGTGTCAAAGGCACTGACTATCCAAGGGGGGAGAATGTTAATATCGCACCTGGAAAGGCGAACTCGAGTACCAGGGGGCGAAAATGGCGATGAGTTTTAGAAATTTTGCCTGATCACTTCGTGGACCATATTCAAGGTTTTCCATGCGTATTTTAGCTGGAGGAAATATCCCTTACACGTGGAGATTTGGGACCCGTGGAATGGGAACCATGCACCATTACCTCAAAGGGTCTGCATTCCCTCACCAATAGTTTCAGCCCCAAGTGTCCAGCCTTATCTCTTCCCCAGCCGTGGATGTAGAGGTGGTAAATCCAAGATTCCTCACAAGCCCTGAAGGACTTATTTTAGAATTTCACTCTATTTCACAGTCCTTTTGTTTTCTTTTTCAAATTTATTTTTATATGGGGATTTAGCTTATTGACACTGCTGTGTGTATGCTGCTGTACACAAATGATTTTCTTATGGAGACTTATTAGTGTATGGGTTTTAATTTTCTTCATAGTCAGGTATATTCCTAGGTTTTGAATACTGGGTGTTGAGTCCATTTGGTTGAGCAAGGAGTAGGGCTTGTCTAATATATATTTGGCTTATGGAATGGTATCTGTCCTAATGTCAACCTCTGGTTTTATGCAGCCTCCCCACTCTCCTTTCCCCTTAAGCAAGCATAAGTTTCTTTTGTAAATGTGAGACTCTGTTGTGTTTTGAAATGCAGTTCATGCATAGCCGTGTTTACATTCCCGGTATTAGTGATATTTTATGATGCTTCTTTTTCTGTGTGACTTATTTCACTTAGAATCATCGTAAGTAAATCCACTCATTATGCTGCTACTGGTCTGTTGCCATTGATTTCATTGTTGAGTGATATTCCATTGGAGGTATGTACCACAACTTCTATATCCGTTTTTCTCTTTCTGGGCTATTGAAGTTGTACCATAGTCAAGGTTCCCGTACACAGAGCAGCCCCAAACTTTGGTGTGGCTCTGTCTTTTTCATTTAAATTTTCCGAAGCTATAGCACCATAAGTGGAAGTGCCCCAGGCTCTCTGGCTTGGTTTTTTCTTGGTTCCAGGAAACACCATCCACTTCTCCAGAGTGGCTGTTGGCAATTTACATCCCGCCCATCAGCATATCAAGGCTACCGGTTCTCCATTGCCTGTCCTGCCTCTCTGGATTTTACACATTATTCGGACGGCCCTTTTGATCGGTGGGAAGTGAGACTTCATTGTAGTGCGGATTTCCATTGCAGGCTTGATGGGTTGGCCAAAAAGGGCGTATGCGTTTTTTCCTGAATATATTCAGGAAAAAAACGCATACGCCCTTTTTGGCCAAGTGCATCACTGTGGAACTGCTGCCTCTTTTCCTACGCTTTCAGAGCAATTCTTTTCTACCACCTGATATCTGTTTTCTGCAATTCTGCGTCGCATTCAAGTCCTCTTCACAGCCTTCCTTCAATAAATTTTTGGATGATAGATGTCATTTGGAACTCTACAGGATTGTGAGTTACAGTGCCAAAAATCTCCTTTTCTCAACTAGCTTTCTTGTTAGCTGACCGCACACCCGAAGAATTGCTTCAGGCCCTAATCTCATTCCGTCATTGCACGAGGAGCCTTTGGTGAATTCTTCTTCCTGTAGGGAAATCAGAGTTCAATTTGCCCGTCCAAACACATTGAGTTAGCCTCTCATTCGTTCTCCTTATTCCTGTTCATCTTCCACAGAAATTGCAAACTGTGCCAAACAAGATGTCAAAGGCACTGACTCTCCAAGTGGGGAGAATGTTAATATCGCATCTGGAAAGGCGAACTCGAGTACCAGGGGGCGAAAATGGCGATGAGTTTTAGAAATTTTGTCTGATCACTTCGTGGACCATATTCTGGGTTTTCCATGCATATTTTAGCTGAAGGATAAATCCCTTAAACGTGGAGATTTGGGACCCGTGCAATAGGAACCATGCACATTTACCTCAAAGGGTCTGCATTCCCTCACCAATAGTATCAACCCCAAGTATCCAGCCTTATCTCTCCCACAGCTGTGGATGTAGAGGTGGTAAATCCAGGATTCCTCACGATCCCTGAAGGACTTATTTAAGAATTTCTCTCTAATTCACAGTCCTTGTGATTTCTTTTTCAAATTTATTTTTATAAGGGGATTTAGCTTATTTACAGTGCCGTGTGTATGCTGCTGTACACAATTGATTTTCTTTTGGAGACCTATAAATGTACAGGTTTTAATTTTCTTCATAGTCAGGTATATTCCTAGGTTTTGAATACGGGGTGTTGACTCCATTTGGTAGAGTGAGGAGTAGGTCTTGTCTAATATATATTTGGCTTATGGAATGGTATCTGTCCTAATGTCAACCTCTGGTTTTATGCAGCTTCCCCACTCTCCTTTCCCCTTAAGCAAGACTAAGTTTCTTTTGTAAATGTGAGACTCTGTTGTGTTTTGAAATGCAGTTCACGCGTAGCCGTGTTTACATTCCCTGTATTAGTGATATCTTATGATGTTTCTTTTTCTTTGTGACTTATTTCACTTAGAATCATCGTAACTAAATCCACTCATTATGCTGCTACTGGCCTGTTGCCATTGATTTCATTGTTGAGTGATATTCCATTGTAGGGATGTACCACAACTTCTATATCCATTTTTCTCTTTCTGGGCTATTGAAGTTGTGCCATAGTCAAGGTTCCCGAACACAGAGCAGCCCCAAACTTTGGTGTGGCTGTGTCTTTTTCATTTCAATTTTCCGAATCTAGAGCACCATAAGTGGAAGTGCCCTAGGCTCTCTAGCTTGGTTTTTTCTTTGTTTCAGGAAACACAATCCACTTCTCCTGAGTGGCTGTTGGCAATTTACATCCCGCCAATCAGCAAAACAAGGCTTCCGGTTCTCTGTGACCTGTCCTGCCTCTCTGGATTTTACACTTTTTTCTGACGGCCCTTTTGATCGGTGGGAAGTGAGACTTCCTTGTAGTGCGGATTTCCATTGCAGGCTTGCTTGGTTGGCCAAAATGGGCGTATGCGTTTTTTCCTGAATATATTCAGGAAAAAATGCATACGCCATTTTTGGCGAAGTGCATCACTGTCGAACTGCTGCCTCTTTTCCTCCGCTTTCAGAGCAATTCTTATCTCCCACCTGATACCTGTTTTCTGCCATTATGCGTCGCGTTCAAGTCCTATTCACAGCCTTCCTTCAATAAATTTTTTGATGAAAGGGGTCATTTGGAAATCTGCAGGATTGTGAGTTACAGTGCCAAAAATCTCCTTTTCTCAACTTGCTTTCTTGTGAGCTGACCGCAAACCCGAAGAATTGCTTCAGGCCCTAATCTCGTTCTGGCATGGAACGCTGAGCCTTTGGTGAATTCTTCTTCCTGTAGGGAAATCAGAGTTCAATGTGCCCGTCCAAACACATCGAGTTAGCCGCTCATTGGTTCTCCTTATTCCTGTTCATCGTCCACAGAAATTGCAAACAGTGCGCAACAAGAGGTCAAAGGCACTGACTCTCCAAGTGGGGAGAATGTTAATATCGCATCTGGAACGGCGAACTCGAGTACCAGGGGGAGAAAATGGCGATGAGTTTTAGAAATTTTGCCTGATCACTTCGTGGACCATATTCTGGGTTTTCCATGCATATTTTAGCTGAATGATAAATCCATTAAACGTGGAGATTTGGGACCCGTGGAAAGGGAACCATGCACCATTACCTCAAAGGGTCTGCATTCCCTCACCAATAGTATCAGCCCCAAGTGTCCAGCCTTATCTCTCCCCCAGCTGTGAATGTAGAGGTGGTAAATCTAAGATTCCTCACAAGCCCTGAAGGACTTATTTAAGAATTTCTCTCTATTTCACAGTCCTTGTGTTTTCTTTTCTAATTTATTTTTATAAGAGGATTTAGCTTATTTACACTGCTGTGTGTATGCTGCTGTACACAAATAATTTTCTTATGGAGACCTATAAATGTATGGTTTTTTTTTTTTTTTCAGCTTACAACACAGTCCTTGTGTTTTCAAATTTATTTTTATAAGAGGATTTAGCTTATTTACACTGCTGTGTGTATGCTGCTGTACACAAATAATTTTCTTATGGAGACCTATAAATGTATGGGTTTTTTTTTTTTTTTTTCAGGTTACAAACTTCTTTTATTTTTTATTTATTTTTTTTTTAACATCTTTATTGGGTTAAAATTGCTCTACAATGGTGTGTCAGTTTCTACTTTACAATAAAGTGAATCAGTTATATATATACAGACGTTCACATATTTCTTCCCTCTTGTGTATCTCTCCTTCCTTCCCTCCCTATCCCACCCCTCCAGGCAGTCACAAAGCACCGAGCAGATATCCCTTTGCCAAGCGGCTGCTTCCCATTAGCTATCTACCTTACGTTTGTTAGTATATATATGTCCATGCCCCTCCCTCGCCCTCTCATAGCTCACCCCTCCCCCTCCCCATATCCTCAAGTCCGTTCTCCAGTAGGTCTGTGTCTTTATTCCTGTCTTACTCCTAGGTTCTTCATAACATATTTTTTTTCTTAAATTCCATATATATGTGTTAGCATACGGTATTTTTCTTTGTCTTTCTGACTTACTTCACTCTGTATGACAGACTCGAGGTCTATCCACCTCATTACAAATAGCTCAATTTCGTTTCTTTTTAATGCTGAGTAATATTCCATTGTGTATATGTGCCACATCTTCTTTATCCATTCATCTGACGATGGGCACTTAGGTTGTTTCCATCCCTGGGCTATTGTAAATAGAGCTGCGATGAACATTTTGGTACACGCCTCTTTTTCAATTTTGGTTTTCTCAGGGTATATGCCCAGTAGTGGGATTGCTGGGTCATATTGTAGTTCTATTTTGAGTTTTTTAAGGAACCTCCATACTGTTCTCCATAGTGGCTGAACCAATTCACATTCCCACCAGCAGTGCAAGAGGGTTCCCTTTTGTCCACACCCTCTCCAGCATTTATTGTTTCTAGATTTTTTGATGATGGCCATTCTAACTGGTGTGAGATGATATCTCATTGTAGTTTTGATTTGCATTTCTCTAATGATTAATGATGTTGAGCATTCTTTCATGTGTTTGTTGGCAGTCTGCATATCTTCTTTGGAGAAATGTCTATTTAGGTCTTCTGCCCATTTTTGGATTGGGTTGTTTGTTTTTTTGTCATTGAGCTGCATAAGCTGCTTGTAAATTTTGGAGATTAATCCTTTGTCAGTTGCTTCATTTGCAAATATTTTCTCCCATTCTGAGGGTTGTCTTTTGGTCTTGTTTATGGTTTCCTTTGCTGTGCAAAAGCTTTGAAGTTTCATTAGGTCCCATTTGTTTATTTTTGTTTTTATTTCCATTGCTCTAGGAGGTGGGTCAAAAAGGATCTTGCTGTGATTTATGTCATAGAGTGTTCTGCCTGTGTTTTCCTCTAAAAGTTTGATAGTTTCTGGCCTTACATTTAGGTCTTTAATCCATTTTGAGCTTATTTTTGTGTATGGTGTTAGGGAGTGATCTAAGCTCATACTTTTACATGTAGCTGTCCAGTTTTCCCAGCACCACTTATTGAAGAGGCTGTCCTTTCTCCACTGTATATTCCTGCCACCATTATCAAAGATAAGGTGTCCATATGTGCGTGGGTTTATCTCTGGGCTTTCTATTCTGTTCCATTGATCTATCGTTCTGTTTTTGTGCCAGTACCATACTGTCTTGATTACTGTAGCTTTGTAGTATAGTCTGAAGTCAGGGATCCTGATTCCTCCATCTCCATTTTTCGCTCTCAAGATTGCTTTAGCTATTCGGGGTCTTTTGTGTTTCCATACAAATTGTGAAAATTTTTTTTCTAATTCTGTGAAAAATGCCAGTGGCAGTTTGATAGGGATTGCATTGAATCTATAGATTGCTTTGGGTAGTAGAGTCATTTTCACTATGTTGATTCTTCCAATCCAAGAACATGGTATATCCCTCCATCTATTTGTATCGTCTTTAATTTCTTTCATCAGTGTCTTATAATTTTCTGCATACAGGTCTATTGTCTCCCTAGGTAGGTATATTCCTAGGTATTTTATTCTTTTTGTTGCAATGGTAAATGGGAGTGTTTTCTTGATTTCACTTTCAGATTTTTCATCACTAGTATATAGGAATGCCAGAGATTTCTGTGCATTAATTTTGTATCCTGCTACTTTACCAAATTCATTGATTATCTCTAGTAGTTTTCTGGTAGCATCTTTAGGATTCTCTATGTATAGTATCATGTCATCTGCAAACAGTGACAGCTTTACTTCTTCTTTTCCGATTTGGATTCCTTTTATTTCCTTTTCTTCTCTGATTGCTGTGGCTAAAACTTCCAAAACTATGTTGAATAGGAGTGGTGAGAGTGGGCAACCTTGTCTTGTTCCTGATCTTAGTGGAAATGCTTTCAGTTTTTCACCATTGAGGATGATGTTGGCTGTGGGTTTGTCATATATGGCCTTTATTATGTTGAGGAAAGGTCCCTCTATGCCTACTTTCTGTAGGGTTTTTATCATAAATGGGTGTTGAATTTTGTCAAAAGCTTTCTCTGCATCTATTGAGATGATCATATGGTTTTTCTCCTTCAATTTGTTAATATGGTGTATCACATTGATAGACTTGCGTATATTGAAGAATCCTTGCATTTCTGGAATAAACCCCACTTGATCATGGTGTATGATCCTTTTGATGTGCTGTTGGATTCTGTTTGCTAGTATTTTGTTGAGGATTTTTGCATCTATGTTCATCAGTGATATTGGCCTGTAGTTTTCTTTCTTTGTGACATCCTTGTCTGGTTTTGGTATCAAGGTGATGGTGGCCTCGTAGAAGGAATTGGGGAGTGTTCCTCCCTCTGCTATGTTTTGGAAGAGTTTGAGAACGATAGGTGTTAGCTCTTCTCTAAATGCTTGATAGAATTCAGCTGTGAAGCCATCTGGTCCTGGGCTTTTGTTTGTTGGAAGATTTTTAATCACAGTTTCAATTTCAGTGTTTGTGATTGGTCTGTTCATATTTTCTATTTCTTCCTGATTCAGTCTTGGTAGTTTGTGCATTTCTAAGAATGTGTCCATTTCTTCCAGATTGTCCATTTTATTGGCATAGAGTTGCTTGTAGTAATCTCTCATGATCATTTTTATTTCTGCCGTGTCAGTTGTTACTTCTCCTTTTTCATTTCTAATTCTATTGATTTGAGTCTTCTCCCTTTTTTTCTTGATGAGTCTGGCTAAAGGTTTATCTATTTTGTTTATCTTCTCAAAGAACCAACTTTTAGTTTTATTGATCTTTGCTATTGTTTCCTTCATTTCTTTTTCGTTTATTTCTGATCTGATTTTTATAATTTCTTTCCTTCTACTCAGTTTGGGTTTTTTTTGTTCTTCTTTCTCTAATTGCTTTAGGTGTAAGGTTAGGTTGTTTATTTGAGATGTTTCCTGCTTCTTAAGGTGGGCTTGTATTGCTATAAACTTCCCTCTTAGAACTGCTTTTGCAGCATCCCATAGGTTTTGGGTCGTTGTGTCTCCATTGTCATTTGTTTCTAGGTATTTTTTAATTTCCTCTTTGATTTCTTCAGTGATCACTTCATTATTGAGTAATGTATTTTTTAGCCTCCATGTGTTTGTATTTTTTACAGATCTTTTCCTGTAATTGATATCTAATCTCATGGCGTTGTTGTCGGAGAAGATACTTGATATAATTTCAATTTTCTTAAATTTACCAAGGCTTGATTTGTGACCCAAGATATGATCTATCCTGGAGAATGTTCCATGAGCACTTGAGAAAAATGTGTACTCTGTTGTTTTTGGATGGAGTGTCCTATAGATATCAATTAAGTCCATCTTGTTTAATGTATCATTTAAGGCTTGTGTTTCCTTATTTATTTTCATTTTGGATGATCTGTCCATTGGTGAAAGTGGGGTGTTGAAGTCCCCTACTATGAATGTATTACTGTTGATTTCCCCTTTTATGGCTGTTAGTTTTTGCCTTATGTATTGAGGTGCTCCTGTGTTAGGTGCATAAATATTTACAATTGTTATATCTTCTTCTTGGATCGATCCCTTAATCATTATGTAGTGTCCTTCTTTGTCTCTTGTAATGGTCTTTATTTTAAAGTCTATTTTGTCTGATATGAGAATTGCTACTCCAGCTTTCTTTTGATTTCCATTTGCATGGAACATCTTTTTCCATCCCCTTACTTTCAGTCTGTATGTGTCTCTAGGTCTGAAGTGGGTCTCTTGTAGACAGCATATATATGGGTCTTGTTTTTGTATCCATTCAGCCAATCTGTGTCTTTTGGTGGGAGCATTTAGTCCATTTACATTTAAGGTAATTATCGATATGTATGTTCCTATTCCCATTTTCTAAATTGTTTTGGGTTCGTTGTTATAGGTCCTTTCCTTCTCTTGTGTTTCTTGTCTAGAGAAGTTCCTTTAGCACTTGTTGTAAAGCTGGTTTGGTGGTGCTGAACTCTCTCAGCTTTTGCTTGTCTGTGAAGGTTTTAATTTCTCCATCAAATCTGAATGAGATCTTTGCTGGGTAGAGCAATCGTGGTTGCAGGCTTTTCTCCTTCATCACTTTCAGTATGTCCTGCCACTCCCTTCTGGCTTGCAGAGTTTCTGCTGAGAGATCAGCTGTTAGCCTTATGGGGATTCCCTTGTGTGTTATTTGTTTTTTTTTTTTCCCTTGCTGCTTTTAATATGCTTTCTTTGTATTTAATTTTTGAGAGTTTGATTAATATGTGTCTTGGCGTATTTCTCCTTGGGTTTATCCTGTGTGGGACTCTCTCTGCTTCCTGGACTTGGTTAACTATTTCCTTTCCCATATTAGGGAAGTTTTCAACTATAATCTCTTCAAATATTTTCTCAGTCCCTTTCTTTTTCTCTTCATCCTCTGGAACCCCTATAATTCGAATGTTGGTGCGTTTAATATTGTCCCAGAGGCCTCTGAGACTGTCCTCAGTTCTTTTCATTCTTTTTTCTTTATTCTGCTCTGCAGTCGTTATTTCCACTAGTTTATCTTCCAGGTCACTTATCCGTTCTTCTGCCTCAGTTATTCTGCTATTGATCCCATCTAGTGTATTTTTCATTTCAGTTTTTGTGTTGTTCATCTCTGTTTGTTTGTTCTTTAGTTCTTCTAGATCTTTGTTAAACATTTCTTGCATCTTCTCCATCCTTGGCTCCATTCTATTTCCGAGATTCTGGATCATCTTTACTATCATTATTCTGAATTCTTTTTCAGGTAGACTGCCTATTACCTCTTCATTTGTTAGGTCTGGTGCATTTTTATTTTGCTCCTTCATCTGCTGTGTGTTTTTCTGTCTTCTCATTTTGCTTATCTTACTGTGTTTGGGGTCCCCTTTCTTTTTTTTTTTTTTTTTTTTTTTTTGCAGGCTACATGTTCGTAGTTCCCGTTGTTTTTGATGTCTGTCTCCAGTGGCTAAGGTTGGTCTAGTGGGTTGTGTATACTTCCTGGTGGAGGGGACTAGTGCTTGTGTTCTGGTGGATGAGGCTGGATCTTGTCTCTCTAGTGGGCAGGTCCACGTCTGGTGGTGTGTTTTGGGGTGTCTCTGGACTTATTATGATTTTAGGCAGCCTCTCTGTTAATGGGTGGGGTTGTGTTTCTGTTTTGCTAGTTGTTTGGCATAGGTTTTCCAGCAGTGTAGCTTGCTGGCCGTTGAGTGAAGCTGGGTGCTGGTGTTAAGGTGGAGATCCCTGGGAGATTTTCGCCGTTTGATATTATGTGGTGCTGGGAAATCTCTTGTGGACCAGTGTTCTGAAGTTGGCTCTCTCCCCTCAGAGGTAGAGTCCAGATTCCTTTTTCTCTGGTCTTCTTTTAGCTACTCCTTTCTCTTTTTATTTCTGTCTCTCTTCAACTTTTGGTTGAGATTGTAACCTTTTTATCCTTTGTGCTCAGTCTAGTTTCACTTGCTCACAGGGGGTCGTGTGTAGAGGCCTCACACCCGGTTCCACAGAACTCCTCAGTTTGCTGAGCGTGTGGAGAAAGCCTATAATAGCTATTTTTATAATCAGGAACAAAACTGCTTTACACAGTCGTGGGACTGATCAGCATCACTTCAACTGGGCTTCATGACGTCCACAACCGTGCAGAGAGAGGAGCAGCAAAGGCGCCAGAGGGGAGCCCCGACAAGTCATTCCGGGGCCGCGGGGAGCGCGCCTGCCGCCCGCCCGGCTCCTCGTCACGGCAGCGGAGGCTGTATGGGTTTTAATTTTCTTCATAGTCAGGTATATTCCTAGGTTTTGAATACAGTGTGTTGAGTCCATTTGGTTGAGCGAGGAGTAGGTCTTGTCTAATATATATTTGGCTTATGGAATGGTATCTGTCCTAATGTCAACCTCTGGTTTTATGCAGCATCCCCACTCTCCTTTCCCCTTAAGCAAGCATAAGTTTATTTTGTAAATGGGAGACTCTGTTGTGTTTTGAAATGCAGTTCATGCGTTGTCGTGTTTACATTCCTGGTATTAGTGATATCTTATGATGTTTTTTTTCTGTGTGACTATGTCACTTAGAATCATCGTAACTATATCCACTCATTATGCTGCTACTGGTCTATTGCCATTGATTTCATTGTTGAGTGAGATTTCATTGTTGAGTGATATTCTATTGTAGGGATGTACCACAACTTCTATATCCATTTTTCTCTTTCTGGGCTATTGAAGTTGTACCATAGTCAAGGTTCCCGAACACAGAGCAGCATCAAACTTTGGTGTGGCTGTGTCTTTTTCATTTCAATTTTCCGAATCTATAGCACCATAAGTGGAAGTGCCCTAGGCTCTCTAGCTTGTTTTTTTCTTTGTTCCAGGAAACACCATCCACTTCTCCAGAGTGGCTGTTAGCAATTTACATCCCGCCCATCAGCAAAACAAGGCTGCCGGTTCTCCGTGGCCTGTCATGCCTCTCTGGATTTTACACTTTTTTCGGACGGCCCTTTTGATCGGTGGGAAGTGAGACTTCCTTGTAGTGCGGATTTCCATTGCAGGCTTGCTTGGTTGGCCAAAAAGGGTGTATGCGTTTTTTCCTGAATATATTCAGGAAAAAACGCATACACCCTTTTTGCCCAAGTGCATCACTGTCGAACTGCTGCCTCTTTTCCTACGTTTTCAGAGCAATTCTTATCTACCCCCTGATATCTGTTTTCTGCAATTCTGCGTCACGTTCAAGTCCTCTTCACAGTCTTCCTTCAATAAATTTTTGGATGATAGTGGTCATTTGGAACTCTGCAGGCTTGTGAGTTACAGTGTCAAAAATCTCCTTTTCTCAACTCGCTTTCTTGTGAGCTGACCGCAAACCCGAAGAATTGCTTTAGGCCCTAATCTGGTTCTGGCATGGCATGCTGAGCCTTTGGTGAATTCTTCTTCCTGTAGGGAAATCAGAGTTCAATGTGCCTGTCCAAACACATCGAGTTAGCCGCACATTGGTTCTCCTTATTCCTGTTCATCTTCCACAGAAATTGCAAACTGTGCGAAACAAGAGGTCAAAGGCACTGACTCTCCAAGTGGGGAGAATGTTAATATCGCATCTGGAACGGCGAACTCGAGTACCAGGGGGCGAAAATGGCGATGAGTTTTAGAAATTTTGCCTGAACACTTCGTGGACCATATTCTGGGAATTCCATGCATATTTTAGCTAAAGGATAAATCCCTTAAACGTGGAGATTTGGGACCCGTGGAATGGGAACCATGCACCATTACCTCAAAGGGTCTGCATTCCCTCACCAATAGTATCAGCCCCAAGTGGCCAACTTTATCTCTTCCCCAGCTGTCGATGTAGAGGTGGTAAATCCAAGATTCCTCACAAGCCCTGAAGGACTTACTTAAGAATTTCTCTCTATTTCACAGTCCTTGTGTTTTCTTTTCCAAATTTATTTTTATAAGGGGATTTAGCTTATTTACACTGCTGTGTGTATGCTGCTGTACACAAATGATTTTCTTATGGAGACCTATAAATGTATGGGTTTTAATTTTCTTCATAGTCAGGTATATTCCTAGGTTTTGAATACGGTGTGTTCAGTCCATTCGGTTGAGCGAGGAGTAGGTCTTGTCTAATATATATTTGGCTTATGGAATGGTATCTGTCCTAATGTCAACCTCTGGTTTTAGGCAGCCTCCCCACTCTCCTTTCCCCTTAAGCAAGCCTAAGTTTCTTTTGTAAATGTGAGACTCTGTTGTGTTTTGAAATGCAGTTTATGCGTAGTCGTGTTTACATTCCCGGTATTAGTGATATCTTATGATGTTTCTTTTTCTGTGTGACTATTTAACTTAGAATCATCGTAACTATATCCACTCATTATGCTGCTACTGGTCTGTTGTCATTGATTTCATTTTTGAGTGAAATTTCATTGTTGAGAGATATTCCATTGTAGGGGTGTACCACAACTTCTATATCCATTTTTCTCTTTCTGGGCTATTGAAGTTGTACCATAGTCAAGGTTCCCGTACACAGAGCAGCCCCAAACGTTGGTGTTGCTGTGTCTTTGTCATTTAAATTTTCCGAATCTATAGCACTATAAGTGGAAGTGCCCTAGGCTCTCTAGCTTGTTTTTTCTTTGTTCCAGGAAACACCATCCACTTCTCCAGAGTGGCTGTTAGCAATTTACATCCCGCCCATCAGCATAACAAGGCTGCCGGTTCTCCGTGGCCTGTCCTGCCTCTCTGGATTTTACACTTTTTTCGGAAGTCCCATTTGATCGGTGGGAAGTGAGACTTCCTTGTAGTGCGGATTTCCATTGCAGGCTTGCTTGGTTTGCCAAAAAGGGCGTATGCGTTTTTTCCTGAATATATTCAGGAAAAAACGCATACGCCCTTTTTGGCCAAGTGCATCACTGTCGAACTGCTGCCTGTTTTCCTACGCTTTCAGAGCATTTCTTTTTTACCACCTGATATCTGTTTTCTGCAATTCTGTGTCGCGTTCAAGTACTCTTCACAGCCTTCCTTCAATAAATTTTTGGATGATAGGGGTCATTTGGAACTCTGCAGGATTGTGAGTTACAGTGCCAAAAATCTCCTTTTCTCAACTCGCTTTCTTGTGAGCTGACCGCAAACCCGAAGAATTGCTTCAGGCCCTAATCTCGTTCCGGCATGGAACGCTGAGCCTTTGGTGAATTCTTCTTCCTGTAGGGAAATTAGAGTTCAATGTGCCCGTCCAAACACATCGAGTTAGCAGCTCATTCGTTCTCCTTATTCCTGTTCAACTTCCACAGAAATTGCAAACAGTGCAACACAAGAGGACAAAGGCACTGACTCTCCAAGTGGGGAGAATGATAATATCGCATCTGGAACGGCGAACTCGAGTACCAGGGGGCGAAAATGGCGATGAGTTTTAGAAATTTTGCCTGAACATTTCGTGGACCATATTTTGGGATTTCCATGCATATTTTAGCTGAATGATAAATCCCTTAAACGTGGAGATTTGGGACCCGTGGAATGGAAACCATGCACCATTACCTCAAAGGGTCTGCATTCCCTCACCAATAGTATCAGCCCCAAGTGTCCAGCCTTATCTCTCCCCCAGCTGTGAATGTAGAGGTGGTAAATCCCAGATTCCTCACAAGCCCTGAAGGACTTATTTAAGAATTTCTCTCTATTTCACAGTCCTTGTGTTTTCTTTTCCAAATTTATTTTTATAAGGCGATTTAGTTTATTTACACTGCTGTGTGTATGCTGCTGTACACAAATGATTTTCTTATGGAGACCTATAAATGTACGGGTTTTAATTTTCTTCATAGTCAGGTATATTCCTAGGTTTTGATTACGGTGTGTTGAGTCCATTTGGTTGAGCGAGGAGTAGGTCTTGTCTAATATATATTTGGCTTATGGAATGGTATCTGTCCTAATGTCAACCTCTGGTTTTATGCAGCCTCCCCACTCTCCTTTCCCCTTATGCAAGCATACGTTTCTTTTGTAAATGTGAGACTATGTTGTGTTTTGAAATGCAGTTCATGCGTAGTCGTGTTTACATTCCTGGTATTAGTGATATCTCATGATGTTTCTTTTTCTGTGTGACTTATTTCACTTAGAATCATCGTAACTATATCTACTCATTATGCTGCTAGTGGTCTGTTGCCATTGATTTCATTGTTGAGAGAGATTTCATTGTTGAGTGTTATTCCATTGTAGGGATGTACCACAACTTCTATATCCATTTTTCTTTTTCTGGGCTATGGAAGATGTACCAAAGTCAAGGTTCCCGTACACAGAGCAGCCCCAAACTTTGGTGTGGCTGTGACTTTTTCATTTCAATTTTCAGAATCTATAGCACCATAAGTGGAAGTGCACTAGGCTCTCTAGCTTGGTTTTTTCTTTGTTCCAGGAAACACCATCCACTTCTCGAGAGTGGCTGTTGGCAATTTACATCCCGCCCATCAGCATAACAAGGCTGCCTGTTCTCCGTGGCCTGTCCTGCCTCTCTGGATTTTACACATTTGTCGGACGGCCCTTTTGATCGGTGGGAAGTGAGACTTCATTGTAGTGCGGATTTCCATTGCAGGCTTGCTTGGTTGGCCAAAAAGGGCGTATGCGTTTTTTCCTGAATATATTCAGGAAAAAACGTATACGCCCTTTTTGGCCAAGTGCATCACTGTCGAACTGCTGCCTCTTTTCCTTCGCTTTCAGAGCAATTCTTATCTACCACCTGATATCTGTTTTCTGCAGTTCTGGTTGCATTCAAGTCCTCTTCACAGACTTCCTTCAATAAATTTTTGGATGATAGGGGTCATTTGGAACTCTGCAGGATTGTGAGTTACACTGCCAAAAAACTTCTTTTCTCAACTCGCTTTCTTTTAAGCTGACTGCAAACCCGAAGAATTGCTTCAGGCCCTAATCTCGTTCCGGCATGGCACGCTGGGCCTTTGGTGAATTCTTCTTTCTGTAGCGAAATCAGAGTTCAATGTGCCCGTCCAAACACATCGAGTTAGCCTCTCATTGATTCTCCTTATTCCTGTTCATCTTCCACAGAAAATGCAAACTGTGCGAAACAAGAGGACAAAGGCACTGACTCTCAAAGTGGGGAGAATGTTAATATCGCATCTGGAACGGCGAACTCGAGTACCAGGGGGAGAAAATGGCGATGAGTTTTAGAAATTTTGCCTGATCACTTCGTGAACCATATTCTGGGTTTTCCATGCATATTTTAGCTGAATGATAAATCCCTTAAACGTGGAGATTTGGAACCCATGGAATGGGAACCAAGCACCATTACCTCAAAGGGTCTGCATTCCCACACCAATAGTATCAGCCCCAAGTGTCCAGCCTTATCTGTCCCCCAGCTGTGGATGTAGGGGTGGTAAATCCAAGTTTCCTCACAAGCCCTCAAGGACTTATTTAAGAATTTCTCTCTATTTGACAGCCCTTGTGTTTTCTTTTTCAAATTTATTTTTATAAGGGGATTTAGCTTATTTACACTGCTGTGTGTATGCTGCTGTAAACAAATGATTTTCTTATGGAGACCTATAAATGTATGGGTTTTAACTTTCTTCATAGTCAGGTATATTCCTAGGTTTTGATTACGGTGTGTTGAGTCCATTTGGTTGAGCGAGAAGTAGGTCTTGTCTAATATATATCTGGCTTATGGAATTTTATCTGTCCTAATGTCAACCTCTGGTTTTATGCAGCCTCCCCACTCTCCTTTCCCCTTAAGCAAGCATAAGTTTCTTTTGTAAATGTGAGACTCTGTTGTGTTTTGAAATGCAGTTCATGCGTAGTCGTGTTTACATTCCTGGTATTAGTGATATCTTATAATGTTTCTTTTTCTGTGTGACTTATTTCACTTAGAATCATCGTAACTATATCCATTCATTATGCTGCTACTGGTCTTTTGCCATTGATTTCATTGTTGAGTGATATTCCATTGTAGGGATGTACCACAACTTCTATATCCATTTTTCTCTTTCTGGGCTATTGAAGTTGTACCATAGTCCAGGTTCCCGTACACAGAGCAGCCCCAAACTTTGGTGTGGCTGTGTCTTTTTCATTTAAATTTTCCGAATCTATAGCACCATAAGTGGAAGTGCCTTAGGCTCTCTAGCTTGTTTTCTTCTTTGTTCCAGGAAACACCATCCACTTCTCCAGAGTGCCTGTTGGCAATTTACATTCCGCAAATGAGCATAACAAGGCTGCCGGTTCTCCATGGCCTGTCCTCCTCTCTGGATTTTACACTTTGTTTGGACGTCCCTTTTGATCGGTGGGAAGTTAGACTTCATTTTGGTGCGGATTTCCATTGCAGACTTGCTTGGTTGGCCAAAAAGGGCGTATGCGTTTTTTCTTGAATATATTCAGGAAAAAACGCATACGCCATTTTTGGCCAAGTGCATCACTGTCGAACTGCTGTCTCTTTTCCTACGCTTTCAGAGCAATTCTTATCTACCACCTGATATCTGTTTTCTGCCATTCTGCGTCGCGTTCAAGTCCTCTTCACAGCCTTCAATAAATTTTTGGATGATAGGGGTCATTTGGAACTCTGCAGGATTGTGAGTTACAGTGCCAAAAATCTCCTTTTCTCAACTCGCTTTGTTGTGAGCTGACCACAAACCCGAAGAATTGCTTCAGGCCTTAATCTCGTTCCCGCATGGCACGCTGAGCCTTTGGTGAATTCTTCTTCCTGTAGGGAAATCAGAGTTCAATGTGCCCGTCCAAACATTTCGAGTTAGCCGCTCATTGGTTCTCCTTATTCCTGATCATCTTCTACAGAAACTGCAAACTGTGCGAAACAAGAGGTCAAAGGCACTGACTCTCCAAGTGTGGAGAATATTAATATTGCATGTGGAAAGGCGAACTCGAGTACCAGGGGGCGAAAATGGCGATGAGTTTTAGAAATTTTGCCTGATCACTTCGTGGACCATATTCTGGGTTTTCCATGCATATGGTAGCTAAAGGATAAATCCCTTAAACTTGGAGATTTGGGATCCGTGGAATTGGAACCATGCACCATTACCTCAAAGGGTCTGCATTCCCTCACCAATAGTATCAGCCCCAAGTGTCCAGCCTTATCTCTCTCACAGCTGTGGAGGTAGAGGTGGTAATTCCAAGATTCCTCACAATCCCTGAAGGACTTATTTAAGAATTTCTCTCTATTTCACAGTCCTTGTGATTTCTTTTTCAAATTTATTTTTATAAGTGGATTTAGCTTATTTACAGTGCTGTGTGTATGCTGCTGTACACAAATGAGTTTCTTATGGAGACCTATAAATGTATGGGTTTTAATTTTCTTCATAGTCAGGTATATTCCTAGGTTTTGAATACGGGGTGTTAAGTCCATTTGGTAGAGCGAGGAGTAGGTCTTGTCTAATATATATTTGGCTTATGGAATGGTATCTGTCCTAATGTCAACCTCGGGTTTTATGCAGCCTCCCCACTCTCCTTTCCCCTTAAGCAAGCTTAAGTTTCTTTTGTAAATGTGAGACTCTGTTGTGTTTTGTAATGCAGTTCACCCGTAGCCGTGTTTACATTCCCAGTATTAGTGATATTTTATGATGTATCTTTTTCTGTGTGACTTATTTCACTTACAATCATCATAACTAAATACTCTCATTATGCTGCTACTGGTCTGTTGCTATTGATTTCATTGTTGAGTGATATTCCATTGTAGGGATGTACCACAACTTCTATATCCATTTTTCTCTTTCTGGGATATTGAAGTTGTACCATAGTCAAGGTTCCCGTACACAGAGCAGCCCCAAACATTGGTGTTGCTGTGTCTTTGTCATTTAAATTTTCCGAATCTATAGCACTATAAGTGGAAGTGCCCTAGGCTCTCTAGGTTGTTTTTTCTTTGTTCCAGGAAACACCATCCACTTCTCCAGAGTGGCTGTTGGCAATTTACATCCCGCCCATCAGCATAACAAGGCTGCCGGTTCTCCATGGCCTGTTCTGCCTCTCTGGATTTTACACTTTGTTCTGAAGGCCCTTTTGATCAGTGGGAAGTGAGACTTCATTTTAGTGCGGATTTCCATTGCAGGCTTGCTTGGTTGGCCAAAAAGGGCGTATGCGTTTTTTCCTGAAAATATTCAGGAAAAAAACGCATATGCCCTTTTTGGCCAAGTGCATCACTGTGGAACTGCTGCCTCTTTTCCTACGCTTTCAGAGCAATTCTTGTCTACCACCTGATATCTGTTTTCTGCAATTCTGCGTCACATTCAAGTCCTCTTCACAGACTTCCTTCAAAAAATTTTTGGATGAGAGGGGTCATTTGGAACTCTGCAGGATTGCGAGTTACAGTGCCAAAAATCTCCTTTTCTCCACTCGCTTTCTTGTGAGCTGACCGCAAACCCGAAGAGTTGCTTCAGGCCCTAATCTCCTTCCGGCATGACACGCTGAACCTTTGGTGAATTCTCCCTGTAGGGAAATCAGATTTCAATGTGTCCGTCCAAACACATCGAGTTATTCGCTCATTTTTTATCCTTATTCCTGATCATCCTCCACAGAAATTGCAAACTGTGCCAAACAAGAGGTCAAAGGCACTGACTCTCCAAGTGGGGAGAATGTTAATATCGCATCTGGAATGGCGAACTCGAGTACCAGGGGGCGAAAATGGCGATAAGTTTTAGAAATTATGCCTGATCACTTCGTGGACCATATTTTGGGTTTTCCATGCATATTTTAGCTGAAGGATAAATCCCTTAAACGTGGAGGTTTGGGACCCGTGGAATGGGAACCATGCACCATCACCTCAAAGGGTCTGCATTCCCTCACCAATAGTATCAGCCCTAAGTGTCCAGCCTTATCTCTCCCCCAGCTGTGGATGTAGAGGTGGTAAATCCCAGATTCCTCACAAGCCCTGAAGGACTTATTTAAGAATTTGTCTCTATTTCACAGTCCTTGGGTTTTCTTTTTCAAATTTATTTTTATAATGGCATTTAGCTTATTTACACTGCTGTGTGTATGCTGCTGTACACAAATGATTTTCTTATGGAGACCTATAAATGTATGGGTTTTAATTTTCTTCATAGCCAGGTATATTCCTAGGTTTTCAGTACGGGATGTTGAGTCCATTTGGTTGAGCACGGAGTAGGTCTTGTCTAATATATATTTGGCTTATGGAATGGTATCTATCCTAATGTCAACCTCTGGTTTTATGCAGCCTCCCCACTCTCCTTTCCCCTTAAGGAAACATAAGTTTCTTTCGTAAATGTGAGACTCTGTTGTGTTTTGAAATGCAGTTCACGTGTAGTTGTGTTTACGTTCCCGGTATTAGTGATATCTTATGATGTTTCTTTTTCTGTGTGACTTATTTTACTTACAATCATCGTAACTAAATCCACTCATTATGCTGCTACTGGTCTTTTACCATTGATTTCATTATTGAGTGATATTCCATTGTAGGTATGTACCACAACTTCTATATCCCTTTTTCTCTTTCTGGGCTAATGAAGTTGTTCCATAGTCAAGGTTCCCGTACACAGAGCAGCCCCAAACTTTGGTGTTGCTGTGTCTTTTTCATTTAAATTTTCCGAATCTATAGCACCATAAGTGGAAGTGCCCTAGGCTCTCTAGCTTGTTTTCTTCTTTGTTCCAGGAAACACCATCCACTTCTCCAGAGTAGCTGTTGGAAATTTACATCCCGCCCATCAGCATAACAAGGCTGCCAGTTCTCCATGGCCTGTCCTGCCTCTCTGGATTTTACACTTTTTTCGGACGGCCCTTTTGATCGGTGGGAAGTGAGACTTCATTGTAGTGCGGATTTCCATTGCAGGCTTGCTTGGTTGGCCAAAAAGGGCGTATGCCTTTTTTCCTGAATATAATAAGGAAAAAACGCATACGCCCTTTTTGGCCAAGTGCATCACTGTCGAACTCCTGCCTCTTTTCCTACGCTTTCAGAGCAATTCTTAAATACCACCTGGTATCTGTTTTCTGCCATTCTGCGTCGCGTTCAAGTCCTCTTCACAGCCTTCCTTCAATAAATTTTGGGATGATAGGGGTCATTTGGAACTCTGCAGGATTGTGAGTTACAGTGCCAAAAATCTTTTCTCAACTCACTTTCTTCTGAGCTGACCGCAAACCCGAAGAATTGCTTCAGGCCCTAATCTCGATCCGACATGGCACACTGAGCCTTTGGTGAATTCTTCCTGTAGGGAAATTAGAGTTCAAAGTGCCCGTCCAAACACTTCGAGTTAGCCGCTCATTGGTTCTCCTTATTCCTGTTCATCTTCCACAGAAATTGCAAACTGTGCCAAACAAGAGGTCAAAGTCACTGACTCTCCAAGTGGGGAGAATGATAATATTACAACTGGAACGGCGAACTCGAGAACCAGGGGGCGTAAATGGCGATGGGTTTTAGAAATTTTGCCTGATCTCTTCGTGGACCATATTCTGGGTTTTCCATGCATATTTTAGCTGAAGGATAAATCCCTTAAATGTGGAGATTTGGGACCCGTGGAATGGGAACCATGCACCATTACCTCAAAGGGTCTGAATTCCCTCACCATTTGTATCAGCCCCAAGTGTCCAGCCTTATCTCTCCCAGGGCTGTGGATGTAGAGGTGGTAAATCCAAGATTCCTCACAAGCCCTCAAGGACTTATTTGAGAATTTCTCTCTATTTCACAGTCCTTGTGTTTTCTTTTTCAAATTTATTTTTATAAGCGGATTTAGCTTATTTACACTGCTGTGTGTAGGCTGCTGTACAAAAATGATTTTCTTATTTAGACCTATAAATGTATGGGTTTTAATTTTCTTCATAGTCAGGTATATTCCTAGGTTTTGAATACGGGGTGTTGAGTCCATTTGGTTCAGCAAGGAGTAGGTCTTGTCTAATATATATTTGGCTTATGGAATGGTATCTGTCCTAATGTCAACCTCTGGTTTTATGCAGCCTCCCCACTCTCCTTTCCCCTTAAGCAAGCATAAGTTTCTTTTGTAAATGTGAGACTCTGTTGTGTTTTGAAATGCAGTTCATGCATAGCCGTGTTTACATTCCCAGTAATAGTGATATTTTATGATGCTTCTTTTTCTGTGTGACTTATTTCACTTAGAATCATCGTAACTAAATCCACTCATTATGCTGCTACTGGTGTGTTGCCATTGATTTCATTGTTGAGTGATATTCCATTGGAGGTATGTACCACAACTTCTATATCCGTTTTTCTCTTTCTGGGCTATTGAAGTTGTACCATAGTCAAGGTTCCGGTACACAGAGCAGCCCCAAACTCTGGTGTGGCTCTGTCTTTTTCATTTAAATTTTCCGAATCTATAGCATCATAAGTGGAAGTGCCCCAGGCTCTCTGGCTTGGTTTTTTCTTTGTTCCAAGAAACACCATCAACTTCTTCAGAGTGGCTGTTGGCAGTTTACATCCCGCCCATCAGCATAGCAAGGTTGCCGGTTCTCCATTGCCTGTCCTGCCTCTCTGGATTTTACACATTTTTCGGACGGCCCTTTTGATCGGTGGGAAGTGAGACTTCATTGTAGTGCGGATTTCCATTGCAGGCTTGCTTGGTTGGCCAAAAAGGGCGTATGTTTTTGTTTCCTGAATATATTCAGGAAAAAAAGCATACGCCCTTTTTGGCCAAGTGCATCACTGTCGAACTGCTGCCTCTTTTCCTACGCTTTCAGAGCAATACTTATCTAACACCTGATATCTGTTTTCTGCAATTCTGTGTCGCGTTCAAGTCGTCTTCACAGCCTTCCTTCAATTAATTTTTGGATGATAGGGGTCATTTGGATCTCTGCAGGATTGTGAGTTACAGTGCCAAAAATCTCCTTTTCTCAGCTCGCTTTCTTCTGAGTTGACCAAAAACCCGAAGAATTGCTTCAGGCCCTAATCTCGTTCCGGCGTGGCACGCTGAGCCTTTGGTGAATTCTTCTTCCTGTTGGGAAGTCAGAGTTCAATGTGCCTGTCCAAACACATCGAGTTAGCTGCTCATTGGTTCTCCTTATTCCTGTTCATCTTCCACGGAAATTGCAAACTGTGCCAAACAAGATGTCAAAGGTACTGACTCTCCAAGTGGGGAGAATGTTAATATCGCATCTGGAAAGGCGAACTCGAGTACCAGGGGTCGAAAATGGCGATGAGTTTTAGAAATTTTGCCTGATCACTTCGTGGACCATATTCTGGGTTTTCCATGCATATTTTAGCTGAAGGATAAATCCCTTAAACGTGGAGATTTGGGACCCGTGAAATGGGAACCATGCACATTTACCTCAAAGGGTCTGCATTCCCTCACCAATAGTATCAGCCCCAAGTATCCAGCCATATCTCTCCCACAGCTGTGGATGTAGAGGTGGTAAATCCAGGATTCCTCACAATCCCTGAAGGACTTTTTTAAGAATTTCTCTCTATTTGACAGTCCTTGTGTTTTCTTTTTCAAATTTATTTTTATAAGGGCATTTAGCTTATTTACACTGCTGTGTGTATCCTGCTGTACACAAATGATTTTCTTTTGGAGACCTATAAATGTATGGGTTTTAATCTTCTTCATAGTCAGGTATATTCCTAGGTTTTGAATACGGGGTGTTGAGTCCATTTGGTTGAGCGAGGAGTAGGTCTTTTCTAATATATATTTGGCTTATGGAATGGTATCTGTCCTAATGTCAACCTCTGGTTTTATGAAGCCTCCCCACTCTCCTTTCCCCTTAAGCAAGCCTAAGTTTCTTTTATAAATGTGAGACTCTGTTGTGTTTTGTAATGCAGATCACTCGTAGCCGTGTTTACATTCCCGGTATTAGTGATATCTTATGATGTTTCTTTTCCTGTGGGACTTATTTCACTTAGAATCATCGTAAGTAAATCCACTCCTTATGTTGCTACTGGTCTGTTGCCATTGATTTCATTGTTGAGTGATATTCCATAGTAGGGATGTACCACAACTTCTATATCCATTTTTCTCTTTCTGGGCTATTGAAGTTGTACCATAGTCAAGGTTCCCGTAAACCGAGCAGCCCCAAACTTTGGTGTGTCTGTGTCTTTTTCATTTCAATTTTCCGAATCTATAGCACCATAAGTGGAAGTGCACCAGGCTTTCTGGCTTGGTTTTTTCTTGGTTCCAGGAAACACCATCCACTTCTCCAGAGCGGCTGTTGGCAATTTACATCCCGCCCATCAGCATATCAAGGCTGCCGGTTCTCCATTGCCTGTCCTGCCTCTCTGGATTTTACACATTTTTCAGACGGCCCCTTTTGATCGGTGGGAAGTGAGAGTTTATTGTAGTGCGGATATCCATTGCAGGCTTGCTTGGTTGGCCAAAAAGGGCGTATGCGTTTTTTCCTGAATATATTCAGGAAAAAAAACATATGCCCTTCTTGGCCAAGTGCATCACTGTCGAACTGCTGCCTCTTTTCCTATGCTTTCAGAGCAATTCTTATCTACCACCTGATATCTGTTTTCTGCAATTCTGAGTCACGTTCAAGTCCTCTTCACAGCTTTCCTTCAATAAATTTTTGGATGAGAGGGGTCATTTGGAACTCTGCAGGATTGCGAGTTACAGTGCCAAAAATCTCCTTTTCTCCACTCGCTTTCTTGTGAGCTGACCGCAAACCCGAAGAGTTGCTTCAGGCCCTAATCTCCTTCCGGCATGGCATGCTGAACCTTTGGTGAATTCTTCCTGTAGGGAAATCAGATTTCAATGTGTCCGTCCAAACACATCGTGTTATTCGCTCATTTTTTGTCCTTATTCCTGATCATCTTCCACAGAAATTGCAAACTGTGCCAAACAAGAGGTCAAATGCACTGACTCTCCAAGTGGGGAGAATGTTAATATCGCATCTGGAATGGCGAACTCGAGTACCAGGGGGCGAAAATGGCGATAAGTTTTAGAAATTTTGCCTGATCATTTCGTGGACCATATTCTGGGTTTTCCTTGCATATTTTAGCTGAAGGATAAATCCCTTAAACGTGGAGGTTTGGGACCCGTGGAATGGGAACCATGCACATTTACCTCAAAGGGTCTGCATTCCCTCACCAATAGTATCAACCCCAAGTATCCAGCCTTATCTCTCCCACAGCTGTGGATGTAGAGGTGGTAAATCCAGGATTCCTCACAATCCCTGAAGGACTTATTTAAGAATTTCTCTCTAATTCACAGTCCTTGTGATTTCTTTTTCAAATTTATTTTTATAAGGGGATTTAGCTTATTTACACTGCTGTGTGTATGCGGCTGTACACAAATGATTTTCTTATGGAGACGTATAAATGTATGGGTTTTAATTTTCTTCATAGTCAGGTATATTCCTAGGTTTTGAATACGGGATGTTGAGTACATTTGGTTGAGCACGGAGTAGGTCTTGTCTAATATATATTTGGCTTATGGAATGGTATCTATCCTAATGTCAACCTCTGGTTTTATGCAGCCTCCCCACTCTCCTTTCCCCTTAAGGAAACATAAGTTTCTTTTGTAAATGTGAGACTCTGTTGTGTTTTGAAATGCAGTTCACGTGTAGTTGTGTTTACGTTCCCGGTATTAGTGATATCTTATGATGTTTCTTTTTCTGTGTGACTTATTTCACTTAGAATCATCGTAACTAAATCCACTCATTATGCTGCTACTGGTCTTTTACCATTGATTTCATTATTGAGTGATATTCCATTGTAGGTATGTACCACAACTTCTATATCCCTTTTTCTCTTTCTGGGCTAATGAAGTTGTACCATAGTCAAGGTTCCCGTACACAGAGCAGCCCCAAACTTTGGTGTGGCTGTTTCTTTTTCATTTAAATTTTCCGAATCTATAGAACCATAAGTGGAAGTGCCCTAGGCTCTCTAGCTTGTTTTCTTCTTTGTTGCAGGAAAAACCATCCACTTCTCCAGAGTAGCTGTTGGAAATTTACATCCCGCCCATCAGCATAACAAGGCTGCCAGTTCTCCATGGCCTGTCCTGCCTCTCTGGATTTTACACTTTTTTCGGACGGCCCTTTTTGATCTTTGGGAAGTGAGACTTCATTGTAGTGTGGACTTCCATTGCAGTCTTGCTTGGTTGGCCAAAAAGGGCGTATGCCTTTTTTCCTGAATATAATCAGGAAAAAACACATACGCCCTTTTTGGCCAAGTGCATCACTGTCGAACTGCTGCCTCTTTTCCTACGCTTTCAGAGCAATTCTTATCTACCACCTGGTATCTGTTTTCTGCCATTCTGCCTCGCGTTCAAGTCCTCTTCACAGCCTTCCTTCAATAAATTTTGGTATGATAGGGGTCATTTGGAACTCTGCAGGATTGTGAGTTACAGTGCCAAAAATCTCCTTTTCTCAACTAGCTTTCTTGTTAGCTGACCGCAAACCGAAGAATTGCTGCAGACCTTAATCTCGTTCCCGCATGGCACGCTGAGCCTTTGGTGAATTTTTCTTCCTGTAGGGAAATCAGAGTTCAATGTGCCCGTCCAAACACATTGAGTTAGCCGCTCATTGGTTCTCCATATTCCTGATCATCTTCTACAGAAATTGCAAACTGTGCGAAACAAGGTGTCAAAGGCACTGACTATCCAAGGGGGGAGAATGTTAATATCGCACCTGGAAAGGCGAACTCGAGTACCAGGGGGCGAAAATGGCGATGAGTTTTAGAAATTTTGCCTGATCACTTCGTGGACCATATTCAAGGTTTTCCATGCGTATTTTAGCTGGAGGAAATATCCCTTACACGTGGAGATTTGGGACCCGTGGAATGGGAACCATGCACCATTACCTCAAAGGGTCTGCATTCCCTCACCAATAGTTTCAGCCCCAAGTGTCCAGCCTTATCTCTCCCCCAGCCGTGGATGTAGAGGTGGTAAATCCAAGATTCCTTACAAGCCCTGAAGGACTTATTTTAGAATTTCACTCTATTTCACAGTCCTTTTGTTTTCTTTTTCAAATTTATTTTTATATGGGGATTTAGCTTATTGACACTGCTGTGTGTATGCTGCTGTACACAAATGATTTTCTTATGGAGACTTATTAGTGTATGGGTTTTAATTTTCTTCATAGTCAGGTATATTCCTAGGTTTTGAATACTGGGTGTTGAGTCCATTTGGTTGAGCAAGGAGTAGGGCTTGTCTAATATATATTTGGCTTATGGAATGGTATCTGTCCTAATGTCAACCTCTGGTTTTATGCAGCCTCCCCACTCTCCTTTCCCCTTAAGCAAGCATAAGTTTCTTTTGTAAATGTGAGACTCTGTTGTGTTTTGAAATGCAGTTCATGCATAGCCGTGTTTACATTCCCGGTATTAGTGATATTTTATGATGCTTCTTTTTCTGTGTGACTTATTTCACTTAGAATCATCGTAAGTAAATCCACTCATTATGCTGCTACTGGTCTGTTGCCATTGATTTCATTGTTGAGTGATATTCCATTGGAGGTATGTACCACAACTTCTATATCCGTTTTTCTCTTTCTGGGCTATTGAAGTTGTACCATAGTCAAGGTTCCCGTACACAGAGCAGCCCCAAACTTTGGTGTGGCTCTGTCTTTTTCATTTAAATTTTCCGAAGCTATAGCACCATAAGTGGAAGTGTCCCAGGCTCTCTGGCTTGGTTTTTTCTTGGTTCCAGGAAACACCATCCACTTCTCCAGAGTGGCTGTTGGCAATTTACATCCCGCCCATCAGTATATCAAGGCTACCGGTTCTCCATTGCCTGTCCTGCCTCTCTGGATTTTACACATTATTCGGACGGCCCTTTTGATCGGTGGGAAGTGAGACTTCATTGTAGTGCGGATTTCCATTGCAGGCTTGATGGGTTGGCCAAAAAGGGCGTATGCGTTTTTTCCTGAATATATTCAGGAAAAAAACGCATACGCCCTTTTTGGCCAAGTGCATCACTGTGGAACTGCTGCCTCTTTTCCTACGCTTTCAGAGCAATTCTTTTCTACCACCTGATATCTGTTTTCTGCAATTCTGCGTCGCATTCAAGTCCTCTTCACAGCCTTCCTTCAATAAATTTTTGGATGATAGATGTCATTTGGAACTCTACAGGATTGTGAGTTACAGTGCCAAAAATCTCCTTTTCTCAACTAGCTTTCTTGTTAGCTGACCGCACACCCGAAGAATTGCTTCAGGCCCTAATCTCATTCCGTCATGGCACGAGGAGCCTTTGGTGAATTCTTCTTCCTGTAGGGAAATCAGAGTTCAATTTGCCCGTCCAAACACATTGAGTTAGCCTCTCATTCGTTCTCCTTATTCCTGTTCATCTTCCACAGAAATTGCAAACCGTGCCAAACAAGATGTCAAAGGCACTGACTCTCCAAGTGGGGAGAATGTTAATATCGCATCTGGAAAGGCGAACTCGAGTACCACGGGCGAAAATGGCGATGAGTTTTAGAAATTTTGTCTGATCACTTCGTGGACCATATTCTGGGTTTTCCATGCATATTTTAGCTGAATGATAAATCCCTTAAACGTGGAGATTTGGGACCCGTGGAATGGAAACCATGCACCATTACCTCAAAGGGTCTGCATTCCCTCACCAATAGTATCAGCCCCAAGTGTCCAGCCTTATCTCTCCCCCAGCTGTGAATGTAGAGGTGGTAAATCCAAGATTCCTCACAAGCCCTGAAGGACTTATTTAAGAATTTCTCTCTATTTCACAGTCCTTGTGTTTTCTTTCCAAATTTATTTTTATAAGGCGATTTAGTTTATTTACACTGCTGTGTGTATGCTGCTGTACACAAATGATTTTCTTATGGAGACCTATAAATGTACGGGTTTTAATTTTCTTCATAGTCAGGTATATTCCTAGGTTTTGATTACGGTGTGTTGAGTCCATTTGGTTGAGCGAGGAGTAGGTCTTGTCTAATATATATTTGGCTTATGGAATGGTATCTGTCCTAATGTCAACCTCTGGTTTTATGCAGCCTCCCCACTCTCCTTTCCCCTTATGCAAGCATACGTTTCTTTTGTAAATGTGAGACTATGTTGTGTTTTGAAATGCAGTTCATGCGTAGTCGTGTTTACATTCCTGGTATTAGTGATATCTCATGATGTTTCTTTTTCTGTGTGACTTATTTCACTTAGAATCATCGTAACTATATCTACTCATTATGCTGCTAGTGGTCTGTTGCCATTGATTTCATTGTTGAGAGAGATTTCATTGTTGAGTGTTATTCCATTGTAGGGATGTACCACAACTTCTATATCCATTTTTCTTTTTCTGGGCTATGGAAGATGTACCAAAGTCAAGGTTCCCGTACACAGAGCAGCCCCAAACTTTGGTGTGGCTGTGACTTTTTCATTTCAATTTTCAGAATCTATAGCACCATAAGTGGAAGTGCACTAGGCTCTCTAGCTTGGTTTTTTCTTTGTTCCAGGAAACACCATCCACTTCTCGAGAGTGGCTGTTGGCAATTTACATCCCGCCCATCAGCATAACAAGGCTGCCTGTTCTCCGTGGCCTGTCCTGCCTCTCTGGATTTTACACATTTGTCGGACGGCCCTTTTGATCGGTGGGAAGTGAGACTTCATTGTAGTGCGGATTTCCATTGCAGGCTTGCTTGGTTGGCCAAAAAGGGCGTATGCGTTTTTTCCTGAATATATTCAGGAAAAAACGTATACGCCCTTTTTGGCCAAGTGCATCACTGTCGAACTGCTGCCTCTTTTCCTTCGCTTTCAGAGCAATTCTTATCTACCACCTGATATCTGTTTTCTGCAGTTCTGGTTGCATTCAAGTCCTCTTCACAGACTTCCTTCAATAAATTTTTGGATGATAGGGGTCATTTGGAACTCTGCAGGATTGTGAGTTACACTGCCAAAAAACTTCTTTTCTCAACTCGCTTTCTTGTAAGCTGACTGCAAACCCGAAGAATTGCTTCAGGCCCTAATCTCGTTCCGGCATGGCACGCTGGGCCTTTGGTGAATTCTTCTTTCTGTAGCGAAATCAGAGTTCAATGTGCCCGTCCAAACACATCGAGTTAGCCTCTCATTGGTTCTCCTTATTCCTGTTCATCTTCCACAGAAAATGCAAACTGTGCGAAACAAGAGGACAAAGGCACTGACTCTCAAAGTGGGGAGAATGTTAATATCGCATCTGGAACGGCGAACTCGAGTACCACGGGGAGAAAATGGCGATGAGTTTTAGAAATTTTGCCTGATCACTTCGTGAACCATATTCTGGGTTTTCCATGCATATTTTAGCTGAATGATAAATCCCTTAAACGTGGAGATTTGGAACCCATGGAATGGGAACCAAGCACCATTACCTCAAAGGGTCTGCATTCCCACACCAATAGTATCAGCCCCAAGTGTCCAGCCTTATCTGTCCCCCAGCTGTGGATGTAGGGGTGGTAAATCCAAGTTTCCTCACAAGCCCTCAAGGACTTATTTAAGAATTTCTCTCTATTTGACAGCCCTTGTGTTTTCTTTTTCAAATTTATTTTTATAAGGGGATTTAGCTTATTTACACTGCTGTGTGTATGCTGCTGTAAACAAATGATTTTCTTATGGAGACCTATAAATGTATGGGTTTTAACTTTCTTCATAGTCAGGTATATTCCTAGGTTTTGATTACGGTGTGTTGAGTCCATTTGGTTGAGCGAGAAGTAGGTCTTGTCTAATATATATCTGGCTTATGGAATTTTATCTGTCCTAATGTCAACCTCTGGTTTTATGCAGCCTCCCCACTCTCCTTTCCCCTTAAGCAAGCATAAGTTTCTTTTGTAAATGTGAGACTCTGTTGTGTTTTGAAATGCAGTTCATGCGTAGTCGTGTTTACATTCCTGGTATTAGTGATATCTTATAATGTTTCTTTTTCTGTGTGACTTATTTCACTTAGAATCATCGTAACTAAATCCACTCATTATGCTGCTACTGGTCTTTTGCCATTGATTTCATTGTTGAGTGATATTCCATTGTAGGGATGTACCACAACTTCTATATCCATTTTTCTCTTTCTGGGCTATTGAAGTTGTACCATAGTCCAGGTTCCCGTACACAGAGCAGCCCCAAACTTTGGTGTGGCTGTGTCTTTTTCATTTAAATTTTCCGAATCTATAGCACCATAAGTGGAAGTGCCTTAGGCTCTCTAGCTTGTTTTCTTCTTTGTTCCAGGAAACACTATCCACTTCTCCAGAGTGCCTGTTGGCAATTTACATTCCGCAAATGAGCATAACAAGGCTGCCGGTTCTCCATGGCCTGTCCTCCTCTCTGGATTTTACACTTTGTTTGGACGTCCCTTTTGATCGGTGGGAAGTTAGACTTCATTTTGGTGCGGATTTCCATTGCAGACTTGCTTGGTTGGCCAAAAAGGGCGTATGCGTTTTTTCTTGAATATATTCAGGAAAAAACGCATACGCCATTTTTGGCCAAGTGCATCACTGTCGAACTGCTGTCTCTTTTCCTACGCTTTCAGAGCAATTCTTATCTACCACCTGATATCTGTTTTCTGCCATTCTGCGTCGCGTTCAAGTCCTCTTCACAGCCTTCAATAAATTTTTGGATGATAGGGGTCATTTGGAACTCTGCAGGATTGTGAGTTACAGTGCCAAAAATCTCCTTTTCTCAACTCGCTTTGTTGTGAGCTGACCACAAACCCGAAGAATTGCTTCAGGCCTTAATCTCGTTCCCGCATGGCACGCTGAGCCTTTGGTGAATTCTTCTTCCTGTAGGGAAATCAGAGTTCAATGTGCCCGTCCAAACATTTCGAGTTAGCCGCTCATTGGTTCTCCTTATTCCTGATCATCTTCTACAGAAACTGCAAACTGTGCGAAACAAGAGGTCAAAGGCACTGACTCTCCAAGTGTGGAGAATATTAATATTGCATGTGGAAAGGCGAACTCGAGTACCAGGGGGCGAAAATGGCGATGAGTTTTAGAAATTTTGCCTGATCACTTCGTGGACCATATTCTGGGTTTTCCATGCATATGTTAGCTAAAGGATAAATCCCTTAAACTTGGAGATTTGGGATCCGTGGAATTGGAACCATGCACCATTACCTCAAAGGGTCTGCATTCCCTCACCAATAGTATCAGCCCCAAGTGTCCAGCCTTATCTCTCTCACAGCTGTGGAGGTAGAGGTGGTAATTCCAAGATTCCTCACAATCCCTGAAGGACTTATTTAAGAATTTCTCTCTATTTCACAGTCCTTGTGATTTCTTTTTCAAATTTATTTTTATAAGGGGATTTAGCTTATTTACAGTGCTGTGTGTATGCTGCTGTACACAAATGAGTTTCTTATGGAGACCTATAAATGTATGGGTTTTAATTTTCTTCATAGTCAGGTATATTCCTAGGTTTTGAATACGGGGTGTTAAGTCCATTTGGTAGAGCGAGGAGTAGGTCTTGTCTAATATATATTTGGCTTATGGAATGGTATCTGTCCTAATGTCAACCTCGGGTTTTATGCAGCCTCCCCACTCTCCTTTCCCCTTAAGCAAGCTTAAGTTTCTTTTGTAAATGTGAGACTCTGTTGTGTTTTGTAATGCAGTTCACCCGTAGCCGTGTTTACATTCCCAGTATTAGTGATATTTTATGATGTATCTTTTTCTGTGTGACTTATTTCACTTACAATCATCATAACTAAATACTCTCATTATGCTGCTACTGGTCTGTTGCTATTGATTTCATTGTTGAGTGATATTCCATTGCAGGGATGTACCACAACTTCTATATCCATTTTTCTCTTTCTGGGATACTGAAGTTGTACCATAGTCAAGGTTCCCGTACACAGAGCAGCCCCAAACATTGGTGTTGCTGTGTCTTTGTCATTTAAATTTTCCGAATCTATAGCACTATAAGTGGAAGTGCCCTAGGCTCTCTAGGTTGTTTTTTCTTTGTTCCAGGAAACACCATCCACTTCTCCAGAGTGGCTGTTGGCAATTTACATCCCGCCCATCAGCATAACAAGGCTGCCGGTTCTCCATGGCCTGTTCTGCCTCTCTGGATTTTACACTTTGTTCTGAAGGCCCTTTTGATCAGTGGGAAGTGAGACTTCATTTTAGTGCGGATTTCCATTGCAGGCTTGCTTGGTTGGCCAAAAAGGGCGTATGCGTTTTTTCCTGAAAATATTCAGGAAAAAAACGCATATGCCCTTTTTGGCCAAGTGCATCACTGTGGAACTGCTGCCTCTTTTCCTACGCTTTCAGAGCAATTCTTGTCTACCACCTGATATCTGTTTTCTGCAATTCTGCGTCACATTCAAGTCCTCTTCACAGACTTCCTTCAATAAATTTTTGGATGAGAGGGGTCATTTGGAGCTCTGCAGGATTCCGAGTTACAGTGCCAAAAATCTCCTTTTCTCCACTCGCTTTCTTGTGAGCTGACCGCAAACCCGAAGAGTTGCTTCAGGCCCTAATCTCCTTCCGGCATGACACGCTGAACCTTTGGTGAATTCTCCCTGTAGGGAAATCAGATTTCAATGTGTCCGTCCAAACACATCGAGTTATTCGCTCATTTTTTATCCTTATTCCTGATCATCCTCCACAGAAATTGCAAACTGTGCCAAACAAGAGGTCAAAGGCACTGACTCTCCAAGTGGGGAGAATGTTAATATCGCATCTGGAATGGCGAACTCGAGTACCAGGGGGCGAAAATGGCGATAAGTTTTAGAAATTATGCCTGATCACTTCGTGGACCATATTCTGGGTTTTCCATGCATATTTTAGCTGAAGGATAAATCCCTTAAACGTGGAGGTTTGGGACCCGTGGAATGGGAACCATGCACCATCACCTCAAAGGGTCTGCATTCCCTCACCAATAGTATCAGCCCTAAGTGTCCAGCCTTATCTCTCCCCCAGCTGTGGATGTAGAGGTGGTAAATCCCAGATTCCTCACAAGCCCTGAAGGACTTATTTAAGAATTTGTCTCTATTTCACAGTCCTTGGGTTTTCTTTTTCAAATTTATTTTTATAATGGCATTTAGCTTATTTACACTGCTGTGTGTATGCTGCTGTACACAAATGATTTTCATATGGAGACCTATAAATGTATGGGTTTTAATTTTCTTCATAGCCAGGTATATTCCTAGGTTTTCAATACGGGATGTTGAGTCCATTTGGTTGAGCACGGAGTAGGTCTTGTCTAATATATATTTGGCTTATGGAATGGTATCTATCCTAATGTCAACCTCTGGTTTTATGCAGCCTCCCCACTCTCCTTTCCCCTTAAGGAAACATAAGTTTCTTTCGTAAATGTGAGACTCTGTTGTGTTTTGAAATGCAGTTCACGTGTAGTTGTGTTTACGTTCCCGGTATTAGTGATATCTTATGATGTTTCTTTTTCTGTGTGACTTATTTTACTTAGAATCATCGTAACTAAATCCACTCATTATGCTGCTACTGGTCTTTTACCATTGATTTCATTATTGAGTGATATTCCATTGTAGGTATGTACCACAACTTCTATATCCCTTTTTCTCTTTCTGGGCTAATGAAGTTGTTCCATAGTCAAGGTTCCCGTACACAGAGCAGCCCCAAACTTTGGTGTTGCTGTGTCTTTTTCATTTAAATTTTCCGAATCTATAGCACCATAAGTGGAAGTGCCCTAGGCTCTCTAGCTTGTTTTCTTCTTTGTTCCAGGAAACACCATCCACTTCTCCAGAGTAGCTGTTGGAAATTTACATCCCGCCCATCAGCATAACAAGGCTGCCAGTTCTCCATGGCCTGTCCTGCCTCTCTGGATTTTACACTTTTTTCGGACGGTCCTTTTGATCGGTGGGAAGTGAGACTTCATTGTAGTGAGGATTTCCATTGCAGGCTTGCTTGGTTGGCCAAAAAGGGCGTATGCCTTTTTTCCTGAATATAATCAGGAAAAAACGCATACGCCCTTTTTGGCCAAGTGCATCACTGTCGAACTCCTGCCTCTTTTCCTACGCTTTCAGAGCAATTCTTAAATACCACCTGGTATCTGTTTTCTGCCATTCTGCGTCGCGTTCAAGTCCTCTTCACAGCCTTCCTTCAATAAATTTTGGGATGATAGGGGTCATTTGGAACTCTGCAGGATTGTGAGTTACAGTGCCAAAAATCTTTTCTCAACTCACTTTCTTCTGAGCTGACCGCAAACCCGAAGAATTGCTTCAGGCCCTAATCTCGATCCGACATGGCACACTGAGCCTTTGGTGAATTCTTCCTGTAGGGAAATTAGAGTTCAAAGTGCCCGTCCAAACACTTCGAGTTAGCCGCTCATTGGTTCTCCTTATTCCTGTTCATCTTCCACAGAAATTGCAAACTGTGCCAAACAAGAGGTCAAAGTCACTGACTCTCCAAGTGGGGAGAATGATAATATTACAACTGGAACGGCGAACTCGAGAACCAGGGGGCGTAAATGGCGATGGGTTTTAGAAATTTTGCCTGATCTCTTCGTGGACCATATTCTGGGTTTTCCATGCATATTTTAGCTGAAGGATAAATCCCTTAAATGTGGAGATTTGGGACCCGTGGAATGGGAACCATGCACCATTACCTCAAAGGGTCTGAATTCCCTCACCATTTGTATCAGCCCCAAGTGTCCAGCCTTATCTCTCCCAGGGCTGTGGATGTAGAGGTGGTAAATCCAAGATTCCTCACAAGCCCTCAAGGACTTATTTGAGAATTTCTCTCTATTTCACAGTCCTTGTGTTTTCTTTTTCAAATTTATTTTTATAAGCGGATTTAGCTTATTTACACTGCTGTGTGTAGGCTGCTGTACAAAAATGATTTTCTTATTTAGACCTATAAATGTATGGGTTTTAATTTTCTTCATAGTCAGGTATATTCCTAGGTTTTGAATACGGGGTGTTGAGTCCATTTGGTTGAGCAAGGAGTAGGTCTTGTCTAATATATATTTGGCTTATGGAATGGTATCTGTCCTAATGTCAACCTCTGGTTTTATGCAGCCTCCCCACTCTCCTTTCCCCTTAAGCAAGCATAAGTTTCTTTTGTAAATGTGAGACTCTGTTGTGTTTTGAAATGCAGTTCATGCATAGCCGTGTTTACATTCCCAGTAATAGTGATATTTTATGATGCTTCTTTTTCTGTGTGACTTATTTCACTTAGAATCATCGTAACTAAATCAACTCATTATGCTGCTACTGGTGTGTTGCCATTGATTTCATTGTTGAGTGATATTCCATTGGAGGTATGTACCACAACTTCTATATCCGTTTTTCTCTTTCTGGGCTATTGAAGTTGTACCATAGTCAAGGTTCCGGTACACAGAGCAGCCCCAAACTCTGGTGTGGCTCTGTCTTTTTCATTTAAATTTTCCGAATCTATAGCATCATAAGTGGAAGTGCCCCAGGCTCTCTGGCTTGGTTTTTTCTTTGTTCCAAGAAACACCATCAACTTCTTCAGAGTAGCTGTTGGCAGTTTACATCCAGCCCATCAGCATAGCAAGGTTGCCGGTTCTCCATTGCCTGTCCTGCCTCTCTGGATTTTACACATTTTTCGGACGGCCCTTTTGATCGGTGGGAAGTGAGACTTCATTGTAGTGCGGATTTCCATTGCAGGCTTGCTTGGTTGGCCAAAAAGGGCGTATGTTTTTGTTTCCTGAATATATTCAGGAAAAAAAGCATACGCCCTTTTTGGCCAAGTGCATCACTGTCGAACTGCTGCCTCTTTTCCTACGCTTTCAGAGCAATACTTATCTAACACCTGATATCTGTTTTCTGCAATTCTGTGTCGCGTTCAAGTCGTCTTCACAGCCTTCCTTCAATTAATTTTTGGATGATAGGGGTCATTTGGATCTCTGCAGGATTGTGAGTTACAGTGCCAAAAATCTCCTTTTCTCAGCTCGCTTTCTTCTGAGTTGACCAAAAACCCGAAGAATTGCTTCAGGCCCTAATCTCGTTCCGGCGTGGCACGCTGAGCCTTTGGTGAATTCTTCTTCCTGTTGGGAAGTCAGAGTTCAATGTGCCTGTCCAAACACATCGAGTTAGCTGCTCATTGGTTCTCCTTATTCCTGTTCATCTTCCACGGAAATTGCAAACTGTGCCAAACAAGATGTCAAAGGTACTGACTCTCCAAGTGGGGAGAATGTTAATATCGCATCTGGAAAGGCGAACTCGAGTACCAGGGGTCGAAAATGGCGATGAGTTTTAGAAATTTTGCCTGATCACTTCGTGGACCATATTCTGGGTTTTCCATGCATATTTTAGCTGAAGGATAAATCCCTTAAACGTGGAGATTTGGGACCCGTGAAATGGGAACCATGCACCGTTACCTCAAAGGGTCTGCATTCCCTCACCAATAGTATCAGCCCCAAGTGTCCAGCCTTATCTCTCCCACAGCTGTGGATGTAGAGGTGGTAAATCCAGGATTCCTCACAATCCCTGAAGGACTTTTTTAAGAATTTCTCTCTATTTGACAGTCCTTGTGTTTTCTTTTTCAAATTTATTTTTATAAGGGCATTTAGCTTATTTACACTGCTGTGTGTATCCTGCTGTACACAAATGATTTTCTTTTGGAGACCTATAAATGTATGGGTTTTAATCTTCTTCATAGTCAGGTATATTCCTAGGTTTTGAATACGGGGTGTTGAGTCCATTTGGTTGAGCGAGGAGTAGGTCTTTTCTAATATATATTTGGCTTATGGAATGGTATCTGTCCTAATGTCAACCTCTGGTTTTATGAAGCCTCCCCACTCTCCTTTCCCCTTAAGCAAGCCTAAGTTTCTTTTATAAATGTGAGACTCTGTTGTGTTTTGTAATGCAGATCACTCGTAGCCGTGTTTACATTCCCGGTATTAGTGATATCTTATGATGTTTCTTTTCCTGTGGGACTTATTTCACTTAGAATCATCGTAAGTAAATCCACTCCTTATGTTGCTACTGGTCTGTTGCCATTGATTTCATTGTTGAGTGATATTCCATAGTAGGGATGTACCACAACTTCTATATCCATTTTTCTCTTTCTGGGCTATTGAAGTTGTACCATAGTCAAGGTTCCCGTAAACCGAGCAGCCCCAAACTTTGGTGTGGCTGTGTCTTTTTCATTTCAATTTTCCGAATCTATAGCACCATAAGTGGAAGTGCACCAGGCTTTCTGGCTTGGTTTTTTCTTGGTTCCAGGAAACACCATCCACTTCTCCAGAGCGGCTGTTGGCAATTTACATCCCGCCCATCAGCATATCAAGGCTGCCGGTTCTCCATTGCCTGTCCTGCCTCTCTGGATTTTACACATTTTTCAGACGGCCCCTTTTGATCGGTGGGAAGTGAGAGTTTATTGTAGTGCGGATATCCATTGCAGGCTTGCTTGGTTGGCCAAAAAGGGCGTATGCGTTTTTTCCTGAATATATTCAGGAAAAAAAACATATGCCCTTATTGGCCAAGTGCATCACTGTCGAACTGCTGCCTCTTTTCCTATGCTTTCAGAGCAATTCTTATCTACCACCTGATATCTGTTTTCTGCAATTCTGAGTCACGTTCAAGTCCTCTTCACAGCTTTCCTTCAATAAATTTTTGGATGAGAGGGGTCATTTGGAACTCTGCAGGATTGCGAGTTACAGTGCCAAAAATCTCCTTTTCTCCACTCGCTTTCTTGTGAGCTGACCGCAAACCCGAAGAGTTGCTTCAGGCCCTAATCTCCTTCCGGCATGGCACGCTGAACCTTTGGTGAATTCTTCCTGTAGGGAAATCAGATTTCAATGTGTCCGTCCAAACACATCGTGTTATTCGCTCATTTTTTGTCCTTATTCCTGATCATCTTCCACAGAAATTGCAAACTGTGCCAAACAAGAGGTCAAATGCACTGACTCTCCAAGTGGGGAGAATGTTAATATCGCATCTGGAATGGCGAACTCGAGTACCAGGGGGCGAAAATGGCGATAAGTTTTAGAAATTTTGCCTGATCATTTCGTGGACCATATTCTGGGTTTTCCTTGCATATTTTAGCTGAAGGATAAATCCCTTAAACGTGGAGGTTTGGGACCCGTGGAATGGGAACCATGCACATTTACCTCAAAGGGTCTGCATTCCCTCACCAATAGTATCAACCCCAAGTATCCAGCCTTATCTCTCCCACAGCTGTGGATGTAGAGGTGGTAAATCCAGGATTCCTCACAATCCCTGAAGGACTTATTTAAGAATTTCTCTCTAATTCACAGTCCTTGTGATTTCTTTTTCAAATTTATTTTTATAAGGGGATTTAGCTTATTTACACTGCTGTGTGTATGCGGCTGTACACAAATGATTTTCTTATGGAGACGTATAAATGTATGGGTTTTAATTTTCTTCATAGTCAGGTATATTCCTAGGTTTTGAATACGGGATGTTGAGTACATTTGGTTGAGCACGGAGTAGGTCTTGTCTAATATATATTTGGCTTATGGAATGGTATCTATCCTAATGTCAACCTCTGGTTTTATGCAGCCTCCCCACTCTCCTTTCCCCTTAAGGAAACATAAGTTTCTTTTGTAAATGTGAGACTCTGTTGTGTTTTGAAATGCAGTTCACGTGTAGTTGTGTTTACGTTCCCGGTATTAGTGATATCTTATGATGTTTCTTTTTCTGTGTGACTTATTTCACTTAGAATCATCGTAACTAAATCCACTCATTATGCTGCTACTGGTCTTTTACCATTGATTTCATTATTGAGTGATATTCCATTGTAGGTATGCACCACAACTTCTATATCCCTTTTTCTCTTTCTGGGCTAATGAAGTTGTACCATAGTCAAGGTTCCCGTACACAGAGCAGCCCCAAACTTTGGTGTGGCTGTGTCTTTTTCATTTAAATTTTCCGAATCTATAGAACCATAAGTGGAAGTGCCCTAGGCTCTCTAGCTTGTTTTCTTCTTTGTTGCAGGAAACACCATCCACTTCTCCAGAGTAGCTGTTGGAAATTTACATCCCGCCCATCAGCATAACAAGGCTGCCAGTTCTCCATGGCCTGTCCTGCCTCTCTGGATTTTACACTTTTTTCGGACGGCCCTTTTTGATCTTTGGGAAGTGAGACTTCATTGTAGTGTGGACTTCCATTGCAGTCTTGCTTGGTTGGCCAAAAAGGGCGTATGCCTTTTTTCCTGAATATAATCAGGAAAAAACACATACGCCCTTTTTGGCCAAGTGCATCACTGTCGAGCTGCTGCCTCTTTTCCTACGCTTTCAGAGCAATTCTTATCTACCACCTGGTATCTGTTTTCTGCCATTCTGCCTCGCGTTCAAGTCCTCTTCACAGCCTTCCTTCAATAAATTTTTGGATGATAGGTGTCATTTGAAACTCTACAGGATTGTGAGTTACAGTGCCAAAAATTTCCTTTTCTCAACTAGCTTTCTTGTTAGCTGACCGCAAACCGAAGAATTGCTGCAGACCTTAATCTCGTTCCCGCATGGCACGCTGAGCCTTTGGTGAATTTTTCTTCCTGTAGGGAAATCAGAGTTCAATGTGCCCGTCCAAACACATTGAGTTAGCCGCTCATTGGTTCTCCATATTCCTGATCATCTTCTACAGAAATTGCAAACTGTGCGAAACAAGGTGTCAAAGGCACTGACTATCCAAGGGGGGAGAATGTTAATATCGCACCTGGAAAGGCGAACTCGAGTACCAGGGGGCGAAAATGGCGATGAGTTTTAGAAATTTTGCCTGATCACTTCGTGGACCATATTCAAGGTTTTCCATGCGTATTTTAGCTGGAGGAAATATCCCTTACACGTGGAGATTTGGGACCCGTGGAATGGGAACCATGCACCATTACCTCAAAGGGTCTGCATTCCCTCACCAATAGTTTCAGCCCCAAGTGTCCAGCCTTATCTCTCCCCCAGCCGTGGATGTAGAGGTGGTAAATCCAAGATTCCTCACAAGCCCTGAAGGACTTATTTTAGAATTTCACTCTATTTCACAGTCCTTTTGTTTTCTTTTTCAAATTTATTTTTATATGGGGATTTAGCTTATTGACACTGCTGTGTGTATGCTGCTGTACACAAATGATTTTCTTATGGAGACTTATTAGTGTATGGGTTTTAATTTTCTTCATAGTCAGGTATATTCCTAGGTTTTGAATACTGGGTGTTGAGTCCATTTGGTTGAGCAAGGAGTAGGGCTTGTCTAATATATATTTGGCTTATGGAATGGTATCTGTCCTAATGTCAACCTCTGGTTTTATGCAGCCTCCCCACTCTCCTTTCCCCTTAAGCAAGCATAAGTTTCTTTTGTAAATGTGAGACTCTGTTGTGTTTTGAAATGCAGTTCATGCATAGCCGTGTTTACATTCCCGGTATTAGTGATATTTTATGATGCTTCTTTTTCTGTGTGACTTATTTCACTTAGAATCATCGTAAGTAAATCCACTCATTATGCTGCTACTGGTCTGTTGCCATTGATTTCATTGTTGAGTGATATTCCATTGGAGGTATGTACCACAACTTCTATATCCGTTTTTCTCTTTCTGGGCTATTGAAGTTGTACCATAGTCAAGGTTCCCGTACACAGAGCAGCCCCAAACTTTGGTGTGGCTCTGTCTTTTTCATTTAAATTTTCCGAAGCTATAGCACCATAAGTGGAAGTGTCCCAGGCTCTCTGGCTTGGTTTTTTCTTGGTTCCAGGAAACACCATCCACTTCTCCAGAGTGGCTGTTGGCAATTTACATCCCGCCCATCAGCATATCAAGGCTACCGGTTCTCCATTGCCTGTCCTGCCTCTCTGGATTTTACACATTATTCGGACGGCCCTTTTGATCGGTGGGAAGTGAGACTTCATTGTAGTGCGGATTTCCATTGCAGGCTTGATGGGTTGGCCAAAAAGGGCGTATGCGTTTTTTCCTGAATATATTCAGGAAAAAAACGCATACGCCCTTTTTGGCCAAGTGCATCACTGTGGAACTGCTGCCTCTTTTCCTACGCTTTCAGAGCAATTCTTTTCTACCACCTGATATCTGTTTTCTGCAATTCTGCGTCGCATTCAAGTCCTCTTCACAGCCTTCCTTCAATAAATTTTTGGATGATAGATGTCATTTGGAACTCTACAGGATTGTGAGTTACAGTGCCAAAAATCTCCTTTTCTCAACTAGCTTTCTTGTTAGCTGACCGCACACCCGAAGAATTGCTTCAGGCCCTAATCTCATTCCGTCATGGCACGAGGAGCCTTTGGTGAATTCTTCTTCCTGTAGGGAAATCAGAGTTCAATTTGCCCGTCCAAACACATTGAGTTAGCCTCTCATTCGTTCTCCTTATTCCTGTTCATCTTCCACAGAAATTGCAAACCGTGCCAAACAAGATGTCAAAGGCACTGACTCTCCAAGTGGGGAGAATGTTAATATCGCATCTGGAAAGGCGAACTCGAGTACCAGGGGGCGAAAATGGCGATGAGTTTTAGAAATTTTGTCTGATCACTTCGTGGACCATATTCTGGGTTTTCCATGCATATTTTAGCTGAAGGATAAATCCCTTAAACGTGGAGATTTGGGACCCGTGCAATAGGAACCATGCACATTTACCTCAAAGGGTCTGCATTCCCTCACCAATAGTATCAACCCCAAGTATCCAGCCTTATCTCTCCCACAGCTGTGGATGTAGAGGTGGTAAATCCAGGATTCCTCACGATCCCTGAAGGACTTATTTAAGAATTTCTCTCTAATTCACAGTCCTTGTGATTTCTTTTTCAAATTTATTTTTATAAGGGGATTTAGCTTATTTACAGTGCCGTGTGTATGCTGCTGTACACAAATGATTTTCTTATGGAGACCTATAAATGTACAGGTTTTAATTTTCTTCATAGTCAGGTATATTCCTAGGTTTTGAATACGGGGTGTTGACTCCATTTGGTAGAGCGAGGAGTAGGTCTTGTCTAATATATATTTGGCTTATGGAATGGTATCTGTCCTAATGTCAACCTCTGGTTTTATGCAGCTTCCCCACTCTCCTTTCCCCTTAAGCAAGACTAAATTTCTTTTGTAAATGTGAGACTCTGTTGTGTTTTGAAATGCAGTTCACGCGTAGCCGTGTTTACATTCCCTGTATTAGTGATATCTTATGATGTTTCTTTTTCTGTGTGACTTATTTCACTTAGAATCATCGTAACTAAATCCACTCATTATGCTGCTACTGGTCTGTTGCCATTGATTTCATTGTTGAGTGATATTCCATTGCAGGGATGTACGACAACTTCTATATCCATTTTTCTCTTTCTGAGATATTGAAGTTGTACCATACTCAAGGTTCCCGTACACAGAGCAGCCCCAAACTTTGGTGTTGCTGTGTCTTTGTCATTTAAATTTTCCGAATCTACAGCACTATAAGTGGAAGTGCCCTAGGCTCTCTAGCTTGTTTTCTTCTTTGTTCCAGGAAACACCATCCACTTCTCCAGAGTAGCTGTTGGAAATTTACATCCCGCCCATCAGCATAACAAGGCTGCCAGTTCTCCATGGCCTGTCCTGCCTCTCTGGATTTTACACTTTTTTCGGACGGTCCTTTTGATCGGTGGGAAGTGAGACTTCATTGTAGTGAGGATTTCCATTGCAGGCTTGCTTGGTTGGCCAAAAAGGGCGTATGCCTTTTTTCCTGAATATAATCAGGAAAAAACGCATACGCCCTTTTTGGCCAAGTGCATCACTGTCGAACTCCTGCCTCTTTTCCTACGCTTTCAGAGCAATTCTTAAATACCACCTGGTATCTGTTTTCTGCCATTCTGCGTCGCGTTCAAGTCCTCTTCACAGCCTTCCTTCAATAAATTTTGGGATGATAGGGGTCATTTGGAACTCTGCAGGATTGTGAGTTACAGTGCCAAAAATCTTTTCTCAACTCACTTTCTTCTGAGCTGACCGCAAACCCGAAGAATTGCTTCAGGCCCTAATCTCGATCCGACATGGCACACTGAGCCTTTGGTGAATTCTTCCTGTAGGGAAATTAGAGTTCAAAGTGCCCGTCCAAACACTTCGAGTTAGCCGCTCATTGGTTCTCCTTATTCCTGTTCATCTTCCACAGAAATTGCAAACTGTGCCAAACAAGAGGTCAAAGTCACTGACTCTCCAAGTGGGGAGAATGATAATATTACAACTGGAACGGCGAACTCGAGAACCAGGGGGCGTAAATGGCGATGGGTTTTAGAAATTTTGCCTGATCTCTTCGTGGACCATATTCTGGGTTTTCCATGCATATTTTAGCTGAAGGATAAATCCCTTAAATGTGGAGATTTGGGACCCGTGGAATGGGAACCATGCACCATTACCTCAAAGGGTCTGAATTCCCTCACCATTTGTATCAGCCCCAAGTGTCCAGCCTTATCTCTCCCAGGGCTGTGGATGTAGAGGTGGTAAATCCAAGATTCCTCACAAGCCCTCAAGGACTTATTTGAGAATTTCTCTCTATTTCACAGTCCTTGTGTTTTCTTTTTCAAATTTATTTTTATAAGCGGATTTAGCTTATTTACACTGCTGTGTGTAGGCTGCTGTACAAAAATGATTTTCTTATTTAGACCTATAAATGTATGGGTTTTAATTTTCTTCATAGTCAGGTATATTCCTAGGTTTTGAATACGGGGTGTTGAGTCCATTTGGTTCAGCAAGGAGTAGGTCTTGTCTAATATATATTTGGCTTATGGAATGGTATCTGTCCTAATGTCAACCTCTGGTTTTATGCAGCCTCCCCACTCTCCTTTCCCCTTAAGCAAGCATAAGTTTCTTTTGTAAATGTGAGACTCTGTTGTGTTTTGAAATGCAGTTCATGCATAGCCGTGTTTACATTCCCAGTAATAGTGATATTTTATGATGCTTCTTTTTCTGTGTGACTTATTTCACTTAGAATCATCGTAACTAAATCAACTCATTATGCTGCTACTGGTGTGTTGCCATTGATTTCATTGTTGAGTGATATTCCATTGGAGGTATGTACCACAACTTCTATATCCGTTTTTCTCTTTCTGGGCTATTGAAGTTGTACCATAGTCAAGGTTCCGGTACACAGAGCAGCCCCAAACTCTGGTGTGGCTCTGTCTTTTTCATTTAAATTTTCCGAATCTATAGCATCATAAGTGGAAGTGCCCCAGGCTCTCTGGCTTGGTTTTTTCTTTGTTCCAAGAAACACCATCAACTTCTTCAGAGTAGCTGTTGGCAGTTTACATCCAGCCCATCAGCATAGCAAGGTTGCCGGTTCTCCATTGCCTGTCCTGCCTCTCTGGATTTTACACATTTTTCGGACGGCCCTTTTGATCGGTGGGAAGTGAGACTTCATTGTAGTGCGGATTTCCATTGCAGGCTTGCTTGGTTGGCCAAAAAGGGCGTATGTTTTTGTTTCCTGAATATATTCAGGAAAAAAAGCATACGCCCTTTTTGGCCAAGTGCATCACTGTCGAACTGCTGCCTCTTTTCCTACGCTTTCAGAGCAATACTTATCTAACACCTGATATCTGTTTTCTGCAATTCTGTGTCGCGTTCAAGTCGTCTTCACAGCCTTCCTTCAATTAATTTTTGGATGATAGGGGTCATTTGGATCTCTGCAGGATTGTGAGTTACAGTGCCAAAAATCTCCTTTTCTCAGCTCGCTTTCTTCTGAGTTGACCAAAAACCCGAAGAATTGCTTCAGGCCCTAATCTCGTTCCGGCGTGGCACGCTGAGCCTTTGGTGAATTCTTCTTCCTGTTGGGAAGTCAGAGTTCAATGTGCCTGTCCAAACACATCGAGTTAGCTGCTCATTGGTTCTCCTTATTCCTGTTCATCTTCCACGGAAATTGCAAACTGTGCCAAACAAGATGTCAAAGGTACTGACTCTCCAAGTGGGGAGAATGTTAATATCGCATCTGGAAAGGCGAACTCGAGTACCAGGGGTCGAAAATGGCGATGAGTTTTAGAAATTTTGCCTGATCACTTCGTGGACCATATTCTGGGTTTTCCATGCATATTTTAGCTGAAGGATAAATCCCTTAAACGTGGAGATTTGGGACCCGTGAAATGGGAACCATGCACCGTTACCTCAAAGGGTCTGCATTCCCTCACCAATAGTATCAGCCCCAAGTGTCCAGCCTTATCTCTCCCACAGCTGTGGATGTAGAGGTGGTAAATCCAGGATTCCTCACAATCCCTGAAGGACTTTTTTAAGAATTTCTCTCTATTTGACAGTCCTTGTGTTTTCTTTTTCAAATTTATTTTTATAAGGGCATTTAGCTTATTTACACTGCTGTGTGTATCCTGCTGTACACAAATGATTTTCTTTTGGAGACCTATAAATGTATGGGTTTTAATCTTCTTCATAGTCAGGTATATTCCTAGGTTTTGAATACGGGGTGTTGAGTCCATTTGGTTGAGCGAGGAGTAGGTCTTTTCTAATATATATTTGGCTTATGGAATGGTATCTGTCCTAATGTCAACCTCTGGTTTTATGAAGCCTCCCCACTCTCCTTTCCCCTTAAGCAAGCCTAAGTTTCTTTTATAAATGTGAGACTCTGTTGTGTTTTGTAATGCAGATCACTCGTAGCCGTGTTTACATTCCCGGTATTAGTGATATCTTATGATGTTTCTTTTCCTGTGGGACTTATTTCACTTAGAATCATCGTAAGTAAATCCACTCCTTATGTTGCTACTGGTCTGTTGCCATTGATTTCATTGTTGAGTGATATTCCATAGTAGGGATGTACCACAACTTCTATATCCATTTTTCTCTTTCTGGGCTATTGAAGTTGTACCATAGTCAAGGTTCCCGTAAACCGAGCAGCCCCAAACTTTGGTGTGGCTGTGTCTTTTTCATTTCAATTTTCCGAATCTATAGCACCATAAGTGGAAGTGCACCAGGCTTTCTGGCTTGGTTTTTTCTTGGTTCCAGGAAACACCATCCACTTCTCCAGAGCGGCTGTTGGCAATTTACATCCCGCCCATCAGCATATCAAGGCTGCCGGTTCTCCATTGCCTGTCCTGCCTCTCTGGATTTTACACATTTTTCAGACGGCCCCTTTTGATCGGTGGGAAGTGAGAGTTTATTGTAGTGCGGATATCCATTGCAGGCTTGCTTGGTTGGCCAAAAAGGGCGTATGCGTTTTTTCCTGAATATATTCAGGAAAAAAAACATATGCCCTTATTGGCCAAGTGCATCACTGTCGAACTGCTGCCTCTTTTCCTATGCTTTCAGAGCAATTCTTATCTACCACCTGATATCTGTTTTCTGCAATTCTGAGTCACGTTCAAGTCCTCTTCACAGCTTTCCTTCAATAAATTTTTGGATGAGAGGGGTCATTTGGAACTCTGCAGGATTGCGAGTTACAGTGCCAAAAATCTCCTTTTCTCCACTCGCTTTCTTGTGAGCTGACCGCAAACCCGAAGAGTTGCTTCAGGCCCTAATCTCCTTCCGGCATGGCACGCTGAACCTTTGGTGAATTCTTCCTGTAGGGAAATCAGATTTCAATGTGTCCGTCCAAACACATCGTGTTATTCGCTCATTTTTTGTCCTTATTCCTGATCATCTTCCACAGAAATTGCAAACTGTGCCAAACAAGAGGTCAAATGCACTGACTCTCCAAGTGGGGAGAATGTTAATATCGCATCTGGAATGGCGAACTCGAGTACCAGGGGGCGAAAATGGCGATAAGTTTTAGAAATTTTGCCTGATCATTTCGTGGACCATATTCTGGGTTTTCCTTGCATATTTTAGCTGAAGGATAAATCCCTTAAACGTGGAGGTTTGGGACCCGTGGAATGGGAACCATGCACATTTACCTCAAAGGGTCTGCATTCCCTCACCAATAGTATCAACCCCAAGTATCCAGCCTTATCTCTCCCACAGCTGTGGTTGTAGAGGTGGTAAATCCAGGATTCCTCACAATCCCTGAAGGACTTATTTAAGAATTTCTCTCTAATTCACAGTCCTTGTGATTTCTTTTTCAAATTTATTTTTATAAGGGGATTTAGCTTATTTACACTGCTGTGTGTATGCGGCTGTACACAAATGATTTTCTTATGGAGACGTATAAATGTATGGGTTTTAATTTTCTTCATAGTCAGGTATATTCCTAGGTTTTGAATACGGGATGTTGAGTACATTTGGTTGAGCACGGAGTAGGTCTTGTCTAATATATATTTGGCTTATGGAATGGTATCTATCCTAATGTCAACCTCTGGTTTTATGCAGCCTCCCCACTCTCCTTTCCCCTTAAGGAAACATAAGTTTCTTTTGTAAATGTGAGACTCTGTTGTGTTTTGAAATGCAGTTCACGTGTAGTTGTGTTTACGTTCCCGGTATTAGTGATATCTTATGATGTTTCTTTTTCTGTGTGACTTATTTCACTTAGAATCATCGTAACTAAATCCACTCATTATGCTGCTACTGGTCTTTTACCATTGATTTCATTATTGAGTGATATTCCATTGTAGGTATGCACCACAACTTCTATATCCCTTTTTCTCTTTCTGGGCTAATGAAGTTGTACCATAGTCAAGGTTCCCGTACACAGAGCAGCCCCAAACTTTGGTGTGGCTGTGTCTTTTTCATTTAAATTTTCCGAATCTATAGAACCATAAGTGGAAGTGCCCTAGGCTCTCTAGCTTGTTTTCTTCTTTGTTGCAGGAAACACCATCCACTTCTCCAGAGTAGCTGTTGGAAATTTACATCCCGCCCATCAGCATAACAAGGCTGCCAGTTCTCCATGGCCTGTCCTGCCTCTCTGGATTTTACACTTTTTTCGGACGGCCCTTTTTGATCTTTGGGAAGTGAGACTTCATTGTAGTGTGGACTTCCATTGCAGTCTTGCTTGGTTGGCCAAAAAGGGCGTATGCCTTTTTTCCTGAATATAATCAGGAAAAAACACATACGCCCTTTTTGGCCAAGTGCATCACTGTCGAGCTGCTGCCTCTTTTCCTACGCTTTCAGAGCAATTCTTATCTACCACCTGGTATCTGTTTTCTGCCATTCTGCCTCGCGTTCAAGTCCTCTTCACAGCCTTCCTTCAATAAATTTTTGGATGATAGGTGTCATTTGAAACTCTACAGGATTGTGAGTTACAGTGCCAAAAATTTCCTTTTCTCAACTAGCTTTCTTGTTAGCTGACCGCAAACCGAAGAATTGCTGCAGACCTTAATCTCGTTCCCGCATGGCACGCTGAGCCTTTGGTGAATTTTTCTTCCTGTAGGGAAATCAGAGTTCAATGTGCCCGTCCAAACACATTGAGTTAGCCGCTCATTGGTTCTCCATATTCCTGATCATCTTCTACAGAAATTGCAAACTGTGCGAAACAAGGTGTCAAAGGCACTGACTATCCAAGGGGGGAGAATGTTAATATCGCACCTGGAAAGGCGAACTCGAGTACCAGGGGGCGAAAATGGCGATGAGTTTTAGAAATTTTGCCTGATCACTTCGTGGACCATATTCAAGGTTTTCCATGCGTATTTTAGCTGGAGGAAATATCCCTTACACGTGGAGATTTGGGACCCGTGGAATGGGAACCATGCACCATTACCTCAAAGGGTCTGCATTCCCTCACCAATAGTTTCAGCCCCAAGTGTCCAGCCTTATCTCTCCCCCAGCCGTGGATGTAGAGGTGGTAAATCCAAGATTCCTCACAAGCCCTGAAGGACTTATTTTAGAATTTCACTCTATTTCACAGTCCTTTTGTTTTCTTTTTCAAATTTATTTTTATATGGGGATTTAGCTTATTGACACTGCTGTGTGTATGCTGCTGTACACAAATGATTTTCTTATGGAGACTTATTAGTGTATGGGTTTTAATTTTCTTCATAGTCAGGTATATTCCTAGGTTTTGAATACTGGGTGTTGAGTCCATTTGGTTGAGCAAGGAGTAGGGCTTGTCTAATATATATTTGGCTTATGGAATGGTATCTGTCCTAATGTCAACCTCTGGTTTTATGCAGCCTCCCCACTCTCCTTTCCCCTTAAGCAAGCATAAGTTTCTTCTGTAAATGTGAGACTCTGTTGTGTTTTGAAATGCAGTTCATGCATAGCCGTGTTTACATTCCCGGTATTAGTGATATTTTATGATGCTTCTTTTTCTGTGTGACTTATTTCACTTAGAATCATCGTAAGTAAATCCACTCATTATGCTGCTACTGGTCTGTTGCCATTGATTTCATTGTTGAGTGATATTCCATTGGAGGTATGTACCACAACTTCTATATCCGTTTTTCTCTTTCTGGGCTATTGAAGTTGTACCATAGTCAAGGTTCCCGTACACAGAGCAGCCCCAAACTTTGGTGTGGCTCTGTCTTTTTCATTTAAATTTTCCGAAGCTATAGCACCATAAGTGGAAGTGTCCCAGGCTCTCTGGCTTGGTTTTTTCTTGGTTCCAGGAAACACCATCCACTTCTCCAGAGTGGCTGTTGGCAATTTACATCCCGCCCATCAGCATATCAAGGCTACCGGTTCTCCATTGCCTGTCCTGCCTCTCTGGATTTTACACATTATTCGGACGGCCCTTTTGATCGGTGGGAAGTGAGACTTCATTGTAGTGCGGATTTCCATTGCAGGCTTGATGGGTTGGCCAAAAAGGGCGTATGCGTTTTTTCCTGAATATATTCAGGAAAAAAACGCATACGCCCTTTTTGGCCAAGTGCATCACTGTGGAACTGCTGCCTCTTTTCCTACGCTTTCAGAGCAATTCTTTTCTACCACCTGATATCTGTTTTCTGCAATTCTGCGTCGCATTCAAGTCCTCTTCACAGCCTTCCTTCAATAAATTTTTGGATGATAGATGTCATTTGGAACTCTACAGGATTGTGAGTTACAGTGCCAAAAATCTCCTTTTCTCAACTAGCTTTCTTGTTAGCTGACCGCACACCCGAAGAATTGCTTCAGGCCCTAATCTCATTCCGTCATGGCACGAGGAGCCTTTGGTGAATTCTTCTTCCTGTAGGGAAATCAGAGTTCAATTTGCCCGTCCAAACACATTGAGTTAGCCTCTCATTCGTTCTCCTTATTCCTGTTCATCTTCCACAGAAATTGCAAACCGTGCCAAACAAGATGTCAAAGGCACTGACTCTCCAAGTGGGGAGAATGTTAATATCGCATCTGGAAAGGCGAACTCGAGTACCAGGGGGCGAAAATGGCGATGAGTTTTAGAAATTTTGTCTGATCACTTCGTGGACCATATTCTGGGTTTTCCATGCATATTTTAGCTGAAGGATAAATCCCTTAAACGTGGAGATTTGGGACCCGTGCAATAGGAACCATGCACATTTACCTCAAAGGGTCTGCATTCCCTCACCAATAGTATCAACCCCAAGTATCCAGCCTTATCTCTCCCACAGCTGTGGATGTAGAGGTGGTAAATCCAGGATTCCTCACGATCCCTGAAGGACTTATTTAAGAATTTCTCTCTAATTCACAGTCCTTGTGATTTCTTTTTCAAATTTATTTTTATAAGGGGATTTAGCTTATTTACAGTGCCGTGTGTATGCTGCTGTACACAAATGATTTTCTTATGGAGACCTATAAATGTACAGGTTTTAATTTTCTTCATAGTCAGGTATATTCCTAGGTTTTGAATACGGGGTGTTGACTCCATTTGGTAGAGCGAGGAGTAGGTCTTGTCTAATATATATTTGGCTTATGGAATGGTATCTGTCCTAATGTCAACCTCTGGTTTTATGCAGCTTCCCCACTCTCCTTTCCCCTTAAGCAAGACTAAATTTCTTTTGTAAATGTGAGACTCTGTTGTGTTTTGAAATGCAGTTCACGCGTAGCCGTGTTTACATTCCCTGTATTAGTGATATCTTATGATGTTTCTTTTTCTGTGTGACTTATTTCACTTAGAATCATCGTAACTAAATCCACTCATTATGCTGCTACTGGTCTGTTGCCATTGATTTCATTGTTGAGTGATATTCCATTGCAGGGATGTACGACAACTTCTATATCCATTTTTCTCTTTCTGAGATATTGAAGTTGTACCATACTCAAGGTTCCCGTACACAGAGCAGCCCCAAACTTTGGTGTTGCTGTGTCTTTGTCATTTAAATTTTCCGAATCTACAGCACTATAAGTGGAAGTGCCCTAGGCTCTCTAGCTTGTTTTTTTCCTTGTTCCAGGAAACACCATCCACTTCTCCAGAGTGGCTGTTGGCAATTTACATCCCGCCCATCAGCATAACAAGGCTGCCGGTTCTCCATGGCCTGTTCTGCCTCTCTGGATTTTACACATTTTTCTGACGGCCCTTTTGATCAGTGGGAAGTGAGACTTCATTGTAGTGCGGATTTCCATTGCAGGCTTGATGGGTTGGCCAAAAAGGGCGTATGCGTTTTTTCCTGAATATATTCAGGAAAAAAACGCATACGCCCTTTTTGGCCAAGTGCATCACTGTGGAACTGCTGCCTCTTTTCCTACGCTTTCAGAGCAATTCTTTTCTACCACCTGATATCTGTTTTCTGCAATTCTGCGTCGCATTCAAGTCCTCTTCACAGCCTTCCTTCAATAAATTTTTGGATGATAGATGTCATTTGGAACTCTACAGGATTGTGAGTTACAGTGCCAAAAATCTCCTTTTCTCAACTAGCTTTCTTGTTAGCTGACCGCACACCCGAAGAATTGCTTCAGGCCCTAATCTCATTCCGTCATGGCACGAGGAGCCTTTGGTGAATTCTTCTTCCTGTAGGGAAATCAGAGTTCAATTTGCCCGTCCAAACACATTGAGTTAGCCTCTCATTCGTTCTCCTTATTCCTGTTCATCTTCCACAGAAATTGCAAACCGTGCCAAACAAGATGTCAAAGGCACTGACTCTCCAAGTGGGGAGAATGTTAATATCGCATCTGGAAAGGCGAACTCGAGTACCAGGGGGCGAAAATGGCGATGAGTTTTAGAAATTTTGTCTGATCACTTCGTGGACCATATTCTGGGTTTTCCATGCATATTTTAGCTGAAGGATAAATCCCTTAAACGTGGAGATTTGGGACCCGTGCAATAGGAACCATGCACATTTACCTCAAAGGGTCTGCATTCCCTCACCAATAGTATCAACCCCAAGTATCCAGCCTTATCTCTCCCACAGCTGTGGATGTAGAGGTGGTAAATCCAGGATTCCTCACGATCCCTGAAGGACTTATTTAAGAATTTCTCTCTAATTCACAGTCCTTGTGATTTCTTTTTCAAATTTATTTTTATAAGGGGATTTAGCTTATTTACAGTGCCGTGTGTATGCTGCTGTACACAAATGATTTTCTTATGGAGACCTATAAATGTACAGGTTTTAATTTTCTTCATAGTCAGGTATATTCCTAGGTTTTGAATACGGGGTGTTGACTCCATTTGGTAGAGCGAGGAGTAGGTCTTGTCTAATATATATTTGGCTTATGGAATGGTATCTGTCCTAATGTCAACCTCTGGTTTTATGCAGCTTCCCCACTCTCCTTTCCCCTTAAGCAAGACTAAATTTCTTTTGTAAATGTGAGACTCTGTTGTGTTTTGAAATGCAGTTCACGCGTAGCCGTGTTTACATTCCCTGTATTAGTGATATCTTATGATGTTTCTTTTTCTGTGTGACTTATTTCACTTAGAATCATCGTAACTAAATCCACTCATTATGCTGCTACTGGTCTGTTGCCATTGATTTCATTGTTGAGTGATATTCCATTGCAGGGATGTACGACAACTTCTATATCCATTTTTCTCTTTCTGAGATATTGAAGTTGTACCATACTCAAGGTTCCCGTACACAGAGCAGCCCCAAACTTTGGTGTTGCTGTGTCTTTGTCATTTAAATTTTCCGAATCTACAGCACTATAAGTGGAAGTGCCCTAGGCTCTCTAGCTTGTTTTTTTCCTTGTTCCAGGAAACACCATCCACTTCTCCAGAGTGGCTGTTGGCAATTTACATCCCGCCCATCAGCATAACAAGGCTGCCGGTTCTCCATGGCCTGTTCTGCCTCTCTGGATTTTACACATTTTTCTGACGGCCCTTTTGATCAGTGGGAAGTGAGACTTCATTGTAGTGCGGATTTCCATTGCAGGCTTGATGGGTTGGCCAAAAAGGGCGTATGCGTTTTTTCCTGAATATATTCAGGAAAAAAACGCATACGCCCTTTTTGGCCAAGTGCATCACTGTGGAACTGCTGCCTCTTTTCCTACGCTTTCAGAGCAATTCTTTTCTACCACCTGATATCTGTTTTCTGCAATTCTGCGTCGCATTCAAGTCCTCTTCACAGCCTTCCTTCAATAAATTTTTGGATGATAGATGTCATTTGGAACTCTACAGGATTGTGAGTTACAGTGCCAAAAATCTCCTTTTCTCAACTAGCTTTCTTGTTAGCTGACCGCACACCCGAAGAATTGCTTCAGGCCCTAATCTCATTCCGTCATGGCACAAGGAGCCTTTGGTGAATTCTTCTTCCTGTAGGGAAATCAGAGTTCAATTTGCCCGTCCAAACACATTGAGTTAGCCTCTCATTCGTTCTCCTTATTCCTGTTCATCTTCCACAGAAATTGCAAACCGTGCCAAACAAGATGTCAAAGGCACTGACTCTCCAAGTGGGGAGAATGTTAATATCGCATCTGGAAAGGCGAACTCGAGTACCAGGGGGCGAAAATGGCGATGAGTTTTAGAAATTTTGTCTGATCACTTCGTGGACCATATTCTGGGTTTTCCATGCATATTTTAGCTGAAGGATAAATCCCTTAAACGTGGAGATTTGGGACCCGTGCAATAGGAACCATGCACATTTACCTCAAAGGGTCTGCATTCCCTCACCAATAGTATCAACCCCAAGTATCCAGCCTTATCTCTCCCACAGCTGTGGATGTAGAGGTGGTAAATCCAGGATTCCTCACGATCCCTGAAGGACTTATTTAAGAATTTCTCTCTAATTCACAGTCCTTGTGATTTCTTTTTCAAATTTATTTTTATAAGGGGATTTAGCTTATTTACAGTGCCGTGTGTATGCTGCTGTACACAAATGATTTTCTTATGGAGACCTATAAATGTACAGGTTTTAATTTTCTTCATAGTCAGGTATATTCCTAGGTTTTGAATACGGGGTGTTGACTCCATTTGGTAGAGCGAGGAGTAGGTCTTGTCTAATATATATTTGGCTTATGGAATGGTATCTGTCCTAATGTCAACCTCTGGTTTTATGCAGCTTCCCCACTCTCCTTTCCCCTTAAGCAAGACTAAATTTCTTTTGTAAATGTGAGACTCTGTTGTGTTTTGAAATGCAGTTCACGCGTAGCCGTGTTTACATTCCCTGTATTAGTGATATCTTATGATGTTTCTTTTTCTGTGTGACTTATTTCACTTAGAATCATCGTAACTAAATCCACTCATTATGCTGCTACTGGTCTGTTGCCATTGATTTCATTGTTGAGTGATATTCCATTGCAGGGATGTACGACAACTTCTATATCCATTTTTCTCTTTCTGAGATATTGAAGTTGTACCATACTCAAGGTTCCCGTACACAGAGCAGCCCCAAACTTTGGTGTTGCTGTGTCTTTGTCATTTAAATTTTCCGAATCTACAGCACTATAAGTGGAAGTGCCCTAGGCTCTCTAGCTTGTTTTTTTCCTTGTTCCAGGAAACACCATCCACTTCTCCAGAGTGGCTGTTGGCAATTTACATCCCGCCCATCAGCATAACAAGGCTGCCGGTTCTCCATGGCCTGTTCTGCCTCTCTGGATTTTACACATTTTTCTGACGGCCCTTTTGATCAGTGGGAAGTGAGACTTCATTGTAGTGCGGATTTCCATTGCAGGCTTGATGGGTTGGCCAAAAAGGGCGTATGCGTTTTTTCCTGAATATATTCAGGAAAAAAACGCATACGCCCTTTTTGGCCAAGTGCATCACTGTGGAACTGCTGCCTCTTTTCCTACGCTTTCAGAGCAATTCTTTTCTACCACCTGATATCTGTTTTCTGCAATTCTGCGTCGCATTCAAGTCCTCTTCACAGCCTTCCTTCAATAAATTTTTGGATGATAGATGTCATTTGGAACTCTACAGGATTGTGAGTTACAGTGCCAAAAATCTCCTTTTCTCAACTAGCTTTCTTGTTAGCTGACCGCACACCCGAAGAATTGCTTCAGGCCCTAATCTCATTCCGTCATGGCACAAGGAGCCTTTGGTGAATTCTTCTTCCTGTAGGGAAATCAGAGTTCAATTTGCCCGTCCAAACACATTGAGTTAGCCTCTCATTCGTTCTCCTTATTCCTGTTCATCTTCCACAGAAATTGCAAACTGTGCCAAACAAGATGTCAAAGGCACTGACTCTCCAAGTGGGGAGAATGTTAATATCGCATCTGGAAAGGCGAACTCGAGTACCAGGGGGCGAAAATGGCGATGAGTTTTAGAAATTTTGTCTGATCACTTCGTGGACCATATTCTGGGTTTTCCATGCATATTTTAGCTGAAGGATAAATCCCTTAAACGTGGAGATTTGGGACCCGTGCAATAGGAACCATGCACATTTACCTCAAAGGGTCTGCATTCCCTCACCAATAGTATCAACCCCAAGTATCCAGCCTTATCTCTCCCACAGCTGTGGATGTAGAGGTGGTAAATCCAGGATTCCTCACGATCCCTGAAGGACTTATTTAAGAATTTCTCTCTAATTCACAGTCCTTGTGATTTCTTTTTCAAATTTATTTTTATAAGGGGATTTAGCTTATTTACAGTGCCGTGTGTATGCTGCTGTACACAAATGATTTTCTTATGGAGACCTATAAATGTACAGGTTTTAATTTTCTTCATAGTCAGGTATATTCCTAGGTTTTGAATACGGGGTGTTGACTCCATTTGGTAGAGCGAGGAGTAGGTCTTGTCTAATATATATTTGGCTTATGGAATGGTATCTGTCCTAATGTCAACCTCTGGTTTTATGCAGCTTCCCCACTCTCCTTTCCCCTTAAGCAAGACTAAATTTCTTTTGTAAATGTGAGACTCTGTTGTGTTTTGAAATGCAGTTCACGCGTAGCCGTGTTTACATTCCCTGTATTAGTGATATCTTATGATGTTTCTTTTTCTGTGTGACTTATTTCACTTAGAATCATCGTAACTAAATCCACTCATTATGCTGCTACTGGTCTGTTGCCATTGATTTCATTGTTGAGTGATATTCCATTGCAGGGATGTACGACAACTTCTATATCCATTTTTCTCTTTCTGAGATATTGAAGTTGTACCATACTCAAGGTTCCCGTACACAGAGCAGCCCCAAACTTTGGTGTTGCTGTGTCTTTGTCATTTAAATTTTCCGAATCTACAGCACTATAAGTGGAAGTGCCCTAGGCTCTCTAGCTTGTTTTTTTCCTTGTTCCAGGAAACACCATCCACTTCTCCAGAGTGGCTGTTGGCAATTTACATCCCGCCCATCAGCATAACAAGGCTGCCGGTTCTCCATGGCCTGTTCTGCCTCTCTGGATTTTACACATTTTTCTGACGGCCCTTTTGATCAGTGGGAAGTGAGACTTCATTGTAGTGCGGATTTCCATTGCAGGCTTGATGGGTTGGCCAAAAAGGGCGTATGCGTTTTTTCCTGAATATATTCAGGAAAAAAACGCATACGCCCTTTTTGGCCAAGTGCATCACTGTGGAACTGCTGCCTCTTTTCCTACGCTTTCAGAGCAATTCTTTTCTACCACCTGATATCTGTTTTCTGCAATTCTGCGTCGCATTCAAGTCCTCTTCACAGCCTTCCTTCAATAAATTTTTGGATGATAGATGTCATTTGGAACTCTACAGGATTGTGAGTTACAGTGCCAAAAATCTCCTTTTCTCAACTAGCTTTCTTGTTAGCTGACCGCACACCCGAAGTATTGCTTCAGGCCCTAATCTCATTCCGTCATGGCACAAGGAGCCTTTGGTGAATTCTTCTTCCTGTAGGGAAATCAGAGTTCAATTTGCCCGTCCAAACACATTGAGTTAGCCTCTCATTCGTTCTCCTTATTCCTGTTCATCTTCCACAGAAATTGCAAACTGTGCCAAACAAGATGTCAAAGGCACTGACTCTCCAAGTGGGGAGAATGTTAATATCGCATCTGGAAAGGCGAACTCGAGTACCAGGGGGCGAAAATGGCGATGAGTTTTAGAAATTTTGTCTGATCACTTCGTGGACCATATTCTGGGTTTTCCATGCATATTTTAGCTGAAGGATAAATCCCTTAAACGTGGAGATTTGGGACCCGTGCAATAGGAACCATGCACATTTACCTCAAAGGGTCTGCATTCCCTCACCAATAGTATCAACCCCAAGTATCCAGCCTTATCTCTCCCACAGCTGTGGATGTAGAGGTGGTAAATCCAGGATTCCTCACGATCCCTGAAGGACTTATTTAAGAATTTCTCTCTAATTCACAGTCCTTGTGATTTCTTTTTCAAATTTATTTTTATAAGGGGATTTAGCTTATTTACAGTGCCGTGTGTATGCTGCTGTACACAAATGATTTTCTTTTGGAGACCTATAAATGTACAGGTTTTAATTTTCTTCATAGTCAGGTATATTCCTAGGTTTTGAATACGGGGTGTTGACTCCATTTGGTAGAGCGAGGAGTAGGTCTTGTCTAATATATATTTGGCTTATGGAATGGTATCTGTCCTAATGTCAACCTCTGGTTTTATGCAGCTTCCCCACTCTCCTTTCCCCTTAAGCAAGACTAAGTTTCTTTTGTAAATGTGAGACTCTGTTGTGTTTTGAAATGCAGTTCACGCGTAGCCGTGTTTACATTCCCTGTATTAGTGATATCTTATGATGTTTCTTTTTCTGTGTGACTTATTTCACTTAGAATCATCGTAACTAAATCCACTCATTATGCTGCTACTGGTCTGTTGCCATTGATTTCATTCTTGAGTGATATTCCATTGTAGGGATGTACCACAACTTCTATATCCATTTTTCTCTTTCTGAGATATTGAAGTTGTACCATACTCAAGGTTCCCGTACACAGAGCAGCCCCAAACTTTGGTGTTGCTGTGTCTTTGTCATTTAAATTTTCCGAATCTACAGCACTATAAGTGGAAGTGCCCTAGGCTCTCTAGCTTGTTTTTTTCCTTGTTCCAGGAAACACCATCCACTTCTCCAGAGTGGCTGTTGGCAATTTACATCCCGCCCATCAGCATAACAAGGCTGCCGGTTCTCCATGGCCTGTTCTGCCTCTCTGGATTTTAAACATTTTTCTGACGGCCCTTTTGATCAGTGGGAAGTGAGACTTCATTGTAGTGCGGATTTCCATTGCAGGCTTGATGGGTTGGCCAAAAAGGGCGTATGCGTTTTTTCCTGAATATATTCAGGAAAAAAAACGCATACGCACTTTTTGGCCAAGTGCATCACTGTGGAACTGCTGCCTCTTTTCCTACGCTTTCAGAGCAATTCTTTTCTACCACCTGATATCTGTTTTCTGCAATTCTGCGTCGCATTCAAGTCCTCTTCACAGCCTTCCTTCAATAAATTTTTGGATGATAGATGTCATTTGGAACTCTACAGGATTGTGAGTTACAGTGCCAAAAATCTCCTTTTCTCAACTAGCTTTCTTGTTAGCTGACCGCACACCCGAAGAATTGCTTCAGGCCCTAATCTCATTCCGTCATGGCACAAGGAGCCTTTGGTGAATTCTTCTTCCTGTAGGGAAATCAGAGTTCAATTTGCCCGTCCAAACACATTGAGTTAGCCTCTCATTCGTTCTCCTTATTCCTGTTCATCTTCCACAGAAATTGCAAACTGTGCCAAACAAGATGTCAAAGGCACTGACTCTCCAAGTGGGGAGAATGTTAATATCGCATCTGGAAAGGCGAACTCGAGTACCAGGGGGCGAAAATGGCGATGAGTTTTAGAAATTTTGTCTGATCACTTCGTGGACCATATTCTGGGTTTTCCATGCATATTTTAGCTGAAGGATAAATCCCTTAAACGTGGAGATTTGGGACCCGTGCAATAGGAACCATGCACATTTACCTCAAAGGGTCTGCATTCCCTCACCAATAGTATCAACCCCAAGTATCCAGCCTTATCTCTCCCACAGCTGTGGATGTAGAGGTGGTAAATCCAGGATTCCTCACGATCCCTGAAGGACTTATTTAAGAATTTCTCTCTAATTCACAGTCCTTGTGATTTCTTTTTCAAATTTATTTTTATAAGGGGATTTAGCTTATTTACAGTGCCGTGTGTATGCTGCTGTACACAAATGATTTTCTTATGGAGACCTTTAAATGTACAGGTTTTAATTTTCTTCATAGTCAGGTATATTCCTAGGTTTTGAATACGGGGTGTTGACTCCATTTGGTAGAGCGAGGAGTAGGTCTTGTCTAATATATATTTGGCTTATGGAATGGTATCTGTCCTAATGTCAACCTCTGGTTTTATGCAGCTTCCCCACTCTCCTTTCCCCTTAAGCAAGACTAAGTTTCTTTTGTAAATGTGAGACTCTGTTGTGTTTTGAAATGCAGTTCACGCGTAGCCGTGTTTACATTCCCTGTATTAGTGATATCTTATGATGTTTCTTTTTCTGTGTGACTTATTTCACTTAGAATCATCGTAACTAAATCCACTCATTATGCTGCTACTGGTCTGTTGCCATTGATTTCATTGTTGAGTGATATTCCATTGTAGGGATGTACGACAACTTCTATATCCATTTTTCTCTTTCTGAGATATTGAAGTTGTACCATACTCAAGGTTCCCGTACACAGAGCAGCCCCAAACTTTGGTGTTGCTGTGTCTTTGTCATTTAAATTTTCCGAATCTACAGCACTATAAGTGGAAGTGCCCTAGGCTCTCTAGCTTGTTTTTTTCCTTGTTCCAGGAAACACCATCCACTTCTCCAGAGTGGCTGTTGGCAATTTACATGCCGCCCATCAGCATAACAAGGCTGCTGGTTCTCCATGGCCTGTTCTGCCTCTCTGGATTTTACACATTTTTCTGACGGCCCTTTTGATCAGTGGGAAGTGAGACTTCATTGTAGTGCGGATTTCCATTGTAGGCTTGATTGGTTGGCCAAAAAGGTCGTATGCGTTTTTTCCTGAATATATTCAGGAAAAAAACGCATACGCCCTTTTTGGCCAAGTGCATCACTGTGGAACTGCTGCCTCTTTTCCTACGCTTTCAGAGCAATTCTTTTCTACCACCTGATATCTGTTTTCTGCAATTCTGCGTAGCATTCAAGTCCTCTTCACAGCCTTCCTTCAATAAATTTTTGGATGATAGATGTCATTTGGAACTCTACAGGATTGTGAGTTACAGTGCCAAAAATCTCCTTTTCTCAACTAGCTTTCTTGTTAGCTGACCGCAAACCCGAAGAATTGCTTCAGGCCCTAATCTCATTCCGTCATGGCACGAGGAGCCTTTGGTGAATTCTTCTTCCTGTAGGGAAATCAGATTTCAATTTGCCCGTCCAAACACATTGAGTTAGCCTCTCATTCGTTCTCCTTATTCCTGTTCATCTTCCACAGAAATTGCAAACTGTGCCAAACAAGATGTCAAAGGCACTGACTCTCCAAGTGGGGAGAATGTTAATATCGAATCTGGAAAGGCGAACTTGAGTACCAGGGGGCGAAAATGGCGATGAGTATTAGAAATTTTGTCTGATCACTTCGTAGACCATATTCTGGGTTTTCCATGCATATTTTAGCTGAAGGATAAATCCCTTAAACGTGGAGATTTGGGACCCGTGCAATAGGAACCATGCACATTTACCTCAAAGGGTCTGCATTCCCTCACCAATAGTATCAACCCCAAGTATCCAGCCTTATCTCTCCCACAGCTGTGGATGTAGAGGTGGTAAATCCAGGATTCCTCACGATCCCTGAAGGACTTATTTAAGAATTTCTCTCTAATTCACAGTCCTTGTGATTTCTTTTTCAAATTTATTTTTATAAGGGGATTTAGCTTATTTACAGTGCCGTGTGTATGCTGCTGTACACAAATGATTTTCTTATGGAGACCTATAAATGTACAGGTTTTAATTTTCTTCATAGTCAGGTATATTCCTAGGTTTTGAATACGGGGTGTTGACTCCATTTGGTAGAGCGAGGAGTAGGTCTTGTCTAATATATATTTGGCTTATGGAATGGTATCTGTCCTAATGTCAACCTCTGGTTTTATGCAGCTTCCCCACTCTCCTTTCCCCTTAAGCAAGACTAAGTTTCTTTTGTAAATGTGAGACTCTGTTGTGTTTTGAAATGCAGTTCACGCGTAGCCGTGTTTACATTCCCTGTATTAGTGATATCTTATGATGTTTCTTTTTCTGTGTGACTTATTTCACTTAGAATCATCGTAACTAAATCCACTCATTATGCTGCTACTGGTCTGTTGCCATTGATTTCATTGTTGAGTGATATTCCATTGTAGGGATGTACCACAACTTCTATATCCATTTTTCTCTTTCTGAGATATTGAAGTTGTACCATACTCAAGGTTCCCGTACACAGAGCAGCCCCAAACTTTGGTGTTGCTGTGTCTTTGTCATTTAAATTTTCCGAATCTACAGCACTATAAGTGGAAGTGCCCTAGGCTCTCTAGCTTGTTTTTTCCTTGTTCCAGGAAACACCATCCACTTCTCCAGAGTGGCTGTTGGCAATTTACATCCCGCCCATCAGCATAACAAGGCTGCCGGTTCTCCATGGCCTGTTCTGCCTCTCTGGATTTTACACATTTTTCTGACGGCCCTTTTGATCAGTGGGAAGTGAGACTTCATTGTAGTGCGGATTTCCATTGCAGGCTTGATGGGTTGGCCAAAAAGGGCGTATGCGTTTTTTCTTGAATATATTCAGGAAAAAAAACGCATACGCACTTTTTGGCCAAGTGCATCACTGTGGAACTGCTGCCTCTTTTCCTACGCTTTCAGAGCAGTTCTTTTCTACCACCTGATATCTGTTTTCTGCAATTCTGCGTCGCATTCAAGTCCTCTTCACAGCCTTCCTTCAATAAATTTTTGGATGATAGATGTCATTTGGAACTCTACAGGATTGTGAGTTACAGTGCCAAAAATCTCCTTTTCTCAACTAGCTTTCTTGTTAGCTGACCGCACACCCGAAGAATTGCTTCAGGCCCTAATCTCATTCCGTCATGGCACGAGGAGCCTTTGGTGAATTCTTCTTCCTGTAGGGAAATCAGAGTTCAATTTGCCCGTCCAAACACATTGAGTTAGCCTCTCATTCGTTCTCCTTATTCCTGTTCATCTTCCACAGAAATTGCAAACTGTGCCAAACAAGATGTCAAAGGCACTGACTCTCCAAGTGGGGAGAATGTTAATATCGCATCTGGAAAGGCGAACTCGAGTACCAGGGGGCGAAAATGGCGATGAGTTTTAGAAATTTTGTCTGATCACTTCGTGGACCATATTCTGGGTTTTCCATGCATATTTTAGCTGAAGGATAAATCCCTTAAACGTGGAGATTTGGGACCCGTGCAATAGGAACCATGCACATTTACCTCAAAGGGTCTGCATTCCCTCACCAATAGTATCAACCCCAAGTATCCAGCCTTATCTCTCCCACAGCTGTGGATGTAGAGGTGGTAAATCCAGGATTCCTCACGATCCCTGAAGGACTTATTTAAGAATTTCTCTCTAATTCACAGTCCTTGTGATTTCTTTTTCAAATTTATTTTTATAAGGGGATTTAGCTTATTTACAGTGCCGTGTGTATGCTGCTGTACACAAATGATTTTCTTATGGAGACCTATAAATGTACAGGTTTTAATTTTCTTCATAGTCAGGTATATTCCTAGGTTTTGAATACGGGGTGTTGACTCCATTTGGTAGAGCGAGGAGTAGGTCTTGTCTAATATATATTTGGCTTATGGAATGGTATCTGTCCTAATGTCAACCTCTGGTTTTATGCAGCTTCCCCACTCTCCTTTCCCCTTAAGCAAGACTAAATTTCTTTTGTAAATGTGAGACTCTGTTGTGTTTTGAAATGCAGTTCACGCGTAGCCGTGTTTACATTCCCTGTATTAGTGATATCTTATGATGTTTCTTTTTCTGTGTGACTTATTTCACTTAGAATCATCGTAACTAAATCCACTCATTATGCTGCTACTGGTCTGTTGCCATTGATTTCATTGTTGAGTGATATTCCATTGCAGGGATGTACGACAACTTCTATATCCATTTTTCTCTTTCTGAGATATTGAAGTTGTACCATACTCAAGGTTCCCGTACACAGAGCAGCCCCAAACTTTGGTGTTGCTGTGTCTTTGTCATTTAAATTTTCCGAATCTACAGCACTATAAGTGGAAGTGCCCTAGGCTCTCTAGCTTGTTTTTTTCCTTGTTCCAGGAAACACCATCCACTTCTCCAGAGTGGCTGTTGGCAATTTACATCCCGCCCATCAGCATAACAAGGCTGCCGGTTCTCCATGGCCTGTTCTGCCTCTCTGGATTTTACACATTTTTCTGACGGCCCTTTTGATCAGTGGGAAGTGAGACTTCATTGTAGTGCGGATTTCCATTGCAGGCTTGATGGGTTGGCCAAAAAGGGCGTATGCGTTTTTTCCTGAATATATTCAGGAAAAAAACGCATACGCCCTTTTTGGCCAAGTGCATCACTGTGGAACTGCTGCCTCTTTTCCTACGCTTTCAGAGCAATTCTTTTCTACCACCTGATATCTGTTTTCTGCAATTCTGCGTCGCATTCAAGTCCTCTTCACAGCCTTCCTTCAATAAATTTTTGGATGATAGATGTCATTTGGAACTCTACAGGATTGTGAGTTACAGTGCCAAAAATCTCCTTTTCTCAACTAGCTTTCTTGTTAGCTGACCGCACACCCGAAGAATTGCTTCAGGCCCTAATCTCATTCCGTCATGGCACGAGGAGCCTTTGGTGAATTCTTCTTCCTGTAGGGAAATCAGAGTTCAATATGCCCGTCCAAACACATTGAGTTAGCCTCTCATTCGTTCTCCTTATTCCTGTTCATCTTCCACAGAAATTGCAAACTGTGCCAAACAAGATGTCAAAGGCACTGACTCTCCAAGTGGGGAGAATGTTAATATCGCATCTGGAAAGGCGAACTCGAGTACCAGGGGGCGAAAATGGCGATGAGTTTTAGAAATTTTGTCTGATCACTTCGTGGACCATATTCTGGGTTTTCCATGCATATTTTAGCTGAAGGATAAATCCCTTAAACGTGGAGATTTGGGACCCTTGCAATAGGAACCATGCACATTTACCTCAAAGGGTCTGCATTCCCTCACCAATAGTATCAACCCCAAGTATCCAGCCTTATCTCTCCCACAGCTGTGGATGTAGAGGTGGTAAATCCAGGATTCCTCACGATCCCTGAAGGACTTATTTAAGAATTTCTCTCTAATTCACAGTCCTTGTGATTTCTTTTTCAAATTTATTTTTATAAGGGGATTTAGCTTATTTACAGTGCCGTGTGTATGCTGCTGTACACAAATGATTTTCTTATGGAGACCTATAAATGTACAGGTTTTAATTTTCTTCATAGGTATATTCCTAGGTTTTGAATACGGGGTGTTGACTCCATTTGGTAGAGCGAGGAGTAGGTCTTGTCTAATATATATTTGGCTTATGGAATGGTATCTGTCCTAATGTCAACCTCTGGTTTTATGCAGCTTCCCCACTCTCCTTTCCCCTTAAGCAAGACTAAATTTCTTTTGTAAATGTGAGACTCTGTTGTGTTTTGAAATGCAGTTCACGCGTAGCCGTGTTTACATTCCCTGTATTAGTGATATCTTATGATGTTTCTTTTTCTGTGTGACTTATTTCACTTAGAATCATCGTAACTAAATCCACTCATTATGCTGCTACTGGTCTGTTGCCATTGATTTCATTGTTGAGTGATATTCCATTGCAGGGATGTACGACAACTTCTATATCCATTTTTCTCTTTCTGAGATATTGAAGTTGTACCATACTCAAGGTTCCCGTACACAGAGCAGCCCCAAACTTTGGTGTTGCTGTGTCTTTGTCATTTAAATTTTCCGAATCTACAGCACTATAAGTGGAAGTGCCCTAGGCTCTCTAGCTTGTTTTTTTCCTTGTTCCAGGAAACACCATCCACTTCTCCAGAGTGGCTGTTGGCAATTTACATCCCGCCCATCAGCATAACAAGGCTGCCGGTTCTCCATGGCCTGTTCTGCCTCTCTGGATTTTACACATTTTTCTGACGGCCCTTTTGATCAGTGGGAAGTGAGACTTCATTGTAGTGCGGATTTCCATTGCAGGCTTGATGGGTTGGCCAAAAAGGGCGTATGCGTTTTTTCCTGAATATATTCAGGAAAAAAACGCATACGCCCTTTTTGGCCAAGTGCATCACTGTGGAACTGCTGCCTCTTTTCCTACGCTTTCAGAGCAATTCTTTTCTACCACCTGATATCTGTTTTCTGCAATTCTGCGTCGCATTCAAGTCCTCTTCACAGCCTTCCTTCAATAAATTTTTGGATGATAGATGTCATTTGGAACTCTACAGGATTGTGAGTTACAGTGCCAAAAATCTCCTTTTCTCAACTAGCTTTCTTGTTAGCTGACCGCACACCCGAAGAATTGCTTCAGGCCCTAATCTCATTCCGTCATGGCACAAGGAGCCTTTGGTGAATTCTTCTTCCTGTAGGGAAATCAGAGTTCAATTTGCCCGTCCAAACACATTGAGTTAGCCTCTCATTCGTTCTCCTTATTCCTGTTCATCTTCCACAGAAATTGCAAACTGTGCCAAACAAGATGTCAAAGGCACTGACTCTCCAAGTGGGGAGAATGTTAATATCGCATCTGGAAAGGCGAACTCGAGTACCAGGGGGCGAAAATGGCGATGAGTTTTAGAAATTTTGTCTGATCACTTCGTGGACCATATTCTGGGTTTTCCATGCATATTTTAGCTGAAGGATAAATCCCTTAAACGTGGAGATTTGGGACCCGTGCAATAGGAACCATGCACATTTACCTCAAAGGGTCTGCATTCCCTCACCAATAGTATCAACCCCAAGTATCCAGCCTTATCTCTCCCACAGATGTGGATGTAGAGGTGGTAAATCCAGGATTCCTCACGATCCCTGAAGGACTTATTTAAGAATTTCTCTCTAATTCACAGTCCTTGTGATTTCTTTTTCAAATTTATTTTTATAAGGGGATTTATCTTATTTACAGTGCCGTGTGTATGCTGCTGTACACAAATGATTTTCTTATGGAGACCTTTAAATGTACAGGTTTTAATTTTCTTCATAGTCAGGTATATTCCTAGGTTTTGAATACGGGGTGTTGACTCCATTTGGTAGAGCGAGGAGTAGGTCTTGTCTAATATATATTTGGCTTATGGAATGGTATCTGTCCTAATGTCAACCTCTGGTTTTATGCAGCTTCCCCACTCTCCTTTCCCCTTAAGCAAGACTAAGTTTCTTTTGTAAATGTGAGACTCTGTTGTGTTTTGAAATGCAGTTCACGCGTAGCCATGTTTACATTCCCTGTATTAGTGATATCTTATGATGTTTCTTTTTCTGTGTGACTTATTTCACTTAGAATCATCGTAACTAAATCCACTCATTATGCTGCTACTGGTCTGTTGCCATTGATTTCATTGTTGAGTGATATTCCATTGTAGGGATGTACGACAACTTCTATATCCATTTTTCTCTTTCTGAGATATTGAAGTTGTACCATACTCAAGGTTCCCGTACACAGAGCAGCCCCAAACTTTGGTGTTGCTGTGTCTTTGTCATTTAAATTTTCCGAATCTACAGCACTATAAGTGGAAGTGCCCTAGGCTCTCTAGCTTGTTTTTTTCCTTGTTCCAGGAAACACCATCCACTTCTCCAGAGTGGCTGTTGGCAATTTACATGCCGCCCATCAGCATAACAAGGCTGCCGGTTCTCCATGGCCTGTTCTGCCTCTCTGGATTTTACACATTTTTCTGACGGCCCTTTTGATCAGTGGGAAGTGAGACTTCATTGTAGTGCGGATTTCCATTGCAGGCTTGATGGGTTGGCCAAAAAGGGCGAATGCGTTTTTTCCTGAATATATTCAGGAAACAAAACGCATACGCACTTTTTGGCCAAGTGCATCACTGTGGAACTGCTGCCTCTTTTCCTACGCTTTCAGAGCAATTCTTTTCTACCACCTGATATCTGTTTTCTGCAATTCTGCGTCGCATTCAAGTCCTCTTCACAGCCTTCCTTCAATAAATTTTTGGATGATAGATGTCATTTGGAACTCTACAGGATTGTGAGTTACAGTGCCAAAAATCTCCTTTTCTCAACTAGCTTTCTTGTTAGCTGACCGCACACCCGAAGAATTGCTTCAGGCCCTAATCTCATTCCGTCATGGCACGAGGAGCCTTTGGTGAATTCTTCTTCCTGTAGGGAAATCAGAGTTCAATTTGCCCGTCCAAACACATTGAGTTAGCCTCTCATTCGTTCTCCTTATTCCTGTTCATCTTCCACAGAAATTGCAAACTGTGCCAAACAAGATGTCAAAGGCACTGACTCTCCAAGTGGGGAGAATGTTAATATCGCATCTGGAAAGGCGAACTCGAGTACCAGGGGGCGAAAATGGCGATGAGTTTTAGAAATTTTGTCTGATCACTTCGTGGACCATATTCTGGGTTTTCCATGCATATTTTAGCTGAAGGATAAATCCCTTAAACGTGGAGATTTGGGACCCGTGCAATAGGAACCATGCACATTTACCTCAAAGGGTCTGCATTCCCTCACCAATAGTATCAACCCCAAGTATCCAGCCTTATCTCTCCCACAGCTGTGGATGTAGAGGTGGTAAATCCAGGATTCCTCACGATCCCTGAAGGACTTATTTAAGAATTTCTCTCTAATTCACAGTCCTTGTGATTTCTTTTTCAAATTTATTTTTATAAGGGGATTTAGCTTATTTACAGTGCCGTGTGTATGCTGCTGTACACAAATGATTTTCTTATGGAGACCTTTAAATGTACAGGTTTTAATTTTCTTCATAGTCAGGTATATTCCTAGGTTTTGAATACGGGGTGTTGACTCCATTTGGTAGAGCGAGGAGTAGGTCTTGTCTAATATATATTTGGCTTATGGAATGGTATCTGTCCTAATGTCAACCTCTGGTTTTATGCAGCTTCCCCACTCTCCTTTCCCCTTAAGCAAGACTAAGTTTCTTTTGTAAATGTGAGACTCTGTTGTGTTTTGAAATGCAGTTCACGCGTAGCCGTGTTTACATTCCCTGTATTAGTGATATCTTATGATGTTTCTTTTTCTGTGTGAATTATTTCACTTAGAATCATCGTAACTAAATCCACTCATTATGCTGCTACTGGTCTGTTGCCATTGATTTCATTGTTGAGTGATATTCCATTGTAGGGATGTACGACAACTTCTATATCCATTTTTCCCTTTCTGAGATATTGAAGTTGTACCATACTCAAGGTTCCCGTACACAGAGCAGCCCCAAACTTTGGTGTTGCTGTGTCTTTGTCATTTAAATTTTCCGAATCTACAGCACTATAAGTGGAAGTGCCCTAGGCTCTCTAGCTTGTTTTTTTCCTTGTTCCAGGAAACACCATCCACTTCTCCAGAGTGGCTGTTGGCAATTTACATCCCACCCATCAGCATGACAAGGCTGCCGGTTCTCCATGGCCTGTTCTGCCTCTCTGGATTTTAAACATTTTTCTGACGGCCCTTTTGATCAGTGGGAAGTGAGACTTCATTGTAGTGCGGATTTCCATTGCAGGCTTGATGGGTTGGCCAAAAAGGGCGTATGCGTTTTTTCCTGAATATATTCAGGAAAAAAAACGCATACGCACTTTTTGGCCAAGTGCATCACTGTGGAACTGCTGCCTCTTTTCCTACGCTTTCAGAGCAATTCTTTTCTACCACCTGATATCTGTTTTCTGCAATTCTGCGTCGCATTCAAGTCCTCTTCACAGCCTTCCTTCAATAAATTTTTGGATGATAGATGTCATTTGGAACTCTACAGGATTGTGAGTTACAGTGCCAAAAATCTCCTTTTCTCAACTAGCTTTCTTGTTAGCTGACCGCACACCCGAAGAATTGCTTCAGGCCCTAATCTCATTCCGTCATGGCACGAGGAGCCTTTGGTGAATTCTTCTTCCTGTAGGGAAATCAGAGTTCAATTTGCCCGTCCAAACACATTGAGTTAGCCTCTCATTCGTTCTCCTTATTCCTGTTCATCTTCCACAGAAATTGCAAACTGTGCCAAACAAGATGTCAAAGGCACTGACTCTCCAAGTGGGGAGAATGTTAATATCGCATCTGGAAAGGCGAACTCGAGTACCAGGGGGCGAAAATGGCGATGAGTTTTAGAAATTTTGTCTGATCACTTCGTGGACCATATTCTGGGTTTTCCATGCATATTTTAGCTGAAGGATAAATCCCTTAAACGTGGAGATTTGGGACCCGTGCAATAGGAACCATGCACATTTACCTCAAAGGGTCTGCATTCCCTCACCAATAGTATCAACCCCAAGTATCCAGCCTTATCTCTCCCACAGCTGTGGATGTAGAGGTGGTAAATCCAGGATTCCTCACGATCCCTGAAGGACTTATTTAAGAATTTCTCTCTAATTCACAGTCCTTGTGATTTCTTTTTCAAATTTATTTTTATAAGGGGATTTAGCTTATTTACAGTGCCGTGTGTATGCTGCTGTACACAAATGATTTTCTTATGGAGACCTATAAATGTACAGGTTTTAATTTTCTTCATAGTCAGGTATATTCCTAGGTTTTGAATACGGGGTGTTGACTCCATTTGGTAGAGCGAGGAGTAGGTCTTGTCTAATATATATTTGGCTTATGGAATGGTATCTGTCCTAATGTCAACCTCTGGTTTTATGCAGCTTCCCCACTCTCCTTTCCCCTTAAGCAAGACTAAGTTTCTTTTGTAAATGTGAGACTCTGTTGTGTTTTGAAATGCAGTTCACGCGTAGCCGTGTTTACATTCCCTGTATTAGTGATATCTTATGATGTTTCTTTTTCTGTGTGACTTATTTCACTTAGAATCATCGTAACTAAATCCACTCATTATGCTGCTACTGGTCTGTTGCCATTGATTTCATTGTTGAGTGATATTCCATTGTAGGGATGTACCACAACTTCTATATCCATTTTTCTCTTTCTGAGATATTGAAGTTGTACCATACTCAAGGTTCCCGTACACAGAGCAGCCCCAAACTTTGGTGTTGCTGTGTCTTTGTCATTTAAATTTTCCGAATCTACAGCACTATAAGTGGAAGTGCCCTAGGCTCTCTAGCTTGTTTTTTTCCTTGTTCCAGGAAACACCATCCACTTCTCCAGAGTGGCTGTTGGCAATTTACATCCCGCCCATCAGCATAACAAGGCTGCCGGTTCTCCATGGCCTGTTCTGCCTCTCTGGATTTTAAACATTTTTCTGACGGCCCTTTTGATCAGTGGGAAGTGAGACTTCATTGTAGTGCGGATTTCCATTGCAGGCTTGATGGGTTGGCCAAAAAGGGCGTATGCGTTTTTTCCTGAATATATTCAGGAAAAAAAACGCATACGCAATTTTTGGCCAAGTGCATCACTGTGGAACTGCTGCCTCTTTTCCTACGCTTTCAGAGCAATTCTTTTCTACCACCTGATATCTGTTTTCTGCAATTCTGCGTCGCATTCAAGTCCTCTTCACAGCCTTCCTTCAATAAATTTTTGGATGATAGATGTCATTTGGAACTCTACAGGATTGTGAGTTACAGTGCCAAAAATCTCCTTTTCTCAACTAGCTTTCTTGTTAGCTGACCGCACACCCGAAGAATTGCTTCAGGCCCTAATCTCATTCCGTCATGGCACGAGGAGCCTTTGGTGAATTCTTCTTCCTGTAGGGAAATCAGAGTTCAATTTGCCCGTCCAAACACATTGAGTTAGCCTCTCATTCGTTCTCCTTATTCCTGTTCATCTTCCACAGAAATTGCAAACTGTGCCAAACAAGATGTCAAAGGCACTGACTCTCCAAGTGGGGAGAATGTTAATATCGCATCTGGAAAGGCGAACTCGAGTACCAGGGGGCGAAAATGGCGATGAGTTTTAGAAATTTTGTCTGATCACTTCGTGGACCATATTCTGGGTTTTCCATGCATATTTTAGCTGAAGGATAAATCCCTTAAACGTGGAGATTTGGGACCCGTGCAATAGGAACCATGCACATTTACCTCAAAGGGTCTGCATTCCCTCACCAATAGTATCAACCCCAAGTATCCAGCCTTATCTCTCCCACAGCTGTGGATGTAGAGGTGGTAAATCCAGGATTCCTCACGATCCCTGAAGGACTTATTTAAGAATTTCTCTCTAATTCACAGTCCTTGTGATTTCTTTTTCAAATTTATTTTTATAAGGGGATTTAGCTTATTTACAGTGCCGTGTGTATGCTGCTGTACACAAATGATTTTCTTATGGAGACCTTTAAATGTACAGGTTTTAATTTTCTTCATAGTCAGGTATATTCCTAGGTTTTGAATACGGGGTGTTGACTCCATTTGGTAGAGCGAGGAGTAGGTCTTGTCTAATATATATTTGGCTTATGGAATGGTATCTGTCCTAATGTCAACCTCTGGTTTTATGCAGCTTCCCCACTCTCCTTTCCCCTTAAGCAAGACTAAGTTTCTTTTGTAAATGTGAGACTCTGTTGTGTTTTGAAATGCAGTTCACGCGTAGCCGTGTTTACATTCCCTGTATTAGTGATATCTTATGATGTTTCTTTTTCTGTGTGACTTATTTCACTTAGAATCATCGTAACTAAATCCACTCATTATGCTGCTACTGGTCTGTTGCCATTGATTTCATTGTTGAGTGATATTCCATTGTAGGGATGTACGACAACTTCTATATCCATTTTTCTCTTTCTGAGATATTGAAGTTGTACCATACTCAAGGTTCCCGTACACAGAGCAGCCCCAAACTTTGGTGTTGCTTGTCTTTGTCATTTAAATTTTCCGAATGTACAGCACTATAAGTGGAAGTGCCCTAGGCTCTCTAGCTTGTTTTTTTCCTTGTTCCAGGAAACACCATCCACTTCTCCAGAGTGGCTGTTGGCAATTTACATCCCGCCCATCAGCATAACAAGGCTGCCGGTTCTCCATGGCCTGTTCTGCCTCTCTGGATTTTACACATTTTTCTGACGGCCCTTTTGATCAGTGGGAAGTGAGACTTCATTGTAGTGCGGATTTCCATTGCAGGCTTGATGGGTTGGCCAAAAAGGGCGTATGCGTTTTTTCCTGAATATATTCAGGAAAAAAACGCATACGCCCTTTTTGGCCAAGTGCATCACTGTGGAACTGCTGCCTCTTTTCCTACGCTTTCAGAGCAATTCTTTTCTACCACCTGATATCTGTTTTCTGCAATTCTGCGTCGCATTCAAGTCCTCTTCACAGCCTTCCTTCAATAAATTTTTGGATGATAGATGTCATTTGGAACTCTACAGGATTGTGAGTTACAGTGCCAAAAATCTCCTTTTCTCAACTAGCTTTCTTGTTATCTGACCGCACACCCGAATAATTGCTTCAGGCCCTAATCTCATTCCGTCATGGCACGAGGAGCCTTTGGTGAATTCTTCTTCCTGTAGGGAAATCAGAGTTCAATTTGCCCGTCCAAACACATTGAGTTAGCCTCTCATTCGTTCTCCTTATTCCTGTTCATCTTCCACAGAAATTGCAAACTGTGCCAAACAAGATGTCAAAGGCACTGACTCTCCAAGTGGGGAGAATGTTAATATCGCATCTGGAAAGGCAAACTCGAGTACCAGGGGGCGAAAATGGCGATGAGTTTTAGAAATTTTGTCTGATCACTTCGTGGACCATATTCTGGGTTTTCCATGCATATTTTAGCTGAAGGATAAATCCCTTAAACGTGGAGATTTGGGACCCGTGCAATAGGAACCATGCACATTTACCTCAAAGGGTCTGCATTCCCTCACCAATAGTATCAACCCCAAGTATCCAGCCTTATCTCTCCCACAGCTGTGGATGTAGAGGTGGTAAATCCAGGATTCCTCACGATCCCTGAAGGACTTATTTAAGAATTTCTCTCTAATTCACAGTCCTTGTGATTTCTTTTTCAAATTTATTTTTATAAGGGGATTTAGCTTATTTACAGTGCCGTGTGTATGCTGCTGTACACAAATGATTTTCTTATGGAGACCTATAAATGTACAGGTTTTAATTTTCTTCATAGTCAGGTATATTCCTAGGTTTTGAATACGGGGTGTTGACTCCATTTGGTAGAGCGAGGAGTAGGTCTTGTCTAATATATATTTGGCTTATGGAATGGTATCTGTCCTAATGTCAACCTCTGGTTTTATGCAGCTTCCCCACTCTCCTTTCCCCTTAAGCAAGACTAAGTTTCTTTTGTAAATGTGAGACTCTGTTGTGTTTTGAAATGCAGTTCACGCGTAGCCGTGTTTACATTCCCTGTATTAGTGATATCTTATGATGTTTCTTTTTCTGTGTGACTTATTTCACTTAGAATCATCGTAACTAAATCCACTCATTATGCTGCTACTGGTCTGTTGCCATTGATTTCATTGTTGAGTGATATTCCATTGTAGGGATGTACGACAACTTCTATATCCATTTTTCTCTTTCTGAGATATTGAAGTTGTACCATACTCAAGGTTCCCGTACACAGAGCAGCCCCAATCTTTGGTGTTGCTGTGTCTTTGTCATTTAAATTTTCCGAAACTACAGCACTATAAGTGGAAGTGCCCTAGGCTCTCTAGCTTGTTTTTTTCCTTGTTCCAGGAAACACCATCCACTTCTCCAGAGTGGCTGTTGGCAATTTACATCCCGCCCATCAGCATAACAAGGCTGCCGGTTCTCCATGGCCTGTTCTGCCTCTCTGGATTTTACACATTTTTCTGACGGCCCTTTTGATCAGTGGGAAGTGAGACTTCATTGTAGTGCGGATTTCCATTGCAGGCTTGATGGGTTGGCCAAAAAGGGCGTATGCGTTTTTTCCTGAATATATTCAGGAAAAAAAACGCATACGCACTTTTTGGCCAAGTGCATCACTGTGGAACTGCTGCCTCTTTTCCTACGCTTTCAGAGCAATTCTTTTCTACCACCTGATATCTGTTTTCTGCAATTCTGCGTCGCATTCAAGTCCTCTTCACAGCCTTCCTTCAATAAATTTTTGGATGATAGATGTCATTTGGAACTCTACAGGATTGTGAGTTACAGTGCCAAAAATCTCCTTTTCTCAACTAGCTTTCTTGTTAGCTGACCGCAAAGCCGAAGAATTGCTTCAGGCCCTAATCTCATTCCGTCATGGCACGAGGAGCCTTTGGTGAATTCTTCTTCCTGTAGGGAAATCAGAGTTCAATTTGCCCGTCCAAACACATTGAGTTAGCCTCTCATTCGTTCTCCTTATTCCTGTTCATCTTCCACAGAAATTGCAAACTGTGCCAAACAAGATGTCAAAGGCACTGACTCTCCAAGTGGGGAGAATGTTAATATCGCATCTGGAAAGGCGAACTCGAGTACCAGGGGGCGAAAATGGCGATGAGTTTTAGAAATTTTGTCTGATCACTTCGTGGACCATATTCTGGGTTTTCCATGCATATTTTAGCTGAAGGATAAATCCCTTAAACGTGGAGATTTGGGACCCGTGCAATAGGAACCATGCACATTTACCTCAAAGGGTCTGCATTCCCTCACCAATAGTATCAACCCCAAGTATCCAGCCTTATCTCTCCCACAGCTGTGGATGTAGAGGTGGTAAATCCAGGATTCCTCACGATCCCTGAAGGACTTATTTAAGAATTTCTCTCTAATTCACAGTCCTTGTGATTTCTTTTTCAAATTTATTTTTATAAGGGGATTTAGCTTATTTACAGTGCCGTGTGTATGCTGCTGTACACAAATGATTTTCTTATGGAGACCTATAAATGTACAGGTTTTAATTTTCTTCATAGTCAGGTATATTCCTAGGTTTTGAATACGGGGTGTTGACTCCATTTGGTAGAGCGAGGAGTAGGTCTTGTCTAATATATATTTGGCTTATGGAATGGTATCTGTCCTAATGTCAACCTCTGGTTTTATGCAGCTTCCCCACTCTCCTTTCCCCTTAAGCAAGACTAAGTTTCTTTTGTAAATGTGAGACTCTGTTGTGTTTTGAAATGCAGTTCACGCGTAGCCGTGTTTACATTCCCTGTATTAGTGATATCTTATGATGTTTCTTTTTCTGTGTGACTTATTTCACTTAGAATCATCGTAACTAAATCCACTCATTATGCTGCTACTGGTCTGTTGCCATTGATTTCATTGTTGAGTGATATTCCATTGTAGGGATGTACGACAACTTCTATATCCATTTTTCTCTTTCTGTGATATTGAAGTTGTACCATACTCAAGGTTCCCGTACACAGAGCAGCCCCAAACTTTGGTGTTGCTTGTCTTTGTCATTTAAATTTTCCGAATCTACAGCACTATAAGTGGAAGTGCCCTAGGCTCTCTAGCTTGTTTTTTTCCTTGTTCCAGGAAACACCATCCACTTCTCCAGAGTGGCTGTTGGCAATTTACATCCCGCCCATCAGCATAACAAGGCTGCCGGTTCTCCATGGCCTGTTCTGCCTCTCTGGATTTTACACATTTTTCTGACGGCCCTTTTGATCAGTGGGAAGTGAGACTTCATTGTAGTGCGGATTTCCATTGCAGGCTTGATGGGTTGGCCAAAAAGGGCGTATGCGTTTTTTCCTGAATATATTCAGGAAAAAAACGCATACGCCCTTTTTGGCCAAGTGCATCACTGTGGAACTGCTGCCTCTTTTCCTACGCTTTCAGAGCAATTCTTTTCTACCACCTGATATCTGTTTTCTGCAATTCTGCGTCGCATTCAAGTCCTCTTCACAGCCTTCCTTCAATAAATTTTTGGATGATAGATGTCATTTGGAACTCTACAGGATTGTGAGTTACAGTGCCAAAAATCTCCTTTTCTCAACTAGCTTTCTTGTTATCTGACCGCACACCCGAATAATTGCTTCAGGCCCTAATCTCATTCCGTCATGGCACGAGGAGCCTTTGGTGAATTCTTCTTCCTGTAGGGAAATCAGAGTTCAATTTGCCCGTCCAAACACATTGAGTTAGCCTCTCATTCGTTCTCCTTATTCCTGTTCATCTTCCACAGAAATTGCAAACTGTGCCAAACAAGATGTCAAAGGCACTGACTCTCCAAGTGGGGAGAATGTTAATATCGCATCTGGAAAGGCAAACTCGAGTACCAGGGGGCGAAAATGGCGATGAGTTTTAGAAATTTTGTCTGATCACTTCGTGGACCATATTCTGGGTTTTCCATGCATATTTTAGCTGAAGGATAAATCCCTTAAACGTGGAGATTTGGGACCCGTGCAATAGGAACCATGCACATTTACCTCAAAGGGTCTGCATTCCCTCACCAATAGTATCAACCCCAAGTATCCAGCCTTATCTCTCCCACAGCTGTGGATGTAGAGGTGGTAAATCCAGGATTCCTCACGATCCCTGAAGGACTTATTTAAGAATTTCTCTCTAATTCACAGTCCTTGTGATTTCTTTTTCAAATTTATTTTTATAAGGGGATTTAGCTTATTTACAGTGCCGTGTGTATGCTGCTGTACACAAATGATTTTCTTATGGAGACCTATAAATGTACAGGTTTTAATTTTCTTCATAGTCAGGTATATTCCTAGGTTTTGAATACGGGGTGTTGACTCCATTTGGTAGAGCGAGGAGTAGGTCTTGTCTAATATATATTTGGCTTATGGAATGGTATCTGTCCTAATGTCAACCTCTGGTTTTATGCAGCTTCCCCACTCTCCTTTCCCCTTAAGCAAGACTAAGTTTCTTTTGTAAATGTGAGACTCTGTTGTGTTTTGAAATGCAGTTCACGCGTAGCCGTGTTTACATTCCCTGTATTAGTGATATCTTATGATGTTTCTTTTTCTGTGTGACTTATTTCACTTAGAATCATCGTAACTAAATCCACTCATTATGCTGCTACTGGTCTGTTGCCATTGATTTCATTGTTGAGTGATATTCCATTGTAGGGATGTACGACAACTTCTATATCCATTTTTCTCTTTCTGAGATATTGAAGTTGTACCATACTCAAGGTTCCCGTACACAGAGCAGCCCCAATCTTTGGTGTTGCTGTGTCTTTGTCATTTAAATTTTCCGAAACTACAGCACTATAAGTGGAAGTGCCCTAGGCTCTCTAGCTTGTTTTTTTCCTTGTTCCAGGAAACACCATCCACTTCTCCAGAGTGGCTGTTGGCAATTTACATCCCGCCCATCAGCATAACAAGGCTGCCGGTTCTCCATGGCCTGTTCTGCCTCTCTGGATTTTACACATTTTTCTGACGGCCCTTTTGATCAGTGGGAAGTGAGACTTCATTGTAGTGCGGATTTCCATTGCAGGCTTGATGGGTTGGCCAAAAAGGGCGTATGCGTTTTTTCCTGAATATATTCAGGAAAAAAAACGCATACGCACTTTTTGGCCAAGTGCATCACTGTGGAACTGCTGCCTCTTTTCCTACGCTTTCAGAGCAATTCTTTTCTACCACCTGATATCTGTTTTCTGCAATTCTGCGTCGCATTCAAGTCCTCTTCACAGCCTTCCTTCAATAAATTTTTGGATGATAGATGTCATTTGGAACTCTACAGGATTGTGAGTTACAGTGCCAAAAATCTCCTTTTCTCAACTAGCTTTCTTGTTAGCTGACCGCACACCCGAAGAATTGCTTCAGGCCCTAATCTCATTCCATCATGGCACGAGGAGCCTTTGGTGAATTCTTCTTCCTGTAGGGAAATCAGAGTTCAATTTGCCCGTCCAAACACATTGAGTTAGCCTCTCATTCGTTCTCCTTATTCCTGTTCATCTTCCACAGAAATTGCAAACTGTGCCAAACAAGATGTCAAAGGCACTGACTCTCCAAGTGGGGAGAATGTTAATATCGCATCTGGAAAGGCGAACTCGAGTACCAGGGGGCGAAAATGGCGATGAGTTTTAGAAATTTTGTCTGATCACTTCGTGGACCATATTCTGGGTTTTCCATGCATATTTTAGCTGAAGGATAAATCCCTTAAACGTGGAGATTTGGGACCCGTGCAATAGGAACCATGCACATTTACCTCAAAGGGTCTGCATTCCCTCACCAATAGTATCAACCCCAAGTATCCAGCCTTATCTCTCCCACAGCTGTGGATGTAGAGGTGGTAAATCCAGGATTCCTCACGATCCCTGAAGGACTTATTTAAGAATTTCTCTCTAATTCACAGTCCTTGTGATTTCTTTTTCAAATTTATTTTTATAAGGAGATTTAGCTTATTTACAGTGCCGTGTGTATGCTGCTGTACACAAATGATTTTCTTATGGAGACCTTTAAATGTACAGGTTTTAATTTTCTTCATAGTCAGGTATATTCCTAGGTTTTGAATACGGGGTGTTGACTCCATTTGGTAGAGCGAGGAGTAGGTCTTGTCTAATATATATTTGGCTTATGGAATGGTATCTGTCCTAATGTCAACCTCTGGTTTTATGCAGCTTCCCCACTCTCCTTTCCCCTTAAGCAAGACTAAGTTTCTTTTGTAAATGTGAGACTCTGTTGTGTTTTGAAATGCAGTTCACGCGTAGCCGTGTTTACATTCCCTGTATTAGTGATATCTTATGATGTTTCTTTTTCTGTGTGACTTATTTCACTTAGAATCATCGTAACTAAATCCACTCATTATGCTGCTACTGGTCTGTTGCCATTGATTTCATTGTTGAGTGATATTCCATTGTAGGGATGTACCACAACTTCTATATCCATTTTTCTCTTTCTGAGATATTGAAGTTGTACCATACTCAAGGTTCCCGTACACAGAGCAGCCCCAAACTTTGGTGTTGCTTGTCTTTGTCATTTAAATTTTCCGAATCTACAGCACTATAAGTGGAAGTGCCCTAGGCTCTCTAGCTTGTTTTTTTCCTTGTTCCAGGAAACACCATCCACTTCTCCAGAGTGGCTGTTGGCAATTTACATCCCGCCCATCAGCATAACAAGGCTGCCGGTTCTCCATGGCCTGTTCTGCCTCTCTGGATTTTACACATTTTTCTGACGGCCCTTTTGATCAGTGGGAAGTGAGACTTCATTGTAGTGCGGATTTCCATTGCAGGCTTGATGGGTTGGCCAAAAAGGGCGTATGCGTTTTTTCCTGAATATATTCAGGAAAAAAACGCATACGCCCTTTTTGGCCAAGTGCATCACTGTGGAACTGCTGCCTCTTTTCCTACGCTTTCAGAGCAATTCTTTTCTACCACCTGATATCTGTTTTCTGCAATTCTGCGTCGCATTCAAGTCCTCTTCACAGCCTTCCTTCAATAAATTTTTGGATGATAGATGTCATTTGGAACTCTACAGGATTGTGAGTTACAGTGCCAAAAATCTCCTTTTCTCAACTAGCTTTCTTGTTAGCTGACCGCAAAGCCGAAGAATTGCTTCAAGCCCTAATCTCATTCCGTCATGGCACGAAGAGCCTTTGGTGAATTCTTCTTCCTGTAGGGAAATCAGAGTTCAATTTGCCCGTCCAAACACATTGAGTTAGCCTCTCATTCGTTCTCCTTATTCCTGTTCATCTTCCACAGAAATTGCAAACTGTGCCAAACAAGATGTCAAAGGCACTGACTCTCCAAGTGGGGAGAATGTTAATATCGCATCTGGAAAGGCGAACTCGAGTACCAGGGGGCGAAAATGGCGATGAGTTTTAGAAATTTTGTCTGATCACTTCGTGGACCATATTCTGGGTTTTCCATGCATATTTTAGCTGAAGGATAAATCCCTTAAACGTGGAGATTTGGGACCCGTGCAATAGGAACCATGCACATTTACCTCAAAGGGTCTGCATTCCCTCACCAATAGTATCAACCCCAAGTATCCAGCCTTATCTCTCCCACAGCTGTGGATGTAGAGGTGGTAAATCCAGGATTCCTCACGATCCCTGAAGGACTTATTTAAGAATTTCTCTCTAATTCACAGTCCTTGTGATTTCTTTTTCAAATTTATTTTTATAAGGGGATTTAGCTTATTTACAGTGCCGTGTGTATGCTGCTGTATACAAATGATTTTCTTATGGAGACCTATAAATGTACAGGTTTTAATTTTCTTCATAGTCAGGTATATTCCTAGGTTTTGAATACGGGGTGTTGACTCCATTTGGTAGAGCGAGGAGTAGGTCTTGTCTAATATATATTTGGCTTATGGAATGGTATCTGTCCTAATGTCAACCTCTGGTTTTATGCAGCTTCCCCACTCTCCTTTCCCCTTAAGCAAGACTAAGTTTCTTTTGTAAATGTGAGACTCTGTTTTGTTTTGAAATGCAGTTCACGCGTAGCCGTGTTTACATTCCCTGTATTAGTGATATCTTATGATGTTTCTTTTTCTGTGTGACTTATTTCACTTAGAATCATCGTAACTAAATCCACTCATTATGCTGCTACTGGTCTGTTGCCATTGATTTCATTGTTGAGTGATATTCCATTGTAGGGATGTACGACAACTTCTATATCCATTTTTCTCTTTCTGAGATATTGAAGTTGTACCATACTCAAGGTTCCCGTACACAGAGCAGCCCCAAACTTTGGTGTTGTTGTGTCTTTGTCATTTAAATTTTCCGAATCTACAGCACTATAAGTGGAAGTGCCCTAGGCTCTCTAGCTTGTTTTTTTCCTTGTTCCAGGAAACACCATCCACTTCTCCAGAGTGGCTGTTGGCAATTTACATCCCGCCCATCAGCATAACAAGGCTGCCGGTTCTCCATGGCCTGTTCTGCCTCTCTGGATTTTAAACATTTTTCTGACGGCCCTTTTGATCAGTGGGAAGTGAGACTTCATTGTAGTGCGGATTTCCATTGCAGGCTTGATGGGTTGGCCAAAAAGGGCGTATGCGTTTTTTCCTGAATATATTCAGGAAAAAAAACGCATACGCACCTTTTGGCCAAGTGCATCACTGTGGAACTGCTGCCTCTTTTCCTACGCTTTCAGAGCAATTCTTTTCTACCACCTGATATCTGTTTTCTGCAATTCTGCGTCGCATTCAAGTCCTCTTCACAGCCTTCCTTCAATAAATTTTTGGATGATAGATGTCATTTGGAACTCTACAGGATTGTGAGTTACAGTGCCAAAAATCTCCTTTTCTCAACTAGCTTTCTTGTTAGCTGACCGCACACCCGAAGAATTGCTTCAGGCCCTAATCTCATTCCGTCATGGCACGAGGAGCCTTTGGTGAATTCTTCTTCCTGTAGGGAAATCAGAGTTCAATTTGCCCGTCCAAACACATTGAGTTAGCCTCTCATTCGTTCTCCTTATTCCTGTTCATCTTCCACAGAAATTGCAAACTGTGCCAAACAAGATGTCAAAGGCACTGACTCTCCAAGTGGGGAGAATGTTAATATCGCATCTGGAAAGGCGAACTCGAGTACCAGGGGGCGAAAATGGCGATGAGTTTTAGAAATTTTGTCTGATCACTTCGTGGACCATATTCTGGGTTTTCCATGCATATTTTAGCTGAAGGATAAATCCCTTAAACGTGGAGATTTGGGACCCGTGCAATAGGAACCATGCACATTTACCTCAAAGGGTCTGCATTCCCTCACCAATAGTATCAACCCCAAGTATCCAGCCTTATCTCTCCCACAGCTGTGGATGTAGAGGTGGTAAATCCAGGATTCCTCACGATCCCTGAAGGACTTATTTAAGAATTTCTCTCTAATTCACAGTCCTTGTGATTTCTTTTTCAAATTTATTTTTATAAGGGGATTTAGCTTATTTACAGTGCCGTGTGTATGCTGCTGTACACAAATGATTTTCTTATGGAGACCTATAAATGTACAGGTTTTAATTTTCTTCATAGTCAGGTATATTCCTAGGTTTTGAATACGGGGTGTTGACTCCATTTGGTAGAGCGAGGAGTAGGTCTTGTCTAATATATATTTGGCTTATGGAATGGTATCTGTCCTAATGTCAACCTCTGGTTTTATGCAGCTTCCCCACTCTCCTTTCCCCTTAAGCAAGACTAAGTTTCTTTTGTAAATGTGAGACTCTGTTGTGTTTTGAAATGCAGTTCACGCGTAGCCGTGTTTACATTCCCTGTATTAGTGATATCTTATGATGTTTCTTTTTCTGTGTGACTTATTTCACTTAGAATCATCGTAACTAAATCCACTCATTATGCTGCTACTGGTCTGTTGCCATTGATTTCATTGTTGAGTGATATTCCATTGTAGGGATGTACCACAACTTCTATATCCATTTTTCTCTTTCTGAGATATTGAAGTTGTACCATACTCAAGGTTCCCGTACACAGAGCAGCCCCAAACTTTGGTGTTGCTGTGTCTTTGTCATTTAAATTTTCCGAATCTACAGCACTATAAGTGGAAGTGCCCTAGGCTCTCTAGCTTGTTTTTTTCCTTGTTCCAGGAAACACCATCCACTTCTCCAGAGTGGCTGTTGGCAATTTACATCCCGCCCATCAGCATAACAAGGCTGCCGGTTCTCCATGGCCTGTTCTGCCTCTCTGGATTTTAAACATTTTTCTGACGGCCCTTTTGATCAGTGGGAAGTGAGACTTCATTGTAGTGCGGATTTCCATTGCAGGCTTGATGGGTTGGCCAAAAAGGGCGTATGCGTTTTTTCCTGAATATATTCAGGAAAAAAAACGCATACGCACTTTTTGGCCAAGTGCATCACTGTGGAACTGCTGCCTCTTTTCCTACGCTTTCAGAGCAATTCTTTTCTACCACCTGATATCTGTTTTCTGCAATTCTGCGTCGCATTCAAGTCCTCTTCACAGCCTTCCTTCAATAAATTTTTGGATGATAGATGTCATTTGGAACTCTACAGGATTGTGAGTTACAGTGCCAAAAATCTCCTTTTCTCAACTAGCTTTCTTGTTAGCTGACCGCACACCCGAAGAATTGCTTCAGGCCCTAATCTCATTCCGTCATGGCACGAGGAGCCTTTGGTGAATTCTTCTTGCTGTAGGGAAATCAGAGTTCAATTTGCCCGTCCAAACACATTGAGTTAGCCTCTCATTCGTTCTCCTTATTCCTGTTCATCTTCCACAGAAATTGCAAACTGTGCCAAACAAGATGTCAAAGGCACTGACTCTCCAAGTGGGGAGAATGTTAATATCGCATCTGGAAAGGCGAACTCGAGTACCAGGGGGCGAAAATGGCGATGAGTTTTAGAAATTTTGTCTGATCACTTCGTGGACCATATTCTGGGTTTTCCATGCATATTTTAGCTGAAGGATAAATCCCTTAAACGTGGAGATTTGGGACCCGTGCAATAGGAACCATGCACATTTACCTCAAAGGGTCTGCATTCCCTCACCAATAGTATCAACCCCAAGTATCCAGCCTTATCTCTCCCACAGCTGTGGATGTAGAGGTGGTAAATCCAGGATTCCTCACGATCCCTGAAGGACTTATTTAAGAATTTCTCTCTAATTCACAGTCCTTGTGATTTCTTTTTCAAATTTATTTTTATAAGGGGATTTAGCTTATTTACAGTGCCGTGTGTATGCTGCTGTACACAAATGATTTTCTTATGGAGACCTTTAAATGTACAGGTTTTAATTTTCTTCATAGTCAGGTATATTCCTAGGTTTTGAATACGGGGTGTTGACTCCATTTGGTAGAGCGAGGAGTAGGTCTTGTCTAATATATATTTGGCTTATGGAATGGTATCTGTCCTAATGTCAACCTCTGGTTTTATGCAGCTTCCCCACTCTCCTTTCCCCTTAAGCAAGACTAAGTTTCTTTTGTAAATGTGAGACTCTGTTGTGTTTTGAAATGCAGTTCACGCGTAGCCGTGTTTACATTCCCTGTATTAGTGATATCTTATGATGTTTCTTTTTCTGTGTGACTTATTTCACTTAGAATCATCGTAACTAAATCCACTCATTATGCTGCTACTGGTCTGTTGCCATTGATTTCATTGTTGAGTGATATTCCATTGTAGGGATGTACAACAACTTCTATATCCATTTTTCTCTTTCTGAGATATTGAAGTTGTACCATACTCAAGGTTCCCGTACACAGAGCAGCCCCAAACTTTGGTGTTGCTGTGTCTTTGTCATTTAAATTTTCCGAATCTACAGCACTATAAGTGGAAGTGCCCTAGGCTCTCTAGCTTGTTTTTTTCCTTGTTCCAGGAAACACCATCCACTTCTCCAGAGTGGCTGTTGGCAATTTACATCCCGCCCATCAGCATAACAAGGCTGCCGGTTCTCCATGGCCTGTTCTGCCTCTCTGGATTTTAAACATTTTTCTGACGGCCCTTTTGATCAGTGGGAAGTGAGACTTCATTGTAGTGCGGATTTCCATTGCAGGCTTGATGGGTTGGCCAAAAAGGGCGTATGCGTTTTTTCCTGAATATATTCAGGAAAAAAAACGCATACGCACTTTTTGGCCAAGTGCATCACTGTGGAACTGCTGCCTCTTTTCCTACGCTTTCAGAGCAATTCTTTTCTACCACCTGATATCTGTTTTCTGCAATTCTGCGTCGCATTCAAGTCCTCTTCACAGCCTTCCTTCAATAAATTTTTGGATGATAGATGTCATTTGGAACTCTACAGGATTGTGAGTTACAGTGCCAAAAATCTCCTTTTCTCAACTAGCTTTCTTGTTAGCTGACCGCACACCCGAAGAATTGCTTCAGGCCCTAATCTCATTCCGTCATGGCACGAGGAGCCTTTGGTGAATTCTTCTTCCTGTAGGGAAATCAGAGTTCAATTTGCCCGTCCAAACACATTGAGTTAGCCTCTCATTCGTTCTCCTTATTCCTGTTCATCTTCCACAGAAATTGCAAACTGTGCCAAACAAGATGTCAAAGGCACTGACTCTCTAAGTGGGGAGAATGTTAATATCGCATCTGGAAAGGCGAACTCGAGTAGCAGGGGGCGAAAATGGCGATGAGTTTTAGAAATTTTGTCTGATCACTTCGTGGACCATATTCTGGGTTTTCCATGCATATTTTAGCTGAAGGATAAATCCCTTAAACGTGGAGATTTGGGACCCTTGCAATAGGAACCATGCACATTTACCTCAAAGGGTCTGCATTCCCTCACCAATAGTATCAACCCCAAGTATCCAGCCTTATCTCTCCCACAGCTGTGGATGTAGAGGTGGTAAATCCAGGATTCCTCACGATCCCTGAAGGACTTATTTAAGAATTTCTCTCTAATTCACAGTCCTTGTGATTTCTTTTTCAAATTTATTTTTATAAGGGGATTTAGCTTATTTACAGTGCCGTGTGTATGCTGCTGTACACAAATGATTTTCTTTTGGAGACCTATAAATGTACAGGTTTTAATTTTCTTCATAGTCAGGTATATTCCTAGGTTTTGAATACGGGGTGTTGACTCCATTTGGTAGAGCGAGGAGTAGGTCTTGTCTAATATATATTTGGCTTATGGAATGGTATCTGTCCTAATGTCAACCTCTGGTTTTATGCAGCTTCCCCACTCTCCTTTCCCCTTAAGCAAGACTAAGTTTCTTTTGTAAATGTGAGACTCTGTTTTGTTTTGAAATGCAGTTCACGCGTAGCCGTGTTTACATTCCCTGTATTAGTGATATCTTATGATGTTTCTTTTTCTGTGTGACTTATTTCACTTAGAATCATCGTAACTAAATCCACTCATTATGCTGCTACTGGTCTGTTGCCATTGATTTCATTGTTGAGTGATATTCCATTGTAGGGATGTACCACAACTTCTATATCCATTTTTCTCTTTCTGAGATATTGAAGTTGTACCATACTCAAGGTTCCCGTACACAGAGCAGCCCCAAACTTTGGTGTTGCTGTGTCTTTGTCATTTAAATTTTCCGAATCTACAGCACTATAAGTGGAAGTGCCCTAGGCTCTCTAGCTTGTTTTTTTCCTTGTTCCAGGAAACACCATCCACTTCTCCAGAGTGGCTGTTGGCAATTTACATCCCGCCCATCAGCATAACAAGGCTGCCGGTTCTCCATGGCCTGTTCTGCCTCTCTGGATTTTAAACATTTTTCTGACGGCCCTTTTGATCAGTGGGAAGTGAGACTTCATTGTAGTGCGGATTTCCATTGCAGGCTTGATGGGTTGGCCAAAAAGGGCGTATGCGTTTTTTCCTGAATATATTCAGGAAAAAAAACGCATACGCACTTTTTGGCCAAGTGCATCACTGTGGAACTGCTGCCTCTTTTCCTACGCTTTCAGAGCAATTCTTTTCTACCACCTGATATCTGTTTTCTGCAATTCTGCGTCGCATTCAAGTCCTCTTCACAGCCTTCCTTCAATAAATTTTTGGATGATAGATGTCATTTGGAACTCTACAGGATTGTGAGTTACAGTGCCAAAAATCTCCTTTTCTCAACTAGCTTTCTTGTTAGCTGACCGCACACCCGAAGAATTGCTTCAGGCCCTAATCTCATTCCGTCATGGCACGAGGAGCCTTTGGTGAATTCTTCTTCCTGTAGGGAAATCAGAGTTCAATTTGCCCGTCCAAACACATTGAGTTAGCCTCTCATTCGTTCTCCTTATTCCTGTTCATCTTCCACAGAAATTGCAAACTGTGCCAAACAAGATGTCAAAGGCACTGACTCTCTAAGTGGGGAGAATGTTAATATCGCATCTGGAAAGGCGAACTCGAGTAGCAGGGGGCGAAAATGGCGATGAGTTTTAGAAATTTTGTCTGATCACTTCGTGGACCATATTCTGGGTTTTCCATGCATATTTTAGCTGAAGGATAAATCCCTTAAACGTGGAGATTTGGGACCCTTGCAATAGGAACCATGCACATTTACCTCAAAGGGTCTGCATTCCCTCACCAATAGTATCAACCCCAAGTATCCAGCCTTATCTCTCCCACAGCTGTGGATGTAGAGGTGGTAAATCCAGGATTCCTCACGATCCCTGAAGGACTTATTTAAGAATTTCTCTCTAATTCACAGTCCTTGTGATTTCTTTTTCAAATTTATTTTTATAAGGGGATTTAGCTTATTTACAGTGCCGTGTGTATGCTGCTGTACACAAATGATTTTCTTATGGAGACCTATAAATGTACAGGTTTTAATTTTTTTCATAGTCAGGTATATTCCTAGGTTTTGAATACGGGGTGTTGACTCCATTTGGTAGAGCGAGGAGTAGGTCTTGTCTAATATATATTTGGCTTATGGAATGGTATCTGTCCTAATGTCAACCTCTGGTTTTATGCAGCTTCCCCACTCTCCTTTCCCCTTAAGCAAGACTAAGTTTCTTTTGTAAATGTGAGACTCTGTTGTGTTTTGAAATGCAGTTCACGCGTAGCCGTGTTTACATTCCCTGTATTAGTGATATCTTATGATGTTTCTTTTTCTGTGTGACTTATTTCACTTAGAATCATCGTAACTAAATCCACTCATTATGCTGCTACTGGTCTGTTGCCATTGATTTCATTGTTGAGTGATATTCCATTGTAGGGATGTACGACAACTTCTATATCCATTTTTCTCTTTCTGAGATATTGAAGTTGTACCATACTCAAGGTTCCCGTACACAGAGCAGCCCCAAACTTTGGTGTTGCTGTGTCTTTGTCATTTAAATTTTCCGAATCTACAGCACTATAAGTGGAAGTGCCCTAGGCTCTCTAGCTTGTTTTTTTCCTTGTTCCAGGAAACACCATCCACTTCTCCAGAGTGGCTGTTGGCAATTTACATCCCGCCCATCAGCATAACAAGGCTGCCGGTTCTCCATGGCCTGTTCTGCCTCTCTGGATTTTACACATTTTTCTGACGGCCCTTTTGATCAGTGGGAAGTGAGACTTCATTGTAGTGCGGATTTCCATTGCAGGCTTGATGGGTTGGCCAAAAAGGGCGTATGCGTTTTTTCCTGAATATATTCAGGAAAAAAAACGCATACCCACTTTTTGGCCAAGTGCATCACTGTGGAACTGCTGCCTCTTTTCCTACGCTTTCAGAGCAATTCTTTTCTACCACCTGATATCTGTTTTCTGCAATTCTGCGTCGCATTCAAGTCCTCTTCACAGCCTTCCTTCAATAAATTTTTGGATGATAGATGTCATTTGGAACTCTACAGGATTGTGAGTTACAGTGCCAAAAATCTCCTTTTCTCAACTAGCTTTCTTGTTAGCTGACCGCACACCCGAAGAATTGCTTCAGGCCCTAATCTCATTCCGTCATGGCACGAGGAGCCTTTGGTTAATTCTTCTTCCTGTAGGGAAATCAGAGTTCAATTTGCCCGTCCAAACACATTGAGTTAGCCTCTCATTCGTTCTCCTTATTCCTGTTCATCTTCCACAGAAATTGCAAACTGTGCCAAACAAGATGTCAAAGGCACTGACTCTCCAAGTGGGGAGAATGTTAATATCGCATCTGGAAAGGCGAACTCGAGTACCAGGGGGCGAAAATGGCGATGAGTTTTAGAAATTTTGTCTGATCACTTCGTGGACCATATTCTGGGTTTTCCATGCATATTTTAGCTGAAGGATAAATCCCTTAAACGTGGAGATTTGGGACCCGTGCAATAGGAACCATGCACATTTACCTCAAAGGGTCTGCATTCCCTCACCAATAGTATCAACCCCAAGTATCCAGCCTTATCTCTCCCACAGCTGTGGATGTAGAGGTGGTAAATCCAGGATTCCTCACGATCCCTGAAGGACTTATTTAAGAATTTCTCTCTAATTCACAGTCCTTGTGATTTCTTTTTCAAATTTATTTTTATAAGGGGATTTAGCTTATTTACAGTGCCGTGTGTATGCTGCTGTACACAAATGATTTTCTTATGGAGACCTTTAAATGTACAGGTTTTAATTTTCTTCATAGTCAGGTATATTCCTAGGTTTTGAATACGGGGTGTTGACTCCATTTGGTAGAGCGAGGAGTAGGTCTTGTCTAATATATATTTGGCTTATGGAATGGTATCTGTCCTAATGTCAACCTCTGGTTTTATGCAGCTTCCCCACTCTCCTTTCCCCTTAAGCAAGACTAAGTTTCTTTTGTAAATGTGAGACTCTGTTGTGTTTTGAAATGCAGTTCACGCGTAGCCGTGTTTACATTCCCTGTATTAGTGATATCTTATGATGTTTCTTTTTCTGTGTGACTTATTTCACTTAGAATCATCGTAACTAAATCCACTCATTATGCTGCTACTGGTCTGTTGCCATTGATTTCATTGTTGAGTGATATTCCATTGTAGGGATGTACGACAACTTCTATATCCATTTTTCTCTTTCTGAGATATTGAAGTTGTACCATACTCAAGGTTCCCGTACACAGAGCAGCCCCAAACTTTGGTGTTGCTGTGTCTTTGTCATTTAAATTTTTCGAATCTACAGCACTATAAGTGGAAGTGCCCTAGGCTCTCTAGCTTGTTTTTTTCCTTGTTCCAGGAAACACCATCCACTTCTCCAGAGTGGCTGTTGGCAATTTACATCCCGCCCATCAGCATAACAAGGCTGCCGGTTCTCCATGGCCTGTTCTGCCTCTCTGGGTTTTACACATTTTTCTGACGGCCCTTTTGATCAGTGGGAAGTGAGACTTCATTGTAGTGCGGATTTCCATTGCAGGCTTGATGGGTTGGCCAAAAAGGGCGTATGCGTTTTTTCCTGAATATATTCAGGAAAAAAACGCATACGCCCTTTTTGGCCAAGTGCATCACTGTGGAACTGCTGCCTCTTTTCCTACGCTTTCAGAGCAATTCTTTTCTACCACCTGATATCTGTTTTCTGCAATTCTGCGTCGCATTCAAGTCCTCTTCACAGCCTTCCTTCAATAAATTTTTGGATGATAGGGGTCATTTGGAACTCTGCAGGATTGTGAGTTACAGTGCCAAAAATCTCCTTTTCTCAACTAGCTTTCTTGTTAGCTGACCGCAAACCCGAAGAATTGCTTCAGGCCCTAATCTCATTCCGTCATGGCACGAGGAGCCTTTGGTGAATTCTTCTTCCTGTAGGGAAATCAGAGTTCAATTTGCCCGTCCAAACACATTGAGTTAGCCTCTCATTCGTTCTCCTTATTCCTGTTCATCTTCCACAGAAATTGCAAACTGTGCCAAACAAGATGTCAAAGGCACTGACTCTCCAAGTGGGGAGAATGTTAATATCGCATCTGGAAAGGCGAACTCGAGTACCAGGGGGCGAAAATGGCGATGAGTTTTAGAAATTTTGTCTGATCACTTCGTGGACCATATTCTGGGTTTTCCATGCATATTTTAGCTGAAGGATAAATCCCTTAAACGTGGAGATTTGGGACCCGTGCAATAGGAACCATGCACATTTACCTCAAAGGGTCTGCATTCCCTCACCAATAGTATCAACCCCAAGTATCCAGCCTTATCTCTCCCACAGCTGTGGATGTAGAGGTGGTAAATCCAGGATTCCTCACGATCCCTGAAGGACTTATTTAAGAATTTCTCTCTAATTCACAGTCCTTCTGATTTCTTTTTCAAATTTATTTTTATAAGGGGATTTAGCTTATTTACAGTGCCGTGTGTATGCTGCTGTACACAAATGATTTTCTTATGGAGACCTATAAATGTACAGGTTTTAATTTTCTTCATAGTCAGGTATATTCCTAGGTTTTGAATACGGGGTGTTGACTCCATTTGGTAGAGCGAGGAGTAGGTCTTGTCTAATATATATTTGGCTCATGGAATGGTATCTGTCCTAATGTCAACCTCTGGTTTTATGCAGCTTCCCCACTCTCCTTTCCCCTTAAGCAAGACTAAGTTTCTTTTGTAAATGTGAGACTCTGTTGTGTTTTGAAATGCAGTTCACGCGTAGCCGTGTTTACATTCCCTGTATTAGTGATATCTTATGATGTTTCTTTTTCTGTGTGACTTATTTCACTTAGAATCATCGTAACTAAATCCACTCATTATGCTGCTACTGGTCTGTTGCCATTGATTTCATTGTTGAGTGATATTCCATTGCAGGGATGTACGACAACTTCTATATCCATTTTTCTCTTTCTGAGATATTGAAGTTGTACCATACTCAAGGTTCCCGTACACAGAGCAGCCCCAAACTTTGGTGTTGCTGTGTCTTTGTCATTTAAATTTTCCGAATCTACAGCACTATAAGTGGAAGTGCCCTAGGCTCTCTAGCTTGTCTTTTTCCTTGTTCCAGGAAACACCATCCACTTCTCCAGAGTGGCTGTTGGCAATTTACATCCCGCCCATCAGCATAACAAGGCTGCCGGTTCTCCATGGCCTGTTCTGCCTCTCTGGATTTTAAATATTTTTCTGACGGCCCTTTTGATCAGTGGGAAGTGAGACTTCATTGTAGTGCGGATTTCCATTGCAGGCTTGATGGGTTGGCCAAAAATGGCGTATGCGTTTTTTCCTGAATATATTCAGGAAAAAATGCACACGCACTTTTAGGCCAAGTGCATCACTGTCGAACTGCTGCCACTATTCCTACGCTTTCAGAGCATTTCTTATCTATCTCCTGATATCTGTTTTCTGCCATTCTGCATCGCGTTCAAGTCCTCTTCACAGCCTTCCTTCAATAAATTTTTGGATGATAGGGGTCGTTTGGAACTCTGCAGGGTTGTGAGTTACAGTGCCAAAAATCTCCTTTTCTCAGCTCGCTTTCTTGTGAGCTGACCGCAAACCCGAAGAATTGCTTGAGGCCCTAATCTCGTTCCGGCATGGCACGCTGAGCCTTTGGTGAATTCTTCTTCCTGTAGGGAAATCAGAGCTCAATGTGCCCGTTCAAACACATCGAGTTAGCCGCTCATTGGTTCTCCTTATTCCTGTTCATCTTCCACGGAAATTGCAAACTGTGTCAAACAAGAGGTCAAAGTCACTGACTCTCCAAGTGGGTAGAATGATAATATTGCAACTGGAACGGCGAACTCGGGAACCAGGGGGCGAAAATGGCGATGAGTTTTAGAAATTTTGCGTGATCACTTCGTGGACCATATTCTGGGTTTTCCATGCATATTTTAGCTGAAGGATAAATCCCTTAAACGTGGAGATTTGGGACCCGTGGAATGGGAACCATGCACCATTGTCTCAAAGGGTCTGCATTCCCTCACCATTCGTATCAGCCCCATGTGTCCAGCCTTATCTCTCCCAGAGCTGTGGATGTAGAGGTTGTAAATCCAAGATTCCTCACATGCCCTCAAGGACTTATTTGAGAATTTCTCTCTATTTCACAGTCCTTGTGCTTTCTTTTTCAAATTTATTTTTATAAGGGGATTTAGCTTATTTACACTGCTGTGTGTAGGCTGCTGTACACAAATGATTTTCTTATGGAGACCTATAAATGTATGGGTTTTAATTTTCTTCATAGTCAGGTATATTCCTAGGTTTTGAATACGGGGTGTTGAGTCCATTTGGTTGAGCAATGAGTAGGTTTTGTCTAATATATATTTGGCTTATGGAATGGTATCTGTCCTAATGTCAACCTCTGGTTTTATGCAGCCTCCCCACTCTCCTTTCCCCTTAAGCAAGCATAAGATTCTTTTGTAAATGTGAGACTCTATTGTGTTTTGTAATGCAATTCACAGGTAGCAGTGTTTACATTCCCGGTAGTAGTGGTATCTTATGATGTTTCTTTTTCTGTGTGACTTATTTCACTTAGAATCATCGAAACTAAATCCACTCATTATGCTGCTACTGGTCTGTTGCCATTGATTTCATTGTTGAGTGATATTCCATTGTAGGGATGTACCACAACTTCTATATCCATTGTTCACGTTCTGGGCTATTAAAGTTGTACCATAGTCAAGGATCCCGTACACAGAGCAGCCCCAAACTTTGGTGTGGCTGTGTCTTTTTCATTTAAATTTTCCGAATCTATAGCACCATAAGTGGAAGTGCCTTAGGCTCTCTACCTTGTTTTCTTCTTTGCTCCAGGAAACACCATCCACTTCTCCAGAGTGGCTGTTGGCAATTTACATCCCGCCAATGAGCATAACAAGGCCACCGGTTCTCCATGGCCTGTCCCCCTCTCTGGATTTTACACTTTTATCGGACGGCCCTTTTGATCGGTGGGAAGTGAGACTTCATTTTGGTGCGGATTTCCATTGCAGGCTTGCTTGGTTGGCTAAAAAGTGTGTATGCGTTTTTTCCTGAATATATTCAGGAAGAAATGCACACGCACTTTTAGGCCAAGTGCATCACTGTCGAACTGCTGCCACTATTCCTACGCTTTCAGAGCAATTCTTATCTATCTCCTGATATCTGTTTTCTGCCATTCTGCATCGCGTTCAAGTCCTCTTCACAGCCTTCCTTCAATAAATTTTTGGATGATAGGGGTCATTTGGAACTCTGCAGGATTGTGAGTTACAGTGCCAAAAATCTCCTTTTCTCAGCTCGCTTTCTTGTGAGCTGACCGCAAACCCGAAGAATTGCTTCAGGCCCTAATCTCGTTCCGGCATGGCACGCTGAGCCTTTGGTGAATTCTTCTTCCTGTAGGGAAATCAGAGTTCAATGTGCCCGTCCAAACACATCGAGTTAGCCGCTCATTCGTTCTCCTTATTCTTGTTCATCTTCCACAGAAATTGCAAACTGTGCCAAACAAGAGGTCAAAGGCACTGACTCTCCAAGTGGGGAGAATGTTAATATCGCAACTGGAACGGCGAACTCGAGAACCAGGGGGCGAAAATGGCGATGAGCTTTAGAAATTATGCGTGATCACTTCGTGGACCATATTCTGGGTTTCCATGCATATTTTAGCTGAAGGATAAATCCCTTAAACGTGGAGATTTGGGACCCGTGGAATGGGAACCATGCACCATTGTCTCAAAGGGTCTGCATTCCCTCACCATTCGTATCAGCCCCATGTGTCCAGCCTTATCTCTCCCAGAGTTGTGGATGTAGAGGTTGTAAATCCAAGATTCCTCACAAGCCCTCAAGGACTTATTTAAGAATTTCTCTCTATTTCACAGTCCTTGTGTTTTCTTTTCCAAATTTATTTTTATAAGGGGATTTAGCTTATTGACACTGCACTGTGTATGCTGCTGTACACAAATGATTTTCTTATGGAAACAAATAAATGTATGGGTTTTAATTTTCTTCATAGTCAGGTATATTCCTAGGTTTTGAATACGGTGTGTTGAGTCCATTTGTTTGAGCGAGGAGTAGGTCTTGTCTAATATATATTTGGCTTATGGAATGGTATTTGTCCTAATGTCAACCTCTGGTTTTATGCAGCCTCCCCACTCTCCTTTCCCCTTAAGCAAGCATAATTTTCTTTTGTAAATGTGAGACTCTGTTGTGTTTTGAAATGCAGTTCATGCATAGTCGTGTTTACATTCCCGGTATTAGTGATATCTTACGATGTTTCTTTTTCTGTGTGACTTATTTCACTTAGAATCATCGTAACTATATCCACTCATTATGCTGCTACTGGTCTGTTGCCATTGATTTCATTGTTGCGTGAGATTTCATTCTTGAGTGATATTCCATTGTAGGGATGTACCACAACTTCTATATCCATTTTTCTCTTTCTGGGCTATTGAAGTTGTACCATAGTCAAGGTTCCCGTACACAGAGCAGCCCCAAACTTTGGTGTGGCTGTGTCTTTTTCATTTAAATTTTCCGAATCTATAGCACCATAAGTGGAAGTGCCCTAGGCTCTCTAGCTTGGTTTTTTCTTCGTTCCAGGAAACACCATCCACTTCTCCTGAGTGGCTGTTGGCAATTTACATCCCGCCCATCAGCAAAACAAGGCTGCCGGTTCTCCGTGGCCTGTCCTGCCTCTCTGGATTTTACACTTTTTTCGGACGGCCCTTTTGATCGGTGGGAAGTGAGACTTCCTTGTAGTGCGGATTTCCATTGCAGGCTTGCTTGGTTGGCCAAAAAGGGCGTATGCGTTTTTTCCTGAATATATTCAGGAAAAAACGCATACGCCCTTTTTGGCCAAGTGCATCACTGTCGAACTGCTGCCTCTTTTCCTATGCTTTCAGAGCCATTCTTATCTACCACCTCATATCTGTTTTCTGCAATTGTGCGTCACATTCAAGTCCTCTTCACAGCCTTCCTTCAGTAAATTTTTGGATGATAGGGGTCATTTGGAACTATGCAGGATTGTGAGTTACAGTGCCAAAAATCTCATTTTCTTAACTCGCTTTCTTGTGAGCTGACCGCAAACCCGAAGAATTGCTTCAGGCCCTAATCTCGTTCTGCCATGGCACGCTGCTCCTTTGGTGAATTCTTCTTCCTGTAGGGAAATCAGAGTTCAATCTGTCCGTCCAAACACATCGAGTTAGCCGCTCATTGGTTCTCCTTATTCCTGTTCATCTTCCACAGAAATTGCAAACTGTGTGACACAAGAGGTCAAAGGCACTGACTCTCCAAATGGGGAGAATGTTAATATCTCATCTTAAACGGCGAACTCCAGTACCAGGGGGAGAAAATGGCGATGAGTTTTAGAAATTTTGCCTGATCACTTCGTGTACCATATTCTGGGTTTTCCATGCATATGTTAGCTGAAGGATAAATCCCTTAAACGTGGAGATTTGGGACCCATGGAATGGGAACCAAGCAAAATTACCTCAAACGGTCTGCATTCCCTCACCAATAGTATCAGCCCCAAGTGTCCAGCCTTATCTGTCCCCCAGCTGTGGATGTAGATGTGGTAAATCCAAGATTCCTCACAAGCCCTCAAGGACTTATTTAAGAATTTCTCTCTATTTCACAGTCCTTGTTTTTTCTTTTCCAAATTTATTTTTATAAGGGGATTTAGCTTATTTACACTGCTGTGTGTATGCTGCTGTACACAAATGATTTTCTTATGGAGACCTATAAATGTATGGGTTTTAATTTTCTTCATAGTCAGGTATATTCCTAGGTTTTGAATACGGTGTGTTGAGTCCATTTGGTTGAGCGAGGAGTAGGTCTTGTCTAATATATATTTGGCTTATGGAATGGTATCTGTCCTAATGTCAACCTCTGGTTTTATGCAGCCTCCCCACTCTCCTTTCCCCTTAAGCAAGCATAAGTTTCTTTTGTAAATATGAGACTCTGCTGTGTTTTGAAATGCAGTTCATGCGTAGTCGTGTTTACATTCCTGGTATTAGTGATATCTTATGATGTTTCTTTTTCTGTGTGACTTATTTCACTTAGAATCATCATAACTATATCCACTCATTATGCTGCTACTGGTCTGTTGCCATTGATTTCATTGTTGAGTGATATTCCATTGGAGGTATGTACCACAACTTCTATATCCGTTTTTCCCTTTCTGGGCTATTGAAGTTGTACCATAGTCAAGGTTCCCGTACACAGAGCAGCCCCAAACTTTGGTGTGGCTGTGTCTTTTTCATTTCAATTTTCCGAATCTATAGCACCATAAGTGGAAGTGCCCTAGGCTATCTAGTTTGTTTTTTTCTTTGTTCCAGGAAACACCATCCACTTCTCCAGAATGGCTGTTGGCAATTTACATCCCGCCCATCAGCATAACAAGGCTGCCGGTTATCCGTGGCCTGTCCTGCCTCTCTGGATTTTACACTTTTTTCGGAAGGCCCTTTTGATCGTTGGGAAGCGAGACTTCCTTGTAGTGCAGATTTCCATTGCAGGCTTGCTTGGTTGGCCAAAAAGGGCGTATGCATTTTTTCCTGAATATATTCAGGAAAAAACGCATACGCCCTTTTTGGCCAAGTGCATCACTGTCGAACTGCTGCCTCTTTTCCTATGGTTTCAGGGCAATTCTTATTTACCACCTGATATCTGTTTTCTGCAATTCTGTGTCGCGTTCAAGTCCTCTTCACAGCCTTCCTTCAATATATTTTTGGATGATAGGGGTCATTTGGAACTCTGTAGGACCGTGAGTTACAGTGCCAAAAATCTCCTTTTCTCAACTCGTTTTCTTGTGAGCTGACCGCAAACCCGAAGAATTGCTTCAGGCCCTAATCTCGTTCTGGCATGGCACGCTGAGCCTTTGGTGAATTCTTCTTCCTGTAGGGAAATCAGAGTTCAATGGGCCCGTCCAACCACATCGAGTTAGCCGCTCATTGTTTCTCCTTATTCCTGTTCATCTTCCACAGAAATTGCAAACTGTGCCAAACAAGAGGTCAAAGGCACTGAATCTCCAAGTGGGGAGAATGTTAATATCGCATCTGGAACGGCGAACTTGAGAACCAGGGGGCGAAAATGGCGATGAGCTTCAGAAATTTTGCGTGATCACTTCGTGGACCATATTCTGGGTTTTCCATGCATATTTTAGCTGAAGGATAAATCCCTTAAACGTGGAGATTTGGGACCCGTGGAATGGGAACCATGCACCATTGTCTCAAAGGGTCTGCATTCCCTCACCCTTCGTATCAGCCCCATGTGTCCAGCCTTATCTCTCCCAGAGCTGTGGATGTAGACGTGGTAAATCCAAGATTCCTCACAAGCCCTCAAGGACTTATTTGAGAATTTCTCTCTATTTCACAGTCCTTGTTTTTTCTTTTTCAAATTTATTTTTATAAGGGGATTTAGCTTATTTACACTGCTGTGTGTAGGCTGCTGTACACAAATGATTTTCTTATGTAGACCTATAAATGTATGGGTTTTAATTTTCTTCATAGTCAGGTATATTCCTAGGTTTTGAATATGGGGTGTTGAGTCCATTTGGTTGAGAAATGAGTAGGTTTTGTCTAATATATATTTGGCTTATGGAATGGTATCTGTCCTAATGTCAACCTCTGGTTTTATGCAGCCTCCCCACTCTCCTTTCCCCTTAAGCAAGCATAAGATTCTTTTGTAAATGTGAGACTCTATTGTGTTTTGTAATGCAATTCACAGGTAGCCTTGTTTACATTCCCGGTAGTAGTGGTATCTTATGATGTTTCTTTTTCTGTGTGACTTATTTCACTTAGAATCATCGTAACTAAATCCACTCATTATGCTGCTACTGGTCTGTTGACATTGATTTCATTTTTGAGTGATATTCCATTGTAGGGATGTACCACAACTTCTATATCCATTTTGCTCTTTCTGGGCTATTAAAGTTGTACCATAGTCAAGGATTCCGTACACAGAGCAGCCCCAAACTTTGGTGTGGCTGTGTCTTTTTCATTTAAATTTTCCGAATCTATAGCACCATAAGTGGAAGTGCCTTAGGCTCTCTAGCTTGTTTTCTTCTTTGTTCCAGGAAACACCATCCACTTCTCCAGAGTGGCTGTTGGCAGTTTACATCCCGCCAATGAGCATAACAACGCTGCAGGTTCTCCATGGCCTGTCCCCCTCTCTGGATTTTACACTTTTTTCGGACGGCCCTTTGGATCGGTGGGAAGTGAGACTGCCTTGTAGCGCGGATTTCCATCGCAGGCTTGCTTGGTTGGCCAAAAAGGGCGTATGCGTTTTTTCCTGAATATATTCAGGAAAAAACGCATACGCCCTTTTTGGCCAAGTGCATCACTGTCGAACTGCTGCCTCTTTTCCTATGCTTTCAGAGCAATTCTTATCTACCCCCTGATATCTGTTTTCTGCTATTCTGGGTCGCATTCAAGTCCTCTTCACAGCCTTCCTTCAATAAATTTTTGGATGATAGGGGTCATTTGGAACTCTGCAGGATTGTGAGTTACAGTGCCAAAAATCTCCTTTTCTCAACTTGCTTTCTTGTGAGCTGACCGCAAACCCGAAGAATTGCTTCAGGCCCTAATCTCCTTCCGGCATGGCACGATGAGCCTTTGGTGAATTCTTCTTCCTGTAGGGAAATCAGAGTTCAATGTGCCCGTCCAAACACATCGAGTTAGCCGCTCATTGGTTCTCCTTATTCCTGATCATCTTCTATAGAAATTGAAAACTGTGCGAAACAAGAGGTGAAAGGCACTGACTCTCCATGTGGGGAGAATGTTAATATTGCATCTGGAACGGCGAACTCAAGTACCAGGGCGCGAAAATGGCGATGAGTTTTATACATTTTGCGTGATCACTTCGTGGACCATATTCTGGGTTTTCCATGCATATTTTAGCTGAAGGATAAATCCCTTAAACGTGGAGATTTGGGACCCGCGGGATGGGAACCATGCACCATTACCTCAAAGGGTCTGCATTCCCTCACCAATACTATCAGCCCCAAGTGTCCAGCCTTATCTCTCCCACAGCTGTGGATGTAGAGTTGGTAAATGCCAGATTCCTCACAAGCCCTGAAGGACTTATTTAAGAATTTCTCTCTATTTCACAGTCCTTGTGTTTTCTTTTTCAAATTTATTTTTGTAAGTGAATTTAGCTTATTTACACTGCTGTGTGTATGCTGCTGTACACAAATGATTTTCTTATGGAGACCTATAAATGTATGGGTTTTAATTTTCTTCATAATCAGGTATATTCCTAGGTTTTGAATACGGGGTGTTGAGTCCATTTCGTTGAGCACGGTGTAGGACTTGTCTAATATATATTTGGTTTATGGAATGGTATGTGTCCTAATGTCAACCTCTGGTTTTATGCAGCCTCCCTACTCTCCTTTCCCCTTAAGAAAGCATAAGTTTCTTTTGTAAATATGAGACTCTGTTGTCTTTTGAAATGCAGTTGATGCGTAGTCGTGTTTACATTCCCGGTATTAGTGATATCTTATGATGTTTGTTTTTCTGTGTGACTTATTTCACTTAGAATCATCGTAACTATATCCACTCATTATGCTGCTACTGGTCTGTTGCCATTGATTTCATTGTTGAGTGAGATTTCATTGTTGAGTGATATTCCATTGAAGGGATGTACCACAACTTCTATATCCATTTTTCTCTTTCTGGGCTATTGCAGTTGTACCATAGTCAAGGTTCCCGTACACAGAGCAGCCCCAAACTTTGGTGTGGCTGTGTCTTTTTCATTTAAATTTCCCGAATCTATAGCACCATAAGTGGAAGTGCCCTAGGCTCTCTAGCTTGGTTTTTTCTTTGTTCACATAAACACCATTCACTTCTCCAAAGTGGCTGTTGGCAATTTACATCCCGCCCATCAGCATAACAAGGCTGCCGGTTCTCCTTGGCCTGTCCTGCCTCTCTGGATTTTACACATTTGTCGGAGGGCCCTTTTGATTGGTGGGAAGTGAGACTTCATTGTAATGCGGATTTCCATTGCAGGCTTGCTTGGTTGGCCAAAAAGGGCGTATGCGTTTTTTCCTGAATATATTCAGGAAAAAACGCATACGCCCTTTTTGGCCAAGTGCATCACTGTCGAACTGCTGCCTCTTTTCCTATGCTTTCAGAGCAATTCTTATCTACCCCCTGATATCTGTTTTCTGCTATTCTGGGTCGCGTTCAAGTCCTCTTCACAGCCTTCCTTCAATAAAGTTTTGGATGATAGGGGTCATTTGGAACTCTGCAGGATTGTGAGTTACAGTGCCAAAAATCTCCTTTTCTCAACTTGCTTTCTTGTGAGCTGACCGCAAACCCGAAGAATTGCTTCAGGCCCTAATCTCGTTCCGGCATGGCACGCTGAGCCTTTGGTGAATTCTTCTTCCTGTAGGGAAATCAGAGCTCAATGTGCCCGTTCAAACACATCGAGTTAGCCGCTCATTCGTTCTCCTTATTCCTGTTCATCTTCCACGGAAATTGCAAACTGTGCCAAACAAGAGGTGAAAGGCACTGACTCTCCAAGTGGGGAGAATGTTAATATTGCATCTGAAACGGGGAACTCGAGTACCAGGGAGCGAAAATGGCGATGAGTTTTAGAAATTTTGCCTGATCACTTCGTGGACAATATTCTGGGTTTTCCATGCATATTTTAGCTGAAGGATAAATCCCTTAAATGTGAAGATTTGTGACCCGTGGAATGGTAACCATGCACCATTACCTCAAAGGGTCTGCATTCCCTCATCAATTGTATCTGCCCCAAGTGTCTAGACTTATCTCTCCCCCAGCTGTGGATGTAGAGGTGGTAAATCCAAGATTTCTCACAAGCCCTGAAGGTCTTATTTAAGAATTTTTCTCTATTTCACAGTCCTTGTGCTTTCTTTTTCAAATTTATTTTTGTAAAGGGATTAATCTTATTTACACTGCTGTGTGTATGCTGCTGTACACAAATGATTTTCTTATGGAGACCTATAAATGTATGGGTTTTAATTTTCTTCCTAGACAGGTATATTTCTAGGTTTTGATTACGGGGTGTTGAGTCCATTTGGTTGAGCAAGGAGTAGGTCTCGTCTAATATATATTTGGCTTATGGAATGGTATCTGTCCTAATGTCCACCTCTGGTTTTATGCAGCCTCCCCACTCTCCTTTCCCCTTAAGCAAGCATAAGTTTCTTTTGTAAATGTGAGACTCTGTTGTGTTTTGTAATGCAGTTCACGCGTAGCCGTGTTTACATTGCTGGTATTAGTGATATCTTATGATGTCTCTTTTTCTGTGTGACTTATTTCACTTAGAATCATCGTAACTAAATCCACTCATTATGCTGCTACTGCTCTGTTGCCATTGCTTTCACTGTTCAGTGATACTCCATTGTAGGGATGTACCACAACTTCTATATCCATTTTTCTCTTTCTGGGCTATTGAAGTTGTACCATAGTCAAGGTTCCTGTACACAGAGCAGCCCCAAACTTTGGTGTGGCTGTGTCTTTTTCATTTAAATTTTCCGAATCTATACCACCAAGAGTGGAAGTGCCCTAGGCTCTCTAGCTTGCTTTTTTCTTTGTTCAAGGAAACACCATCCACGTCTCCAGAGAGGCTGTTGGCAATTTACATCCCGCCCATCAGCATAACAAGGCTGCCGGGTCTCCATGGTCTGTCCTGCTTCTCTGGATTTTACAGTTTTTTCTGATGGCTCTTTTGATCGGTAGGAAGTGAGACTTCATTGTAGGGCGGATTTCCATTGCAGGCTTGCTTGGTTGGCCAAAAAGGGCGTATGCGTTTTTTCCTGAATATATTCAGAAAAAAACGCATACGCACCTTTTGGCCAAGTGCATCACTGTCGAACTGCTGCCTCTTTTCCTACGCTTTCAGAGCAATTCTTATCTACCACCTGATATCTCTTTTCTGCAATTCTGCGTCACTTTTAAGTCCTCTTCACAGCCTTCCTTCAATAAATTTTTGGATGATATGGGTCATTTGGAACTCTGCAGGATTGTGAATTACAGTGCCAAAAATCTCCTTTTCTCAACTCGCTTTCTTGTCAGCTGGCCGCAAACCCGAAGAATTGCTTTAGGCCCTAAACTCGTTCCGGCATGGCACGCTGAGCCTTTGGTGAATTCTTCTTCCTGTAGGGAAATCAGAGTTCAATGTGCCCGTCCAAACACATCAAGTTAGCCGCTCATTTGTTCTCCTTATTCCTGTTCATCTTCCACAGAAATTGCAAACTGCGCCAAACAAGAGGTCAAAGGCAGTGACTCTCCAAGTGGGGAGAATGTTAATATCGCATCTGGAACAGCGAACTCGAGTACCAGGGGGTGAAAATGGCTATGAGTTTTAGAATTTTTGCCTGATCACTTCGTGGACCATATTCCGCGTTTTCCATGCATATTGTAGCTGAAGGATAAATCCCTTAAACGTGGAGATTTGGAACCCGTGGAATGGGATCCATGCACCATTACCTAAAAGGGTCTGCATTCCCTCACAAATACTATCAGCCCCAAGTGTCCAGCCTTATCTCTCCCACAGCTGTGGATGTAGAGGTGGTAAATCCAAGATTCCTCAAAAACTCTGAAGGACTTATTTAAGAATTTCTCACTATTTCACAGTCCTTGTGTTTTCTTTTTCAAATTTATTTTTATAAGAGGATTTAGCTTATTTACAGTGCTGTGTGTATGCTGCTGTACACAAATGATTTTCTTATGGAGACCTATAAATGTACGGGTTTTAATTTTCTTCATAGGTATATTCCTAGGTTTTGAATATGGGGTGTTGAGTCCATTTGGTTGAGCAAGGAGTAGGTTTTATCTAATATATATTTGGCTTATGGAATGGTATCTGTCCTAATGTCAACCTCTGGTTTTATGCAGCCTCCCTACTCTCCTTTCCCCTTAAGAAAGCATAAGTTTCTTTTGTAAATATGAGACTCTGTTGTCTTTTGAAATGCAGTTGATGCGTAGTCGTGTTTACATTCCCGGTATTAGTGATATCTTATGATGTTTGTTTTTCTGTGTGACTTATTTCACTTAGAATCATCGTAACTATATCCACTCATTATGCTGCTACTGGTCTGTTGCCATTGATTTCATTGTTGAGTGAGATTTCATTGTTGAGTGATATTCCATTGTAGGCATGTACCACAACTTCTATATCCATTTTTCTCTTTCTGGGGTATTGAAGTTGTACCATAGTCAAGGTTCCCGTACACAGAGCAGCCCCAAAGTTTGGTGTGGCTGTGTCTTTTTCATTTAAATTTTCCGAATCTATAGCACCATAAGTGGAAGTGCCCTAGGCTCTCTAGCTTGTTTTTTTCTTTGTTCAAGGAAACACCATTCACTTCTCCAGAGTGGCTGTTGGCAATTTACATCCCGCCCATCAGCATAACAAGGCTGCCAGTTCTCCTTGGCCTGTCCTGCCTCTCTGGATTTTACACTTTTTACGGAGGGCCCTTTTGATCGGTGGGAAGTGAGACTTCATTGTAGTGCGGATTTCCATTGCAGGCTTGCTTGGTTGGCCAAAAAGGGCGTATGCTTTTTTTCCTGAATATATTCAGGAAAAAACGCATACGCCCTTTTTGGCCAAGTGCATCACTGTCGAACTGCTGCCTCTTTTCCTATGCTTTCAGAGCAATTCTTATCTACCCCCTGATATCTGTTTTCTGCTATTCTGGGTCGCGTTCAAGTCCTCTTCACAGCCTTCCTTCAATAAATTTTTGGATGATAGGGGTCATTTGGAACTCTGCAGGATTGTGAGTTACAGTGCCAAAAATCTCCTTTTCTCAACTCGCTTTCTTGTCAGCTGGCCGCAAACCCGAAGAATTGCTTTAGGCCCTAATCTCGTTCCGGCATGGCAGGCTGAGCCTTTGGTGAATTCTTCTTCCTGTAGGGAAATCAGAGCTCAATGTGCCCGTTCAAACACATCGAGTTAGCCGCTCATTGGTTCTCCTTATTCCTGTTCATCTTCCACGGAAATTGCAAACTGTGCCAAACAAGAGGTGAAAGGCACTGACTCTCCAAGTGGGGAGAATGTTAATATTGCATCTGAAACGGGGAACTCGAGTACCAGGGAGCGAAAATGGCGATGAGTTTTAGAAATTTTGCCTGATCACTTCGTGGACAATATTCTGGGTTTTCCATGCATATTTTAGCTGAAGGATAAATCCCTTAAACGTGAAGATTTGTGATCCGTGGAATGGTAACCATGCACCATTACCTCAAAGGGTCTGCATTCCCTCTTCAATTGTATCAGCCCCAAGTGTCCAGACTTATCTCTCCACCAGCTGCGGAGGTAGAGGTGGTAAATCCAAGATTTCTCACAAGCCCTGAAGGTCTTATTTAAGAATTTCTCTCTATTTCACAGTCCTTGTGCTTTCTTTTTCAAATTTATTTTTGGAAAGGGATTTATCTTATTTACACTGCTGTGTGTATGCTGCTGTACACAAATGATTTTCTTATGGAGACCTATAAATGTATGGGTTTTAATTTTCTTCCTAGACAGGTATATTTCTAGGTTTTGAATACGGGGTGTTGAGTCCATTTGGTTGAGCAAGAAGTAGGTCTCCTCTAATATATATTTGGCTTATGGAATGGTATCTGTCCTAATGTCCACCTCTGGTTTTATGCAGCCTCCCCACTCTCCTTTCCCCTTAAGCAAGCCTAAGTTTCTTTTGTAAATGTGAGACTCTGTTGTGTTTTGAAATGCAGCTCAGGCGTAGCCGTGTTTACATTCCCGGTATTAGTGATATCTTATGATGTTTCTTTTTCTGAGTGGCTTATTTCACTTGGAATCATCGTAAATAAATCCACTCATTATGCTGCTACTGATCTGTTGCCATTGATTTCATTGTTGGGTGATATTCCATTGTAGGCATGTACCACACATTCTATATCCATTTTTCTCTTTCTGGGCTATTGAAGTTGTACCATAGTCAAGGTTCCCGTACACAGAGCAGCCCCAAAGTTTGCTGTGGCTGTGTCTTTGTCATTTAAATTTTCCGAATCTATAGCACCATAAGTGGAAATGCCCTAAGCTCTCTAGCTTGGATTTTTTCTTTGTTCCTGGAAACACCATCCACTTCTCCAGAGTGGCTGTTGGCAATTTACAACCTGCCCATCATCATAACAAGGCTGCCGGTTCTCCATGGCCTGTCCTGCCTCTCTGGATTTTACACTTTTTTCGGACGGCCCTTTTGATCGGTGGGAAGTGAGACTTCATTGTAGTGCGGATTTCCATTGCAGGCTTGCTTGGTTGGCCAAAAAGGGCGTATGCGTTTTTTCCTGAATATATTCAGGATAAAACGCATACGCCCTTTTTGGCCAAGTGCATCACTGTCGAAATGCTGCCTCTTTTCCTACGCTTTCAGAGCAATTCTTATCTACCACCTGATATCCGTTTTCTGCTATTCTGGGTCGCGTTCAAGTCCTCTTCACAGCCTTCCTTCAATAAATTTTTAGATGATAGGGGTCATTTGGAACTCTGCAGGATTGTGAGTTACAGTGTCAAAAATCTCCTTTTCTCAACTTGCTTTCTTGTGAGCTGACCGCAAACCCGAAGAATTGCTTCAGGCCCTAATCTCATTCCGGCATGGCACGCTGAGCCTTTGGTGAATTCTTCTTCCTGTAGGGAAATCAGAGCTCAATGTGCCCGTTCAAACACATCGAGTTAGCCGCTCATTGGTTCTCCTTATTCCTGTTCATCTTCCACGGAAATTGCAAACTGTGCCAAACAAGAGGTGAAAGGCACTGATTCTCCAAGTGGGGAGAATGTTAATATTGCATCTGAAACGGGGAACTCGAGTACCAGGGAGCGAAAATGGCGATGAGTTTTAGAAATTTTGCCTGATCACTTCGTGGACAATATTCTGGGTTTTCCATGCATATTTTAGCTGAAGGATAAATCCCTTAAACGTGAAGATTTGTGACCCGTGGAATGGTAACCATGCACCATTACTTCAAAGGGTCTGCATTCCCTCTTCAATTGTATCAGCCCCAAGTGTCCAGACTTATCTCTCCACCAGCTGCGGAGGTAGAGGTGGTAAATCCAAGATTTCTCACAAGCCCTGAAGGTCTTATTTAAGAATTTCTCTCTATTTCACAGTCCTTGTGCTTTCTTTTTCAAATTTATTTTTGAAAAGGGATTAATCTTATTTACACTGCTGTGTGTATGCTGCTGTACACAAATGATTTTCTTATGGAGACCTATAAATGTATGGGTTTTAATTTTCTTCCTAGTCAGGCATATTCCTAGGTTTTGAATACGGGGTGTTGAGTCCATTTGGTTGAGCAAGAAGTAGGTCTCCTCTAATTTATATTTGGCTTATGGAATGGTATCTGTCCTAATGTCCACCTCTGGTTTTATGCAGCCTCCCCACTCTCCTTTCCCCTTGAGCAAGCATAAGTTTCTTTTGTAAATGTGAGACTCTGTTCTGTTTTGTAATGCAGTTCACGCGTAGCTGTGTTTACATTGCTGGTATTAGTGATATCTTATGATGTTTCTTTTTCTGTGTGACTTATTTCACTTAGAATCATCGTAACTAAATCCACTCATTATGCTGCTACTGGTCTGTTGCCATTGATTTCATTGTTGAGTGATATTCCATTGTAGGGATATACCACAACTTCTATATCCATTTTTCTCTTTCTGGGCTATTGAAGTTGTACCATAGTCAAGGTTCCCGTACACAGAGCAGCCCCAAACTTTGGTGTGGCTGTGTCTTTTTCATTTAAATTTTCCGAATCTATACCACCAAGAGTGGAAGTGCCCTAGGCTCTCTAGCTTGCTTTTTTCTTTGTTCAAGGAAACACCATCCACGTCTCCAGAGAGGCTGTTGGCAATTTACATCCCGCAGATCAGCATAAGAAGGCTGCCGGTTCTCCATGGTCTGTCCTGCTTCTCTGGATTTTACACTTTTTTCGGATGGCTCTTTTGATCGGTAGGAAGTGAGACTTCATTGTAGGGCGGATTTCCATTGCAGGCTTGCTTGGTTGGCCAAAAAGGACGTATGCGTTTTTTCCTGAATATATTCAGAAAAAAACGCATACGCACCTTTTGGCCAAGTGCATCACTGTCGAACTGCTGCCTCTTTTCCTACGCTTTCAGAGCAATTCTTATCTACCACCTGATATCTCTTTTCTGCAATTCTGCGTCACTTTCAAGTCCTCTTGACAGCCTTCCTTCAATAAATTTTTGAATGATATGGGTCATTTGGAACTCTGCAGGATTGTGAGTTACAGTGCCATAAATCTCCTTTTCTCAACTCGCTTTCTTGTCAGCTGGCCGCAAACCCGAAGAATTGCTTTAGGCCCTAATCTCGTTCCGGCATGGCACGCTGAGCCTTTGGTGAATTCTTCTTCCTGTAGGGAAATCAGAGTTCAATGTGCCCGTCCAAACACATCGAGTTAGCCGCTCATTGGTTCTCCTTATTCCTGTTCATCTTCCACAGAAATTGCAAACTGCGCCAAACAAGAGGTCAAAGGCAGTGACTCTCCAAGTGGGGAGAATGTTAATATCGCATCTGGAACAGCGAACTCGAGTACCAGGGGGTGAAAATGGCTATGAGTTTTAGAATTTTTGCCTGATCACTTCGTGGACCATATTCCGCGTTTTCCATGCATATTGTAGCTGAAGGATAAATCCCTTAAACGTGGAGATTTGGAACCCGTGGAATGGGATCCATGCACCATTACCTAAAAGGGTCTGCATTCCCTCACAAATACTATCAGCCCCAAGTGTCCAGCCTTATCTCTCCCACAGCTGTGGATGTAGAGGTGGTAAATCCAAGATTCCTCAAAAGCTCTGAAGGACTTATTTAAGAATTTCTCACTATTTCACAGTCCTTGTGTTTTCTTTTTCAAATTTATTTTTATAAGAGGATTTAGCTTATTTACAGTGCTGTGTGTATGCTGCTGTACACAAATGATTTTCTTATGGAGACCTATAAATGTATGGGTTTTAATTTTCTTCATAGGTATATTCCTAGGTTTTGAATATGGGGTGTTGAGTCCATTTGGTTGAGCAAGGAGTAGGTCTTATCTAATATATATTTGGCTTATGGAATGGTATCTGTCCTAATGTCAACCTCTCGTTTTATGCAGCCTCCCTACTCTCCTTTCCCCTTAAGAAAGCATAAGTTTCTTTTGTAAATATGAGACTCTGTTGTCTTTTGAAATGCAGTTGATGCGTAGTCGTGTTTACATTCCCGGTATTAGTGATATCTTATGATGTGTGTTTTTCTGTGTGACTTATTTCACTTAGAATCATCGTAACTATATCCACTCATTATGCTGCTACTGGTCTGTTGCCATTGATTTCATTGTTGAGTGAGATTTCATTGTTGAGTGATATTCCATTGTAGGCATGTACCACAACTTCTATATCCATTTTTCTCTTTCTGGGCTATTAAAGTTGTACCATAGTCAAGGCTCCCGTACACAGAGCAGCCCCAAACTTTGGTGTGGCTGTGTCTTTTTCATTTAAATTTTCCGAATCTATAGCACCATAAGTGGAAGTGCCCTAGGCTCTCTAGCTTGGTTTTTTCTTTGTTCAAGGAAACACCATTCACTTCTCCAGAGTGGCTGTTGGCAATTTACATTCCGCCCATCAGCATAACAAGGCTGCCGGTTCTCCTTGGCCTGTCCTGCCTCTCTGGATTTTACACATTTGTCTGAGGGCCCTTTTGATCGGTGGGAAGTGAGACTTCATTGTAGTGCGGATTTCCATTGCAGGCTTGCTTGGTTGGCCAAAAAGGGCGTATGCGTTTTTTCCTGAATATATTCAGGAAAAAACGCATACGCCCTTTTTGGCCAAGTGCATCACTGTCGAACTGCTGCCTCTTTTCCTATGCTTTCAGAGCAATTCTTATCTACACCCTGATATCTGTTTTCTGCTATTCTGGGTCGCGTTCAAGTCCTCTTCACAGCCTTCCTTCAATAAATTTTTGAATGACAGGGGTCATTTGGAACTCTGCAGGATTGTGAGTTACAGTGCTAAAAATCTCCTTTTCTCAACTTGCTTTCTTGTGAGCTGACCGCAAACCAAAGAATTGCTTCAGGCCCTAATCTCGTTCCGGCATGGCACGCTGAGCCTTTGGTGAATTCTTCTTCCTGTAGGGAAATCAGAGCTCAATGTACCCGTTCAAACACATCGAGTTAGCCGCTCATTCGTTCTCCTTATTCCTGTTCATCTTCCACGGAAATTGCAAACTGTGCCAAACAAGAGGTGAAAGGCACTGACTCTCCAAGTGGGGAGAATGTTAATTTTGCATCTGAAACGGGGAACTCGAGTACCAGGGAGCGAAAATGGCGATGAGTTTTAGAAATTTTGCCTGATCACTTCGTGGACAATATTCTGGGTTTTCCATGCATATTTTAGCTGAAGGATAAATCCCTTAAACGTGAAGATTTGTGACCCGTGGAATGGTAACCATGCACCATTACCTCAAAGGGTCTGCATTCCCTCATCAATTGTATCAACCCCAAGTGTCCAGACTTATCTCTCCCCCAGCTGCGGAGGTAGAGGTGGTAAATCCAAGATTTCTCACAAGCCCTGAAGGTCTTATTTAAGAATTTCTCTCTATTTCACAGTCCTTGTGATTTCTTGTTCAAATTTATTTTTGTAAAGGGATTTATCTTATTTACACTGCTGTGTGTATGCTGCTGTACACAAATGATTTTCTTATGGAGACCTATAAATGTATGGGTTTTAATTTTCTTCCTAGACAGGTATATTTCTAGGTTTTGAATACGGGGTGTTGAGTCCATTTGGTTGAGCAAGAAGTAGGTCTCCTCTAATATATATTTGGCTTATGGAATGGTATCTGTCCTAATGTCCACCTCTGGTTTTATGCAGCCTCCCCACTCTCCTTTCCCCTTAAGCAAGCATAAGTTTCTTTTGTAAATGTGAGACTCTGTTGTGTTTTGTAATGCAGTGCACGCGTAGCTGTGTTTACATTGCTGGTATTAGTGATATCTTATGATGTTTCTTTTTCTGTGTGACTTATTTCACTTAGAATCATCGTAACTAAATCCACTCATTATGCTGCTACTGGTCTGTTGCCATTGATTTCATTGTTGAGTGATATTCCATTGTAGGGATGTACCACAACTTCTATATCCATTTTTCTCTTTCTGGGCTATTGAAGTTGTACCATAGTCAAGGTTCCCGTACACAGAGCAGCCCCAAACTTTGGTGTGGCTGTGTCTTTTTCATTTAAATTTTCCGAAAATATACCACCAAGAGGGGAAGTGCCCTAGGCTCGCTAGCTTGCTTTTTTCTTTGTTCAAGGAAACACCATCCACGTCTCCAGAGAGGCTGTTGGCAATTTACATCCCGCCCATCAGCATAACAAGGCGGCCGGTTCTCCATGGTCTGTCCTGCTTCTCTGGATTTTACACTTTTTTCGGATGGCTCTTTTGATCGGTAGGAAGTGAGACTTCATTGTAGGGCGGATTTCCATTGCAGGCTTGCTTGGTTGGCCAAAAAGGACGTATGCGTTTTTTCCTGAATATATTCAGAAAAAAACGCATACGCACCTTTTGGCCAACTGCATCACTGTCGAACTGCTGCCTCTTTTCCTACGCTTTCAGAGCAATTCTTATCTACTCCCTGATATCTGTTTTCTGCAATTCTGCGTCGCGTTCAAGTCCTCTTCACAGCCTTCCTTCAATAAAGTTTTGGATGATATGGGTCATTTGGAACTCTGCAGGATTGTGAGTTACAGTGCCAAAAATCTCCTTTTCTCAACTCGCTTTCTTTTCAGCTGGCCGCAAACCCGAAGAATTGCTTTAGGCCCTAATCTCGTTCCGGCATGGCAGGCTGAGCCTTTGGTGAATTCTTCTTCCTGTAGGGAAATCAGAGTTCAATGTGCCCGTCCAAACACATCGAGTTAGCCGCTCATTTGTTCTCCTTATTCCTGTTCATCCTCCACAGAAATTGCAAACTGCGCCAAACAAGAGGTCAAAGGCACTGACTCTCCAAGTGGGGAGAATGTTAATATCGCATCTGGAACAGCGAACTCGAGTACCAGGGGGTGAAAATGGCTATGAGTGTTAGAATTTTTGCCTGATCACTTCGTGGACCATATTCCGCGTTTTCCATGCATATTGTAGCTGAAGGATAAATCCCTTAAACGTGGAGATTTGGGACCCATGGAATGGGAACCATGCACCATTACCTAAAAGGTTCTGCATTCCCTCAGCAATACTATCAGCCCCAAGTGTCCAGCCTTGTATCTCCCCCAGCTGTGTATGTAGAGAGAAATCCAGGTTTCATCACAAGCCCTGAATGAAAGAGTTAAGAATTTCTCTCTATTTCACTGTTTTTGTGTTTTGTTTTTGCAATTTATTTTTATAATAGGATATAGCTAATTTTCACTGCTGTGTTTGTGCCGCTGTACACACACATGATTCTATTACAGCGACCTACAAATACATGGGTTTTAAGTTTCTTCGTGGTCAGGTATATTCCTAGGCAGTGAATACAGGATGTCAAGTCCATTTCGTTGAGCAAGGTGTAGGTCTTGTCTAGTATATATTTGGCTTATGGAATGGTATCTGTACTAATTTCAACCTCTGCTCTTATACAGCCTCCCAACTCACCTTTTCCATTAAGCAACCTTAAGTTTCTTTGGTAAATGTGAGACTATTGTGTTTTGTCATACAGTTCATGTGTAGCCGTGTTTACATTCTGGTATTAGTGATAACTTATGATGTTTCTTTTTCTGTGTGAGTTATTTCACTTAGAATCATCGTACGTAAACCACTTATTATGCTGCTATGGGCCTGGTGACATTAATTTCATTGCTGAGTAATATTCTATTGTACTTAAGTACCACAACTTCTATATCTATTTTTTCTCTTTCTGGGCTATTGAAATTGTACCATAGTCGAGGTTCTTGTAAACAGAGCAGCCCCAAACTTTGGGGTGGCTGTGTCTTTTTCAGTTGAATTTTCCTAATCTGTAGGACCATAAGTGGAAGTGCCCTCGGTTTTGTAGCTTGGTTTTTTTATATGTTTCAGAAAACACCGTATACTTCTCCAGAGTGGCTGTTGGCAATTTACATCCCACCCAACAGCATAAAAAGGCTGCCTGTTCTCCACTTTCTGTCCTGCCTCTCTGGATTTTACAATTTTTTCAGACAGCTCTTTTGAGCATTGGGACGTGAGACTTCATTGTAGTGCGGATTTCCATTGCAGGCTTTCTTGGTTGGCCAAAAAGGGCGTATGCATATTTTCCTGAATATAATCAGGAAAAAATGCATATGCTCTTTTTGGCCATGTGCATCACTGTTGAAGTTGTGCCTCTTTCCCTATGCTTTAAATGAAATTCCAATCTATCACTTGAAATCGCTTTCCTGCAATTCTCCCTCGCTTTCAAGTCTTCTTCGCATCCTTACTTCAATATATTTCTGGATGATAGCAGTCATTTGTAACTCTGCTGTTTTGTGAATTACAGTTCCTCTGAGCTCCTTTTTTCAGCTCCCTTTCTTGTGAGCTGACTGAAAAACTGCAAGATTGCTTCAATCCATATTCTTGTTTTCAGGCGACTTGCTGAGCCTTTGGTTAATACTTCTTCCTCATGTGAAATGAGAGTGAAATGTGCCCATCAAAGCCCTTACGGCTAATTTTTCATTGTTTCTCCCTCTTCCCATTCATCCTCTGTACTAATTGCAGACTGTGCAAAACAGGAAATTAAAAGCATTGACTATGCAAGTGGTGTGATTGTTAGTAAAGCGGCTGGAAGGTCGATCCTGTGATCCAGTAGAGGAAAAATGAGGTGCGTTTTAGAAACCTTTCCCAATCACATGGTATACCATCTGTTGGGTTTCTCATGCATGGTTTCGCTGTAAGAAGATTCCCTTAAACCTGGAGTGTTGTGACCCATGGAATGAGTAGCTTTAAGTATTATATTAGAGGTTCGGCATTTGCTCACCAAAGCTAACCAATCCTCACAGCCCCATGTGTCCAGCCTTATGTCTTATCCAGCTATGGGTTTATATGTGATCAATCCACTTTGCATCACAGCCCCTGAATCAATTTTGTACGAGTGTTTTTCTCTTTCTTTGTCTCTGTGTTTTGTTTTTAAAATTTATTTTTATAATGGTGTTTAGCTGATTATCACTGCTGTGTTTGTGCCACTCTGCACACACTTGAGTCCCTTATGGAGATATATCAATACATAGGTTTTAAGATTCCTACTACTCACATATATTCCTCTGTGGTGAATAGGGTGTGTTGAGGCCAGTTCATTGAGCAAGGTGTAGATCTTGTCTATTATGTATTTGGTTTATTGAATGGTATCTGTGTTCATTTCAAACTCTGATTTTATGCATCACCCCACCTCACCTTTCCCCTTAAGCTGACATAAGTGGGTTTTCTAAATGTGAGACACTCTTGTTTTGTAATTCAGTTGTTGTGCAGTCATATTTACATTCCCTCTATGAGTGATATCTTATGATATGTTTCTTTTTCTGTGTGACTTAACTCAAGCAGTATCATCGAAAGTCAATCCACTCTTTATGCTTCTACTAGCCTTATTACATTGATTTCATAGTGAAGAGATAGTCCATTGTGCGTAAGTACCACACCATCCTTATCCATTGTTCTCTTTCCTGGAGTATTTAAGGTGTACTGAAGTCGAGGTTCTTGTAAACAGAGCAGCCCTAAACTTTGCTGTGCCTGTGTCTTTTTGATTTTTAGACTTCCCTAGATATGCTCCTGTGATTGCAAGTGCCCTATGCTCTGTAGCTCTGCTTTTTAGATGATTTACAAACCAGGATACACTTCTCCAGAGTGCGTCTTCTCAGTTTACACACAGCCCATCAGTGTATAAAGGCTGCCTGTTCTCCATGGCCTGTCCTGCATTTCTGCGTTTTACAATTTTTTCGGATGGCCCTTTTGACCGGTGGGAAATGAGACTTCTTTGGTGTGCAGATTTGCATTGCTTGCTTTCTTGGTTGCCCATAAAGTGCATATGCGTGTTTTCCTGAATATATTCAGGAGAAAATGCATACGCCCTTTTTGGCCAACTGCACCATTTTAGAAATCCTGCCACCTTGGGCCTTGGGATGTAGGCAGAGTGCGAACTTTAGATGATTGATGCCGTCAGGGTCAGAAGCACTCACCAACGGCTTCCCTTAGGTTACATTTTAACTGTCCTTGATAGATGATGTTAATAAAAATATCTATTCTTTTTCAGATTTTTTCCCCTTACACGTTATTGCAAAATATTGAGTGTAGTTCCCTATGCTATATAGTAGTTCCTTGTTGATGATCTAATTTATACATAGCAGTGTGTATGTGTTAATCCCAAACTGTTAATTTATCCCTCCTCCCACTTTCCCTTTTGGTAATAATAAAGTATAAGATTTTATACTTCTCAGAAATGGGGGAGCTGAAACAGAGGTATAATTTTCAATGGAAAAACATTTAAAACAAGATTGAAGCTTTAACCAAGATTATTAGATGTGCATCCTTGGAAAGAAATCACTTCATTTCTCTAATATTGACCTGACAAATAAGACAAATCTTTTCACTGAACTTGCTTATAATAGAATGATGGAAATATAAAATGGAAGTGTTAGAAACATCTTATTTTACCCGAGCCTTATACACTGTTCTATGTTAATTACAGTTTGGCTCACACATCTGTTTATTGAAGTTACAATGTTATCAATTTCTGTTACTGATCCTCCACAATGGACCCCAACAAGTATCCCCCTGCCCAGTGTCATTGGAGCCAACAGATCGAGACTGAGTTTGGTTCAGAAGCAAAGGAAACTATATTTTGATCAGAGAATGGAGAAGTGAGAGAATGGGCTACCCCACAGGCTGTGTGTTGGCCTGCTGTGTACAGGTCCTGTCAGAGTCAGTGGGAGGGAGGGGGCGGAGCTCTCAGAGGCCGGGTTGGATGCAGCTCAGGCTCTATATCTTGGAGGCTGCACTGGGCCCCAGGAGCTGAAGTGTCGACCCAGCCATTCTGCAGTAGGAAATCTGGTCTAAAGTGCCGGGTGTGGCAGCTCTGCATGCGGGAACCTAGGAGCACTTGAAATTAGACAAATCACAAAGGATAACAAAGGTTAGACTTTATTTTATTGCCCAGATTCTATTTTTATCTCCCAGGGATTTTTAATGGGCTTTGCTGGTGACAAAGCCCTCCTCTGCCTTTTGTCCCGTTCCTCATTCTTGGAGTGCTGAGTGTGCAGACCCCTCTTCTGTAACTGCTGAGTGCTGAGTTGGGAGCCCTCATACCCGGGGGTGAGGGTCAGAACTTCTCCCCAGCAGCCTCCAGGTGAGATTCATTGTCCCCAGAGCTGCTGCCTCCCTGCTCGTCCACCTGAGTACCAGCATTGGAAGTGTTATAGATTCTAATGACCTTTAAGGGTACAGGAAAGGGATGTGCAGAGACAATGTGGAGGCAGGTTTTACCCCACAGCACATTTGTTAGGCCACCTTAGGCTGACCGTTTCTGCCAGCCTAGATGCTCTGACCAGCAGTCTTTGTTTTCTTCAATTAGGCCCCTGAATTAATGTAAAAACAGTACCAGGTGTCAGAGCTTTGCCTGCTCAACTCCCAGTCAGTCCAGGGTCAGTGGTGATACAACACCATGATGGACACTGAGTCAACAGCCTTTTGAGGTAGCCAGGACTGCAGCTGGTCTTATTGGCCACCATCACCACGGTGGCTGTAGGCTTTTCTATGGTGACAATGTGATATATGGTTCCCCTGCCAAGCTTATTAGCTCCCCTCTGGGTGCAGTAAGCCCTGAAAGCAGTAGTCTACTCTTTTTGACACACTCTTGTTGTTTTCTGAGAGAAACTCCAGGTAAAGTGATGGTTACACGAGTTGCCATGGGGCCCCATTGCCCCCAGTTGTCTTTCTGGAGGTTGGAGTTGGAGGGTCTCCTCACTCGAGGTCAGTGTGCCAATGGAGCGAACCCTGCAACCTCAGGGCATGTTTGGTGGTTAGGATCAACACATGGGGTCCTTTTCCCTTAGGAGGGAGGTGGCCTTTCAGGCTGCTGATTTCCAGGTTTTTAGATACTGCCAGTATCCTGGCCAGATGTGGTGGTGGACCAAGCCCCTTGGTGACCGTAGTTTATCCTACCTGGTTAGCATTCTTGCGTTGTTCCTTTTCAAGTGGTCCCAGTTTTGGCACTAATACTCCAATGGCAATTCACCTTTCACCAGGAATGTAAAGGTCAAAGGGTTTAGCTAAATTAGGGAGTTCCAGGTCAAGGGTCTGAATTGACCGCTCTTTCCATTCTTGAAAGACCACTTCTGGATTCTATTCAAAAGGATCATCATCTTTTCCTTTCAGTGTTTCATATAGAGGCCCAGCTATTAGACTGTAGTTCGGGATCCAGATGCAGCAAACCCCAGCCTCCCCAGGAACTCCTAAGCTGTCTTCTACTTTTAGAAGGTCTAAGGCTGCAAATGGTTTCTTCCCTTTCCTGGGATGGGCTTCTCAGACCTTCTGTGAGAACGAAGCCCAGGCAGGTCTCCTTAGTGTGTGATATTTGAGCTTTTTCTTGGACAACTTCTATTCTATATTGGCTTGGTAGTTCAGAGGCCTCCTTAGTAGAGCTGGCGATCAGATTGGTGTCTGCATATTGAAGGAGGGTTTCCTTTTCCAGAGGTAGAACTTTTAGGTCTTTAGCTAAGCTTTCCCAAAGATGGTGTGGGAATTTTTATACCCTTGGGTCGAGGCGGCCCAGCAGTATTATTTTTGTTGTATGTTGAGTCCTGCCAGTCACGAGGCAAAATTTCTTGTGACTCTGGGACTAATGGAATACAAAAGAAGGCATCATTGAAGTCTAATACAGAACACCATGTCCTGGTGTTTGGTAGAATGACTAGCAGTGTGTAGGAATTAGGAACTACTGGAGGTATACCCTCGGTGGCATAACTGTCCTGACATCCTTTACCAGGTCCCCAGCGGCCAATTTGTCTCTCGTGGTCAGGCAATTTCCAGGATATGGAGCTCACCTGGGCAGGTACCTCACCCCCACCCCAGCTCATTGGGCTCTCCTGGTCAAGCCCCTCCCAGGATACAGATCTACCCTTGCAGGTACCGTGGCAGGGCTGGGCAAAGAGGAACCGTGCCCATAGCCCTCATTGCAGAGCAACCTCAGCTCACCTGTCTCTCAGAGCTGACACAGAGCACCTCAGAGCAGGACTTGAACTAACAAACAGCAGCTCCGACATGTCTGTGACCCTGGGCATCACTCTGCAGGGCCTCCCTCTGCCTGGTCTTCCAGACACTTCCACTGCACCCAGGGCACCAAGCCGCTGCCTCCAGCCACCACTCACCCCTCCTCTCCCTGACTTCTGTGTCCCTCTCATTAGGAGACGATTTTCTTGAAGCTGTCTCCCACTCATGGGTCAGATAAAATGATTAGAAAACAAGCCAGAGCTGCAGCCCCTTGTGTATCCGGACTTTCAAGAGCCTACACCTGTTGCTTGGAGATGGCCCGTTCAGCAAGGTCAATTTTCTGCAACTGTGAGCCCCTGAGTAGTGAGGATTGGCTGACCTGTGCAGCCTGACCAATCGGGCCAGCCCTCCCCAGGTGTGCATGTTTTGAGGTCAATATAAACACCGCACCAGGCAGCAAGAGCCCCTGCAGCTCTGCGTGAAACCATATTCTCTGCCCTGTCATTAGTCTCGGGGCTGGGCTGGTGGGAGGGATTGAGAGGCCACGGCTTTGTGAGAGGCCTAGTGTGAGTTGGGCTCTGCTGGACTTTCTGCAGCAGTTTCCAGGCTGCCACCTGCTATAGAAGAGGATGTGTCACCTATAACTGCTGCTGGAGTTTTTCCCTGGGCAGAGGTGAGGGAGGAAAAAAAGCAGTGGGGGCGGGACAGGAGGGGTTTCTCAGACAGGGAAATGGAAGGCTTCCAGAAGAGCACCCAGGGCCAGGACCATCCTGGCTGGCCTGCAGGCACCAAGTCGGCCGGCATGCTATCGCTTGTGTGGCTCAACGGCCCTTCCTCTAGGCTTTCAAGTCCTTGCACATATTCAGGTGTTTTACCTGGGAAGGGTGGGAACAGTTCAGCAGCAGCTAGCCTGGGCCTCAGCTCACGTTTACTCACAGAGGTCTCGGCACAGTCCCCCAGCTTTACAATGAGGACACTTGTTGTGTGGGGGCTGCTGGTTGAATGGGAGATGATTCCCCTCACTGACCATCTTCAGAATTGTTTACAACTGGAGCAAGTGCCCTGATACGGTTTTCCTCTGTGTAACTGGTGGTTTCTGTTTAGTTTTTTTTTTTTTTCTTTATTTTGGGTTCTAGGTAGATTTTATTCCTCTTTTTTGTATTTACAGATATAAGCATGGAAATAATGTATTCATATAAATGCACGTATGTGAAGGGAAGAACCTTTTTTTCTGTTTTGTGTTTTAAATTTTGAAATATATTTTAGTTTTTTATACAGCAGGTTTTTATTGGTTATCTATTTTACACTTGGTTATCTATTTATCTATTGGTTATCTATTTTATACATATAAATGCCAATCTGAATCTCTCAACTCCTCCCACCACCTAACCCCCACAGCTTTCCCCACTTGATGTCCATATGTTTTTTTCTCTACATCTGTTGCTCTATTTCTGCCTTGCAAACTGGTTCATCTGCACAATTTTTCTAGGTTCCACATATATGCATTCATATACAATATTTGTTTTTCTCTTTCTGACATACTTCACTCTCTATGACAGTCTCTAGATCCATGGACATCTCTACAAATGATCCAACTTCATTCATTCTTATGGCTGAATAATATTCCATTTTATATATGTATCATCTCTTTATGCATTCATGTGTCTGTGGACATTTAGGTTGCTTCCATTACCTGACTATTATAGTGATGCAATGAACTTTGTGGTGAAAGCCTCCTCTTTATTTTTGTTTTTTTTCTGGATATATGCCCAGGAGTGAGATGGCTGGATCATATGGTAACTTATGGTTAGTTTTTAAGGAACCTCCATGCTGTTCTCTATTGTAACTGTATCAATTTACATTCCCAACATTAGTGGAAGAGGTTTCCTTTTCTCCACACCATTCGAGCATTTGTTGTTTGCAGAATTTCTGATAATGCCCATTCTAACAGGTGTGACGTGATACTTCATTGTTGAGTTTATTTCTTTGAGCAAGGAGTAGGTCCTGTCTATTACATACTTGGCTTATGGAATGGTTTTTGGGCTAATTTCAATCTCTGGTTTTATGACGCACCCCAACTCAACTTTCCCCTTAAAAAAAGCATAAGATTGTTTCCTAAAAGTGAGACTCTGTTCTGTTTTGTAATTCAGTTCATGTGTAGCCAAGTTTACATTCCTTTTATTAGTGATAACATAATAATTTTCTTTTTCTGTGTGACTTATTTCACATAGAATCATCGTACTGGAATCCATTCATTTTGCTTCTACAGGCCTGATTACATTAATATCACTGTTGAGTGATATTTCATTATACAAAAGAATCACAAGGTCTTTATCCATTTTTTTCTGTCCAGGATATATAAATTGTGCTGTAGTGGACATTGCTGAAAACACAGCAGTCCTAAATATTGGGGTGGCTGTGTCTTCCTCCTTTAAATTTTCCTAAGCTATAGGATCATAAGTGGAAGTGCCCTAGGCTCTGTGGCTTTGATTTTTAGATGTTTCAGGAAACACCATACACATCTCCACAGTACTCGTTGGCAATTTACATCCCGCCAATCAGCATAACCAAGCTCCCTGTACTCCATGGCCAGTCCTGTCTCTCGGGATTTTACACTTTTTTCAGACGACACTTTAAAGCGGTGGGAAGTGAGACTTCATTGTAGTGCAAATTTCCATTACAGGCTTGTTTGTTGGCCAAAAAGAGTGTATGCGTTTTTTCTGGAATATATTCAGGAAAAAGCACATACGCCCTTTTTGGCTAAGTGTATCATTGTCGAAGTGCTGCCTCTTTTCTTTTACTTTCAGAGCAATTTTAATCTACCACCGGATATCTGTTTTCTGCAATTCTGCATCACGTTCCAGTCCTCTTCACAGCCTTCCTTCAATAAATTTTTGGATGATAGTGGTCATTTGGAACTCTGCAGGATTGTGACTAACAGTGCCAAAAATCTCCTTTTCTCAACTCGCTTTGTTCTGAGCTGACCACAAACCCAAAAAATTGCTTCAGGCCCTAATCTCGTTCTGGCATGGCACGCTGAGCCTTTGGTGAATTCTTCTTCCTGTAGGGAAATCAGAGTTCAATATGCCCGTCTAAACACATAGAGTTAGCCGCTCATTGGTTCTCCTTATTCCTGTTCATCTTCCACAGAAATTGCAAACTGTGCCAAACAAGAGGTCAAAGGCACTGACTCTCCAAGTGGGGAGAATGTTAATATTGCATGTGGAACGGCGAACTCGAGTACCAGGGGGCGAAAATGGTGATGAGTTTTAGACATTTTGCCTGATCACTTCGTGGACCATATTCTGGGTTTTCCATGCATATTTTAGCTGAAGGATAAATCCCTTACACGTGGAGATTTGGGACCCGTGGAATGGGAACCATGCACCATTACCTCAAAGGGTCTGCATTCCCTCACCAATAGTATCAGCCCCAAGTGTCCAGCCTTATCGCTCCCCCAGCTGTGGATGTACAGTTGGTAAATCCCAGATTCCTCACAAGCCCTGAAGGACTTATTTAAGAATTTCTCTCTATTTGACAGTCCTTGTGTTTTCTTTTTCAAATTTATTTTTATAAGGGGATTTAGCTTATTGACACTGCTGTGTGTATGCTGCTGTACACAAATGATTTTCTTATGGAGACGTATAAATGTATGGGTTTTAATTTTCTTCATACTCAGGTATATTCCTGGGTTTTGAATACGGGGTGTAGAGTCCATTTGGTAGAGCAAGGAGTAGGTCTTGTGTAATATATATTTGGCTTATGGAATCGTATCTGTCCTAATGTGAACGTCTGGTTTTATGCAGCCTCCCCACTCTCCTTTCCCCTTAAGCAAGCATAAGTTTCTTTTGTAAATGTGAGACTCTGTTGTGTTTTGTAATGCAGTTCACACGTAGCCGTGTTTACAGTCCCGGTATTAGTGATATCTTATGATGTTTCTTTTTCTGTGTGACTTATTTCACTTAGAATCATCATAACTAAATCCTCTCATTATGCTGCTACTGGTCTGTTGCCATTGATTTCATTGTTGAGTGATATTCCATTGTAGGGATGTACCACAACTTCTATATCCATTTTTCTCTTTCTGGGCTATTAAAGTTGTACCATAGTCAAGGATCCCGTACACAGAGCAGCCCCAAACTTTGGTGTGGCTGTGTCTTTTTCATTTAAATTTTCCGAATCTATAGCACCATAAGTGGAAGTGCCCTAGGCTCTCTAGCTTGGTTTTTTCTTTGTTCCAGGAAACACCATCCACTTCTCCAGAGTGGCTGTTGGCAATTTACATCCCGCCCATCAGCATAACAAGGCTGCCGGTTCTCCACGGCCTGTCCTGCCTCTCTGGATTTTACACTTTTTTCGGACGGCCCTTTGGATCCGTGGGAAGTGAGACTTCCTTGTAGTGCGGATTTCCATTGCAGGCTTGCTTGGTTGGCCAAAAAGGGCGTATGCGATTTTTCCTGAATATATTCAGGAAAAAACGCATACGCCCTTTTTGGCCAAGTGCATCACTGTCGAACTGCTGCCTCTTTTCCTACGCTTTCAGAGCAATTCTTATGTACCCCCTGATATCTGTTTTCTGCAATTCTGCGTCGCGTTCAAGTCCTCTTCACAGACTTCCTTCAATAAATTTTTGGATGATAGGGGTCATTTGGAACTCTGCAGGATTGTGAGTTACAGTGCCAAAGATCTCCTTTTCTCAACTCGCTTTCTTGTGAGCTGACCGAAAACCCGAAGAATTGCTTCAGGCCCTAATCTCGTTCCGGCATGGCCCGCTGAGCCTTTGGTGAATTCTTCTTCCTGTAGGGAAATCAGAGTTCAATGTGCCCGTCCAAACACATCGAGTTAGCCGCTCATTGGTTCTCCTTATTCCTGTTCATCTTCCACAGAAATTGCAAACTGTGCCAAACAAGAGGTCAAAGGCACTGACTCTCCAAGTGGGGAGAATTTTAATATCGCATCTGGAACGGCGAACTCGAGTATCAGGGGGCGAAAATGGCGATGAGTTTTAGAAATTATGCCTGATCACTTCGTGGACCATATTCTGGGTTTTCCATGCATATTTTAGCTGAAGGATAAATCCCTTAAGCGTGGAGATTTGGGACCCGTGGAATGGGAACCATGCACCATTACCTCAAAGGGTCTGCTTTCCCTCACCAATACTATCAGCCCCAAGTGTCCAGCCTTATCTCTCCCCCAGCTGTGGATGTAGAGGTGGTAAATCCAAGATTCCTCACAAGCCCTGAAGGACTTATTTAAGAATTTCTCTCTATTTCACAGTCCTTGTGTTTTGTTTTTCAAATTTATTTTTATAAGGGGATTTAGCTTATTGACACTGCTGTGTGTATGGTGCTGTACACAAATGATTCTCTTATGGAGACCTATAAATGTATGGGTTTTAATTTTCTTCATAGTCAGGCATATTCCTAGGTTTTGAATACGGGGTGTTGAGTCCATTTCGTTGAGCAAGGAGTAGGTCTTGTCTAATATATATTTGGCTTATGGAATGGTATCTGTCCTAATGTGAACCTCTGGTTTTATGCAGCCTCCCCACTCTCCTTTCCCCTTAAGCAAGCATAAGTTTCTTTTGTAAATGTGAGACTCTGTTGTGTTTTGTAATGCAGTTCACACGTAGCCGTGTTTACATTCCCGGTATTAGTGATATCTTATGATGTTTCTTTTTCTGTGTGACTTATTTCACTTAGAATCATCATAACTAAATCCTGTCATTATGCTGCTACTGGTCTGTTGCCATTGATTTCATTGTTGAGTGATATTCCATTGTAGGGATGTACCACAACTTCTATATCCATTTTTCTCTTTCTGGGCTATTAAAGTTGTACCATAGTCAAGGATCCCGTACACAGAGCAGCCCCAAACTTTGGTGTGGCTGTGTCTTTTTCATTTAAATTTTCCGAATCTATAGCACCATAAGTGGAAGTGCCCTAGGCTCTCTAGCTTGGTTTTTTCTTTGTTCCAGGAAACACCATCCACTTCTCCAGAGTGGCTGTTGGCAATTTACATCCCGCCCATCAGCATAACAAGGCTGACGGTTCTCCACGGCCTGTCCTGCCTCTCTGGATTTTACACTTTTTTCGGACGGCCCTTTGGATCGGTGGGAAGTGAGACTTCCTTGTAGTGCGGATTTACATTGCAGGCTTGCTTGGTTGGCCAAAAAGGGCGTATGCGATTTTTCCTGAATATATTCAGGAAAAAACGCATACGCCCTTTTTGGCCAAGTGCATCACTGTCGAACTGCTGCCTCTTTTCCTACGCTTTCAGAGCAATTCTTATCTACCCCCTGATATCTGTTTTCTGCAATTCTGCGTCGCGTTCAAGTCCTCTTCACAGCCTTCCTTCAATAAATTTTTGGATGATAGGGGTCATTTGGAACTCTGCAGGATTGTGAGTTACAGTGCCAAAGATCTCCTTTTCTCAACTCGCTTTCTTGTGAGCTGACCGAAAACCCGAAGAATTGCTTCAGGCCCTAATCTCGTTCCGGCATGGCCCGCTGAGCCTTTGGTGAATTCTTCTTCCTGTAGGGAAATCAGAGTTCAATGTGCCCGTCCAAACACATCGAGTTAGCCGCTCATTGGTTCTCCTTATTCCTGTTCATCTTCCACAGAAATTGCAAACTGTGCCAAACAAGAGGTCAAAGGCACTGACTCTCCAAGTGGGGAGAATGTTAATATCGCATCTGGAACGGCGAACTCGAGTATCAGGGGGCGAAAATGGCGATGAGTTTTAGAAATTATGCCTGATCACTTCGTGGACCATATTCTGGGTTTTCCATGCATATTTTAGCTGAAGGATAAATCCCTTAAGTGTGGAGATTTGGGACCCGTGGAATGGGAACCATGCACCATTACCTCAAAGGGTCTGCATTCCCTCACCAATACTATCAGCCCCAAGTGTCCAGCCTTATCTCTCCCCCAGCTGTGGATGTAGAGGTGGTAAATCCAAGATTCCTCACAAGCCCTGAAGGACTTATTTAAGAATTTCTCTCTATTTCACAGTCCTTGTGTTTTGTTTTTCAAATTTATTTTTATAAGGGGATTTAGCTTATTGACACTGCTGTGTGTATGGTGCTGTACACAAATGATTTTCTTATGGAGACCTATAAATGTATGGGTTTTAATTTTCTTCATAGTCAGGCATATTCCTAGGTTTTGAATACGGGGTGTTGATTCCATTTCGTTGAGGAAGGAGTAGGTCTTGTCTAATATATATTTGGCTTATGGAATGGTATCTGTCCTAATGTGAACCTCTGGTTTTATGCAGCCTCCCCACTCTCCTTTCCCCTTAAGCAAGCATAAGTTTCTCTTGTAAATGTGAGACTCTGTTGTGTTTTGTAATGCAGTTCACACGTAGCCGTGTTTACATTCCCGGTATTAGTGATATCTTATGATGTTTCTTTTTCTGTGTTACTTATTTCACTTAGAATCTTCATAACTAAATCCTGTCATTATGCTGCTACTGGTGTGTTGCCATTGATTTCATTGTTGAGTGTTATTCCATTGTAGGGATGTACCACAACTTCTATATCCATTTTTCTCTTTCTGGGCTATTAAAGTTGTACCATAGTCAAGGATCCCGTACACAGGGATCCCGTACACAGAGCAGCCCCAAACTGTGGTGTGGCTTTGTCTTTTTCATTTAAATTTTCCGAATCTATAGCACCATAAGTGGAAGTGCCCTAGGCTCTCTAACTTGGTTTTTTCTTTGTTCCAGGAAACACCATCCACTTCTCCAGAGTGGCTGTTGGCAATTTACATCCCGCCCATCAGCATAACAAGGCTGCCGGTTCTCCACGGCCTGTCCTTCCTCTCTGGATTTTACACTTTTTTCGGACGGCCCTTTGGATCGGTGGGAAGTGAGACTTCTTGTAGTGCGGATTTCCATTGCAGGCTTGCTTGGTTGGCCAAAAAGGGCGTATGCGTTTTTTCCTGAATATATTGCACTTTTGGCCAAGTGCATCACTGTCGAACTGCTGCCTCTTTTCCTACGCTTTCAGAGCAATTCTTATCTACCCCCTGATATCTGTTTTCTGCAATTCTGCGTCGCGTTCAAGTCCTCTTCACAGCCTTCCTTCAATAAATTTTTGGATGATAGGGGTCATTTGGAACTCTGCAGGATTGTGAGTTACAGTGCCAAAGATCTCCTTTTCTCAACTCGCTTTCTTGTGAGCTGACCGCAAACCCGAAGAATTGCTTCAGGCCCTAATCTCGTTCCAGCATGGCCCGCTGAGCCTTTGGTGAATTCTTCTTCCTGTAGGGAAATCAGAGTTCAATGTGCCCGTCCAAACACATCGAGTTAGCCGCTCATTGGTTCTCCTTATTCCTGTTCATCTTCCACAGAAATTGCAAATTGTGCCAAACAAGAGGTCAAAGGCCCTGACTCTCCAAGTGGGGAGAATGTTAATATCGCATCTGGAACGGCGAACTCGAGTATCAGGGGGCGAAAATGGCGATGAGTTTTAGAAATTATGCCTGATCACTTCGTGGACCATATTCTGGGTTTTCCATGCATATTTTAGCTGAAGGATAAATCCCTTAAACGTGGAGATTTGGGACCCGTGGAATGGGAACCATGCACCATTACCTCAAAGGGTCTGCATTCCCTCACCAATACTATCAGCCCCAAGTGTCCAGCCTTATCTCTCCCCCAGCTGTGGATGTAGAGGTGGTAAATCCAAGATTCCTCACAAGCCCTGAAGGACTTATTTAAGAATTTCTCTCTATTTCACATTCCTTGTGTTTTGTTTTTCAAATTTATTTTTATAAGGGGATTTAGCTTATTGACACTGCTGTGTGTATGGTGCTGTACACAAATGATTTTCTTATGGAGACCTATAAATGTATGGGTTTTAATTTTCTTCATAGTAAGGCATATTCCAAGGTTTTGAATACTGGGTGTTGAGTCCATTTCGTTGAGGAAGGGGTAGGTCTTGTCTAATATATATTTGGCTTATGGAATGGTATCTGTCCTAATGTGAACCTCTGGTTTTATGCAGCCTCCCCACTCTCCTTTCCCCTTAAGCAAGCATAAGTTTCTTTTGTAAATGTGAGACTCTGTTGTGTTTTGTAATGCAGTTCACACGTAGCCGTGTTTACATTCCCGGTATTAGTGATATCTTATGATGTTTCTTTTTCTGTGTGACTTATTTCACTTAGAATCATCATAACTAAATCCTGTCATTATGCTGCTACTGGTGTGTTGCCATGGATTTCATTGTTGAGTGATATTCCATTGTAGGGATGTACCACAACTTCTAAATCCATTTTTCTCTTTCTGGGCTATTAAAGTTGTACCATAGTCAAGGATCCCGTACACAGAGCAGCCCCAAACTTTGGTGTGGCTGTGACTTTTTCATTTAAATTTTCCGAATCTATAGCACCATAAGTGGAAGTGCCCTAGGCTCTCTAGCTTGGTTTTTTCTTTGTTCCAGGAAACACCATCCACTTCTCCAGAGTGGCTGTTGGCAATTTACATCCCGCCCATCAGCATAACAAGGCTGCCGGTTCTCCATGGCCTGTCCTGCCTCTCTGGATTTTACACTTTTTTCGGACGGCCCTTTGGATCGGTGGGAAGTGAGACTTCTTGTAGTGCGGATTTACATTGCAGGCTTGCTTGGTTGGCCAAAAAGGGCGTATGCGTTTTTTCCTGAATATATTGCACTTTTGGCCAAGTGCATCACTGTCGAACTGCTGCCTCTTTTCCTACGCTTTCAGAGCAATTCTTATCTACCCCCTGATATCTGTTTTCTGCAATTCTGCGTCGCGTTCAAGTCCTCTTCACAGCCTTCCTTCAATAAATTTTTGGATGATAGGGGTCATTTGGAACTCTGCAGGATTGTGAGTTACAGTGCCAAAGATCTCCTTTTCTCAACTCGCTTTCTTGTGAGCTGACCGCAAACCCGAAGAATTGCTTCAGGCCCTAATCTCGTTCCGGCATGGCCCGCTGAGCCTTTGGTGAATTCTTCTTCCTGTAGGGAAATCAGAGTTCAATGTGCCCGTCCAAACACATCGAGTTAGCCGCTCATTGGTTCTCCTTATTCCTGTTCATCTTCCACAGAAATTGCAAACTGTGCCAAACAAGAGGTCAAAGGCACTGACTCTCCAAGTGGGGAGAATGTTAATATCGCATCTGGAACGGCGAACTCGAGTATCAGGGGGCGAAAATGGCGATGAGTTTTAGAAATTATGCCTGATCACTTCGTGGACCATATTCTGGGTTTTCCATGCATATTTTAGCTGAAGGATAAATCCCTTAAACGTGGAGATTTGGGACCCGTGGAATGGGAACCATGCACCATTACCTCAAAGGGTCTGCATTCCCTCACCAATACTATCAGCCCCAAGTGTCCAGCCTTATCTCTCCCCCAGCTGTGGATGTAGAGGTGGTAAATCCAAGATTCCTCACAAGCCCTGAAGGACTTATTTAAGAATTTCTCTCTATTTCACATTCCTTGTGTTTTGTTTTTCAAATTTATTTTTATAAGGGGATTTAGCTTATTGACACTGCTGTGTGTATGGTGCTGTACACAAATGATTTTCTTATGGAGACCTATAAATGTATGGGTTTTAATTTTCTTCATAGTCAGGCATATTCCAAGGTTTTGAATACTGGGTGTTGAGTCCATTTCGTTGAGGAAGGAGTAGGTCTTGTCTAATATATATTTGGCTTATGGAATGGTATCTGTCCTAATGTGAACGTCTGGTTTTATGCAGCCTCCTCGCTCTCCTTTCCCCTTAAGCAAGCATAAGTTTCTTTTGTAAATGTGAGACTCTGTTGTGTTTTGTAATGCAGTTCACACGTAGCCGTGTTTACATTCCCGGTATTAGTGATATCTTATGATGTTTCTTTTTCTGTGTGACTTATTTCACTTAGAATCATCATAACTAAATCCTGTCATTATGCTGCTACTGGTGTGTTGCCATGGATTTCATTGTTGAGTGATATTCCATTGTAGGGATGTACCACAACTTCTAAATCCATTTTTCTCTTTCTGGGCTATTAAAGTTGTACCATAGTCAAGGATCCCGTACACAGAGCAGCCCCAAATTTTGGTGTGGCTGTGTCTTTTTCATTTAAATTTTCCGAATCTATAGCACCATAAGTGGAAGTGCCCTAGGCTCTCTAGCTTGGTTTTTTCTTTGTTCCAGGAAACACCATCCACTTCTCCAGAGTGGCTGTTGGCAATTTACATCCCGCCCATCAGCATAACAAGGCTGCCGGTTCTCCACGGCCTGTACTGCCTCTCTGGATTTTACACTTTTTTCGGACGGCCCTTTGGATCGGTGGGAAGTGAGACTTCCTTGTAGTGCGGATTTCCATTGCAGGCTTGCTTGGTTGGCCAAAAAGGGCGTATGCGTTTTTTCCTGAATATATTCAGGAAAAAACGCATATGCCCTTTTTGGCCAAGTGCATCACTGTCGAACTGCTGCCTCTTTTCCTACGCTTTCAGAGCAATTCTTATCTACCCCCTGATATCTCTTTTCTGCAATTCTGCATCGCGTTCAAGTCCTCTTCACAGCCTTCCTTCAATAAATTTTTGGATGATAGGGGTCATTTGGAACTCTGCAGGATTGTGAGTTACAGTGCCAAAGATCTCCTTTTCTCAACTCGCTTTCTTGTGAGCTGACCGAAAACCCAAAGAATTGCTTTAGGCCCTAATCTCGTTCCGGCATGGCCCGCTGAGCCTTTGGTGAATTCTTCTTCCTTTAGGGAAATCAGAGTTCAATGTGCCCGTCCAAACACGTCGAGTTAGCCGCTCATTGGTTCTCCTTATTCCTGTTCATCTTCCACAGAAATTGCAAACTGTGCCAAACAAGAGGTCAAAGGCACTGACTCTCCAAGTGGGGAGAATATTAATATCGCATCTGGAACGGCGAACTCGAGTATCAGGGGGCGAAAATGGCGATGAGTTTTAGAAATTATGCCTGATCACTTCGTGGACCATATTCTGGGTTTTCCATGCATATTTTAGCTGAAGGATAAATCCCTTAAACGTGGAGATTTGGGACCCGTGGAATGGGAACCATGCACCATTACCTCAAAGGGTCTGCATTCCCTCACCAATAGTATCAGCCCCAAGTGTCCAGCCTTATCTCTCCCCCAGCTGTGGATGTAGAGGTGGTAAATCCAAGATTCCTCACAAGCCCTGAAGGACTTATTTAAGAATTTCTCTCTATTTCACAGTCCTTGTGTTTTGTTTTTCAAATATATTTTTATAAGGGGATTTAGCTTATTGACACTGCTGTGTGTATGGTGCTGTACACAAATGATTTTCTTATGGAGACCTATAAATGTATGGGTTTTAATTTTCTTCATAGTCAGGCATATTCCTAGGTTTTGAATACGGGGTGTTGAGTCCATTTCGTTGAGCAAGGAGTAGGTCTTGTCTAATATATATTTGGCTTATGGAATGGTATCTGTCCTAATATGAACCTCTGGTTTTATGCAGCCTCCCCACTCTCCTTTCCCCTTAAGCAAGCATAAGTTTCTTTTGTAAATGTGAGACTCTGTTGTGTTTTGTAATGCAGTTCACACGTAGCCGTGTTTACATTCCCGGTATTAGTGATATCTTATGATGTTTCTTTTTCTGTGTGACTTATTTCACTTAGAATCATCATAACTAAATCCTGTCATTATGCTGCTACTGGTGTGTTGCCATGGATTTCATTGTTGAGTGATATTCCTTTGTAGGGATGTACCACACCTTTATATCCATTTTTCTCTTTCTGGGCTATTAAAGTTGTACCATAGTCAAGGATCCCGTACACAGAGCAGCCCCAAACTTTGGTGTGGCTGTGTCTTTTTCATTTAAATTTTCCGAATCTATAGCACCATAAGTGGAAGTGCCCTAGGCTCTCTAGCTTGGTTTTTTCTTTGTTCCAGGAAACACCATCCACTTCTCCAGAGTGGCTGTTGGCAATTTACATCCCGCCCATCAGCATAACAAGGCTGCCGGTTCTCCATGGCCTGTCCTGCCTCTCTGGATTTTACACTTTTTTCGGACGGCCCTTTGGATCGGTGGGAAGTGAGACTTCCTTGTAGTGCGGATTTACATTGCAGGCTTGCTTGGTTGGCCAAAAAGGGCGTATGCGTTTTTTCCTGAATATATTCAGGAAAAAACGCATACGCCCTTTTTGGCCAAGTGCATCACTGTCGAACTGCTGCCTCTTTTCCTACGCTTTCAGAGCAATTCTTATCTACCCCCTGATATCTGTTTTCTGCAATTCTGCGTCGCGTTCAAGTCCTCTTCACAGCCTTCCTTCAATAAATTTTTGGATGATAGGGGTCATTTGGAAATCTGCAGGATTGTGAGTTACAGTGCCAAAGATCTCCTTTTCTCAACTCGCTTTCTTGTGAGCTGACCGCAAATCCGAAGAATTGCTTCAGGCCCTAATCTCGTTCCGGCATGGCCCGCTGAGCCTTTGGTGAATTCTTCTTCCTGTAGGGAAATCAGAGTTCAATGTGCCCGTCCAAACACATCGAGTTAGCCGCTCATTGGTTCTCCTTATTCCTGTTCATCTTCCACAGAAATTGCAAACTGTGCCAAACAAGAGGTCAAAGGCCCTGACTCTCCAAGTGGGGAGAATGTTAATATCGCATCTGGAACGGCGAACTCGAGTATCAGGGGGCGAAAATGGCGATGAGTTTTAGAAATTATGCCTGATCACTTCGTGGACCATATTCTGGGTTTTCCATGCATATTTTAGCTGAATGATAAATCCCTTAAACGTGGAGATTTGGGACCCGTGGAATGGGAACCATGCACCATTACCTCAAAGGGTCTGCATTCCCTCACCAATAGTATCAGCCCCAAGTGTCCAGCCTTATCTCTCCCCCAGCTGTGGATGTAGAGGTGGTAAATCCAAGATTCCTCACAAGCCCTGAAGGACTTATTTAAGAATTTCTCTCTATTTCACAGTCCTTGTGTTTTGTTTTTCAAATTTATTTTTATAAGGGGATTTAGCTTATTGACACTGCTGTGTGTATGGTGCTGTACACAAATGATTTTCTTATGGAGACCTATAAATGTATGGGTTTTAATTTTCTTCATAGTCAGGCATATTCCAAGGTTTTGAATACTGGGTGTTGAGTCCATTTGGTTGAGCAAGGAGTAGGTCTTGTCTAATATATATTTGGCTTATGGAATGGTATCTGTCCTAATGTCAACCTCTGGTTTTATGCAGCCTCCCCACTCTCCTTTCCCCTTAAGCAAGCATAAGTTTCTTTTGTAAATGTGAGACTCTGTTGTGTTTTGTAATGCAGTTCACACGTAGCCGTGTTTACATTCCCGGTATTAGTGATATCTTATGATGTTTCTTTTTCTGTGTGACTTATTTCACTTAGAATCATCATAACTAAATCCACTCATTATGCTGCTACTGGTGTGTTGCCATGGATTTCATTGTTGAGTGATATTCCATTGTAGGGATGTACCACAACTTCTATATCCATTTTTCTCTTTCTGGGCTATTAAAGTTGTACCATAGTCAAGGATCCCGTACACAGAGCAGCCCCAAACTTTGGTGTGGCTGTGTCTTTTTCATTTAAATTTTCCGAATCTATAGCACCATAAGTGGAAGTGCCCTAGGCTCTCTAGCTTGGTTTTTTCTTTGTTCCAGGAAACACCATCCACTTCTCCAGAGTGGCTGTTGGCAATTTACATCCCGCCCATCAGCATAACAAGGCTGCCGGTTCTCCACGGCCTGTCCTGCCTCTCTGGATTTTACACTTTTTTCGGACGGCCCTTTGGATCGGTGGGAAGTGAGACTTCCTTGTAGTGCGGATTTCCATTGCAGGCTTGCTTGGTTGGCCAAAAAGGGCGTATGCGTTTTTTCCTGAATATATTCAGGAAAAAACGCATACGCCCTTTTTGGCCAAGTGCATCACTGTCGAACTGCTGCCTCTTTTCCTACGCTTTCAGAGCAATTCTTATCTACCCCCTGATATCTCTTTTCTGCAATTCTGCGTCGCGTTCAAGTCCTCTTCACAGCCTTCCTTCAATAAATTTTTGGATGATAGGGGCCATTTGGAACTCTGCAGGATTGTGAGTTACAGTGCCAAAGATCTCCTTTTCTCAACTCGCTTTCTTGTGAGCTGACCGCAAACCCGAAGAATTGCTTCAGGCCCTAATCTCATTCCGGCATGGCCCGCTGAGCCTTTGGTGAATTCTTCTTCCTGTAGGGAAATCAGAGTTCAATGTGCCCGTCCAAACACATCGAGTTAGCCGCTCATTGGTTCTCCTTATTCCTGTTCATCTTCCACAGAAATTGCAAACTGTGCCAAACAAGAGGTCAAAGGCACTGACTCTCCAAGTGGGGAGAATGTTAATATCGCATCTGGAACGGCGAACTCGAGTATCAGGGGGCGAAAATGGCGATGAGTTTTAGAAATTATGCCTGATCACTTCGTGGACCATATTCTGGGTTTGCCATGCATATTTTAGCTGAATGATAAATCCCTTAAACGTGGAGATTTGGGACCCGTGGAATGGGAACCATGCACCATTACCTCAAAGGGTCTGCATTCCCTCACCAATAGTATCAGCCCCAAGTGTCCAGCCTTATCTCTCCCCCAGCTGTGGATGTAGAGGTGGTAAATCCAAGATTCCTCACAAGCCCTGAAGGACTTATTTAAGAATTTCTCTCTATTTCACAGTCCTTGTGTTTTGTTTTTCAAATTTATTTTTATAAGGGGATTTAGCTTATTGACACTGCTGTGTGTATGGTGCTGTACACAAATGATTTTCTTATGGAGACCTATAAATGTATGGGTTTTAATTTTCTTCATAGTCAGGCATATTCCAAGGTTTTGAATACTGGGTGTTGAGTCCATTTGGTTGAGCAAGGAGTAGGTCTTGTCTAATATATATTTGGCTTATGGAATGGTATCTGTCCTAATGTCAACCTCTGGTTTTATGCAGCCTCCCCACTCTCCTTTCCCCTTAAGCAAGCATAAGTTTCTTTTGTAAATGTGAGACTCTGTTGTGTTTTGTAATGCAGTTCACACGTAGCCGTGTTTACATTCCCGGTATTAGTGATATCTTATGATGTTTCTTTTTCTGTGTGACTTATTTCACTTAGAATCATCATAACTAAATCCACTCATTATGCTGCTACTGGTGTGTTGCCATGGATTTCATTGTTGAGTGATATTCCATTGTAGGGATGTACCACAACTTCTATATCCATTTTTCTCTTTCTGGGCTATTAAAGTTGTACCATAGTCAAGGATCCCGTACACAGAGCAGCCCCAAACTTTGGTGTGGCTGTGTCTTTTTCATTTAAATTTTCCGAATCTATAGCACCATAAGTGGAAGTGCCCTAGGCTCTCTAGCTTGGTTTTTTCTTTGTTCCAGGAAACACCATCCACTTCTCCAGAGTGGCTGTTGGCAATTTACATCCCGCCCATCAGCATAACAAGGCTGCCGGTTCTCCACGGCCTGTCCTGCCTCTCTGGATTTTACACTTTTTTCGGACGGCCCTTTGGATCGGTGGGAAGTGAGACTTCCTTGTAGTGCGGATTTCCATTGCAGGCTTGCTTGGTTGGCCAAAAAGGGCGTATGCGTTTTTTCCTGAATATATTCAGGAAAAAACGCATACGCCCTTTTTGGCCAAGTGCATCACTGTCGAACTGCTGCCTCTTTTCCTACGCTTTCAGAGCAATTCTTATCTACCCCCTGATATCTCTTTTCTGCAATTCTGCGTCGCGTTCAAGTCCTCTTCACAGCCTTCCTTCAATAAATTTTTGGATGATAGGGGCCATTTGGAACTCTGCAGGATTGTGAGTTACAGTGCCAAAGATCTCCTTTTCTCAACTCGCTTTCTTGTGAGCTGACCGCAAACCCGAAGAATTGCTTCAGGCCCTAATCTCATTCCGGCATGGCCCGCTGAGCCTTTGGTGAATTCTTCTTCCTGTAGGGAAATCAGAGTTCAATGTGCCCGTCCAAACACATCGAGTTAGCCGCTCATTGGTTCTCCTTATTCCTGTTCATCTTCCACAGAAATTGCAAACTGTGCCAAACAAGAGGTCAAAGGCACTGACTCTCCAAGTGGGGAGAATGTTAATATCGCATCTGGAACGGCGAACTCGAGTATCAGGGGGTGAAAATGGCGATGAGTTTTAGAAATTATGCCTGATCACTTCGTGGACCATATTCTGGGTTTTCCATGCATATTTTAGCTGAAGGATAAATCCCTTAAACGTGGAGATTTGGGACCCGTGGAATGGGAACCATGCACCATTACCTCAAAGGGTCTGCATTCCCTCACCAATAGTATCAGCCCCAAGTGTCCAGCCTTATCACTCCCCCAGCTGTGGATGTAGAGGTGGTAAATCCAAGATTCCTCACAAGCCCTGAAGGACTTATTTAAGAATTTCTCTCTATTTCACAGTCCTTGTGTTTTGTTTTTCAAATTTATTTTTATAAGGGGATTTAGCTTATTGACACTGCTGTGTGTATGGTGCTGTACACAAATGATTTTCTTATGGAGACCTATAAATGTATGGGTTTTAATTTTCTTCATAGTCAGGCATATTCCAAGGTTTTGAATACTGGGTGTTGAGTCCATTTGGTTGAGCAAGGAGTAGGTCTTGTCTAATATATATTTGGCTTATGGAATGGTATCTGTCCTAATGTGAACCTCTGGTTTTATGCAGCCTCCCCACTCTCCTTTCCCCTTAAGCAAGCATAAGTTTCTTTTGTAAATGTGAGACTCTGTTGTGTTTTGTAATGCAGTTCACACGTAGCCGTGTTTACCTTCCCGGTATTAGTGATATCTTATGATGTTTCTTTTTCTGTGTGACTTATTTCACTTAGAATCATCATAACTAAATCCTGTCATTATGCTGCTACTGGTGTGTTGCCATGGATTTCATTGTTGAGTGATATTCCATTGTAGGGATGTACCACAACTTCTATATCCATTTTTCTCTTTCTGGGCTATTAAAGTTGTACCATAGACAAGGATCCCGTACACAGAGCAGCCCCAAACTTTGGTGTGGCTGTGTCTTTTTCATTTAAATTTTCCGAATCTATAGCACCATAAGTGGAAGTGCCCTAGGCTCTCTAGCTTGGTTTTTTCTTTGTTCCAGGAAACACCATCCACTTCTCCAGAGTGGCTGTTGGCAATTTACATCCCGCCCATCAGCATAACAAGGCTGCCGGTTCTCCACGGCCTGTACTGCCTCTCTGGATTTTACACTTTTTTCGGATGGCCCTTTGGATCCGTGGGAAGTGAGACTTCCTTGTAGTGCGGATTTCCATTGCAGGCTTGCTTGGTTGGCCAAAAAGGGCGTATGCGTTTTTTCCTGAATATATTCAGAAAAAAACGCATACGCCCTTTTTGGCCAAGTGCATCACTGTCGAACTGCTGCCTGTTTTCCTACGCTTTCAGAGCAATTCTTATCTACCCCCTGATATCTGTTTTCTGCAATTCTGCGTCGCGTTCAAGTCCTCTTCACAGCCTTCCTTCAATAAATTTTTGGATGATAGGGGTCATTTGGAACTCTGCAGGATTGTGAGTTACAGTGCCAAAGATCTCCTTTTCTCAACTCGCTTTCTTGTGAGCTGACCGAAAACCCGAAGAATTGCTTCAGGCCCTAATCTCGTTCCGGCATGGCCCGCTGAGCCTTTGGTGAATTCTTCTTCCTGTAGGGAAATCAGAGTTCAATGTGCCCGTCCAAACACATCGAGTTAGCCGCTCATTGGTTCTCCTTATTCCTGTTCATCTTCCACAGAAATTGCAAACTGTGCCAAACAAGAGGTCAAAGGCACTGACTCTCCAAGTGGGGAGAATTTTAATATCGCATCTGGAACGGCGAACTCGAGTATCAGGGGGCGAAAATGGCGATGAGTTTTAGAAATTATGCCTGATCACTTCGTGGACCATATTCTGGGTTTTCCATGCATATTTTAGCTGAAGGATAAATCCCTTAAGCATGGAGATTTGGGACCCGTGGAATGGGAACCATGCACCATTACCTCAAAGGGTCTGCATTCCCTCACCAATAGTATCAGCCCCAAGTGTCCAGCCTTATCTCTCCCCCAGCTGTGGATGTAGAGGTGGTAAATCCAAGATTCCTCACAAGCCCTGAAGGACTTATTTAAGAATTTCTCTCTATTTCACAGTCCTTGTGTTTTGTTTTTCAAATTTATTTTTATAAGGGGATTTAGCTTATTGACACTGCTGTGTGTATGGTGCTGTACACAAATGATTCTCTTATGGAGACCTATAAATGTATGGGTTTTAATTTTCTTCATAGTCAGGCATATTCCTAGGTTTTGAATACGGGGTGTTGAGTCCATTTCGTTGAGCAAGGAGTAGGTCTTGTCTAATATATATTTGGCTTATGGAATGGTATCTGTCCTAATGTGAACCTCTGGTTTTATGCAGCCTCCCCACTCTCCTTTCCCCTTAAGCAAGCATAAGTTTCTTTTGTAAATGTGAGACTCTGTTGTGTTTTGTAATGCAGTTCACACGTAGCCGTGTTTACATTCCCGGTATTAGTGATATCTTATGATGTTTCTTTTTCTGTGTGACTTATTTCACTTAGAATCATCATAACTAAATCCTGTCATTATGCTGCTACTGGTCTGTTGCCATGGATTTCATTGTTGAGTGATATTCCATTGTAGGGATGTACCACAACTTCTATATCCATTTTTCTCTTTCTGGGCTATTAAAGTTGTACCATAGTCAAGAATCCCGTACACAGAGCAGCCCCAAACTTTGGTGTGGCTGTGTCTTTTTCATTTAAATTTTCCGAATCTATAGCACCATAAGTGGAAGTGCCCTAGGCTCTCTAGCTTGGTTTTTTCTTTGTTCCAGGAAACACCATCCACTTCTCCAGAGTGGCTGTTGGCAATTTACATCCCGCCCATCAGCATAACAAGGCTGACGGTTCTCCACGGCCTGTCCTGCCTCTCTGGATTTTACACTTTTTTCGGACGGCCCTTTGGATCGGTGGGAAGTGAGACTTCCTTGTAGTGCGGATTTACATTGCAGGCTTGCTTGGTTGGCCAAAAAGGGCGTATGCGATTTTTCCTGAATATATTCAGGAAAAAACGCATACGCCCTTTTTGGCCAAGTGCATCACTGTCGAACTGCTGCCTCTTTTCCTAC